>CM067211.1:21166604-22366604 GCA_034190965.1 Prunus campanulata
AGCCTTGATATATTGCTAGATGTCACTCTTGGCTTGTGGAAGTCCTAGGATTGATTGTGATCGATCCAAATAAATGAAGAATTAAAAAGGAGTTTTAATTCCAGTTGGTTAGAAAGAGTTCTAATATTTTCGCACTACCTTGCTAATTAGAACCTAATGGATCGCACACCTTAAATGGTTAACTTTGGGTAATACAAATGAGAATGAGGAAATCAATTTGATTGATTTGATGTGGATGATTTACTACGTGTAAAAATGTATTTGGGCCTCGATAATAGCTAACGGGAAGCCCAAATGGTTGGGTATCAAGCCCAAGGGCTTAAGACACCTAAATATTATGGTTTAAGTGTCATAAGGCCCAATTTTGGAAGCCCAATGGGTTTTGGCCGAAAATGCTTAAGTAAGTATGTATGGGAATTGTTTCCACAAGCTCATTAACACACAAACACAATCCAACATCAACCAAATGAGTTTGGGAGATCAAAGAGAGATAAAAGAGAGTTTTCAAGAGTGAAACACTTTCATCTTTCAAAGTGGTTTAGATTGAAACCAATCTTGAGAATCTTGCACTAGCATCCAAGTATTCTCAAGATAATTCTTCTCATCTCAAGGTTCCATTGGTGTGGAAACTTAGAGGCCATATACTTTTGTGGCTCACATGGAGGAGAAAGATCAAGGAGCAAAGAGCAAAGATCAAAGAGGAGATCAACAAAGAGGAAATCATCAAGAGAAGACCAAACACAAATTGGTTCATATAATTGCTTCAATGGTAATTAGATCTTATCCTTTCTCTTGAATTTTCATTTATGAAAAACATATCAATGTTCATGGCTTAAGATATTTGGAAGAAGTTTTGTTTTTGAATTTAAACAACCACCATAGACTTCCGCTGCGATTAATTTGATTAAATGCATGTTTAATATTCAAATGAACTTTGGAAAAATGTTTTGAAATTCCTACAACGAGTGTTGGTCCCGGTCATCCTTAGTTGACCGTGTCAAGTGTCGGGTCAACCGTTTGACCTTTGATTTTGACTTTTGACATTGACTTTTGACTTTCGCATTGACTTTGACCAAGTCACAAAATCATTCATTCTCTTCATAATTTCCCAATCGATTCCTTTTCAGTGTGCGATCTTATAGGTTTTAATTAGCGAGGCAGTGTGTATGAATGATTCACTCTGAATCAAGTATGAATTGTATCCCTTCATACAATTCTCCCTATTGGCGAATGCTAATTATATTTAGTCCTTACAGGGCTTCCACGAGCCATGAGTGGCACCTAGCAGTATGTCAAGGCTACCCAAGCTAAAAAGAATTCATTTAGAGAACCTAGTCAGTTTGTGATTACAATGAAATTTGATCCTTCTCTAATTCAATACTCTATGTCATATTCTTGGGATATGGTAAACTTGTGTCAAAATCCCTAATATGACATCTCTAGATTATATGATTCAATTTGATGAAATTGCAAACGTTCTTGTTTCAATTTCCATCCAATACTTTGGCCAAAGATTGACGAATCATATCTTTAGAGTATTTTCTCTTCTTACTAAGAGCAGAGATTCCTTGTTGTACATTCACCTGTCTCTGCGTACACGCTGAGAATCCTGAGGAACACCTTTAAGTCACATCATTTTGATACGACCGTATAGTGCTCTCAAAGAGAAACAACATATATGATGAGCACATAAATTATCATGTTTATTATCCCTAAATATATTTGTTAGTAATTGCTTTTCTTACAATTTTAGTTAATTAGGAATGTTTTTCACTTATTCACTTGCTTACATACCCATTACATAATTGATGATCATTTCATTATTTTATCTTAAGGTTGAAGAAGATCATTGGATGCTAGTAGGCAAATGGTGGCAAGAATTAAAAAGATTGCATGGAGTGCAGCACTTGCCAAAGAAGATTTATCAAAGGAAGAAGTGGTGATGGCATTGATACAAATAAAACAAAAGCATGAAGTATGGCCAGCCACTAGCAAGCAATTACAAGCACATGCTCGTTGAAGTGCAGCAGCCAACCTAATAAGGATGAAGATTTGGAGGGTGTTGCCAGCACTAGAGTGAAATAAACAAAGAAAGTGGAGTCATCAACACAATGAATTAAGTAAAGGAAGCATTTGATGGCAATTGACGGGTGAAACACTTGGTAGTAGCAAGGTGGAATAATAGTTTAATCAAAGCAAGTTGCAACATGAGCAATTCCCATTCTCTATAAATAGAGTGTTGCCGTAGAAGGAAGACACCAAGCTCCACAACTCTTGAGCTTTCTCTCTTCCCTCCATCTTTCTAAGTTTTAATTTCTGTTTTTAGTTTTATTTTATTATGGGGAACTAACTCCCTAGCTAAGGCTAGGGAGAAAGCTTTTAATATAAGTGTGTAATTTTTATTAGTTTGATCCAAACTTAAGCTTTAATGTGAATTTGTAGTTTTTGTTCAAATTGAATTTGTAGTTTTCTTTTTAATTAATTGATGAGTGTTTGATAATCTATTTCATGGGTTCAATCATGTTTTTCCCATTGTGTAGTAAAAACTTTCATGCTTTTAAAAGAGAAGAGAATTACTAAAGATTAATAGAATTTTGATGAAGATTATTTTTTGATAGTTTGTTGCCAATGGTACAAGTTATGCTTAGAATACTTCTAAAGGAAATTAAAAAGAGCTTTAATTATTTTGAACAACTACAATGGAAAATATTTTGTGGATCAAATTATTAAGAGTTGCATGCTTATGTTAAAAGTGGAACCCCAATGCCTTAGTGTTTTAATCAATTGAATTTTCTTGAAATCAAGTCTTGCATAAATCTACTTTTCAATCATAATTGTTCTTTTTCAACTCTGTTATCTTTACACCGCTCTCTGTGGATACGACACTCGGACTTCCGAGCTACACTGCTATACGACACCTCCCTTGGGTTTTGCAAAGTGGTGCGAACAATATACACAAGACAACTATGATGTCTCAGGTCTAAGGATTAATTTGCATTATCACAACTTAGAATTCTTTGTTTGACACTTGTGAGTAAGACTTTCATACAAGAATTCTAGAATTGATCGCATTCAGTGGACTCCATCTTCTATAGAGCACCTACACATCTGTCTCAGTGTCTCTACACGAATGACTTGAGACTAGTCATCCTCCCAATTGAGCAGACATAATATGTACCAATCTTTGCGGGTCACCATTATCCAATTGGTGATCCTCTGACCAGGAACATTTTAGGATACGATATTTATATGTATGGAAAGGTCTCATGCATCTAAATTCTTTAGACCACTTTCCATTTATATCTTAATCCATTGACTTGTTATTTTGTGTACGTTATGTATCTAAAGCAAATTGTGTTAAGACTTGAATTATGTTGAATTATATGTTGAGATCGCTTGATTTGTTGGAATAAAAATGATGGTTTGAATTACAAATTGTGTTAATTGAATTTTGCTTACCAGTTAATTTCGAGAATGTTTTACGTACGTATGTATTTATCACATCTCATTCTTGTATGTGTATTTACAAGTGTAATAGTGAATCTCCAAAGGTTTGTGAAAATAGAGGGGTTACTATGTTTTGTACATATATTTTCGAGAAAGACTTTCTTTTTGTCCACTCATACTTTTATTGTTTTGCACCCCCAGGCAATTGATAGCTCAGAGTTTGGACTACCATGTCAGCTACTCTGTCTTTGTTTCCGTCCCAGTCTATCCACCTCACAGGATTTCGTCTTATGTTGCTTTGTATTTTGGAACTGATCTTGTAAACTAAACTCCAATGGTTGCTCTGATATTGCCCATGTATGATTGAATTTGAGGCCGGATGCCTATTTTGTGAACTGTGTGCTTCAGCATTGTGTGTGCTACCAATTGGGTTGTTGTTTGTGTTGTTTTACAGGTGGAACAATTTAGGATATGTTTGTTTTATAAGGGAGCCTTTGCTGAATTTTTGGTAGAAGTCTCGGCTCATGTTCTATTTTAAACGGGAAAGAGAAGGTTATTTTAGTAAGTGGGCCCGGTATCGGTTAGATGTCAGACGGAAACAAGGTTCGTCACAAATTCTAGGGGGGGAATCCGAGACGGGTTTTGTCATTTTGAATTTAAACAATACTAAAGAAATAGCATTACAATCAAACTACAATTGTTGTCGATGAGGTTTGATATCATGAAAATGCCACATTATAGTAACATCTTGTCCCGAAATTTAATTTACTTGTCTAAATTTTAAAGTGAAAGGACGGTTATACCCTTAGGGTTTTAAAGTTCATTCTTTATTCAGGACTAGTTTGGAAATTTTCTTAGTTCCATTGCGTAGAGCTCCAGCTCACGAGTTTATGGACATGTGTTGGGCTCGAACCAGAGTTAAAACAAAGGAGTTATGATCTCCGGTAGCTAGGGGCAATTTTGTAATTTTAAAAATTCATATTTTTAAGCCAAGCTAGCTAGCCAATCTTGTGGGGGAGGATTTTTTTTTTCTTCTCTCCTCTCGTGAAAAGCGGCGCACAGCGCCTGAGGAAAATTCCAGGCACCACTCCTCTCTTGGGGTGTGGTCAATGTTTGACTGAGCCGTCAGTTGATCTCTCCTGGTTAGAGTCCTCCACGTGTCGATCTCTTATTGGGTATATTGGGCTGATGTTTTCTCCTCCGTCCAACCACAGCCGGCGACCGCACGAGCCACAAAACGTTCGTCTCTTCCTCATCTAAACATCCATACCCATTTCCACCTTCGAAACTCCAAATTGGTCTTGATTTTTGACTGGAACTAGGGCTGCAATTCGGCCGGAACGGATCGGAAACAAGTGTTCTGAATTCCGATCCAAAAATATTCGGAACTAAAAATGAATTCCGATGCCAATTTCGAAAATTCGGAATATAATAATTCTATTTTGATAAAGAATATTTGGCACTTTCGGAAACTTCTAAAATTCTAGAAAGTTAACTTTTGGAATATTATTATAATAATTTCAAAAATTTAGGTATTCATAAATTAGAAATTCTGGATCATTAGTATCGAAACTAATGATCTTTACTTATGAATTCGTCTTTTATATTCTTATCAGTCTTCTTTTCAATCCAAGTGATACATGCGATCTGGAATTCTACCTTCCTCTCTCAGTTGCTCCCTCTAAACTTCTCTCTAGTTGATTATTGTCAAATTCTAGTGTCCTATAGTATTTATTATAGAGCATAGTTCTTGTATGGGTTGAAGGATTGACGGTGCTGTAAATTATTATTTGTTCTTGATGGCACAAAAAAAGAGATTTGGATGCAACTGGATACAAACTTGTTGGCTGTGTAATTGAACTAATTTTTATTTTTTTGTCATTTGGACCATTACGTCAAGAACCCTCTATCTGACTTGGTATTAATATATTTTAATTGTATGGATGAGATATTTTTAACATTAGAATTTTATTGTATTTTTTTTATGGATGAGATTTTTTTTTTCCTCCCTTTTTGTTGCACTTAGTCTATTTAATTAAACCATGATATATTATCTAATTTCATATTTAAACTAAAAAGTATAAGATTACATATGATTTTTTTTTTCTTTTATTTTGCTAAGGGAATGTTAAGGTTTGTTTCTCATTTTCATTTTTTGAAAATGTTTTCTAAAAACAATTTTCAAAAATATTATCAAAAGGGTCATGGCTTTAGGATTTAAATGAAGGTACATGGTGTTGTAACAAGACACCTATGACAAGCATGTCTAGTCAAATACAACATCTAGCTTCAATTCAAATATATGACCATACCATATTATAGAGGTTACATGCATTGTTGATCAGAGTAATGCTGAAAACACTAAAATAAATTCCAAATTTTTATAGCTCAATTTATTTAATAATGTTTCATTTCTCCACATATATAAGGTTTGGATATAACAAGTACACATATGCATTTTTTTTTTTTATATTCAAGCAAGCATATTTGCCAAAATCTTTACACTAACAAGTACACATATGTTATCGTCGCTATCATCACTTTCGGTCTCCCAATCCTCCTCCTCTATAACTACATCGTCGTCGTTGTTTAGGCCCACTACAACATCGTATCGCGAAAGATCACTGAGGTCAATTGTAATTGACTGAATCGGTATTTCGATTGAAGACACTCCTTGTATTTGAAACGGTTCTTGTATAACATTTGTATCTCGAAGTGTTTCCGCATCATTTTTCATTGAAGATTCTAAACGTTGGTCAGCAACATTGTCAACGTCGTTGTCAGTTGGGTCTAGTTCTGGTATAGCATACACGTTCCTCTTATCCATCTTTTGAACAACTTTCCAACCGCTCCCGGCTTTAGGGTCATCTAGATACACAATCTGTGTTGCCATGTTTGCCAAAATGTAAGGGTTGTCATTATACCAAGTTCTGTTAATTTTCACAAATAGTAAGCCATGATCGATTTTAACACTTCCTTGCATATTTGAGTTTGTATCAAACTGATTAGTTCATAATTGTATATCATTTTGTACCCCTTTAGCTTATGATTTGGTTATGTTATTGAGTTAAACTTGTGCTTTTAATCCCTTTTCTGTTTATCATTCAGTTTATTGGGCCTTAGGTAGCAATGGTGGCTTTGGATAGAAAAAGATGCAAAATTGTGTAAAAAACAAGCAGATTGAGTTAGCAATTTGTTTCGGCCTTAACTTCCTCCTCCCAATTTGTATTGGCCCAATTAATATGTGGTTGGAAAGAGGAGATTCTGAACTGCAAGGTGGACTGATCAAACGTATCAATTGATGAAGCCAAGCCCAATCTGTGGGCCCATCAAATTGCACACCATGCTTAGGATTGCAGCTGCCAGCTGTTGAGCCTTGTCACCTCCTTTAAGCCATGTGCCTCACCCCAGCTGTAACTGACTTTGGACCCAACATATTGAGTAAAGTAGGGAGACATTCCAGCTATGAAAGTCTAAAGGAGCAAAAACAAGGCATTGTGGGAAACATGTTTGAATAAATCAAGAAGTGCATACTGGAGCTATTAAAGAGAAAGAATGTGCAGCATGTGAAGCAAAAAGAAAGGAAAGAAACTAAGAACAAAGTTTGCAATTGTTATGCCATTCTCTCCAATTGTTATGCCATTCTCCCTCCTTCTTGGTTGCTCCTTGCCATCCTCCTTCTAGCTCTCTCTAGCTCTCAAAATCTCTGCAAAGTTGTAGAGTGATGGAATGAATTGTAGATTGCATATTCATTCTCCTTTGCCCATCATTTCCAGCTCACTTTTAATATATAACCTTTTGTTAAAGCTTCAAACTTTGTCTCCTTGTCATGATGGGGTTCTTTTGTTCTTATCTTCTCAAATATGCTCTTTGTTTCAGATAATATCTCTCAACCAAAGTAATTTCTTGTTACCAAATGGTATGGTAACAAGAAGAATCAAGATAACACTTATGGAGGTAAAAACTGGAGCATTACAAATCTCTAGAACTACTGTAACATGTAGGATCAGTTGGATAGGCTATACTTGTCCAATGGAACTCAAATTTGGATATGTTGTAGTTAACATCCATTGGAACAAGTTTCATAAAGATCTTCACCTCATCCGAGTACCAGAGCATGCTGATCCAAAGCCAAGAAGTTGACCTACGAAAATGAACAAAATCAAAATTTATAACCAATAATGCACTTTTAGCTCATTTTCATTCTAACTAAGGTAAAACCTATGAAAACACAAAAATGAAGTAAAAAACTATAAAATGTCAAGAACCAACTCAAGATATTAGGTGAATAACATGATAAATCATGTGTAAAAATGAACCGAATACAAACCAGTGACACTTAAAGTTGAAACTTATAACAATGATTTATTATTTGAAAACCAAAATAAAAAGAATGATAAAGTTGAAACTTATAATACCTCTTGTTTTCCGAAACTGCCCATTCCAAAACGCTCTCCTGATGCCATAAATAACAATATTTCTTCTTGAAAAGGAAGTCGGAGGTTTTTGGTTGCATATATAAGAGCAAAGCCCTTACAAATGGTTAACATCATCAATCAAAATATGACCCTTCCCTTAAATTTCTGCTAACCCAATGAAACTGCAAGAAACACGACATCAATATGTCTCACTTCTTTCCAGCATGAAACGTTAAAAACTAAAGAAAAAGAATTCATGTATTGTAACATAAAACTACGTACCTGAATTTCTTTTTCTGGTTGGAGTTTCCCGACTTGATGTATGAGACGAAGATAATTTGCAAATGCGTAAGAGATTAACCAACAATATCTTTTGGAATTCTTCAAGTTTTTAAGCCAGAAAGATTATCCAACAATTAGAAAGGGAAAGTGTATGATGGAAGCAGATGGGTGTTGTGAACAAACAAAGTTATTGTGCTGTTTGTGAAGGAGGCGTGGCCTTTGATTTCTTCAGGGTCATTATATTGAGTCACGCGAATCTTTGCAAAGGTGTGTGTTGCTCGAGAGATGCGAATGCTTGCCAGCTTTCGCTGACAAGATGTTTCAATTTTCAATGGACTGCTTTCACTTCTCTGCTATTTCTTGTCTTCTTCAGTATTGAAGTGTATAGTCAGGCCTAAAATAGATACCGTGTAGTATCACACCAATACAGTAAAAGAGATTATACCACTCCAATTTCTACGTACGTAAAAGTTATAGGAGTTGTTAATGGAAATGTCCATGTAATTATTATATTTCAACATAAACCCAATCATTTTTTAACTCATATTTAAAAAAGTTGTCATGTAAGATAATATTTATTCTAGTATTATACACTAAATTACAATATTCTATGCCATGTAAGATAATGTTTACTATGCTTTTTCAATCTTTCCTCTCAATTATTTCTTTCAAATTTCCTTATTTGATGATTTAGATCAATATGTTGGTCATTGCAGTGTAAATTAGTTGTGGGTTTTGGAGATAGTAATTTTTATCAACTATTCCAGTGACAAGTGTGTACTTATTTTAAAGAATAAAGATATGAGTATATATAAGCATAATTGAATATTTTCCCTATTTTGTTTGACAAAAATTTCACATTCTTTTAGCAAGAAATGTAAAAACTTAAATAAAAAAATGCATGTACTGCAACGTATAATCTACCTGAATTTTCTTTTCTGGTTGGAGTTTCGCAACTTGATATAGGGGATGACGAAGATAATTTGTAAGTAGTGTTTCTGTGAACTTATTTTTTCTTTCAATTTTTAAGCCAAAAGACCAAAGACTTACTATGGAAGCTGATGGGGTGTAGTAATATACATCTGTGAGAAAAGTTAATGTGCTGTGGAAAGACCCACGTGATGTGCACCTGTTTTCCTCTCTGCAATGTAGTCTCTCGTATTTCAATGCACGGATGGGAATGAGATAAGACAATTCACTCTTTTACCAAATCTGTTTTCACTCAGTTTTTCAACTTTTTTTTTCGAAACCCTTATGACTCAGAGCTACCTGTTTCAGTTTGTTAGGTGTGATTTGAATAAACATTTCACCAAGTCTACAGTTGCATTTAAATTAGTACATTTCAATATTGCTTCCTGCCATAGTTTTCCTATTTGGCAGACCTTGAGAGTGATTCAGTTTTCTTGATTGAATGTATTGTGGAGGGTTCTAGAGCAGAAAAACTTGTATGGAATGGGATAGCACTGTTTTGTCATCTTCGATTAATCAGAAGTTATAATGTGGAAAAGTTATCAAGCATAGCATAACGTGATTAATGAGGATAGTAAAATAGTGCTATTTTCGTTTCATGTAAGTGTTTCTCGTTGTGGAGGTGCTTGACAGATGAGTACAGACTAGCTGCCTAGCTGCTTGCCTAATTCTATCAGCTTTTTCTCACATGCTTGGTCCTACGATATCTTTTGGATCTCATGGTTTAGTCACTTCTCTGCAATATCTTTTGTTTTGAGTAATGATGGTTGTAGGGCATTTCTAGCTATGTTTGTTCTTGACTCGGGACACTTTCGGTCCTTTTTGTAACTAGACTATCCAATTAGGTTTTCATATTTGTTTGATCTGAAATTAAGTCATTTGATGTCTATACTCTTTTCAGATTGTTACTGTGTGTAGTGGTTTGGAAGTATTTCTAATTGTTTAGCTTTGTTACTGTGAATAGACCTCAAAGTTTTAAGTAATTCATATGTAGAGTCCGATTTGGCATCCACACAACGTTGTACTTTGTGAACTAATGCTCCATGCAACTGAGCCTTCAGTTCGGCATCCGTTTTAGCTCTATGAGATTGTCTATCTTCCTCTTCAGTTGCGGAAACATCTCCAAGGTCCCCTGATGGATTTCTAGAAATGATGGTATTGGAGATGCATGGGTTATTTCGGCTTTTGTCTATGTGTATTGTCTGTGCCCAATTCCATCATTTTAAAATAATACTAATTATATAACCATGAACTTGGTTAATTGATGAAAGGGTTAATCGTTTTATTAGTCTTTGAACTTAGACTCGATTTGCATTTGAGTACCTCAATTTCTAAAATGGTTCCCATGGTCCTGTAACTTTAGTTTCGTTTGGACAACTACTCCCATCGTTACTTCTGTCAATTTTTTTGTTAAATGCAGGGGCAAAATGTTATTTTTTGTATCAAAATTGATTAAAATATGAATAAAGAATTTAAAAACTAAAAAACTAAAAAAATTAAAATTAAACTCTCTCTCTCCCTTTCTATGGGTTTTATTCTCTGTTTTGGCAGCCAAGCATCCAACCCCTTTGACCCATCCATCTTTTGTCCCCGCCGCAATGAGGGTACTCACGGCGCAACTGCTAGCAAGGAAGAGTCTACGTCAGTTTTGGGGTTCTCCTTTTTTTGATTTTTTCGCAAGCTGCTGTTCACCCGTTTTGATTTGTTTCTTAAGATGATAGGGAAAAGTTCCCCATTAATTCAAAGACCATTGTTTGGTCAATAAATTAACTTTCTTTATGTGTTGAGCGTGCCACCGTTAGCAATTTTTCAATTCTAACGGACTCGAGAGTAAAAATAACTTGCGCCCCAAGCTATTGATTTTGAACAAACGATTGTGAATTTGGGTGAGGAATATCTCCCAAGTAAGTTCTTGTCTATGCCTTAGACTGGTAAGGACTTTTACAATTTTTCTCAGTATAAAAACCGGTAGTTCTGGCCAGAATGGATGATGACAGATTGAACTAATTTCAGGCAGAACTCCCTTTTACAAGGCTCAAAAAGGGAAAACTGACTATACAAAGACAAGAGGAGGGCTGCGCTTCCATTTCTGCCTGGGTAGTTGCCTCTGTTCTGGGCTGTACTGGACTCTGAACAGCTTCAAATGTTAGGCTTCTGCTGCAAATCGATACCAAAGCTTGAGTTTGGCAGAGCTTTAATCTATTTCAAGCTCTGGACGGCTTTTGAATGGGCAGAACTGGGACTTCTCCAGTCTGAAAGGGGCAGAAGTGGCTGGACTTGAGTTGGAGGTGTGCTGTAATACCTGCGCTGCTTAGTCAGGGCTCTTCATAAATTTGTTGAGGTCTTCGTATTTGAGAAAACTCAAACTCTGCTTGTCTTGGCTATTGCTGAACCAAATTTGTAACAAGAGAAATCTCGTTATTGTTGACTTATGAACTGGGATTCAAATCAGGAGCAGTGATCTGATCTGTCTTTGCTGGGAGAAAACAAGATGATTCTGCAAGCTTGTTGGAAAGCTTTTGAGATTGAAATGCTTCAAACTCTGGGTCTGTTGGATTTTGTTTGGGATTTTTGTGATCAAGTGATCATTTGAGTGTTTGTTTTTTTGACTGAGCTTTTGGTTGTGTTGATTGATTGTCGTTCTCTATTCACCCTCTCTTGTATATATAAGAAGTGTTTTTTGAGAGTGGGCGGTAAGTAATCAAAAGATCTTTTTAATTTTAAATTTGAAATAATTAAGGGTTCCATCCATTTTCTGGCAAGTAAATACTCAACGATCAGTTCCTGAGGTGACCACTTCTGTATTTTTGATGGGGTGCCATGTCTGTTCTTTCATTTCAACTGCTTTCTGCGAGAGTCTGAAAGTTTGAGATAGTAAGTTCTCAGTTTTTGAACAGCTCCCTGTTTCCCGCTTATCTCCTTTTCGCAGGGACAGAGTCTACTTATCCTTGAAAATGGTGTTCTTCTAAAAATATCGGAATATCTTTAGATAAACTAAACGGGATTTGATCTCCTGGCAACTGAGTTTTCCTCAGAGACGTCCTCCTTTCATACCTGCCCCTGTTCGATCTTTAATTTTCAGCCGACTTTGTTGACTTGTCCAAGTCAGGAATCACGTGGGACTGTTCCGTTTTGAAGATTATTTCGAGTCTAGTCTGCTTTAAGCCCATTTCTAGTTTTTTTTCGAGGCCCAAGTCTCTTCTTGATTTCCACTGTTTCTGGGCCTCTAATGCTTTGGGCCGAGTCCTTCGTTTCTGGCCTGTCTTCTTGTTAACGGGCTGGACATGCTGATGGGCTGAAAATCGTCAAAATAGGTGGCCTAAGAAATAATGTGGGCCTTTGCTTTCGAACTGGGCGTGCCAAATTTAAGCCCAAACAGCTGCTGGAAGGGTACTGAAACCGTGAGGAGGTACTGTTGGTACGGATTGCTCCTCTTCCTTTTCTTTATTTCTTTATTGTGTGCTAGTGAAAAAATGCTAACTTTTGCGTGATCCACTATTCCCATGATTGTAGATTTATACATCTCTGGCACAGGAAAGGAGAGGTGCCGAAAGCTTGTGTCCCATTCCTTGCTGTTGGAATGTGTAAGCCTGAGAGAGAACTACAGGCAGTTGCAGTCGAAATGTAACAAACGGGATCAAAGGAGAAGAGAAGAGAAGAATAGATAGAGGCGTAGAGCACACTTTGGGGTGTAAGGTCACTTTGGTCACTTTTTGATCTGGAATGATAGAGGTGAAGAGAAGAATACTTTGGGGTGTAAGGTAACTTTGGTCACTTTTTGATCTGGAATGATTTTGGGGAAATGAGTGGCACGATTGCGTAGAGCTCGCTCTCACGAGTTGGTAAACACATAGTGAGCCCAAATCGAAGTTTTAACAAAGAAGTTGTGGTCAACAGAAGTGCAGTGGCACAATCGTAAATTTTTTGGAGTTGTATTTTAAAAACAGATCAACTCTCTCTCCTTCTCTTTCTCTCCCCGCGTCAGCTCGCCTCTCTCTCTCTCTCCTCTGTGCGGTACTCAACTTTAGGTGGCGATTTCGTCGGCATCCGGCATCCGTTTCAGGCGAAATTGGTTGCAAAAGTTTCATATCAACATCCTCTATCTGACCCACCCATTTCCCCAACTCAAAAACCCAAGGAAATTAAACTGGAATGACTGGAAGTTCGGGTGATTTTTGAAGTTTCCGACATCGTTTCTGGTGACTCCGACCGCCATTTTCATCGAGTGAGGTATGAAACTTCATCTACTCTTTGTGATCTATCCATTTATGTAGGTATTGTAGATCGATTTTGAGGTTTTACAGATCGTTTAATATACCCATATTAGGTCGGCGGTTTGGCCATTTTTTCATCTAGCTCCAGTCATGTTTTGGCCATGGTCCAAGAACAAAAAGTGTCCCCATTGTTAGTCTGAACATATTGCTATTGTTAGTATTGTTAGTATTATTATTATTATTATTATTATTATTATTATTATTATTATTATTATTATTATTATTATTGTCATTACTATTATTATGTATATACTGATACGGGAATTGATGGATAATGGATACTTGGAAACTGTGGTTATGGTTTGTATATGATCTGAACTAGGGCACCCTTGACGGGGTGTTTCGTAGACCCTTAGTGGGGTAGTCTGCACACATAGGACATGTCACAGGCTCATGAGTATTGAGGATTCTGTTGTGCATGCTGGGAGCCCAGTCCCCCAGTTGGATGGCTCGTACCCTAGCCACATGGTTATTGAGGATTCTTCATGTGGTCTAGTCAAATAATCCCCGTGTTGAATTGTTTTCCCCTAGTACATGATGTGCACTATCATATGTACCTCCCTTTGGATAATGATAATTGGAAACAGTGGATATGGATACTTGGACATGTCGGAACCCAAGCACCCTTGGCGGAGTGTTTCATAGGCCCTTGGCTAGGTAGTCTGCGCTCGTAAGACTTTTCACAGACGCACGAGTATTGAGGATTCTACAGTGCGAGCTGGTGAGCCCAGTCCCCCAGTTAGACGGCTCGTCCCTAGCCACATGGTTGTTGAGGATTCCTCCATGTGGTCTAGTCAAATGATCCCCGGGTTAGATTGTTTTTCCCTGATACATGATGATGGTGTGAGGTGTGTGTGTGTATATATATATATATTTAATACATATTAAATATATGTGGATTTGTTTTCGAGTTGTGATTCTTGAAATTGTGCTTCGTGAGTACTCTGCACAAGTATGAATATTTGATTTATAGTTTGGAAAGTGAGAACTAATATGGGTTTTGAGCTCTTTTACGTTGAAACTGCGATCGGTATTATCTTGTGTCATAATATAATTAGTTCAAATGAAAGAACGTTTTAGAAAATGTTTGGTTATAAGGCCAGAGGCCTGTTTGTTTGTTGTATGTAATGTACTTTGTGCATCTTGAAGTTTGGTGATTTTAAACAGTGTTTTTGACATGTTGAAAAATTTGGTAAAGTCCATTTTTCAAGAGAAACTCTACCGAAATTTTGGTAGTAGTCTCGGACCTCTTTTCTTTTGTTTTAGGGAAAGAGAATGTTTGTAATTAATAAGTGGGCCCGACATCAGTTGGATGTTAAAAAAACCACAGGATCCATCACGGATTCCGAGAAATTCGGAACGGGTCTAGTCATACACATGGCTTTATTGGCATTTCTACTCCATTGCAAATAGCTAGTGTGCATCAATAAGATTGTGCTACTTCGCTCTTTGGATTCGGAACATGTGGACATCCCAAAACCAAAAACAATTGGAGTTATTAGTCAGTTCAATTTCTGATGACCAAAACAAAACAGTAGGCCTAGAAAGAGATAAGGCACATGACTTCCATTACCATTTTAATGCTCCATTGCAAATAGCTAGTGTACGTGCATCACTAAAATTGGTTCCCAAAACCAAAAAAATTGGAGTTATTAGTCAGTTAAATTTCTAACCAAAATCAAATAGTAGGTCCAGAAAGAGATAAGGCACATGGCTTCCATTGCCATTTCTTCTCCATTGCAAATACTAATTTGCATGACCAAGATCGTGCTACATCATGTCGCTCTTCCAGTTTGGGAGATGTCCGTCATTTCATGCCTAAATTCAGACTCATCCATTAATTTTTAACAGTATAAAGTTCTAACTAGGATAACAATTTTTTTATACAAGCGATTATGGGGTTGGGGAAGAGTTTTTATCAAAAATAGCCAAAATTTACCCCATACTTTCATGAATGTCAGTTTTTGTAAAAACTTTCAAACGTAGCAAAAAACCCACTTAAATAGACTTAAATACCCTTAAGTTAAAACTAATTTACATCTCAGAGTTATAACCAATTCAAACCATTTGCATTGTGGTTTAAAGAGAGAGGAATGATTCATTAACTATAATAAAACTAGTAGATAATTATATTACTGGGAGGAGAAAAAAATTGTTGGATAAAATAAGCATACAGAGTTTATATAAAAGATATTTTTTATTTTTTATTTTTTTCCAAACCAAATTTGTCTTTCATTAAAGAGAAGGCACCAAAGGTGGTGGCAAGCCAAACCCAGATACAAACACTGAACTTCCTCATAAGAGCAAGAGGGATTACAAATGATTTTTCGTTCTTCTTCTTCTTCTTCTTTTAATTTTTTTTTTTTTAATCTTCAAGTAATATATTTCTTTCTTATTGACCAAAAAAATAAATAATTCCCTTTCCTTGTTATTGTTGGTAAATTAAATTTCAAATGATTTAGAATGGTTATTCTCTTTCTCGTTTAATGTTTTGATAAATTCTATTCTAATCATGAATTCAGGCTTCATTCCTTCTTTTATTTGTTTTTAATTTTGAGGGCATTTTGAGTTTATTTAAGTGAGTTTTTGGCTATTTTTGAAAGTTTTATAAAAATTGACATTTATGAAAGTAAGGGGTAAATTTTGGCTATTTTTGATAAAAACTCGCGGGGGAATTGAATCTAGGAACTCAGTTACTCGGATAAATACTCTAATTACTTTAACTACAAGCCCCTTCCTAATTAGCCTAACATTTGTTGTATTATTCATACCCATAGAACACTTCCAATCTTGCACGTTGAATTATAAAACACATTACTTTTTGCTTTTTTAACAAACACATCAACATTCTCCACTGCAAATTAAATTTGTATCAAATACCAAACAATATATTACATACCCATATGGTATGTAGGCCTTAAATTTGGCTATAATCAAACGAAATCCACCATTTTTTGTATTTCCTTTAAAATTTATGTGTTTTTGAATACACACAAACTTTTATGAAGTCTTTTAAAGTCGTGATTAAATACATCCAAATTGGAATGGAGTTTAAAAAGTCTGAATTGAATACATCCAGAATTGTATAGACTTTTATAAAATCATGATTGAATACACCTAAATTTTTAAACTTCTTAAAAATATTTTTAAAAATATCAATTGAATACACCCCCCTTAGTTTATACTTTTCTAGAAAGGCCTGCACGTACATAGAGCTTAGGTTTGCAATCAGAACCCTATTGCAATTTTCAATTCTTTCATTTTGGCATTAAGTTCCACGCCTATATAAATTTATCTGGATTGCCATGCTATCAGGGGCAGATCTTAGTAAAGGGCAGGGTGGGTGCCCGCCCATCCCAAAGTTTTTTCATATTTTATAAACCTATATATGTTATAGGGGCAGCCCAAATTTAAAAACTTAAAAGCTAGCCTAATATGCACTCCCTGCCCATCCAACTTCTTGTCCCATATATTTTGTCTCTTCTCTTTTGGCACACCAGCCTTTCTCTCTTCTATTCTACGGACCACAACACCATCCTTTTTCCCTCTCTATTTACTGCATCTTCCTGTTATATTGGCTGGGCAGTGGGCAACTTGGCACACTAGTTTGAAACTTAGTGCAGCTTTTCCTGGGCTACAGCCCAAAGTAAATTTTAGCCCTCCTCAATCTTAAAAAAAATACCCACGTGTCTTGAGCTCGAGCAGAAATATATATAATTGTTTGTTGGTAAAGAATACTATATAATTTTATTATAACTTATACGTGATTAAAAAAAAGCCTCTCGCACACGCGGAAGCGTGTGCAGAGAGGCTAATAACTTATAAGAGAGAACTAATGTATAGTAAATTTTATTATAAAAATAAACAATACTATATACAGTGAACTCATGCCTCTTCACAAATAAAATAAAATAAAATAGTATTTAACATATAAATTTTGCTTATTTTAATTTTTAACATGACAAATGAGACAATACGCTTTGGGAGGCGAAGATGACTAGATAAGATTTTTGCGAAAAAGATACCCAACATGTTTTCGTGTTTCACGAGCACTGTCTGATGCTTTCCTTACTATGCAACTTCATATTCGATACCTGTTTTGCCCCGAAATCTCCCCATGTTAGGGTTGGGGACCCTCCCCCGCTTGGATTTCTGTCATCCCTAGTCGAATTTAGTTTGTAAGTTCCGCCCAGTTGGCTTTCCAATCCTGGATCCGCCACTGCATGCTATCTCGCACTAATTAATCTGGAGCCAAATACATGGATTTGAGTAATGAAATGAGTTCTGCCGAGCTACTCCAAGCTCAAGCCCACATTTGGAATTGCATTTTCAGCTTCATAAACCCTATGTCTCTCAAATGTGCAGTTCAACTAGGTATACCTGACATCATAAAAAAACATGGCAATCCCATGAGCCTTTCTGAGCTTATATCTGCATTGCCAATCCACCCACAAAAATCCAATTGTGTCTATCGGCTCATGCGAATCTTAGTGCACTCGGGCTTCTTCAGTCGCCAAAAGCTGAGTGAACTTGATGAGGAAGAAGGTTATGTGCTGACGGATGCTTCCAGGCTCCTTCTTAAGGACGATCCCTTAAGCGCAAGACCCTTCTTACTTGGCCTGCTTGATCCTTTAATGACCAAACCATGGCATTACTTTAGCACTTGGTTCCAAAATGATGACCCTACAGCATGTGTCACTGCGCATGGGACAACATTTTGGGATTTCGGGTACCTTGAGCCAAGTCTTTCCCACATTTTCAATGATGCCATGGCTAGTGATGCTCGACTAATCTCGAAGGTGGTGAGTAATGAGTACAAGGGGGTGTTTGAGGGATTGGAGTCCTTGGTTGATATTGGGGGTGGTATAGGAACCATGGCCAAGGCCATTGCTGATGTATTTCCCCATGTGGAATGCATTAATATGAAACTTAATGTTCAAATGTACTATAAATATTTTTTATGCAAAAAATATCAGGGATTCGAGGCAGGTATGGGGGATAGTCCCCCAATGGGGACGGGGACGGGGATTCCCCGAAACCTATTAAATGGGGATGGGTTCAGGGATGGAGAGCGGGGACGGGGATGGTATAGTCATACATGGCTCCTACCAGACCCGTTGTCATCCCTACACTCAAAGCCCATTTACAGCATAACAAAGAGGCTTTTAACTTCTTATAAATTACAAAACTTCCGTTGATTTCTTAAAACAAGCCCAACCTCATAACCTCATAAAAAAAACTCAAAACACTCAATAGGGCATCAAAGTAATTTAATAATCAAAATTAAATTCAATAGGGCCAGGTTTCATTTTTTGGGTTTTTTTTGGTTTGTTTATAGAAATTAAATGGTGTAGGGTTTATCTATATCATTTGTGCTAAGAATGGGTATATAACTAAATATCACCTTTTATTTATTTATTTTATAGACTTTGTACTTATTTGAATATTGTACATATAATTTACCTATCACATATGTAAAAAGGGATGGGTAACTTATTTTTATTTTACATGAGGACATTTTCTTGATATATATATATATATATATATATATATATATATTATAGAAATAATATTTGATAAATTTAAGAGCAACATGCTAGTGGTCCACTATTAGCAACATATCAATATTGTCCCCAACTTAATCACCTACATATTCAGCAGATGTGTAGTTTTATACAAAAGGTCTCGATTCTATTAGTAGTGGAACCACTTATATGTTGTGTGAACATTTTGATGTGAGACTTTATATTATTCAACACGACTCCTTACGTGGAACCACCACATAATGATCCACACGTGAAGCCAAAACAATTGGAGTTATTAGTCAGTTCAATTTCTGACCAAAACCAAATAGTAGGCCTAGAAATAGATAAGGCACATGGCTTCCATTTGCATTTCTGCTCCATTGCAAATAGCTAGTGTGCATCAATAAGAATGTGCTACATCGCTCTTTGGGTTCGGAATATGTCGACATCCCAAAACCTAAACAATTGGAGTTATTAGTCAGTTCAATTTCTGCTCAAAAGAAAATATATAGTAGACCTAGAAAGAGATAAGGCACATGACTTCCATTGCAAATAGCCAGTGTGCATCACTAAAATTGGTTCCAAGACCAAAACAATTGGAGTTATTAGTCGGTTCAATTTCTGACCAAAACCAAATAGTAGGCCTAGAAAGAGATAAGGCACATGGCTTCCATTGCCATTTCTGCTCGATTGCCAATATTGGTTTGCATGACTAAGATCGTGCTGTTGGCGAGTAGAATATATCCTATTCTATTTGGGTTTTATTTATTTTTCCTTTTTGTATAGATATTATGTAATTAGGTTTCCACTTATTTCCTAATTAAACCCTACTAGGGTTTGTAACCTGTATTATAAATACCTCCTTTCGGAGAATGAAATATATCTGAAAATATTCTACCCATATTGTTTGACTTGGCATCAGAGCCGACTTTCTGGTGACCTGTGTGTATTGTGCCTACTCGTGTTCTACTCTGTGCCCTAATTCTTTTTTAGGGTTCTTGTGCCTGTGCCTTTGCTGTGTTCCGCTGTGTCCTCTGTTGTGTTCGTGCCTCTACTGTGTTCGTGCTTGTCTTCATGCATTTGCCGTATTTGTGTCTGTGCTGTGTTCTGTTGTATACTCTGCGTGCTTTGTTGAGTTTCTGCTACAATCATGGGTGATAACTCCATTGTTGCTGCTGCTGCTGCTGCTTCTGCAAATTTGCGTGTTTCTGACTCTATTCCAGGTACTGGCTCCAATACTTGGATAATTGACACTGGTGCTTCTGATCATATGACTTATGATGCTAAATTTTTTGATGAGTTGTCTAGAAACACCCGTGACCCATATATAACTAGTGCTAATGGCTTGCCCTCTCCAATTACTGGCGAGGGCACAATCTCTCTCACTCCAACTCTGTCCTTGTCTCGTGCATTATTAGTTCCCAATATCCATTGTAACTTGTTATCTGTTGGTCGATTACTTGATACACTTAATGCTTCTGCTGCTTTCTATCCTACCCATTGCTCTTTTCAGGATCTCAAGACTCACGAGGTGATTGGGCATGGTAAACGGATAGAGGGGGTTATATTATTTGACATTGCCTTCTGCACCAGTTCGTGATCGTGTCGTTAATACTGTTCAAAGTTGCAGTGTCAAAGACAAACAACAAATTTGGTTATGGCATCGTCGCTTAGGACACCTGTCATTTGGCTACCTTAAGCGTCTGTTTCCATCTTTATTTCGCTCCTGTGATGAGTCCAGTTTTAAGTGTGAGACATGTGTAATGGCCAAGAGCCACCGTACTGTTTTTCCCTTAAGTAATAATAAAACTGCTTTGCCTTTTGAGTTAGTACATTCTGATGTCTGGGGTCCTGCTCGTGTGACTTCTCATGGTTTCCGTTGGTTTGTGACGTTTATTGATGACTGCACTCGCTTAACATGGGTGTATTTGATGAAGAATAAACATGATGTTGCCTCTATTCTTCCTGACTTTTGTGCTATGGTGTCTACTCAGTTCCATGCTCGTGTTAAAGTATTTCGCACTGATAATGGCGGTGAATATGTGAATCATACCTTGGCCCAATTCTTTCATGATCAAGGTATCATTCACCAAACTACCACTCCATTCACACCTCAACAAAATGGTGTGTCTAAAAGGAAGAATCGCCAGTTACTTGAAGTTGCTCGCTCTCTGATGTTGGATATGTCTGTTCCCCATCATCTTTGGGGACATGGTGTCTTGTCCGCCGCCTACTTGATTAACCGTACTCCTAGTCGGGTTCTTGATTTCAAGACACCACTTGATGTGTTGTGTGCTCTTACTCCTCCGGTTTCGGTCTCTAAGTTACCTCCGAAGGTGTTTGGGTGTGTTGCGTATGTTCATGTCTACTCCCATCAACGGAGTAAACTTGATCCTTGTGCTCTCCGCTGCGTCTTCATTGGTTATTCTACTACTCAGAAGGGTTATAAGTGTTATCATCTGCCTACTCAGAAGGTACATGTCACTTTGGATGTTACTTTTCATGAAGAAGTACCCTACTATGTCTCTCTCTCCTCTTCAATTCAGGGGGAGAGGGGGAGTGAATTGAAGAGTTTCGGAGTGGAAAATATGGAAGTTTTTGGACCTGAAGAAGGAATTTCTGGTGAACAGGAAGCGACCGGTCGCAGGGAAAACGCGACCGGTCACCAACGACTCTGTGATGAAAACGACCGATCGCACATAGGAAGCGACCGGTCGCCCGCCTCGACGAAAGACTACAGTACCGATATGAGCGAAGCGACCGGTCGCCGTGAGGAAACGACCGGTCGCGAACGAATCTCCCCAGGAAACGACCGGTCGCACATAGGAAGCGACCGATCGCCCGTGTCGACGAGCGACAACAGTACCGATACGAGTGACGCGACCGGTCGCGAGGAAAGCCATGACCGGTCGCCGGACGAAATTGTTGGTGTTTTCGAGTCTCTCTCAGAAGGACATAATAGTGATATTGCGACTCTCGTACAGATGAAATTGATAATAGACCCCCCTCTGCCCTGCCATTGCCTCAATCAAGTTGTGATAATGAGGTACTTTCTAGTGATGTGCCTACCTATTCTTTGCCCCCACGTACTACCCGTGGGAAACCTAAAGTGCAATATTCTCCTGATATATATGCCAAGTCTAAATATCTCATTAACCATTATATGTCAACTCATCGTTTATCTAAGTCATATGCATCATATTTGTGTCAATTATCTAGTGTATGTGTGCCAACTAAGTTGCAGGATGCTCTATCTGATCAAAACTGGGTAGATGCAATGCATGTTGAGATGGAAGCTTTGAACAAGAATGCTACTTGGGAGTTAGTTCCTTTACCAAAAGGAAAAAAAGCAGTTGGGTGCAAATGGGTGTTTACTTTGAAGCACAAGGCTGATGGTTCCATTGACCGTTACAAGGCAAGATTGGTAGCGAAAGGGTATACTCAGACATATGGAGTGGATTACACAGAGACTTTTGCTCCAGTAGCTAAGCTCAACACTGTACGTGTACTCTTATCCTTAGCTGCTAACCGTGACTGGCCGCTGCTACAAGTTGATGTCAAAAATGCATTCCTCCATGGTGACCTCAAGGAAGAAATATATATGGATCCTCCGCCGAGTATCCCTGTGACCTCTAAGGAGGGTATGGTGTGCAAGCTACGGAAATCCTTGTATGGATTAAAGCAGTCTCCAAGAGCGTGGTTTGGAAGATTTGCTGCATCCATAAAGAAGTTTGGGTATGTGCAAAGTAACTCTGATCATACTTTATTTCTGAAGCGTCATAAAGGTAAATTGACGGCTTTAATTATTTATGTTGATGATATGATTGTGACTGGAGATGATCATGTAGAGATACAGAGTCTTCAGAAGTATCTGGCTTCCGAGTTCGAGATGAAATCATTGGGTGATTTAAAGTATTTTCTTGGGATTGAAGTTGCCAGATCTAAACATGGTATTTTTCTATCCCAAAGAAAGTATGTTTTGGATTTACTTGTAGAAACTGGAATGTTGGATTGTAAACCAATTGATACCCCTAGTGAGCAGAATCATAAGTTGGGGATATATCCCGATCAAGTTCCGACTGATAAAGAATGTTATCAACGACTTGTGGGGAAATTGATTTATTTAGCTCATACCCGTCCGGACATTGCGTATGCTGTAAATATAGTGAGTCAGTTTATGCACTCTCATAGTGTGGATCATATGGGGGCTGTGACTTGTATTTTAAGGTATCTGAAAGTAACTCCTGGCAAGGGGTTAATTTTCTCCAAGTATGGCCATACGAATGTAGATGGGTATACAGATGCCGACTGGGCAGGTTCAGCCACAGATAGGCGTTCGACATCTGGGTATTTTATGTTTGTGGGTGGCAATCTTGTTACATGGAGGAGCAAGAAACAAAAAGTGGTGTCTAGATCTAGTGCTGAGGCCGAGTATCGAGGAATGGCCCATGGTGTATCTGAGTTACTATGGTTGAGGAGATTGTTGAAAGACCTTGGTTTTGGGCCTAATAAACCCATGGATTTATATTGTGACAATACAGCTGCGATTGCTCATAATCCTGTACAACATGACCGTACAAAGCATGTGGAGGTTGATCGAAATTTCATTAAAGAAAAGTTGGATGCGGAGATTGTGTCCTTTCCCTTCATCCGTTCAGAGTATCAGTTAGCTGATGTTCTTACAAAAGCTGTTTCTACAAGTATCTTTCTCAACTTGCTTGACAAGTTGGGCATGCGTGACGTCTTTGCTCCAACTTGAGGGGGAGTGTTGGCGAGTAGAATATATCCTATTCTATTTGGGTTTTATTTATTTTTCCTTTTGTATAGATATTATGTAATTAGGTTTCCACTTATTTCCTAATTAAACCCTACTAGGGTTTGTAACCTGTATTATAAATACCTCCTTTCGGAGAATGAAATATATATGAAAATATTCTACCCATATTGTTTGACTCGTGCTACATCATGTCGTTCTTCCAGTTTGGGACATGTCGCCATCCCTCAATTTCTGACCCATAATATTGTAAAGTTCTAACTAGGCTAACATTTATTTTTGTACAAGCGGTTGTGGGGGTTGGGGGAATTGAACTTAGGAAATCAAGTGCTAGGTAAATATTCTTAATCACTTAAACTACAAACCCCTTCCTAACTAGCCTAATATTTGTTATATTATTCATGTACATTTGACCCATAGAACACTTTCAATCTTGCACGTTGAAGTATAAAACACATTACTTTTTTCTTTTTTAACAAACACATCAACATTCTCCATTGCAAAAATTAAATTTGTACCCAATACCGAACAATATATTACCCATATACAATGTAGGCCTAGTTCTTACTTTTGTTTATACTTTTCTGGAAAGGCCTGCACGTACGTAGAGCTTAGGTTTGCATTAAGAGCCCTTCTGCAATTTCCAATTTTGGCATTAAGTTCCATGCCTATATAAATTTATCTGGATAGTGAATATACTGTTTTGTGGCATACGCATTCTACGAAACTACTTTCAACGATCCAACCGTCAAGCTTATTTGTTTATACTTCAAGATCATATACCCCAAAAATCACAAAAAACAAACATTCAGAGATCTAGTAATGGAATAAAACTTTACGATTATAAATAAAAAATCATGATTTAACGGTTATTTTAACTCTGATTTTGATGATTTTTTACAACTACACTCCTTGACCCTATATGAATACAATGACTGAATTTGATCTTCAATTTAAAATATTTACACTAGAGGATAACACAAAATCTTATGTTATATTTAACGAAAGTATAAATAAACTCTTAATTGTTAGTGAATATATTGTTTTGATGGCATACGCATTCTATGAAACTAGTTTCAACGATCCAACCGTCAAGCTTGTTTGTTTATACTTCGAGATCATATACGCCAAAAATCGGAAAAAATAAACATTCAGAGATCAAGTAATGGGACAAAACATTTCGACGGTTATAAACGAAAAATCACAATTTAATGGTTATTTCAACTTTGATTTTGATGATTTTTTACAACTACACTCCTTGACCCTATATGAATACAATTAACTAATTCGATCGTCAATTTAAAATATATATTTTCTAACAAAAACCTAATCCGAACTACAATAATATATTTTGCTAACAAAAATCCGATGCGAACTAAAATAATAAATTTAAAGCTACTTAATAAATATTTATACCATTTAATTTCTAAAGTGTTATGCATACAAAATAAAAAAATAAAAATAAATTTGTTTAGGTGACGGAATATTTGGATTACGTCATGCAAAGATTTTAAAAAATAATTTTTTAATTTTATTTATTTTTGTAAGGACTTTGCGCGACGAATACTAACTTGGTCGCTAAAGACTTTGTGCAACTAAGTTAAGTGTTTCATCGCGCAAAGTCATGCAAAGATTTTTAAAAATAATTTTTTAATTTTATTTATTTTTCTAAAGACTTTGCACGATGAATCACACTTCGTCGCTAAAGACTTTGTGCGTCGCGCAAAGTCATGCAAAGATTCCAAAAAATAAATTTTTTATTTTATTTATTTTTGTAAAGACTTTGCGCAACGAAATACACGTCGTCGCACAAGACTTTGTGCAAATGTTTTGTCTTCGCACATAGTTTTGTCGCGCAAAGTGACTTTGTACGACGATATATGTTTCGTTGCGCAAAATTTAGTCGCGTAAGACTTTGAGCGACTGTAGGGGCTTTTTCCCTCCGGCAGCAAGTGAGCTGGGCTGCTGGAGTTGTCCCCTTTGTTTGAGTTCGAAATTAGGCCCCAAAATGCTTCGAAAGGGCAGCAAAGCCTTAGGAAGTATTTTGGTTATCTTCTCCAACAAAGCAACAGCAGTTTTACAGATAATTTCTTCACGTTCACAAATAGATTTTTAGGCTTGGCATGAGGGGCATGTGGCATGGGAGCAAAGTTATCATGGGTTTAGTACTTTAAGAAAGAGAAAGTCGTGGGTTCCTATGGAGGTCAGAGGTTCTAATGGAAGAGATGAGAGGTTCTAAGGAGGAGAGTTTTGGGTGGTTTTCGTAGCTTCCGGCAGCTCGACAGTGACTCTGTCAGAGCTGTAGCAATTTGGCCAAAGCATGGGAGATGGAGGAAATAGGCTAGCAAAGCACGAAAATTTGCAGGGTTTTCAAGAGAGAAAGCTTGCTCTCTGAAGATTGTGGGTTGTGTGTTGGGTAGAAGAGGCCCTATTTATAGTTGTTTGGGTTTGCTCTTCTTCAAGAAACCCTAATGGTTTCTTCCTAACTTAGCTAGGTTTTCTTCTTCCTTTCTTCTCTTCCTTCTTGACTTACCTTATGTTGGCAAAGCCAATCCTGCCAAATCCACAAAATCAGAGATTTTGTGTGCTCCAAGCCTCTTCCAGCGGCGGCCTCAGAAGGGAGCTCCCCCTTTTCACCCATCTTCTTCCTCCCTTTTCTTCCTCTTTCCATGGCTAAGTCTGATGAAGGAAAGGAAGTGGCTGTACCCGTTGGTTTGAGGGGTGGCATCCTCCCTTGCGTGCTAAAATCCCTTGGTTTCTTGAATTCTTATACTTGGAACTAGTTCCCAGCAGCCACCTAGGTGTAGATTTCCAACGTTGGTTTTGCTTTCAAACTAAGTGCTAGGTCTGATGCTGCCCTTTTATTCTAATTTCATAAGCCTTTTAAGTCCACCACATGATTCATCCAATGGATGAGATATTTTGATCAAGTGTTGGGCCTTTTAGTTGGCTTACTTTAAATTGGGGCAATGGGCTTAATTTGGTTGGGCTATCTTAGTTGGAGCAATGAGGCAATGGGCTTATTTTGGTTGGGTTATTCTAGTTGAGGCAATGGGTTACTTTCTTGTGCTTACCCACGTTTGGGCCTAAGAAAATGGGCTTGAGTCTCGAGGCCCCCAAGAGACCCGAGACTTCCATTTCTTGGCCCATCGATGGGCCCCATGATAACTTGTTACCATCCATACCACAACCCACTCAAGCAAGCCCCGTGCATTTGAGTGGCTTGGGCCCACTTAAGCTTGTAGCGTGACGTGTTGCTTATTTACTTGGCATGGCATGTGTGCAAGCGCGTATGACGAACTTTCGCGTGCCCTAATCGGGCTTCTCCTAGGTAAGGTATTGCATCGGGCCGAGAATTTATTTGGGCCGAACCGTGGATTTTTTGGGCCTCAACAGCGACGAAATGCAAAAGTTGGTCGCGCAAGGTTTTTTTTTTTTTTACTAGTGTACCCTGGACAAATGATTTTAAAAAAAAGAGAGAAGTATAGCAACCGAGCTTTTAAAAAAAAAAGACATTTTATTGAGAACTATACCCAATCATAATCAATTCCAAATACAAACTCTTTTGAGTGTAAAAAGTACAACACTTAGCATCCAACCCATTCACTATAACACTAAAAATCACTCTACCACATATAACCTATGCAAAAACACCCTCTTGGCAAGCTAAAAAACCAAACTCACAGATATCTTGCGAGCAATAGAAATCACTCATACTCTGCAACAAGAGCATCACGTGCTAGTTCTATAATTGATTCTCCAAGATTACAAATAAGAGCACATGCAATAGAGTAACAAAAATACCTTCCATTTTTGGAAAGTTTGAAGGCTGGATATTTTATATATGTTTTTCTTTGTGAAGGTTGTGAGGTTGCATTTATGAGATTTTGGAAAAACTCATTTTTCATAAAATCTGCTTGTGATCACTATATCTGCATCTAGATGTCCTAAAGCATAAATATCATTCTAGATCTAGAGTTCAGATTTTAAGAATGATTTTCTCCAAGAATGGTTTCTTGAGAAAATAGATCCTTTCTTAAATCTACATTTCATCACTCCATTTGTTTGAAGTTGTGATGTGCTGCTGGTGCCAAGAGGTGATCGAGCTGAAGGATGAAGTTGTCATTGTCATCATAGACTAGCTGCAAGCAACGTTGTTGAGAAGAAGAAGATAGCTTGGAGAGGTATAGCTGCTCCTTTATAGAACTAGGAAACTTGAGCTGTATCTGTTGATCTGTGTAACTATTTCTTCTTGTTAGTGTTAAGTTGTGTGCCACATGTCACAGAACTAAGGAGGAAACAGAGGGGCACATGGGATTTGGTAACATTAAAATTGGACTTGGAAGAGAGAGGGAGAGAGGAGGAGGAGTTGACATATTTAATTATTTTATTTTTATTAAGAGATAATAGAGTTAGAGTAGGAATAACTCTATTAAAGTAGGATTAAGTGGGATGTCAAGTGTTAAAAAATTAAGGGAGGGATAGGGAACGACAAACAAAAACATGACAAGGATTAATTACGTACCTTAGTCTATCCAAGTTGCTGACTTGGCACCATCTGGTTGGGAAATCTCACTAGGGTGGTGATTTTATGATCATTTTAGATTAAGCACCTTCGAATTAAAACTTAAAAATATCTGAATTTGTTGGAGGATTCCACATCAACTAGTCTTAACTACCACCCAAGTCCAATTTCATCAACGATGACTAGATCACTTTCTTTTTTGTTGATTTCATCAACTTACTCTTGTAATGGTATTATAGAGACATTCTCCAATAAATATTTAAGTGGGGGATTGGTTACATCTAATCTCGATTATTGTTGGATTGCATCTAATAGACTGTCAACACATTTAATGAATGCAATCCAACGGCTAAGATTAAAAGTATGTAATCAATCCTAAATATAAAATACTTATTGGAAAATCTCCTTTATATTAATATTATATAGGCTAGCTTATTGTTTTTCCTCTCGCCGAATTTATCCTAACCCATTCATAGCAATAAAGTAATATATTGTAGTTCTAGGATTCACAGCAACTAGCTCTTGGCTGTGATTCTTTTTCTTTCTTAAATTTATTGTGACAAGCATTTGAATTGAAGTATAAAGTAACATTTTTTAGGTTTTTTTTTTGGTCGAAAACATTTTTTAGTTAGTATGAAGGTTTTTCTTAAATTTATCGTGACAAGCATTTAAGGTAATTTAAAAGCTATATTAGTATCCATTAAATCTGGTTCTTCCTAATAATACTAATCCAAATGTTAGGTTGAAATAATTGAGTATCTACCATTCGGATCTGCCCTAGCAGCCCCACTTGACAATATCAAATCTCAGATCTATTATCCACTACTAGAAAAAGGGGTATTTATGGCGTGCACCCTTGTGCCACGAAAGGTCGAGCCGTAAAAAGTCTATTTCATTTACGGTGTTTATTGCGCGCCTTAAAAGACCTTTCAATGCACGCCATAAAAGGGTATTCAAGGCACACATTGCATTGAAAGGCCCAGCTGCTTCATTTATGGCATATATTGCGCGCCGTAAAATACCTTTCGTGGCTTACTATGCACGCCATGAAAGACCATTTTTATTACAATTTACAGCATTCATTGCATGCCGTGATTGACTTAAATGTTGTTAAACCAAAAAAATTAATCAATTTCCTGCTTGCTTATGTTTCATATTAGCATTATATTTATATCGTCTAGTATACCCAGGACAAATGATTTTAAAAAAAGAGAGAAGTATAGCAGCTTTAAAAAAAAAGACATTTTATTGAGAACTATACCCAATCATAATCAATTCCAAATACAAACTCTTTTGAGTATAAAAAGTGCAACACTTAGCATCCAACCCATTCACTATAACACTAAAAATCACTCTACCACATATAACCTATGCAAAAACACCCTCCTGGCAAGCTAAAAAACCAAACACACACATATCCTGTGAGCAGTAGAAATCACTCATACTCTGCAACAAGAGCATCACGTGCTAGTTCTGTAATTGATTCTCCAAGATTACTAAAAAGAGCACATGCAATAGAGTAACATGGACCCTAAGATAGGACCTGTAACCTTTTCCATCGGTGAAATCCCGATTTTTTTTCAAATTCCGTCTTTTTTTCTTTTTGCCAAACACACGGTAAAAGAACATGTATACAC
The DNA here is from genome assembly GCA_034190965.1 of Prunus campanulata. Classification (NCBI taxonomy): domain Eukaryota; kingdom Viridiplantae; phylum Streptophyta; class Magnoliopsida; order Rosales; family Rosaceae; genus Prunus; species Prunus campanulata. Next base: position 21,196,456 of record CM067211.1, read on the forward strand.
TGTTTTTATTGACTTGTAAAAGAGTATACAAGAAAGATATAATTAGTTCACATCAACCAACCCATTCAGTCATAAAGATAACAAAATTTAATCTCTAGCACCCTATGCAAAAACATCCTGCCTGCAAAACCAAAACCGAAACCAAAACATAATGGAGACAGAAACCAAAACAGAGCAAGCCCCATATCATTCAATATCACAGATCACTTAATCAAAGAACTCACCCCCGTTGGTACTGAGTGTGCTTCATCCATAATCACCACCATACTTACCTAGTCACCCGAAACAACTATTGCTTTTACTTTTGAACTATTTCCACCTAAAATATAACAAAAATGTGAATTAGAATCATATTCTATGAAACATAACATAAAATTTAAAATAAGGAAACAAAAGAAGTTGATATTCCATTAACTGTCACAGGAAACAATAGAAAAAGTACCCACTTACGAAAATAATCAAAAGCAAAAGGCTGCCACTGCTTCCTACTGCAACTTAACTACCAAACACATGCCAAGCATAAGAAAAATTCCATTCTCTTAGTGCTCATCTTATTATAGTTATGTGAATATGCCTACTATAGTGTGATGTGCTATTGTAATCCAAATGCTATTCTTTTGTATAAAAATGCAAGCAGTAAAATCAATCAATATACTTGCCAACTCTTGTTCCTTCTAACTCCACAACAAATGCTGGCTCTTTTTCAAGCTTAAATTAACAAATTAGCCCAGACACTCGACAAGATGCCTCAGCTGCTTGACTGAGCTCCAACCTATGTACATCCGATCAACAAAAGGTTAAAACCAATCAAGCAAAGACCAATATCACATTATCAATTTCAAAAGCAAAAGAGAAGTAAGAGCAACACGTTCGCACAATCTATATTCTCAAACCTATACGGCTCTATCAGAACCGCGAACTCACAGATTTTCTATTAATTACCAACAAACTAGATTAAAATACAAGAGAACATTTAATAATTATTTACTTAACCTTTTTCCCAAAACCAAACAGAACCCCCAACTTAACCTTTTTCCCAAAGCACGCCATGAATGGAAATAACATTTACAACGTGCATCAAAAGCACGACATAAATAGCATTAGATTTTGTTTACTTTTTACGGCGTGCATATTTGGCACGCCATTAATAACAAAAAAACACGGCACCAAATACACGCCATAAAAACTATCATTTTACGGAGCGCAAAAGATGCACGCCATAAATAGAGCGCCGTAAATACTTACTTTTCTTGTAGTGATCTATTATCTATATAAATTACAAGGAATGAGCTACTGCTTTCATCTTATTTTGCAACCTTCAAACGACCCTTAGCCTTTTTGTTTCCAGTTTTGAACCCATCCAATCCAACCAACCCTATAAACGGCCAGCGATGTCTGTGAGTAGGATTGAAGCAAAGAGTCCGGCGGCAATACTAGCCATTGGTACGGCAAACCCAGCCAACTGTTACTACCAACAAGATTATCCTGATTTCCTATTCCGAGTCACCAATAGCGACCACATGACAGAATTGAAAGACAAGTTCAAGCGCATATGTAAGTGGTACTCTTTGTACAACACATATAAATTAATGTATTAATTCATACAAATTAATAAAATTATATCATGCACTAAATGGTTTATGATTTATTAATCGGTGGGGGCATTCAGATTTGGAACCTCTTCCAAATATCAAGTGGGAGGAGAACTGTGGATACTTTTATGAAATTTGGTAATTAACAGGTGACATATCAAAGACAAAGAAGCGTGATGAATATCTTAAAAAATAGACGGTTTGGATTAGTGAAAAACAATGCAGAGTGGGCACTACAGGGGTGTCCCTGAACTGAAGCTCACTGTGTGTGTGTGTATATATAATATATATATATATATATCTATATATATATATATATATATATATATATATATATATATCTATATCTATACATTGAATAGTTGACAACAGTGTTTTTATCTCTTTAAGTAGTGTGGGGTGTGGGGTTGATGAGTTTTTTATTTTTATTTTGTTTGCTGGGTGTGTATTAAGGGCTAGTTTGGGAAGATAGTGAGGTTTTCTTAGAAATTGTGAAAATTTGAATAACAAGTTGGAGTGAACTTAGAATATGGAGTGAACAAAGAAAAGTGCGGGGTTTAAATAGAAAAACTTTATTATTATTAATAAATAGATTTGATTTACATGTTATAACATGAGTGAAATAACACCGTGAAAAGGCAATAACAAAATACCTCAAGTTGGCATTACGGTACAGATTTTTCTTCTTTCATTTTTGAAAAATGGGGGCCACTAGAGTAGGGTAATAAATTTGACGAATGGAGCCAAGTTAGTAAAATTAAGTGGGAGGATATTTTTATGAAATTTGGTAATTAACAGGTGAAAAATCAACGATAAAGAAGCGTTATCTACACATCACGGAAGAGATCCTAAAGGCAAACCCAAACATATGTCGCTACAAGGCACCCTCACTCGATCCACGTCAGGACATGTTGATTCCAGAGGTACCCAAGCTTGGCAAGGAAGCGGCATTGAAGGCCATCGAAGAGTGGGGCCAGCCCATTTCAAACATCACCCATCTCATCTTCTGCACAGCTTCCTGCGTCGACATGCCTGGTGCCGACTTTCAACTCGTCAAGCTCCTCGGCCTTGACCCCTCTGTCAACAGATTCATGATCTACCAACAAGGCTGCTTCGCTGGTGGGACTGCCCTACGTCTTGCCAAGGACGTCGCAGAAAACAACCCTGGCGCACGCGTTCTGGTGGTGTGCTGTGAGATCACAACTTCGTTATTTCAAGCACCCACTGAAAGCCATGTGGATGTTTTGGTAGGACAGGCTTTGTTTTCAGATGGTGCGTCGGCTTTAATTGTTGGGGCTAATCCTAACCCCAAAATTAACGAACGCCAGGTGTTTGAGATTATGTCAACGAGAGAGACTATTGTCCCATACTCGGAGCATGGCGTGGTGGCACACTTGCGTGAAATGGGTTTTGAGTATTATCTTTCACCAGATGTGCCAAAGTTGGTTGGTGCAAACATTGAGGAGCTTTTGGTAAAAGGGTTTAGCGAAATTGATGGGATAAATAAAGACTGGAACTCGTTGTTCTATAGCATCCACCCTGGTGGACCGGCCATTTTAGACAAGGTTGAAGAAAAACTGGGTCTGAATGAGGGGAAGCTGAGAGCAACCAGGCACGTATTGAAGGAGTATGGGAACATGGGAGCTCCATCTGTTTTGTTTATTCTCGATGAGATGAGGAAGAAGTCAATGGAGGAAGGAAAAGCCACGACTGGTGAAGGGCTGGAATGGGGTGCTCTGATTGGGATCGGGCCAGGGCTAACCGTGGAGACTGTTGTGCTGCGTAGTGTTCCCATTGCTACTGCCAATTAATTAAGTCGTTAATTACTCATCACTATCCAATAAGTTAATTAATTATTTTGAGTTGTTAATCTGCATGTACTACGTCTTTACAGTATGCGTAAGGTGATTATTTACCACTTGTTATGATGTTACACAAGTAATAATGAGCAAGCCAAATCATGGAATAAAATTCAGGATGAGAAGTCTTCTTTATTTTTCAAATTATTACATAATTAATCTAACAATAATACTTTTTTTTTGGGTAACATCTAATAATAATATTAGACACCAAATTTATGCACTAAAATTGAGTCCCGAATGTTGTGGCACGTGCCAAGTCATTCAATTTAAACTATTAAATTGCCACATGTATTTAAGATTGATTGATTTTTTAATAAAATATTAAAAATAATAATAACAAGTGTAACCCTAAATTCTCACTATTAATTGTCAGAGTGTATCACCACCATATTCTTGCTCGTCGCTGCACCGCCTACCTCTCCTCTCCACCCTCATGATGAATAAGTGCCTCTAACGGTCATAATCTGACAAGGCTTTCATGATCGCTTGCCACATAAGAGATTCATAGCACACGTTTGTGATTGATGAAAACATATGCCCAAAGGCGAACCCATGGATTTTTCAAAGGAGGGGCAATATAGCTTAAGGTTAAAAGCTCTCCCAAAAACCCAATACTTTATAAGGAAAATTAGGTATTAGACATAGATAACTTTACTTATTAGTATTTAAGACATTTGATATTTTGGTTTGGGTTTTAATACCTAGAAAAGAATTGATATTTTGGATTAGGCCAAAGAGGAAGACCAGATTTGTTGACCCACCTTACATTAGTCATTAAAAAGACAATTATACCCTTTTCATTTAAAAACCTAACCCAAATTCGTTAGTTTCTCAGATCTCGATCTCTCTCTCTCTCTCTCTCTCCCTGCGTCTTCTCCCTTTCTCCTCCCCTCTGTTTCGACCGACACCGACAAAACCCAAGCTTGATGTCACTGGTATAGTGCATCCTGATGGTCAAAACTTGCTTGCTGTTCTTGTTTACCCTCCAGATCATCCAGGGAGTATTCCTCCTGAGGGTGGGCAAGGCGGTGATCATGAGGTACATATCTATATCCATGAGCCTTCTTTTAGATTTTTTCTCAAAGTTTTATCCTTCTACATTAAGATGCTGGATTTTATGCAAGACCAATGATGGCTTCTAAAGAGTTAATTATCAAGTGTATGCAATGAGCAAACTGAGATTAATATAACTATTAATTTTCAAATTTGATTTCAGATCGGGAAAGATGTAGCTACTCAGTATGTGGAGTGTAGCTACTCAGTATGTGGAGGGTTGGGATTGGATGTGGCCTATAAGGTGATTATGTTTTACTATTGAGATTGCAGAGTGTTTTCTTTAGCATGTTGTGATCACAAACCAATGATCTGCTTTTCATCTTCTTTCTAAAATGGGATGCCAGAGGATGTGTCATCTTTTATTATTAGTGTAAAAAGGATTTCCAATGTAATTAACTTGTATATTGATACAGGGATAGAAACATTGGCATATGGGATGAGGTGTCAATTTTTGTAACAGGGGTGAGTTTAGTCTTAATGCTTCACTTCCTGTCATAGAATTTTCCTTGTGATACTGTCTCTATAGTGATATGCCGATTTTCATCTTGTTTGGGAAAGGAAATAGATTTACCTTTATATGGGCTGATCATTTGATTTGTGTTGAGGTTCAATGAAAAGTTGTTGACTTCTTGTATTGTGTAAGTATGGACTTTATGGTCTATAATAAGTTCTTTTGTTTTTTGACTCTTTCCCATTTGGTGCAGCCAGTAAAAGTAATTGATCCCCACTTGGTTTCATCATTTTATGACAATTACAAGAGGGCATATTTGCATGCTACAACTGAGTTGGAAAATAAGATCGCACCTGGGTTGCTGAGTGTTCATTGAATATTCAAGTAACAACAGATCTGTTTACCCCGAAAAGGACCCGCCGGCCATTTGCGTGGTGTTTGGCCGTGGAGTTTGCTTGTTGCGATTGCGAAGGCGTGCCACTGTTGGCAGCGAAAAACTCCAACAGACTGAAAATGGTAAGACTGGAAAATGCGCACCGATACTGACTTTAGTCAATCGATTGTGGATTGGGTGGGGAACTGGCCCAATACAAGGTTCTTTTCTATGCCCCAATTAAGAGGACTTCAATATTCATCTAGTGCGAAAATGATAACTGACAGAAGTTGAAATTGAACGATAATGGAAATGACAGAAGTTTTAGACAACTTGAAAGAAAAAGGAAATACATAAACAACACGGCCTGAAGATTTCTCTATTCAGACCTGGTACATAAAATTAAAATGGAGATTGAAGATTTCTCTATTTAATCTTGTACAAGGAAATATCATACCAAGAGTTAGCAGAGCAAAATAAAGAAAATTCCTCAGGAGTTGTCAACTGGGAAATTCAGAGAATGAAAAAGGAAGGCTGTTTCAAGCTTTTGAGCTGGGTTTATAGACGTTGAGTCTGGTTTTTGTTGGTTGAGTTGTGTGTTTTGCTGATGATTTCTCCTTCAATTTATAGAGAATGGAGGTCGTTGAGTGGACCAGCAGTCAATTTGAAGTACCCACTTGCCATTGGTTTTGGTGAGTGGGTTGCTGAAAATACAAGTAAACCCAAACAAGTTGCTAAGAGACTTTGATGTGATTTGACAGAAGTTGTCACTGTTAGACTTGAAGAAATCCAAAGTATTAGTCCACCTGCCATTGATTGGTGAGTGACAGCCAAAAGTAGCTGACTAAAGGACAAAAAGAAATGTAGAGATAATGACCACCATCTCTACTTCTTTCTTTATTCATTCTTTAAGCCCACTTGCATATTATTTTATTCTTCTTTCAACCTTGATGTAGACTTTTCACGTGTATGTTGGGCTTTGGCTTTGTTTTAATATTCTTCATCACAAAGAATATTAAATTGTTTCCATCTATCACATCTTCACTTTATTCTTCTTTGAATCCACTCACTGGTGATGAAGTCCCTCCATTGATAAAGTGAAACTTGATTTGCAGCCACTGAGTTTCTTCTCTGAACATGCCTTGATGCGTAATAAACTGGGAATGCTAGGTTGATCCAATTGCTGCCAATTTCGGATATGTTGTTCTCCACATAAGTAGGAACAACATTCATGAAGAACTTAATTCCATTTGAGCAATAGAAAATCTGGTTTTAGCATGGTTACACAGGACTGGTCGTCACAGACTGCTCTAGTGAACAGAAATCATGATTAATGCCCTGAAGATTCAATATTTGCACAAATGAAGCCAAATTCAGATATGTCGTAGTAGACATCCAAATGAACAACTTTCATGAAGAACGAATGTTCATTTGAGGACTGGAAGCTGGTCCGAATCGGGCCATAATTAGGCCCGAATTGCCACTGTTATCAGCTTTCGCTGTTGCTGGTATGCTTCTGGTGTTTGATGTCGCGAGGATTCCACATTTATCCAAATGATCCCAAATTTGGATATGTTACAGTAGACCTTCTAATGCAAAACTTTCATGAAGAAAGATAATTCATTAGAGCATTGGAATTGGGCCCGAATTGGGCCCGAATTGCTGCTATGAGTTTTTTGCTGGCGCTGTGCATCTGGTGTTTTCAGCTCTTAGGACTCCACATTTGTCCAAATGATCCCAAATTTGGATATGTTGTAGTAGACGTAGAGATGAACAACTTTCGAGAAGGATGAAACTTGATTTGAGCGCTGAATTTGAATTTTGGGCCCTCTCCATCTGACTGCAGCAATGCATGTCTAGCCATATTTTGGTCATTTTGATGTCCATGGAAAATTATCTACAATTTTTAGGCAAAAATCCAATTTTTGGTACAAACAAGATCTTGAAAGAAATTTTTGTTTAGGAGAGCATCTTCAGACTCAACATTTGTCAATCCCTGCTGGATCACGGGTGCAATATACGTTTCCTGAGGTTCGTGACAGAACATAGTATGCATTTTAATTATTTTAGCAGAAAACAATACTTTTCTAGAAGCCCTTTGGAGAATCTTTTTATCTTGATATTCAATTCTTTACATTTATTAGGTTTAGCTTTCAATACTTGTGTTCAGTATTAAATCAAATTTATTTGGCAGCTCTTTTTCTACAAGCCCAATTTATGGTGGCCAAATGGTATGGGAAAGCAATCGTACAAAGTTTCTATTACTGTTGATGTAAAGGGATATGGAGAGTCTGATTTTTGGAGCCAATTATTTGGATTCCGCAAAATTGAGAGCCACATTGATAATATCACTGGAGGAAGGTATGGTATTTACATAAAGTTTAATGTAGATTCTGTTTAATAAAGTTGTTGCAGAAAACGGAATGTGTAATGCAAAAAACATAAACATGAATAACCTATTTTACATTCTAGGTGGTTTTCAGTCTGATTCCCTCTCTCCCAACATGTTTTGAATTAAAAAAAACTATTGTTTTGTTTTGTTTAACTTTAGAGCTGAGCATTTTTGCCCAGGCTCAGCATTTCAGTTTCTGTTTCTGCATCGCAGCATCGCAGTTTCTATTTCTGCATCGCAGTTTTTGTTGCAGTTTTTGTGTGAATATGTGGTGAAATGATTTTTTTTTAATTTTTAAAACCGTTGATCGTTTTTTTAAATATTGTTTAATTGAATAAATATTACAAAATCAAGTTTGGTGTAGTGGTTTGTGAGTGAGCCCTCTTCCTTTGAGGGTCAAGGTTCGAGTCCCTTTAATGACACAAAATCTTCTTTTTTTTAAAAAAAAGTGAATAAGGGGCAACGGAGTTGGTCCCATGCAGACGGTGGCAGGCCGGCGATGAGTGGTTGCTGGCTGGCGGTGCTGGAGTCCAGCGGTGGTAGGTGGCCGACGGCGACAAGTGGTCGGAGGTGGCCGATGGCGACAGGTGGCCGGCGGCGGCTGGCCGGCGGTGGTGGTTGGCTGGATGTGGACATGTGGCATAGTATGCTTACCTTAGAAGGAGTGGCATTGTGTGTAATTTTGATATTTTTAATGATATTTTAGTAAATTAGGTACCACATTTTGGTCTTTGGCCTTATGCTAATTAGATGAAATTGTATTTCTATCTTCCAAATTAGTAAACTATATTGTGGTTTAAAACTAAGGCTCCCTACTTTATATTACAAATGTTGGGCCAGAACCAACTCAGTTTTGGCCCAATTAGCAGAAAAAGCTTATCTTTTGAGACTTTGAATTAGAATGCAGAGAATTGGAGGAGAGCTAAAAATGGCGAAGAAAGTAAGCTGAAAGTTGAACGTTGCAATTATTTTCTGGGCATAGGTAATTTCTACTTCTTCTTCTTCTTTCTATTGTTGTTGAAGGTGTTGTTTTGCGTTTAAGCTGTATGTATGAATTTGATGTGTAGGTGGAGCTGAAAGACTAATTGTATCCCATGGGCATAAAGTTCACGTTTTCACTGCACACCATGACAAAAATCGATGCTTTGAGGAGACCGTTTCTGGTGTGTGTGCTTTCTCTGTTTCAATTTTATGTTTGATATTATGGATTCATGGTATCTGTGTAAAATAGTAGTGGGGTTTACTTGAGGTTGGATTGTGTATGGTGTTGGCGAGTAGAGTATATCCTATTCTATTTGGGTTTTATTTTTCCTTTTGTATAGATATTATGTAATTAGGATACCACTTGTTTTCCTTGTCTAACCCTACTAGGGTTTGTAACCTTATTATAAATACCTCCTTTTGGAGAATGAAATATATCTGAAAATATTCTACCCATATTGTTTGACTTGGTATCAGAGCCGACTTTCTGGTAACCTGTGTATTGTGCCCACTCGTGTTCTACTCTGTGCCCTAATTTCTTTTTAGGGTTCTTGTGCTCGTGTTCTACTCTGTGCCCTAATTTCTTTTTAGGGTTCTTGTGCTCGTGTTCTACTCTGTGCCCTAATTTTTCTTTTAGGGTTCTTGTGCCTGTGTCTGTGCCGTGTTTATTGTATCTGCTTCGTGTTGTGTTTGTTTCCGCTGCTATCATGGGTGATAATTCCATAGTTGTGACTGGTGCTAGTGCGTCTACACCGAAGGAGGCACATCCCTCGCGTGATTATTCTACCCCGCTTACATCTGACAAATTGGATGGCTCCAATTATGCCTCGTGGTCTCGTGGTGCGCGTATTACGATTACTAGTCGTCGTATGGCAAGTTGGATCAATGGGAAGAAGCCTGCTCCGTCTCAAGATTCTGCTGCCTATGCTGAATGGGAGGAAGATAATTGTCTGGTGCAGTCATGGCTTCTCAATTCCATGACTAAACCAGTTCGTGCCTTGTTCGAACATGGTGATACTGCCTATGATATATGGGAGGCTGCTCGGAAGACCTATACTGTGACTCAGAATAGTTCTCGTTTGTTTCAACTCCGACGGCAATCCATACTTATAGGTCAGAATGGTGAATCTGTGAAAGTGTTCTATGAAAAACTTCATGCTATTTGGCAGGAGATTGATTGTCTGCGTCCGAATGAGTTTAGTTGTTCTGCTGATAGGGCTCGTCGTCTGAAAGAAATTGAAGCCGATCGAGTTTATGAATTTCTTGGCGGGCTTGATCCACCGTATGATGGTGTTCGTAGCCGTATTCTTGCTCTTAGTCCAGTTCCCCCTTCTCTCGAAGCCTATGCCATGGTCATGGAGGAAGATACTCGTCAGTCTGCTATGCTTGGAAGAGGATCGCTGGCTCTCAAAGTTGATCCAGCACGTCAACGACCGGTCGCCCAGCACGACGCGACCGGTCGCTCTCCGTCTAGGAAGTTTGGATCTTCTGGATCTCGTCCTTCTGCCCCTCCCTCTACCGCTCTTGAAGGTCCGCTTAAGTGCCGCCATTGTAATGGGAATCATTACTCCGAGAAGTGTTTTAAGGAGCATGGTTATCCTGATTGGTTTGCTGACTACAAAGCTCGTATGTATGGCCCCAATGCCACTTACACTGTGACTCCTGATGAGGCCCGTCCTCCGGCTCCATCTGCAAATCTGTGTGCTTCCGATACTATGCCAGGTATGGGCTCTACTACATGGATAATTGATACTGGTGCTTCTGATCATATGACTTATAATGATAATATGTTTGATGAGTTGTCGTATAACCCCCGTGACCCCTATATTACTAGTGCTAATGGTTTACCTTCCCCAGTTACTGGTGAAGGTACCATCCATCTCACCCCTTCTTTACCTCTGTCTCATGCCCTCTTGGTTCCCAATATTCATTGCAATCTGTTATCTGTTGGGCGTCTACTTGATACACTTAACGCTTCTGCTACCTTCTATTCTACCCATTGTTTTTTCCAGGATCTCAGAACTCACGAGAAGATTGGGCATGGTAAACGGATAGGGGGGTTATATCACTTACAGTTGCCGGCTGCAGCAGTTCGTGATTGTGTCGCTAATAAAGCTCTGAGTGGTGGTGTCAAAGACAAGCAACAACTTTGGTTATGGCATCGTCGCTTAGGACATCCGTTGTTTGGTTATCTTAGACATTTGTTTCCTTCGTTATTTAGTTCGTGTGATGAGTCTAGTTTCAAATGTGAGACTTGTGTAATGGCCAAGAGCCACCGTACTGTTTTTTCTTTAAGTAATAATAAAGCTGCTTTGCCTTTTGAGTTAGTACATTCTGATGTCTGGGGTCCTGCTCGTGTGACTTCTCATGGTTTCCGTTGGTTTGTGACGTTTATTGATGACTGCACTCACTTAACATGGGTGTATTTGATGAAGAATAAACATGATGTTGCCTCTATTCTTCCTGACTTTTGTGCCATGGTGTCTACTCAGTTCCATGCTCGTGTTAAAGTATTTCGCACTGATAATGGCGGTGAATATGTGAATCATACCTTGGCTCAATTCTTTCGTGATCAAGGTATCATTCACCAAACTACCACTCCATTCACACCTCAACAGAATGGTGTGTCTGAAATGAAGAATCGCCAATTACTTGAAGTTGCTCGCTCTCTGATGTTGGATATGTCTGTTCCCCATCATCTTTGGAGACATGGTGTCTTAGCTTCTGCCTACTTGATTAACCGCACTCCTAGTCAGGTTCTTGATTTCAAGACTCCACTTGATGTGTTATGTGCTCTTACTCCTCCGGTTTCAGTCTCTAAGTTACCTCCGAAGGTGTTTGGGTGTGTTGCGTATGTTCATGTTTACTCTCATCAAAGAAGTAAACTTGATCCTTGTGCTCTCCGCTGCGTCTTCATTGGTTATTCTACTACTCATAAGGGTTATAAGTGTTATCACCCGCCTACTCAGAAGGTACATGTCACTTTGGATGTCACATTTCATGAAGAGGTACCCTATTATGTTTCTCCCTCTTCTTCAATTCAGGGGGAGAGGGGGAGTGAATTGAAGAATTTGGAAAATATGGAATTTTTAGGCGCACAGGATGAAAACGACCGGTCGCTCATAGGACGCGATCGGTCGCTCGCGTCGAGCTGGGACTACAGTACCGATACGAGCGAAACGACCGGTCGCAGTGAGGAAGCGACCGGTCGCGAAGGAAACGACCGGTCGCACATAGGAAGCGACCGGTCGCTTGCGTCGACGAGCGACAACAGTACCGATACGAGTGACGCGACCGGTCGCCAAGAAAGCCACGACCGGTCGCCAGACAAAAATGTTGGTGTTTTCGAGCCTCTCTCAGAAGGAAATAACAGTGATATTGGCGACTCCCATACAGATGAAATTGATAATATACCCCCCTCTGCCCTGCCATTGCCTCAATCAAGTTGTGATAATGAGGTACTTTCTAGTGATATGCCTACCTATTCTTTGCCCCCACGTACTACCCGTGGGAAACCTAAAATACAATATTCTCCTGATATACATGCCAAGTCTAAATATCCCATTAACCATTATATGTCAACTCATCGTTTATTTAAGTCATATGCATCATATTTGTGTCAATTATCTAGTGTATGTGTGCCAACTAAGTTGCAGGATGCTCTATCTGATCAAAACTGGATAGATGCAATGCATGTTGAGATGGAATCCTTGAACAAGAATGCTACTTGGGAGTTAGTTCCTTTACCAAAAGGAAAAAAGGCAGTTGGGTGCAGATGGGTGTTTACTTTGAAGCACAAGGCTGATGGTTCCATTGACCGTTACAAGGCAAGATTGGTAGCAAAAGGGTATACTCAGACATATGGAGTGGATTACACAGAGACTTTTGCTCCAGTAGCTAAGCTCAACACTGTACGCGTGCTCTTATCCTTAGCTTCTAACCGTGACTGGCCGCTGCTACAATTTGATGTCAAAAATGCATTCCTCCATGGTGATCTCAAAGAAGAAATATATATGGATCCTCCGCCGGGTATCCCTGTGACTTCTAAGGAGGGTGTGGTGTGCAAGCTAGGGAAATCCTTGTATGGATTAAAGCAGTCTCCAAGAGCGTGGTTTGGAAGGTTTGCTGCATCTATGAAGAAGTTTGGGTATGTGCAAAGTAACTCTGATCATATTTTGTTTCTGAAGCGTCATAAAGGTAAATTGACGGCTTTAATTATTTATGTTGATGATATGATTGTGACTGGAGATGATCATGTAGAGATACAGAGTCTTCAGAAGTATCTGGCTTCTGTGTTCGAGATGAAATCATTGGGTGATTTAAAGTATTTTCTTGGGATTGAAGTTGCCAGATCTAAACATGGTATTTTTCTATCCCAAAGAAAGTATGTTTTGGATTTACTTGCAGAAACTGGAATGTTGGATTGTAAACTGATTGATACCCCTAGTGAGCAGAATCATAAGTTGGGGATATATCCCGATCAAGTTCCGACTGATAAAGAACGTTATCAACGACTTGTGGGGAAGTTGATTTATCTGGCTCATACTCGTCCAGATATTGCTTATGTTGTAAATATAGTAAGTCAGTTTATGCACTCTCCTAGTGTCGATCATATGGGGGCTGTGACTCGTATTTTAAGATATCTGAAAGTAACTCCTGGCAAGGGGTTAATTTTCTCCAAGTATGGCCATACAAATGTAGAAGGGTATACAGATGCTGATTGGGCAGGTTCAGCCACAGATAGGCGTTCGACATCTGGGTATTTTATGTTTGTGGGTGGCAATCTTGTTATGTGGAGGAGCAAGAAACAAAAGGTGGTGTCTAGATCTAGTGCTGAGGCTGAGTATCGGGGAATGGCCCATGGTGTATCTGAGTTATTATGGTTGAGGTGATTGTTGAAAGACCTTGGTTGTGGGCCTAATAAACCCATGGATTTATATTGTGACAATACGACTGCGATTGCAATTGTTCATAATCCTGTACAACATGACCGTACAAAGCATGTGGAGGTTGATCGAAATTTCATTAAAGAAAAGTTGGATGCAGAGATTGTGTCCTTCCCTTTCATCTGTTCAGAGTATCAGTTAGCTGATGTTCTTACGAAAGCTGTTTCTACAAGTATCTTTCTCAACTTGCTTGACAAGTTGGGCATGCGTGACGTCTTTGCTCCAACTTGAGGGGGAGTGTTGGCGAGTAGAGTATATCCTATTCTATTTGGGTTTTATTTTTCCTTTTGTATAGATATTATGTAATTAGGATACCACTTGTTTTTCTTGTCTAACCCTACTAGGGTTTGTAACCTTATTATAAATACCTCCTTTTGAAGAATGAAATATATCTGAAAATATTCTACCCATATTGTTTGACTTATGGTACAAAACATTGAACAAGAGTAACTCTGTTTTTTCTTTTTCTTCAACCATAAAAACTCATGGCCCTGTAAAAATTTTCCTTTTCTTATCATGCTGTCTTTTTTCATATGTACGTTTGTTTGAAAGTTGAATGAAAGATTCACATGATGACCCATTTTACAATAAAATGTTGAAAATAATAGTTTCAAGTCGTCTTGGTGTGTGTACTCTGAGAGAAACAGGATTAGAAACACAGACCTGCTATAGGAATTTCATCAAACAGGGTACTACATAGATAATGGATGCTACACCGTGGGATTGGAAGATGGTTTATACATAGTTAGAACAAACATATCAAATTTTCTTTTCTTTCCTTTTCCTTTTTCTCAGTTTCGCGGTGATCAACCATCATTTAAAATCAGTGCATCGTTTGATGTTTTAATGTCATTCGGTTTCCCACGTATCTTTCCTGTTACTGTATATGGTGCTTTCCTACCCCGACATATATTCTATCGTCTTCATGCTTTGTGTGCATTTCTGCGGTGCCTTTTTGTTGCTCTCTGCGTGCTGGTCCTGTGGCCATCATTTGATGTAATACTAGCAGATCAGGTTTCTGTTGTCATCCCAATGCTAAAGCTTAGAAGACAACAAAGGTATTTGCACCTATTTGATATGAACTATTATTAGGTTTTGCACCTTACTCTTCGAACACAACTCTATTCTTGTTCTTAGTGCTGATATCTGGAATGATGCCCATGTCCCTTATTCTCGTTCCTCTATCTCCTTGAGTGACAAACTATCATCTTACTCGTTAATCTAGATTCAGGGTGATTCGTCTTCCTCGTCTTCTGTTCTTCAGAAGAAAACTCAACATTATGAGCGTAAGATTCAGTATTTGAAGGGTTTGCTTCGTGAAGATCCTACAATGGATACTCCTGTACCAGTTTCAAATGATTTTGACTCTCATTCTAAGGCTTCTGATGGTTCTGACAAGTTCTAATGACTTCACTGGTCATTGGGTTGTGTAGCTTGGGTTGTGTTTTGTTATGGTAGAGTGCTTTCTGTTTTGTTATGAGGGAGTGATTTCTGTTCATATAGGGGAGTGATTTCTGTTGTGTATGGAGGAGTATTTTCTTTTGCACTGGTATGGATTGTACTTAAACACTTATGAACAATGTGACTCTCTCTTTGTATGATGTGACTCTCTTTCTATTTGAACTAATCTTTTGACTCTTTGATAGATCCATATTTTGCATATATAATCTATCTTTATTTGCATTGTTTTCGTGTGAAATTGCTTAGTTTAATGTGTTTTAGTGAAGATTTTGTAGGAAACTGTTCCTAGCGAGGGTTTGGAGCTAAAACTATGATTTTGGAAGCTGAAGGGATCAAATGGGTGGGGTTATCAACTCAATGAAATCTCAAGAACTCACTTTGTCATTTCATCAAACACGTGGAGTGCATCTGTGCAGGTGTCAAGTTATTCCCACAACTGGTCTCAATGATCAGCACTAGAGAGTTTGAGTTAGAAAAGTTACCTTTATTTTTGGAGTTGAATTCGTATGTAGTTGTTGGCTGTGCAGCTGTCGAGATTAGGTGTCAAAACCTATTGGCTTTTGTCGATGAGCAAGCAAGTGTCAATTGTTGACCGAGAAAGGAAGACACACTTGGAAGTCAATAACCATGCTTACACTCAGCCCCAATGCTCGAAGGCTACGCTGCCTGAGGGATGCATGGTGCACCGCTTATGACGGGTTTGGGGGCTCAACCGTGTTCTACGAGAAAGCCCCGAATATGGAGAAGAAGAAGTGATGCAAGCAGACAACCATAAAAGTCCAGGCGACGAAACACCCATGCCTTGTGCTTTCCAAGAGCCTATGACAGCACTAAGGCACATGCAAGATGGTTCAACGGTAGTAGCCGAGCAGCTGGAAACAATTGATTTAAGTGGTGACCCCTCTGCCCAAAGACCCATCTCCATCAGCGTTCACTTGGCAAGCGAAGGTAAGGAAGCCTTGGTTTCTTTGTTAAAGAAATTCCGAGATGTGTTCGCTTGGAGCTACGAGGAAATGCCCAGTTTGGATCTAAACTTGGTAAGTCACACTTTGAATATTGAGCTTGTTGTGCAGCCAAGAAGGAACTTCCATCTAGCTGCTGGATTCATCAAACCAATCAAGCACCCAACCAGGCTAGCAAATATAGTCCTAGTGAAAAAAAAAGACCAGCGTGATTAGGGTATGCACGGACTATCGAGACCTCAACCGAGCTTGCCCAAAGGATGAATTCCCACTACACAACATGGACATTTTGATTAACTCAACCTCAAGGCAAGGCTTGCTGTCATTCATGGATAGATTTAGTGGCTACAACCAAATACAGATGTCTCCTAAAGACGCCGAGAAGACAGCCTTTCGAACACCATACGGGAACTTCTATTACAAGGTCATGCCATTTGGTCTCAAAAATGCCAGAGCTACCCACCAAAGGGCCATTACAGCTGTGTTCCATGACATGATGGGAAAAGAAGTGGAAGACTATGTGGATGACCTTGTGGTGAAGTCAAAAACCATAAAAGGCCATTGAGAAGTTCTAAGGAAGGTGCTAGAAAGCTGTCGACTGTACGGGTTGAAGATGAACCCCAAAAAGTGCGTGTTCGAAATTTCATCCGGGAAATTCTTGGGGTTCCAAGTGCACCAACGTGGCATAGATGTGGATCCTGAAAAGACCAGAGTTGTAAACTCTCTTGCACCGCCTAGAAATCCAAAGGAATTGAAAAACTTCTTGAGAAGATTATCGTACATTCCTAGGCCTTGCTACCACAATGAGTATTTTTACTCATTTACTCAAGAAGAGCAAGCCGTATGTATGGAGCAAGGAGTGCCAAGAGGCCTATCAGCAAGTGCAACAATTGATCATCAAGCTGCCCACCATGAAGGCACCCATTCCGGGACTTCCACTGAAGCTTTATTTGGCTGCAACAAATGCAGCGGTTGGGGCTTTACTTGCCCAAGATAACCATGGCGGAGAAGAAAGCCCTATTTATTATGTGAGTAGACAGTTAAGAAGAGCTGAAACAAGATACTCGAAGATCGAGCTCTTATGCCTTGCCCTTGTCTATGCCGCACAACGACTACGACATTACTTCCTTGCTCACAAGCTGTAGCTCATAGTAAAGTCCGACCCTATAAGGTACTTGCTCACAAGACCGGTGTTGTCAGGACGCCTTGCGCGTTGGCTACTGCAGCTATCTGAGTTTGATATCACATGCACAACTCCTAGGGTTATCAAGGGACAAGCCGTGATTGACATGCTGGCTCTATTTCCTGAAGTAGAAGAATCCATTCTCTCCAAGGAAGTTCTAGGAGAGCTACCAGAAATGGTTGCCATTTCTACAGAGGAAGAACCATGGACCCTTTACTTTGATGGTTCTTCTACATCGAACAGCGGAGGAGCAGGTGTAGTACTCGTTATTCTCGAGGGGCAAGCTATGACCCTCTCGTTCAAACTGAATTTCCCATGTACGAATAATGTGGCGGAGTTCGAAGCCTTCATTATGGGATTATCTATGGCAAGGGAGATGGGTGTAGAAAAGATTAAGATCATTGGTGATTTAAACTTAGTGCTAAGTCAATTGCAAGGGAGCTTTGCTGTGAAGAAGGCAACCTTAACACCATATCTTACAGTTGTCGAAAGGCTTGCCAATTCTTTCAAACAAGTCGTGCTGGAACACATTCTGGGCGTCACTAATAGATATGTTGATGCTTTGGCTACATTGGGATCAAAGCTCTCATTTGTCAAAGAACAACCCAATATTACTGTAATAAAGAAGGACGTGCCAGCAGTCAAAGCAATGGCTCAGGAGGAGCCGCTAGAAGAAAGCGACTGGAGAAAATCTGTGAAGGAAAAGTTAGGCAAGGGAAGTGACATTAAAGACTTGAAAGACGATTGCCCACCCCATGGGCCATGCTTGGGCTTTGAATTTTTTGAAACAGCCCAGCCCTGCCCGTTATTTTCTCTCTCTCCTTCTTAAAGCTCGATCTGGCCCGACTTAAGCCCATTAAATTTGGACTGGGCTAGCCCAACCCTGCCCATTAACGAGGCCTACCCCTACCCATAAATATATTTTACTAGTTTCATTAATATAATATTATTAACTTACTATTTCCAATCGAATTTACATGCCGGATAGATTATGGAAATTGCATTGAAATGCTTGGAGGACTATATCAAGGAAATAAACGGTCAAGAAGCAAGGCTACGTATTTGATATGGAGATGTCACTCAGTTTAAAGTCATTTTAGAACCTAAAACAAAGGGATGTTATGAGAAGAAGGCTCTTCCATGAGGATGGACCTAGCAATATGGATTGGTTAAATGATGAAAACCATTAGGTTGTAGGGAAATAGCGCTGAATGCCACTACAATCCAAACTTTATCTGAAAATACCACCTTTACCCATACGTTTTGCAAATATAACCTATAAATACATACTTATTGCCCACTTATCGGCCACATAACACTTTTGGTCAGTTTTTGTTTCCTCTCTTAGCTTTCAATTCGCTCTTTCTTTGTATAGTCTGATTCTGATGAATCCTTATTTACTACTGTTTTGTTGTTGTTGTATAACTGTTGTGTTGCTATTGTATTGTTGTTGTATTGCTATTGTATTGCTATTGTATTGGTGTTATGGTGTTGTTGTATTGATCTTGTATTACCTGTTTATTGGGTTTTATTGCAGTGATTTGCTCGTGGCTTCACATGTGTTAATGAAATGTTGTTTTGTCATGGTCAGAAATGGAGAAAATTTTTATTCTGGTTTGCTACAAGGGAAAATGAGTAACCTCAAAGAAGATGTGCAAATACGAAGGGGGGGTGACTCAAAAGGCTTAATAGTACCACGGACCATCACATTTGCTGAATTGTTGGATCATGTGCATAAGATTGGTAATACAAACAGCAAAGAAGACAAGGTTTGCTTAAAGTTCTCAGTTTTGGTGGCCTCGAATAAGTAGAACCACATAAAGATTGAGGATGATGATGATGTCAACTTTTTTATGAAGTACAATTTTGAGGTAACACCTTCAAAACTAGCTACCTTACTCGTGAGTACAGAAAATAAAGGACTGACAAATGATGTAGTTGATAGTATGCATATGACGACAGATAGTAGTCGGATGGGTCGTTCTTCAGTTGCCATTGTTGAAAGCAATGAAGTAACTTGGAATAATACAAATGTCACTGATGTGGGAGGTGATGTTGGGATAGATTTTATGGACATGATTCATTTTAGCGAGGTGGAGGAGATGCATGGTGGTGATAATGGTACTGAAACAAATGAAGTGTCAGTGTACTCTGCCCCTCTTATTTTAGGCCGCTTGGACATATCAACCCAATTGCCAATAATGCGTTTAGGAGGAGAATCTGAACCTAATCGTGAACATTATTTGAGTGAAAAGGGTGAACACAACCAGTACAATGTGTCCGGTGTAAGTGATGGAGAAGCATATTTGGACATAAGGTATTCGCGAAGTGATTGGAATCCAAAAATTGAAGTTGGGCAAATTTTCTCTAGTAAGGGAGCCTTGTTGACAAAGTTACGATTGGCAGCATTGAGAGGCCACTCTAAATTTATTGTGCAATTATCTTGCACTAAGAGGTTGCTTGTGGTTTGTTATCAACGTCCATGCCCATGGCGGGTCCGAGCATCGAGAATTAGAGAATACAACTTCATGATTGTGAAGTGTGGCCATGAATGTGATTTGAGGTTCGTAAATGACAACCATTGTCAAGCAATCACATCTCTTGTAGCTACTTCATTGAAAAGGAAGTTGAAGGATTCTCTGACAATATACAGACCAAGTGACATAATGAGAGATGTGAATCACAACTTTGGTTTGACCATCCATTATTCGAAAGCTTGGAAAGCAAGGGAGTTAGCTCAAATGTCCATTAGAGGATCAGCTGAGGAGGCATATTATATCCTTCCAGCCTATTGCTATGAATTGGAGCGTATGAATCCCGACACAAAGACACACATCCAAACTGATGAGAACAATCACTTTGTGTATTTTTTTTATGGCAGTTGGCGCATGTATTAGAGGGTTTCGTTCTTCCATGCGCCCAGTAATAGCCGTGGATGCATATCATTTAAAATCGAAGTACAAGGGTGTTATGTTTGTAGCAAATGCATTTGATGTTAATCGACATATATATCTTCTTGCTTTTGGGATAGGGGATTTGGAGATAGATGCATCACGGCATTGGTTTTTCACTAAACTTCATGTAGCCATTGGTGAGTGTCCCAATCTTGTTATCATTTCTGATCGCAATGTTAGCATAAAGAATATGTGGAACAAAGTTTTTCTAACAGCGCAACATGGCATATGCTTTTATTTTATGAAGGGGAACATGAAACGCATTTGCAAGTTGAAAAAGCGTGATCAAATGGTGATGCACTTTAAGCAGGCTGCGAAATCTTATTCAATAGCTGAATTTGATTGTCATTTTCGCAAGATCAAGAGAAAGGAACATGTTGCTCAATATCTTGAACAGACAAGGTTACATAAGTGGTCTAGAGCTCACATGGATGGACACCGCTACAATGTAATGACAACAAATATTGTGGGGTCAGTAAACTCAGTCCTTAGGTTTGCAAGGATGCTGCCAGTGGTTCATTTGATAGGGGAAATTATTAATCTCCTTGTGAAATGGTTCACCGAACGTTGTGAGTTGGCTTTGAATTGCACAGCAACATTATGTCCCAATTTTGGCGAGAAGAAGTTGGGGAATAGGTTGGATGATGCTGTAAGGATGAATGTCGTTAAACTAAATAACGTACAGTTTAATGTTGTGGATGGTGATATGGACGGCCTCGTAGATTTGACGAACAATAGTTGTAGTTGTATAAAGTTTCAGCTTGAGCAGCTACCTTGCAAGCATGTAGTTGTAGTTTGCCGCTTCTTGAAACTAAATGTATACTCCAAGGCTTCTCGGTATTGCATTCGGAATACCTGGTTGGATGCTTATTTGGATAGCATCTACTCGATACAACCTCACGAAATGTGGTTTATTCCTGAAGATGTTCGAAGTCGAGTTGTGTTACCTCCCATGGCAAAGGTCATGCTAGGCAGATGGAAGAAGCTAAGAATTCCCTCGCAAGGAGAGGGCACCATTACAAGAAAGTGCTCAAGGTGCGATTTCACAGGCCACAATAAAATCACCTGTAAAAACAATATTCCACTACGTAATGTATCTTAGACAATATGATTTATGTTGGTTTGTTAGGTACTGTCAAATTTAATTTTATTTGTGGTGGGTTTGGTGTTATGTGGAATGTACATCATGGTGTGTTCCCTATTTATATTGCCAGTATCGCTATCGTATTGTAATTTTATTACCTTCAGATTGTTATTATATTGCACTGTTATTGTACTGGTATTGCTATTGCAATGTAAACTATGAGTACGAAATTAAAGGGTCTAGATTGTAACTCCAAATGGATCCACAACATTAAAGTTCTTACAATGCCATTATTACACAGTTACCGTGATACTCCTACTACACCTTCTTTTCTGATTACAAATTTAGACGATGCATGGGGCAAATATGGGGCAAATACAAGATGAAATGTCCTATGTGTTTGATTGGATATAGTTGCTGAAGGAGCATTACGACTGTTACCCCCAACAGATTGCTCATGTCTTGCCAAGAACACCCTTAAATTTATGCAATGTGCCCAAGCTAGTCCCAAAGCTGGACTCACCCGTCTGCCTAATGTGTGCAAGCACTCCAAGTTTCCCAAACTCACCCTATTGGTTCCATGATGTGGCTCAATAAAATTCACCACTTGGTTGGTGACAACCACCGCCACCCCAAACTTATTTGCTAAAGCCTTCAATGTTCCAAATAACTTGAAAAACATTTCAGACCGTCGTTTCAAATGAGCCGGTGTTGTCTCATACTATGATCGAAACAATGCAGCAATGGAATCAATGACAATGAGCTTCACAGGTAACCGGGTGTGATCAATGGCAATAAATGCTTGTATGTCTCGAAGGACATGGATGAGTTGTTGAGCATCATGAACACCATGAACATATATGTCTTCCAATGGCTCCAACCCTATTAAGTTGGGGTATGATGCATGATAAAGGCTGGCTACTTGTTGCAATCGATGAAATGAGAAGCTGAATTTTATGAATATGTAGAGGGAGGAGCCCCCTAGTCCACCATGTGAGGGTGGGAGCTGAGCTCTTACCGTTAGTTTGAGACAAAGTTGCGTCTTTCTAGAACCTCTCTCCCCTACCAATTCTGTTATGGAGTTGCAAGGTATCCCATTGCCTAAGCAGCCGTCTAGTATTGGGCATTCGATGGATAATTTGGGGGTTGAAAGAGGAAGGAGCATGAGGTTTTGTGGTGTCATGTTTCTGTAATTTAGGGGGGGATGTGACGGTGGTGCAAGGCATGAATTGTATATATATAGTCCATATTGAAGGTGTGTAATGTATGTCATATGTCTTTTAAGGGATGTATACTTCATCAAATTGTACCAATTTTTTTTTTTTTTTTGGTTTTTTTGGACCCAAAAAAAAAAAAAAACAAAGTCTGATACAGTACCTACTGCAATAGGATCGTATTGTTACTCTATTGTGCTCTTATTGATATCATATTGTCATTATACGCATGTGTATTATGGAGTTATTGCCACTATAATTGTTTGAACTGGACACGGATAAAGGAAACTGTATATGCACAAATACAAAAAGAGGCATCATAATTCCATTAAATCCAATTTCGAAACTTACATAATACAACAAAAGGCCACCTCATAGTTCCATTTTACAGGTTGTTTCCACTACATTTTACAATGTCCAAAGTCATATTAAAGTGTCAAAAGTTAAATTTTTAGAGCAAGCAGAAATAATAATCCAAGCGAAAATATAATGGAGGAAAAATTTGTAACTTGGGGCTGGGTGGGTTTGTAGTACTTGAGAGGAAAAAGAAAAAAAAAACAAAACTTTTAACCCAAAACCCAAAAGCTGAGGGGCAGACTTCAATCACTCAGCAAAGTAGAGAGCAGACAGCAATGGAGTCTGAGTTGAGTTGTGCACTCTTTCTTTCGCCTTATGGATTGCCTTCTCTTTCGCAACACTGAATAAATTTTTTCGCAAGTTTCGAACCGTTTCGGCTGTTTTCATCATCAGGGTCAGGATTTCTTGAACAATCAGAGCCCCCTCTTCCCCCTCCGCCTCCTTGCGTCGAAGTGTTGCCCTCCGAGGTATTTAATTAATTGGTGTATTTTTCAAATTCAAGCACACGCCTACATAAGTTTCGAGATATGATACTGAACAATTGATTGATTTTAATGTGGAATACATTTTGCCCTCTGTGTAGTACACTGTGGAGCCAGTGGAGTTGGGTGGACTTACTTTGCTCAAGGTCACTCCTTTCTTTTTCGTTCCTGTTTGGTTTCCCAGAAAATGGAGCATAGTAAAGAAGAGCTATTTAAACGAATATAAAATTTCATTGTTATCTCTATGTACTTTCCTTTAAAGGGAAAAAAAAAGTTGCCCCTTTGAGTAGAAAGTTTTGATAATCTATCAAATTAAGCTTAATCTGAGTGTAAATGGGACTGAGAGTTCATGTGTGTTTTGATTGTAGGGCCGTGTTAGTACTCAAGAGGTTTTCCAGCTATCCAACTCCGATTTAGTTCCTGGGAAATATGAAGGTGTATAGAGTTCTTCCTATCTTTTCTTTTGCTTTGTTAATAGTGATTCAATAATTAAAAATGACACTAGATTGAGTTTGTAATATTCTGCATTACAAATGTTTATCTTATTTATGAAATGCTGTTGCACCAAATGGTGATGGTATGTCTTTTGTTTTTGGGGTGCAGGGGGATTAAAGCTATGGGAAGGTTCTCTTGATCTAGTTAAAGCTCTTAGCTCTGAAGATCAAAATGGACATTTATCATTTACCGGTAATTGAGTTTTAGAGGTGGGCATCCTAATATTTTCAGGTGAATGTATACTGTCCCATAATGCATACACATGTTAACATTCTTCATGTTACTTTGCGTGGTAGTCTAATGTTCAAGTGTAAATAAGTTGACTTTTATTCGTAAGTGAAATGAGACATACGCTTCTTTACCTCGAAGTCCTTACAAAGAGAAACTAGTTTGGCTTCTGGTCGCATTCCTGCTTACTTCATTCAGATTGTAGGGTTTCCTCGCTAAGTATTACTCCATTAATTTCATTTTCACACATCGTAGAGGGGAGCTCTTGAAATCTCTAGGTGCCTTTTAATTGTTACTAACAGATGGCTAGGTCAACTTTTTGGGGCTCTTATATCCTAGCTTGGAACATTCAATTAAGTAAAGAATGTTAACCTGAATGAACTGCAATCTCTTTGTGATACATTAACAAATGGTTTAATGACAAATAGCCTGAACAGTTTAACCTTTGTTAGAGATAACACTATGTTCTGTTGGATTAGATGGAAGTTATGTTTAGTTGGAGTCTTTTTTATGGGCTCTAACATATAACTTCTGAAGAAGTTACATCCCTTCATTTGAATGAATATATCTCTTCACATCTGCAGACACATCATTTAAGTAGGTTTATTGGTGCACCTTCGCAAGTCATTCATGAAGCTACATCGTCATTGATCAATAATCAGCATATGACTCATATATCACTACTACTACAAGTGATTATCTCTGATGAGTGATTTCCTGGTTGGCATAGAAATTGAGGCCACTGTCTTTTATCTCGTTCTCCCATTTCTCACTATGCCTTATTGTGTTTCCTATCATGATTTTTCAGCTTGGTTGCAGTCATGGACTTCCTGGTATCTTTGCTTGCCTTGAGGTGAGTTTTTGTTTCTTAAGCTCGTACATTTGGTTTCATAGATTAGATTTCTTAAGATTCTTCATTGTTGCTTCAGGGTGCAGCTGCCATTCATTTCCAGGACTTCAATGCGGAGGTCCTGCATTGTCTCACCATACCTAATGTAAATTCAAATGTTCCAAGCTTCCAACGCCCAGCACTGCAAGTTACAAAGTGTGATGCGGGGATGGAAATTCATTTTTTTGCTGGCGACTGGCGTGAAATCCATAAGCTTCTTCCCTATGCACAAAACATTGATGTTAGTACAGGGAAAGGTCTAGATGCTCAGTATGATATTATTTTAATGGCAGAGACAGTTTACTCAATCTCTGCTGTCGCACATCTCTATGAACTCATAAAGATGGTATTTCTCATTTAGTTTGTCATTATTGATGATTCAGAACTGTGAACTTGCAAGCTGCTGTAGGTCTGATAAGTTTAATTTACAGTGCATAACTCCTTCTGATGGAGTAGTATACATGGCTGCCAAGAAGCATTACTTTGGAGTCGGTGGGGGAACTCGGAGGTTCCTATCTATTGTGGAGAAAGATGGTAAGCTAGTCTGAATTATCTAGAAAACTACTTAGAATGTATCTCGCCACAGAAGTAGTCCCTTATTTGTTTTCTACCCTATTCCTTTGGTTCATGGGATTGGGTTTAAGGGGATGGAACAAGTTACAGTATACTACATTCATGTATGAGCAGCGTTTTGTCATTGTAATTAAAATATTCATGGTTCCTTTGTTAAATATATGTTTCTTCTACGAACAGGCATTTTGGAGGCCTTAAAGATGTGACAATGTGGTTATTGACTGTTGTCAAATAATTTATATCTATACATTATTGTTTTTGGAAGTAGGCCTCTCTTCTTATAGAGTCCACATCACCATCCTTGTCTCATAGTGATATCTTTACAGATGCTTAAATAAGAAATCTGAAATAATTTTTATTGGAATTCCTTTCTGCAGGGGTCTTGGCTTCTAGCATGGTCGCTGAAGTTGGAGATGGTTCTTCAAATGTCCGAGAGGATCAAACACTATCCTTATTTTTTTTATTTCTCTTTTTCAATCTCCTCCCCTGTGGCCACCAATTTGGCCACTTACCTCTTATATGGAGAATCAAATATTGTAATCGAAATTAGAAGAATCAAATGTTACAGTTCTTTAGTCTATATGCAGACAAGAAGGATGTAGAGAATTTTTGGTCACTAGATAATTTCTCTTCTCTAAACCTCTTTTATTTTTCTTTTGATTTACTGTGTCCAATGTAATGCAAATTCTTACGTTTTTCTTTAATTATTTATATTTAGCTGAATTTGTTGTGTTGCTGTAGGTATTGTAAATTCTTGATATCTCTTCATTCTTGAACTCGCACTATGAACTAAGAGCAGTGTAAAGATTTGGAAGTGGTTGAAAGTTCATGGGAGAGTTAGTACCTGTGAAAAGGATCCTGTTCTTGTTTAGAGATCCTTCGGTGAGATTAAGAATATTGAATGTATTTTTCAGCACCAAGGATCCTATACTCGTTTGAAACCACTTCATTTCACTAATATTGCTTGGTCATACAAGTTTAGAATCCAACGACAGAATTAGCAGTTAACAGATATAACAGGATTGTAACTAGTTCTAGCGGTCCCATGGGGAACTCTTCTACAAACCTCTCAAAGCTTTTAGGGTTTCCAAATCAGGCATCACCCCATGTTCGATCATTTCCTCAACGAGCCTCAAAGCTTCACCCAGGGCCGGCCCTGGGGGTAGGCAAGAAGGGCCTTGGCCATGGGCCTCCAATTAAGGGGGCCCCAAATTTTTTTATATATTATATATATATATATATATTTTATTGTCCAACTAAAAAATTAAAATTAAAAAGAAAAATACAGAAAGTCAGCGTTGTAATTGAACGAGGAAGGCTGTTCCTCTTCCCATTCAGAAACTCTTTGTTTCCTACGCCACACAGCCAACCAAGAGCAACAGCTCCTTTCCTAATTATTTCTCCATGGAGCTCTATTTAATCCATCTATCTCTTAATAATCCACCATTATATTTTTCTCTGTTATTCCCATCTCCCTTCAATCCATTATCCATATCCTTTATTTTCAGTTTCTATCATCTTTCTCATATCAGATTCATATTATAACCCTAAGTTTCAATCTCACCCAAAAAGCTCACAAATTGTCTTTGAGATTGATGGTGACCAAGAGAGGAGGAGCATGAGAAACTGAAAAGGTAATCAGATTTATAATTTTTTCTTTATATTTGTTCCTACCCAACAAACTATTGTTTCAATTCAATTTCCAATAGGAACAAAACACAGAGAGATACAGAGTGGTAATCAGATTATTGTTCAGATTTTATTCTTGTCTAACTTGTTTTTTGTCTCTACGAAACTCCGCGAAGGATAATTATAGATTCATACTGGCACTCTAATTTGACTTTTCTAGATATCAAGCCGCTAACTTACAGCATACAGCTAGCTAACTTAATTTGGATTTGTTTCTAAGGCAAAACATCCTCTGCCTGGTGGAGATAATCTCTCAAGTCTCCTTGTATAAGTCGCTATAAAACTGCACAATGACATCTACTAAACTTTTCTAACAAAATCTTGCATATATCTTATCATTGCAGATGTACATGAATCAGGTGGAGGTACGGAGTGGAGTTTCTCAAAGTGCTAGAAGATCAAGGATTTTTCAGTGATTGATTGTACTTTTAATGTTACAGTTTTTACTTTTTTGATTGTAAATGGTGCAGAGGAAATCAAGCAGCTATTTGATAAAGGGAAAGCTTCAGATATTTGCACATTGTAATGGGATGGATCTCTTATTGGCTGCCTGTTTGGGAGGAAGAAGGCTACAGGAAGATTTTGTATCCATCCAAATTTGCTGCAACCATTTCATATGTTGTTTTCAAAGCTGATTTTGCTAAACTCATGTGATGAAGCTTGAAGCCAGAAGCTAATCTTAAGGGAAAGGGTTTAGTATTTTGAACAAACACTTAGTTTTAATGTATCTTGACATGTTCCCATTATTGGTTGTTGGAATATTGGTTTGTAAATTTTTAATTTCCTTCATGGTATTAAATATGTCATCAGAATTTTTTTGTTTTATATGGAGATATGGCTACACTCTACATAAAATCATTTTATTTGTTGTTTTTTTTTGCAATTGTATATATACTAAGGGAAGGGGCCTCATTTAGTTTATTGCCTAGGGCCACCGAAAAGTCAGGGCCGGCCCTGGCTTCACCTATCCTTTTAGCTTGCATATAGCCGTTGACCAAGGCTTTATAGCAAGAAGCAATATCAGGGGCATGATCTTTTATCACCATTAAATCAATGACCTTCTTTGCCTTATCCATTTTGCCACGAAAACAATAACCATCAATTAGCATACTGCAAGTTATTTTGCTCAGCTCCATACCATATTTAACTTTGGCCTCAACTACTTTATTCCTTGGAAGAGAGCATCCAAAAGTATTGTCAAAGTTATGATATGAGGTAAGACTCCCTGAACTGCCATTTCATCAAACAACCTTGTGGCTTCAGCCCATTGATCCGTACGGCACATGCCATAAATTAGAGAGTTGTAAGTGAAAATGTTAAGCCTGATACCTCTTTGGGACATTAGCTCTAGCACGGAGAGCGCTTCCTCGGTCCGTCTCTCCTTGCAAAGAGCATGTATTACAGTGGTAAAGGTTACAACATTGGGTGCAATTCCTTCATCCAGAATTCTATTAAACAACAACCTTGTGGCTTCTTTCCATTGCGCGGAATGGCAGAGGCTATTAATTAAGGAGCTGTAGGTGACGACATTAGACTTTACACCTCTACGGAACATTTCTTCCACAAGGTTAAGTGCCTCTGCCGTCTTCCCTTCCTTGCACAAAGCATCCAACACAGAACTGAATGTAACAATATCAGGGAAGGCTCCACAATCAATCATGTTTCTAAATAGCAGCACAGCTTCTTCCCACTT
The DNA here is from genome assembly GCA_034190965.1 of Prunus campanulata. NCBI lineage: Eukaryota > Viridiplantae > Streptophyta > Magnoliopsida > Rosales > Rosaceae > Prunus > Prunus campanulata. Next base: position 21,225,373 of record CM067211.1, read on the forward strand.
ACCAGACTTGCATGCAGCACAAATTAAGAAATTGAAAGTGCAAACATTAGGCTTTATGCCTTTGTTTTTCATTATTTCAAACAGAGCAAGTGCTCGTGTCCAAATACCCATGTTGCATAATCCATAAATTAATGAAGTGTAATTGATGATATTTGGTGCAACACTTTTGTTGATCATTGATCAGTTCATAATTTTATATCATTTTGTACCCCTCTAGCTTATGATTTGGTTATGTTATTGAGTTAAACTTGTGCTTTTAATCCCTTTTCTATTTATCATTCAGTTCATTGGGCCTTAGGTAGCAATGGTGGCCTTGGATAGGAAAAGATGCAAAATGGTGCAAAAACGAGCAGACTGAGTTAGCAATTTGTTTCGGCCTTAGCTTCCTCCTCCCAACTTGTATTGGCCCAATTAATATGTGGTTGGAAAGAAGAGATTCTGAACTGCAAGATAGACTGCTCAAACGTATTAATTGATGAAGCCAAGCCCAATCCGTGGGCCCATCAAAATGCACACCATGAGTCAATTCCAGTCTATTTTCGGCAGTCAACTTGCAAGGCCCAAAACGTACACTTGTACTGCTCCGATGGGAATACATTCTTCATAAAAGTTGTTCCAATTGGTGTCTATTATGACATATCCAAATTTGAGCCCCATTGGATACATATTGAAACCTCAGGCTTTCCTATACCAAGTCTGGTTCAGAAGAATCTTTTTTTTCCAGCAACCAAAAGAAAACCCACATGGGTTGGCAGCAAAAGGCAGCCACAATTGAACACCTTTGAAAACTCATGTGAAGAAAGCTTGAGGTGCAGCAAAAGAAGTATGGGATGAAATTGATTCCAACCACACTAACATAGACAAGATGAAGTGAGAGTTATGGATTGTATTAAAAGAGGAATGGTGGTGCTGGAATTCATCATGGTGTTCCTCCCTCTTAACCCTATAAATAGAGAAGTCTTCAAGCTTCAAAAAACAACCCCAAAAGGGGGGAGCTCTCAAACACTTCTCTAGAGCTCCCCTCCCTTCTCTCCCTCAAATTCTCTTAGTTTCTCTTTCTAGTTTTCAATTGTTGTAATGAAATCTTTGTGCTGAAATTCTCCTTAAGTTTTTCTTAGTTCCACTTTACTTTTCATTGTTATGTAAATTCTTTTCTTTAGTTTCAAGTTTGATTAGTTTTCAAGTTTCAATTATGGTTTTTGTTCTTATTCATTATGCTTATAAGTTAATATGCTAGTTTGAATGATTGATCACCATTTAGGCTTGCATGTTAGCTATCTTGGTTTGAATTAAGAGTAGACACCATGCTTTAATTCGAATTGAACTATGAATAGGAAGAGAATGTATAGACATTCGACAACAGGGATTAGATACATACTTGGTTGTTTAAAATGTTTTTCTATGCTTAATGAATTCCTAATTCTTAGTTTAGGTTAGACAACAGATGATCAAATTAGGGAATTAGGAATACAAGGTTAGGACCAGACACCATGGCTTAATCATACTTTAGCTTGAATCAATCCGTTAATCTATTCAACTTGGGAACTTATCTGCTTGAATTATTTTTTTTTTTTCTTTCTTGTTTTATTTATTTTCTTTCTTGTTTTTCTGTTTTGTGTAGGAAAACTAAATTGGATTATTCAATCACCAATCCTTGTGGAATCGACCTCGCACTTACATATGCTATACTACCGAATGGCTGCTGAACTTGCGAGTATCACAAGTTGAGGATTCAGCTGAATCCATTTTGGTGCAGCTAAACCGACGCAACAATCATATCTCGAAATAGGGTCAGCGCCTCATCTATTCTTCTTTCTTTGCATAAACGGTCAATGATTGGATTATAGCATTGAGGGACAGGCTTAAACCTTCCATCTTCATACATTTGCTCGAGTATCTCAAGCGCCATGCTTGTTTTCCCAGCTCTGCACAACCCATTAATTATAGTAGCGTAAGTGATTTCACTGTATGCTAATCCTTTCTCTTCTAATTTCCGGAGTAACTCCATTGCCTCAGAGAGTGACCTATACTTGCAAGCCCCATGAAGCAAAGCACTCAAAGTATAAGCATCGGGCTGAAGACCATGTTTAAGGATAGTTTCTAAAATAGAGAAACCCAAGTCCACCGATTCATACGGCACAAGCAATTGATAACAACACTCAGTGTACCGACTTCCGGGTGTAAGCCAACACAAGCCAGCATCTGTTTATACATAGAAACTACGGTGGAACACTGATTCACCTTGGAGACTGCCCCAAACAAATTATTAATAGCCCAAATCGAGGGAATGGGTTTCATTTGAATTACGGAATCGAAGTGACCCAGTGCTTCATCTAACCCAAGATTACCAGATTTACAACGCGATTTTACCAAATCCTCCAAATCAATGGTTTCCTTAACACTAAAAGTATGACAACGATTGACAGCAAAAGAGCAAAACTGGCTTCTGAAAAAGACGAGCCCAAACAGAGAATAGAGAGAAGAAGGAATACCCTTTTGGAGAAGCGTGAGCCCTGGAGCTCATTTGGCCATAATTTTCGTCATCATCGACCAGCTCCTAAGGCAGAGCAAGCAATTTACCATTTTTTTTGGTCGAAATGAATGAAATTTCATTGCCAAAACAAAGATACAATTTACAAGCAACCCAAATACCTAAGAACAGAAAAAAGAAAAACAGGATTCAAACATAACAAAACAATATGACCAAAAAAAAACATAACCAAACAAAACTCAACCTAAAATACCAAAATAGGAGGCCCAAAACAAGAAAAGCCCACAAAATACAAAAACCCAACACCTAACCCTAAACAAAGCAAGCCGCAGTCGCCACCACCAGAAAAGCTGCCGCCACCACAAGAAGAGTAAGTGAGAGTTTAGTTGCTACAATTTTAGGGAAGAACGTTCATTTTCCATTGGTTCATCCATTTTTGCCTATTGTTGGTTGGGCATCTATTTTTATGTTTTATGTTTTATTCTAAATTATATTTTGGAATTTGCATATGGGTGACGCCACAGTGGAAAAGTGGGTCAAACTCTCCCCCTTCCCCCAAGTAACAATATTAAATCGAAAGTCATGTCTCATCCAAAGCCATGTATAAAGACTGAGTTATTCAATTACCCAGTGGATTGCAAACCTTGACTGGTAAAAAATGAATATGTTGATTCATACACATCGAGGATTAGATTTTATCTGTGATGGGCTAGTTTGTTTCTTTTCTGTGACCTATTCAAGAGGCAATTGGAACAGTTAACTAATAATCATTTCATTGAAGGGCATGTAATGAAGGGATAAAAACAAGAAGCGAATCCTTGTTGCCCTTTGTATCCAGCAGCCCTTTCATGTTTCAAGTTTTGATCGAATGCAAGAGCTTAAGGTGTATGCCCAATACCCAGAAGTAGAAGAAACCAGACAAGATCAAACATCTTCACCTATAATGACCTAAATGAAGTTTTCACTAGTTAAAGCATTTGCCATAGGCCCACAGAACCTACTTGAATTACCAACTAGTCTTTGGTCTAGTGGTATTTGTCTCCAGTTGGTTGGTTAGAGGAGGTCTCAAGTTCAACTCACATGGATGGCGAGGATGAAACATATTTGTGATGAGTTCAATATACCTAGTTGTGAGTATACTAGCTCGTTATAAAAGTATAGTGTAAATATCCTATCGTTTGTCCCAAAAAAAAATATATTTATCCCTACATAATTGGATATTGGTAGCTGTATTTAATAGCCAACGGGTAACTGAGCATATAACTAAAAGTCTTCACACTTTAATATGGAAATCAAAGTAAAACTCCACTGTTTAAAGCATATGGCATAAATAATTTTATGCAACAAAGATAGTATCAAGCAAGGAAAACTAGCTAGAAAAGTGTATTCGAAATGTTAGTTCAACAATGACCTCTGCAGAAATTACAAACCAACAAGAATTTGAGATACTGGATATGAACAAATTACCAATTCACAAAGGTAGATCCAACACTTGATAAAGAGAAAAAAGTAACAAAGCAATTAACCAATGATGCCAAATGTAGGGCATCCCTATATCAGAGTCTCCCTTGCAAACATAAAATGCAATCATTCAATAGATATTTATAAATAAACCCAATCCTAGACATGTATTTATAAAAAAACCCAAACACTATTTAAACATAGAAACACACCCAAAATCAACCCCACAATCAACAATTGTATATTTTTTGGGTGTGTTTATAAATGGGTTTTGAGTGTGTGTAATGATGGGTTTTGGGTCTGTTTATAAAGTGTTTTGGGTGTTGGGTTTTTTTATAATTTCAGCCCCCATTTTGGGTGTTTTAGTGAAACTCCCATCATTCAAATGCTACACTCCTAAACTCCATCTTGCAGTCATTGGCTAACAGATAAGGATACGTCATCAGGTCAAGTGGCCATAAATCCAAAGGAAAACAGCATTGGTGGTTGTCTTGGTCTTCCTTGCTATGTGCAATTTCAAACATCTTAATTACTTCATGATTCTTTTTTTGTTGCCACAGTTAGGAAAAGGGAGGGAGTATTCTCACACACACACACACAGTGCAGTTAGGAAAGGAGAGGGCACACATGCACAGTGCCATGGGGGATCGAACTGCATACAACTAGCCTACATGCCAACAACTCTACCATTGAGCTAAGACCCCATTGGCAATTACTTAATGATGTTTACCTTTGTCAATTAGTTGCAGATAACCTTGGTGTTAATTTGTCCCCATTCAATTTTTATTAGTTCATTTAAGTTCATTTTTCCTACATAAGGTTAAGATAAGGTTAGAAGATGGACGGAGAAATACGATAGTGGTGGAATTAATAACAACACTCCTAATTATAAAAGCAGAGGTATTAGCAAAGATGGATTGTTGTCATGCCATACATGTTGTCATAATGTACACACTGGCTAGATTCTTATTTCTTTTACAAGGCAGTAGCCAAACAATATGAGTAGAATATTTTCATGTTGTATTTCATTCTCCAAAAGGAGGTATTTATAATACAAAGAATATAATCCTAGTGCTAGTAGGGTCAAACTAGAAAACAAGGTAAAATCCTAATTACACAATATCTGTACAAAAGGAAAGAAATATTGTCCTAATAAACTAGGAAATAAATCTCCTAATTAAGCTAGGATCTCACTAACACTCCTCCTCAAGTTGGAGCAAAGGTGACGTATGCCCAACTTGTCAAGCGAGTTGAGAAAGACCGTAATAGACACAACTTTCTTATGAACATCTGCCAATTGATACTCGGATGATATAAATGGAAAAGAAATAATTTCAACATCCAAATTCTCTTTAACAAAATGTCAATCAACCTCCACGTGCTTTGTACGATCATGTAGCACAGGGTTATACGCAATTGCAATTGTAGCTTTATTATCACAATACAAATCCATGGGTTTCTGGGGTCTAAACCCAAGATCTCTTAACAGTCTTCTCAACTATAGTAACTCGCATACACCTTGAGCCATCCCACGATATTTGGCCTCGGCACTAGACCTAGACACCACTTTTTGCTTTTTACTCCTCCAAGTAACAAGGTTACCACCAACAAATGTGAAACACCCAGACGTAGAACGTCTATCAGTGACTAAACCAGCCCAATCAACATCTATATACCCTTCCACATATGTATGACCGTACTTACAAAACATTAACCCCTTGCCCTGAGTTACTTTTAGATACCTCAAAATGCGCATCACAGAACCCATATGATCTTCACTAGGAGAATGCATAAACTGACTCACTACATTCACTGCATATGCAATATTAGGACGTGTATGAGCTAAATAAATCAATTTCCCCACAAGTCATTAATAAAACTCTTTATCTGTAGGGACTTAATCAGAATACAACCCCAACTTATGATTCTGTTCACTAGGGGTATCAATTGGTTTACAATCCAACATTCCAGTCTCTACAAGTAAATCCAAAATATACTTTCTTTGAGACATAAAGATACCATGTTTAGATCTGGCAACTTCAATCCCAAGAAAGTATTTCAAATCACCCAATGACTTCATCTCAAACTCGGAAGCTAGATACTTATAAAAGATTTTTCATTTCTGCCTGATCATCTCCAGTCACAATAATATCATCAACATAAATAATTAAAGCTGTCAATTTACCTTTATGACGCTTTAGAAACAAAGTATGGTCTGAGTTACTCTGCACATACCAAAATTTCTACATAGATGCTGCAAATCTCCTAAACCATGCTCTTAAAGACTGCTTCAATCCATATAAGGACTTCTGCAACTTACACACAACACCCTCCTTAGAGGTTACATGAATACCAGGAGGGAGATTAATGTAAATCTCCTCCTTGAGGTCACCATGTAGAAACGCATTTTTGACATCAAATTGCAATAAGGGCCAGTCACGGTTAGCAGCCAGGGACAATAGTACACGCATAGTATTGAGCTTTGCCACTGGAGCAAAGGTCTCCAAATAATCCACTCCATAGGTCTAAGTATAACCTTTTGCTACTAATCTGGCCTTGTAACGATCAATGGAATCATCAGCCTAATGCTTCAAAGTAAACACTCATCTGCATCTAACAGCTTTCTTCCCTCGTGGCAAAGCAACTAAATCCCATGTTTTATTCTTGTTCAAGGCATCCATTTCAACATTCATGGCATCCATCCATTTGTGGTTAGATTAAGCATCCTGCAGCTTAGTTGGCACACATACACTAGATAATTGACACAAATATGATGCATATGACTTAGACAAACGATGAGCTGACACATAATCGCTAATGTGATAATTAGACTTGGCATGTATATCAGGAGAATATTGTACTTTAGGTTTCCCACGATTGGTTCGTGGGGGTAACTGATAAGTTGACATAGACAAATCATTAGAAATTACCTTACTTGATTCACTATCATGAGTAGATTGGGGCATTGGCAGGGCAGGGGGGGGCGGTATTGCATCGAACTCACCTATACAAAAATCACTGTCACTATTTTTAGATACAGGCGACTGGTCGCTTGCTTTAGCGCGACAAGTCATTTCGACACTGAGAGCACCTGCTTCATCTCCAAATATGGGCGACGGGTCGAGTTCCAAAGGGCGATAGGTCGTTTCTTCAGAGAGACCACATGTTTCATCTTCAGATATGGGCGATCGGTCGCTTGCTTCAGTGCGATCGGTCGTTTCCTTCCTAAGAGCAGTATCTTCATACACATCATTCTCCAATTCAAGTTCAAGACTCTCCAATTCACTCCCCCTCTCCCCCTGACTTGGAGAGGATGGAGAGACATAATAGGGCACTTCTTCAAGGAAAGTCACGTCTAAAGTAACGTGCACCTTCTTGGTAGGTGGATGATAGCGCTTATAACCCTTCTGAGTAGAAGAGTAACCAATAAAGACACATCGCAGAGCACAAGGATCAAGTTTACTTCGTTGATGAGAGTATACATGAACATAGGCAACACACCCAAAAACTTTAGGGGGAAACTTGGAGACAGAGACAGGGGAAACATGGTCACCAAACACATCATGCAGAGTCTTGAAATCAAGAATCCGGCTAGGAGTATGATTAATCAAATAGGCAGCAGACAGAACACCATGCCCCCAGAGATGATGGGGAACAAACATGTCCAACATTAGGGAGCGAGCAACTTCAATTAACTAATGATTCTTGCGTTCAGACACACCATTCTGCTGAGGAGTGAATCGAGTAGTAGTTTGGTGGATAATGCCTTGATCATGAAAGAAATTGGTCAAGGTATTATTCACATATTCACCTCTGTTATCAGTCCAAAACACTTTGACTCGAACATGAAAATGAGTAGACACCATGGCACAAAAATTAGGAAGAATAGAAGCAACATCATGTTTATTCTTCATCAAATACACCTATATTAAACAAGTGCAGTCATCAATAAATGTAACAAACCAACGAAAACAGTTGTTTTACTCGTGGTTTATGACAAGGCCTTCTTTACAGTTGTTCAATTGGTCAATGTCAAGTATGGTGTTCTATGACTCGCTTGTTAAGTTGGGCATGCGAAATATCTTTGCCCCAACTTGAGGGGTAGTGTTGGTGAGTCCTTAGTTAGGATTTTGGTTTCTTACTTAGTTAATATTTTGGTTACTTACCCATTTATCTAGTCCTATATTATAATTGAGATTTATTTCCTATTGTAATTTATATTTATTTTCAATTGTAATTTGGATTTATTTTCTATTTTAGTTAGGGTTGTACTTCTTTATAAATACCTCCATATTTGAGAAGAATAAAGATATGCATATGTGAGCATAACTAAATATTTTCCCCACTTTGTTTGACAAAAATTTCACGTTCTTTTAGCAAGAAATGTAAAAACTTCAATAAAAAAATCTTAAGTATCCATTGTTTTTCTACATAAATATTTTAGAATAAGTTCAATTTATATAAGAAAACTTTGATGGTTGTTGTTCCAAAAATATTTAATGGGTTTTAAGACAATATTGGAAGATGTTGCTAATTAAACTGAACATGAATAAAAACACTTACATGGTAGAAGATCAAACCAGTTGCTTTACCACCCACTTCCATATGCTTCATGCCTTCTTTTCTCAAGGTCAAGTTGAAAATAATGAGCAAACAAAAGCCTAAACTGTAAGTGTTACCATTGGGTCAGAAGGGTCATATGACCCTCCTAGGCCTTAATTGGCTCCGCCCTTGACCTGATGGATTTCTAGAAATGATGGTATTGGGGATGCATGGGTTATTCCGGCTTTTGTCTATGTGTATTGTCTGTGCCCAATACCATCATTTTTAAATAATACTAATTATATAACCATGAGTGTTAGTGATCTCAGCTGTCCATTGCAATTTAACAGCTCCTAAATTATAAGCTTTAGAAAAGAAAAAAAAAGTTTCTGAAATTGAAGCTTGGGGGCACATAATAACCGGTTGAACAAGTCAACAGGTCATCTCTTCCTCTCTATGACCTGCGACTCCTCCTCTGTCTTCTCACATGGTATCGATTGTGAACAGGTAGTGCGAAAATTCTGTGGTGCATCGGCTGTATCGGTACAGCCACCTATCCAAGGGCTAAGTTTGCATGTTAAAAATGGATGGCTAAGATTCAATGACTTAGTAACCTGTTGAGCCCTTGGTTATTCAACACGTGAGTCGCATGTGACTCTGAGAAAGGCAGGTTTGGAGGATGAAGACGACAAGCACTCTCCTCTCTGGTTTCCCAAATTGAAAATCCTAAACGCCTCTAGGAACTCTTCTCTCTGCTTGCCCACTCTCTCTGCTTGCGGACAAACTCTTCTCTCTGCTTCGCCCGGAACTCTTCTCTCTTACTTGCCCAAATCCATCCTAAGCACGTCCAACTCTTGTCTGTGCTTGGCCAAAACCCAAGCCGATGCTGCGACTCTGCCTAAGAGAGTTCCTCAACTCTTCTCTTTGCTTGCCCAAAACTCATCTGCATATACCAAATTGATGGTGGATCCAACCTCCATGATGTAATGGTCACCGAATTGGAGGTATTTAATTTAGTTTGTTCTGTTGGAATTGTCTGATACAGAACTTCAATGTCGCACATTGAAGGGTGTCATCGACCTGATATGAGATCGGCCATTTGTTTATGTGTATAGGAGTTTTGAAGCCCATTCCAGCGGGTACTACATTCAATCGATATACGAGGTGGGTGGGCGAAGAGTTTGACCATTGACAACATCAGCGGAATGGATTTGTAATAACAACGTGGTTGTAAAGATTTCGAAGATCCTTGGCTGTTAACGAAGACATTTGAGTTGGTGGCAAAAGGAAGTGTAAGGAGGAGGCGTTGAAAGTTTGGAAACATCAAGTAAGAGTTCAAAGAACCCTTTTTTTCTGGTTTAGAAGTTGAATGTATTTTGGGTAATGAGTTGATGCAATTGCATGTTTTTGGTTGCGAAACAGTTATACGTGGGGGCAATTATTGACCTCACTATGTGTAATTGCATGAGATTATTCATTTGTGTGTTTTGAAGAGAAAGTATGTTAGCACATAGATTATAATGTAATTTTAGTTTGAATTTATGTTTGTCAGGCTTGGAGGGGTATGATAAGATGGACAGGGGTATAGAGACATCAAAGGGTGGTTGAAGTGATTCAGGGTATCTAGGTGGTTGTGAAAGTTCGAGTCACGGGGAACCGGCAACAGAGAGTGGGCATATTTCGGTCGAACATCCGGTTAGTCAAAGTAGTGATGATAATGGTGTTGACATTATTGTACCGAGGAAAGAAGATGTTATGGGGAAAGAGTTTAAAACGATAGAATTAGCAGAAGAATATTATATGAGTTATGCAAAGGGCATTGGATTTAGCGTGAGAAAAAACAAATTGGTTCGTAATTCGGAAGGGAAAGTATGTAGGAGACGGTGGTGTTGTTCTAAAGAAGGTTTGAGAAATGAGAAGTTTAATGATCGACCGGATAGGATTCGGAAACCGAAGCCAATTACAAGAAAGAAATGTCCTACCCATTTTTGGGTGGGTTATGTGAAGAAACGTGATACTTACATCGTTACGAAGTTTGAACCACATCACAATCATGAACTAGTTACTCCACTTGAATCGCCATATCTCCGATGTAACAGTGTTCGAAATTCCGATTTAGCACAAGCAGTGGGAATGCGAAGAGCATTAGTTAGAACATGTCATACATATGAGTATATGGTCGACCAATGTGGCGAGTATTTAAATGTTGGTTTTCAAATAAAGGATCTGTACAATAAGTTGGATGCATCACGCAAGGAAATTTTGCTCGACGTTGACATAGAAGCCGCACTGTCTTACTTGAAAGCGAAAGGAGCAATGGATCTAGAATTCTTTTGTAAGTTTAGTGTTGACGAGGAAAATAGGCTTGGTAATTTATTTTGGAGGGACTCCACTTCACTTTTTGATTACATTGCCTATGGCGACGTCCTCATATTAGACAACACGTACAAAACAAATATGTATGACAAGCCCCTAGTGTTGTTTGTTGGTTCCAACAACTACCGTTCTACTGTAATGTTTGGTTGCGCATTATTGCATGACGAGACATTTGAAACTTACAAGTGGTTATTGGAAACATTCATGGCATCCATGAAAGATAAGAAGCCAATATCAATATTGACGGATGGCGATGAGGCGATGCATAAAGCCATTGATGATGTGTTTCCCATGTCTAACCATCGGTTGTACTCATGGCATATGTCAAGGAAAGCACAAAATAACTTGAAGGATGATGAATTGCTAAGAAATTTTTAGGCATGTATTTGGGAACCATTTGCGTTAGACGAGTTTGAGAAGAAATGGGAGGTTTTGAGGGAAAGAGCGAGTACTCCGAAACAGAAAGAATGGTTGAAAATGATGTATGCAAAAAGAGACTTATGAGCTGAATAATGTCTTAGAGGAAAGTTTTTCGGTGGTATGTGCACCAGTCAACGCGTGGAGTCCATGAACAAGTATGTGAAGGATTACTTGAGGAAAGGCGTGAAGTTGTTTGAATGTATTTCAGCAATTGATAGAGCTATGTTACATCTTAGGAATACCACGGCGAAGAATGTTTTCAACGCAACGTACTCAACACCAGTCCTTAAAACTGCATTGACAAAACTCGAGCAACAAGCTTCTCTGATTTACACGCATAGGTGCTTTGTATTGGTATGTCATGAGATCGAATCTTGTTCAGCACTCACTATGCCAATATTGCAAAAACACGTCACTTAAAAGACATCGGAACTTGAAGAAAGCGTCGTGGTTTTAAAATTGGCTACAAACCACGTCAGTGGTTATAACAGCGACGTCTTAAGGCATCTAATACGGTGGTAATCCAAAACATATTTAAAAAACACGTCGGTTGTCAAGAAGAACCGACGTGCATCCAAAACACGCTAAACACTGTTTCACTTAAGTTGTCCCTCTCAGCTTTACCAAAAACTAAAGTTGTCTTTCTCAACCTAATTTTTCACGCCCCCGCTCAATGTTCTAAGTTTCCCTCTCCATGAAAATTCTCATCCCTCTCGATGAAGCCCTCTCTCCCTATTTGAGTTCAAACCCTCTCTCTCTCTCCCTCTCTATCACATCTCTGCACCTAAACCCTCTCTCCCCAGCTCAATCTTTTCTAAGCCGACTCGCACATCTCAGAGAGATAGAGGCAACAAGGAGGTGGACTTTGGTGTCGGCTTCGTCAGAAGGATCGACATCGGCGCCGTCTTCTGGATCGTGGTCGCCTGCATCTTCTGGATAGTCATCATCGCAGGTAACTTCTCTTCGAGGTCCAGAGAGCGAATCAGAAAGCCAATCGAAAAGGTGATGGCCATCGGTGTCATCGACAAAGTGAATGTCGTTATCGCGCTCATCGTCTGCTCGTCGATATCACTGTCATCGCGGTCCTAGCCTTTTAGAGAAGAAGATCGCCAAAGAAGTTTCATTTCATTTTCCTCGACTCTCCAACCCCGACCTCATCCCCAACTCCAAATCCTCTCTCTTCGATCCCGGACCTCAAGGTAAGGCTCTCTCTTTCTCTCTATGCTACCACTCATATGTTTTAAAGATTTTTGTGATTCTAATATTACAGAGAGATTTTAGAGATTTCAGCTATATTGCTCTTTGAGTTTTGAGTGATAGTTTAATTTCTGTAAGATTCCTTTACTATTTTAACCCGTATATTTTGTTTGTATTGTTTTTTGTTCTTCTGTATAAGATCCATATCTCTTGTTTAGGAATCTGCAGGATCTTGTGGACTTGCTGGAATTGAATGTGCCTCACATATATAATGTATGTTTATGTTTTGATTTTTATTTAAATCAGCATATGAATTCCTAAGTGCATTGACAACTAAAATTAATTGATTGGTTTGTGTAGCAATAGTCTAACTTCTTGTTTCCAGTCGGTTTTGTAGACATGCAGCGCAGCGTAGGATGACAAAAATAATATATATTGTAATCATTACCAATAAAGGACACTCTTTTCCTAGTTTCTGAGAAACATACAAGTAACCAGTTCATTCAGATCCTTGTAACCGTCTAGCACTTGCATATTGCTTGCATAGGATGATATAAAATGCTCATGTCCATGGTAGCGTTGACATTGAGCTTTTAAGCTGTGATTTGGTCATTTGCTGTTGAAGTTCCCCCTTTCTATTTCAAGAAATATCTAGTGCACGAAATGGAGCATAGTTTGGCTTGTATTCTCTCTGGACCAATATGTGCAGTTCAATGATCTTAGCCTATGCTTAAACCCTCCTAAAGAAAATCTTAGTGGATTTCAGATGTTTACTAAAAATCAGTGAAGTCGTGACTTGGGGAAGTTGTGATTAGGAATAAAGGAAAAGTATGAGATCAACTATTATTCCTAATCAATTTAATTCTTGGTTTTTCAGATATTTGATTATGTATAATTTGGAAATCACAAATTAATTAAGCATCCATTTCATTTCTTAACTTCATGTTTTGTAATGATTTTCCTTAGGTAATTTCTAAACTACAATACCTTGACCTTTGGGGGAGTAAAATATCTTATCAAGGTACAATTTCCTTGACCTTTGTTGTTAAAGTTAGCATCTGGGTTCAATATTTTGTTTTGAATGAGGCTTATGTTTTGTTTGGTTTAATTTGATAATTGCTATTGCTTATATATATATTTGGTTCTATTTGAGTGGGTTAAATTTGGTTCTAATGCAGAGCAAATCCTCTGTTTTATTACTTTTCAGTTTTATCTCTTTTTAGTTTTACCTGAACAGTGTGGTCGTGCTGATGGGTATGTGACTTTATCTGCCTATGTTTGTTTCTAGTCAAATAATTTTTACAGAAATATATTGGAGGGCACAAATAATTTTATTTTAGTTTTTTTTATTCCCAAATGATACCCAAGACATGTAAGCTTCACACTATGTTAATTTCTGCATGATGGGAAAATATTGGACAATGAGTTCGAGGTTGTTGAGGGAATGAAGCTAGAGAGGGGCTACATATCCCCTTATTTCATCACCAACCAAACAAATAAAAAATGTGTAAGTTTTAGTTTGACTCAGCGATAACTATGTCTTGAAACTGTTAGAGGGCTGCTTGTTAAAGTTAGCAGCACCTCAAGTCCCTTTTTGCTTGATGCTAATTATCTTCAAACTTGTGTATGTGCTGATAGGAATTGGAAAATCCTCTAATCATAATCCATGAGAAGAAAATCTCAAGTATTAATGCTGTGGTTAAAGTATTGGAGTTGGTTTTGCAGGTTAGCATTTCTCTGGTTAGGTTCACTTGTTTTTTCTTTTTTACTATGAATTGGTTGACAAACTTTTGCTCCTTTTCAAAAGCAAAGGCCTTTGCATTTTGTTATATATTTCATAACCAAAGTTATAAAAGAAAATGGTTTTCCTCTTTGTTAATTGAGAATCATCTGTAGTTATGATTTCAGATATGTACTTAACTTGTTTTTGCTGATATTGCTACACGGGAGGAGAATAGAACAGCTTGGAAAATGTGCAAGAAGGCAAAGCTAACTCATACACTGAAGAACAATTTGATGAAGTTAAGATCAAATTAGTAGAATTTGTGAGCTCCATTATTTATAATTATATGTAGGAAGTATGTATGTAATAGAGCAAAGATTGGTTGACTATGTAATAACTATTGAATTTTTAAGTTTTATGTAAGAAATAATTTTTGAGCATATATATTTGTTAATAAAGCATTATAATTGGTTTTTTAGTTAAAATCGTTGTATAGAATCATATGAAACAAAAACCTAAATGCAACAGCTTGGGAACGCATTAAACGACAGATTTAAAGATAATAAAACGATGGACTTATTGGAAAAATTGTCATCTGTAAATATAATCAACAACCATTTTTAACACAATAATGTCGTCTTTATATATAATCAACAACGGTTTTTAAAAAATATCGTCGTCTTTACTCATAAATAACGACGGTTTTTATTAAAGAACCGTCGTCGTCACATTAATAGACGACGGTTCTTTAATAAAAACCGTCGTTATTTATGAGTAAAGACGACGGTATTTTTTAAAAACCGTCGTCTTTACGTGTTATAGACAACGTTTAATTACCGTCGTAGTTTGACATTTAAAAAGATGACGGTCGATTTAACGACGGTTTGAAAAAGAAAAAGACGACGGTGTTTTCCCGTCGTCTATTTCAATTTTTGTAGTAGTGACTCACCTATGATAAGGTGATGTATAATTTTGGAGGTCGTGTATACGTATTGTCAAAATATGGTGAACCGCATAATAATTGGACTTGTGTTTACCACAGTGGGGAAAATATGCGGATAGAGTGTGGATGCCAGAAATATGAAAGTGAAGGGATCCCGTGTTGCCACCTATTTTATGTAAAGAAGTGCGAGCACCTTACAGAAATTCCTCCATCACTCATAATGAAGAGATGGACAAAGAGTGCCCAAAGTGATACATGTAGCGAATTTTTCGGCAAAGGCGAAGACACTACCAATGAAGTCGTAGAAATGACGAGGTATGGAAGTTTAAGTGCTATGCATCGAAGAGTGCAGATGGTTATGCCATGTTGATGAATGAGTTTAGTAGATGGGAGGGAATTTGTGAAGGCTTACGGCAAAAGGAAGAAGAGACAAGTCTAAATATTGGGTAGTGCTGGGCAATGTCCTCCAAATATTGTCAAAGATCCAAAGATCGTTAGGACAAAAGGAACTCAAGCAAGCCAGGGTGGAACGTGCAAGTGTCGACAATGTCATTTGTGTCGCAGATATGGACATACAAAGCGTAATTATTCTCAAAGAAACTTGCATCCAAGTAGAAATGCAGGTGTGAATATCCCTTCAGGTTGTCAAAGCTATTAGTATAGTAACGAGAATGGGTTGTCCCCGGACATTAGCTACGGTTATGCTAGTCAAACGGTTTCTCAATGCAGAGGCAACTATGTGGTTGATTTGTCTGGTTCTGATAGTTTTTCTACTGCAAACCCAACCGGTTCTACCCCCAACAGTAACGATGGTTTCTCATTTGGCAATGGTGAACCTATTTCCCTATCTACTTGTTCAACCCAAAACAATTGTAGTTTTGGAACTTGGTTTACATGTAACAATTAACATTAAATGTAGATTTAGTGATGGACAGGATGCTTTCATATGATTGATATATTATTGTTTTATGTATGTATTGTTGAGAAACGGTTTTATGACTTCTATGGGGTGCTTGGTTGGAAGTTCTACGTAGGCGGCGGTCATCCGAAATACATAGCATCAGAAAGGGTAAGGGGAAATTATTTGAACATATTAGAATCGGTAAACACCAATTATCTGAAAATACTTAGTATTAGAAAATTGTTGGCCCCAAAGTGCGAATTACATTCCCAAATATACCCGATTTCGTAAACCATAATTGGTTAATCCTATTTTTTAATCATATCCATATGCTCATAATGAAACGGTTACTTGCATTTGTTTGTCTTTGCTATATACATTCATTAGCTTCGTGTTTATGGTCTTAACAGTTTTGCCCACAGCCGGTCGGCATTTGCATTGCAAACATGCAATTGCATGACAGTGATGCAATGCAAGAGTGACTGTGCGCAAACGAAAATAAGAAAAATGGATCATATTTTATTGTACAGGCATAATTAGACATATTTTTTTACTATAAATCGAAGGGCGAAATTAACCGAAATACAGAGCATGAGAAACGATAAGGGGCAATATTCCGAACATATTATATTACAAAACAACCAATTATACGAAATTACCTAGTAATAGAAATTGTCATGTAGTGCGAATCACAATCCAAAATATCCCGAATTTCGCAAACCAAATTGTGATTAACCATAATATTTAATAATAGACATAGGGTCATAATAAAGCAGTTACTTTATTTTCTTTATCTTCGCGCTATACATTAATTAGGTTTGCGTTTTTAAGCTATGTAGAGTTTGCCCACAGGCGAGTAGCGTTTGCATAATACACATGCAATTGCACTACGGTGATGCAATACAAGAGTGACTGTGTGCAAACAAAAATAAGGAAAAATGAATCATATTTTATTGTACACGCATAATTAGATAAATTTTTTACTATCAATCAAAGGGCCCTATTATCCGAAATACAGAGCATGAGAAACGGTAAGGGGCAATAATCCAAACATATTATATTACAAAACGATCTATTATACGAAATTACCTAGTAATAGAAATTGTCATGTAGTGCGAATCACATTCCAAAATATCCCGAATTTCGTAAACCAAAACGTGATTAACCCTAATATTTAATAATAGACATAGGGTCATAATAAAGTACTTACTTGCTTTTCTTTGTCTGTGCGCTATACATTAATTAGGTTTGCATTTTTTACCTGTGGAGTTTGCCCACAGGCGGGTAGCATTTGCATAACACACATACAATTGCACTACGGTGATGCAATGCAAGAGTGACTATGCGCAAACCCCTAATAAGGAAAAATGGATCATATTTTATTGTACACGCATAATTAGACATTTTTTACTATCAATCCAATGGGGCT
The DNA here is from genome assembly GCA_034190965.1 of Prunus campanulata. Lineage (NCBI taxonomy): Eukaryota > Viridiplantae > Streptophyta > Magnoliopsida > Rosales > Rosaceae > Prunus > Prunus campanulata. The sequence continues at coordinate 21,242,856 of CM067211.1, forward strand.
ATTATCCGACATATAGAGCATGAGAAACAATAAAGGGCAATAAATTGAACATATTATATTACAAAACGGGGCAATGATCCAAAAAATTTAATTGTATCCATAATTTAATTGGTTTTCTTTCTCTTTGGGGTACGTGAATGAACACTTTTATCACCTGTGCGTCTTTGGTCTGTGGAGTGTTGTTCTGTATCCGGATTACCCTTAGCTGCGGCCCCGTCCTCATCCTCATCCTCATCCTCATCCCCAACCTCTTGCTCTTCGATCCAAGCTTCATCTTCATCTTCCTCTTCCTCCTGTTCTTCCTCTTCTTCTTCCTCTTCTTCTTCCTCTTCTTCTTCATCTTCCGCTTCCTCTTCCTCTTCTTCTTCCTCTTCTTCTTCCTCTTCCTCATCTTCTTCATGCTCTTCTGGTACCACAATTTTGGTCTTTCCTTTTCTAACTCTGTCATGTTTAAATTTTGAGCGAAACTCCTACATACAGGGAAACATTGACATATATAAATAATCAATTTTGTTCAATTTTGTTGTGCACACGAGTGATGATGAATTGCATTGTAGAATTTAACATATTATTAAAAATTGCAAAATTGAACATCTTATAAATCGAATGGGGCAATGGATGTAACAAACTTACATGTACTGCATCATCAGCTAAGACGTCTTGATCAATATCTTCACTTGCAATGGTTGTCCCCTTGGTATTCTTCTATATCTCCTACTACAATATAACATCGTTCATTTTCATTCTTGGGCTCTTATTTCAATATAACATCGGTGATGTTCGTTAATTTTATGAAATCACTATGAAATGAAGCTGAACTAACTCACAATCTCTTGCCGTAGGTGCCTGATCTCTATGCTTGCTTCCAATGATGTTGAAAATAGTAGGGCATTCAACCCAGCATTCAGATTCAAAATCTTGGTTGCAGCTTCAGCAGTTACCTACATTCAGGCACATGCAATTACAACAATCACCACTGGAAGCCATCAATTAGGAATAAATTATGCAATGGAAACTACTTACATGCATTACACCATCAGGTAATGGTAGATCGACGCTATCTTGTCGATGAGGTATTCGCACAAGTTTACTTCCATTATCAACTGCCCATCTTGGTATTCGCACTGACCATGCCTGAGGAGAGATGTTTCCAACCCTTCTATGTTGTCCTTCCTGTGGAATTGAGGTATCATGTTAGTTTTAAGAAAAAAAAAATTCAATTTAATGCAGGAAGTGTAAGTACATAACACGTGTTCAGTGTAGAACCTACCGCTTCACGTAAGTCCTCATAGTGGCGGTACCTTATGTACTCATCTCTATACTGAGCATAGTCAGATGAATTTGCAAGCCATTCCGAAGTTGGGTACCTATTAAGTGCTTCCTCGACTTCTGACTCATCAGTGAGCTTATAATCGGAAAGCATTGTCCTCGGTGGAATTTTGGGTACTCAAGGTGCTGTGCAGCCTAAGCTTTGCATTGCGACTCGCTCTCCCAAATACCAGGTAGAACCAGCTGGTCCCTTCAATAGGATTCATTTACGGGTTGCCAGCATGGTATTTTTGACTTCTTCCGGCATCTCAGATTCATCGGTCCCCCATGGGTTCCAATTTACCTACAATACAAATTGGTTACCTTTACGTGTGATACATTTTTTTGGTAATAAAATATCGATTCGAGAGTGAGGGCTTTATACCATATTATTTGTTAGATGTCGCATCATGACTCTAAAATGTACGAAGTGATGGTGCAAGTCTCGCTTTGCTTTTGCACCTAACCACCTCAATGCTCGGGGCCTCGTGTTCAAGGTCCCACTAGGCCTTGCTAAAGCAAACGGCTTTAGGTACTCGCAAGCCCATACCTACACAAAACAAGTATACAAATTAGCAATTTAAGAAAAAAAGTATGTTGCACTTTGGGGACATTCAGTTCGATTCCACTAACCTCCCATGCCCTCCAATACCCGCCCATGCTTGAGGACCTGCTCCTGGAACAAGTATCCATTGATCTATACAAGCAAGCCAAAGCCGCACCGCCCCAGTCGTAATTACCAATGTCTGAGACTATTTCCAGACTCGGGGCGTAGTGCATACTCACGTATTGCCTCTAATCATTTAGGAATGAGGAGCCAATCAAGCATAGTATAAATGCCCTTGCAATTTGGTCTGCTTCTTTATCGTCTTTCGGAATCTTCTTCCAGTACGGGGTAGAAAGGCTTTCATACGGCACTCTCCTTTGGCCGGCCAGTAGGTCTGCAATTGGTTTGCTAAACAATTTAACCAACTTGTTCTTATTTTTGTAAATCTCCAAGTCGTACTTTAATCGCTTCCTACCAACACGCAATCATGTGATTGCTGCGAAGTCCATTGAATTCCTATTTGCCTAAATAGTCAACTATATATTGTGTGAAAACTAAAGCTCCCTAGAAGAATTCATTTATTATTTCAAAAAACTATAAAACAAAATAATAATCAACATTCTTATAAAATTTCAAACATAATACCTCTTTTCCGAAACCGCCCATTCCAAAATGCTTGTGACTCCATAGCCATGAGTAACAGTATACTTGTATGAACGGAAGTTGGAGATTCTTGGTTGCAAACATAAGAGCAAATCCCTTATAAATAATTAACATAATCACTCCTCCAAATATGATGATTCTCTCTCGAATCTCTTCTAACTCACTGAAATTGATACCCAGGAAACAAATGTGATATCAATTCTTTTCTCTTCTTTTTGGTAATAAATGTTGCGCTCAAAGTATGTAAAAATTAAAGAAAAACGCATGCATTGCAATATTTAACTTGAATGAATTTGTTACCTGATTCTTGGGTTTTGTTTGGAGTTTATAGCAGCTTGACTTGAGGTGCGATTTTCTTTCTAGTTTTATGGCCAAAAAAATCACCAAAGAGGTAGAGAGTTCTAAGTTGATGATGAAAACCGATCGATGTTGTGAATATGGCTTTCTGTTTTATAGAGAGTGTGTGACTTTATTTCATACTTTTTTCCTCTTTTAATTCTTCATCTACCCAACAAACTCTAATTAGGGAATCACGTGCTGCACCTGCATCTCTGCAAACTGCCATAAAGTGAACAAGACTATTTTCATTTTTTTTTGTTTTTTTTGCAAACTACAAAACTCAATAGTGATTAGGGAATCACATGCTGCATCTCTACGCACCTAGTTCCTTAGAGGCAGCTGCATGCCATCTCTTCTTTTCAGCTTTTTCCTGACAGCTTAATTTTTTTTGATTTCCCAGGGTATCCCCGCGCAACTGCGGAGACTAAATCCCTCGAGGTACAGTCAGGCGCAAAGCGGGGACCTTTCCCAACAGAGTCTGTTCTATTCGCAAACGCTTGGGATCGAACCCATGACCTCTTGTTTAAAGAATCCAAGCCCCTTCCACTTGAACCAACTCATGTTGGTGACAGCTTAATTTCAATATCTCTTAGAGATTCAGATTCTTTGCTTTATTTTTTCTTTGTTTGAATGCGCTTGACGTTTATGCAACAAGTGTGGTACCTCATTAAGTGAAGTGGTTAGTCTTCATCAAATGGCTCTCTTTTCTTATTTGACCTTGGATTTTTTGTAGGTTTCAACTTTTAGTTGGTTTTCTCATCCACCCTACCCATGCTTGGATAATTGTGTATATGTGGGAGTTTGAGGGGAAAACATGCCGAATGAAGAACATAGATTTAGTTTGTTTCCATGATTCTGAAAAGAGAAAAAAAAACGCTGAGCTCCAAGTCACATCAACAATTTAAAAGAAAAAAAAAACTAATTGTATGATTTATTTAATCACAAAGAGCCTACATCAATGGGCTTTCATAAATTTTCATATAATTGTAAATTCATATAATAAAAGAGCAACCAATTAAAGGCCTCATTATAAAATAAAATCCAACTGCCATGGTGAGTACATGGCATAATTATAATTCTCAAATAATATAACTTTGTTTAGATAGTTGAGAAAACTACTAAGAAAAAGATTTGAAAGATTTACTACCTAGTTAAATCCTAAACCCTAACGAACAGGAGTTGGTCCAAGTGGAAGGGGCTTGGATCCTTTAAACAAGAGGTCCTAGGTTCAATCTCAGGCGCTTGCGAATAGAGCAGACTTTGTTGGGAGAGGTCCCCGCTTTGCGCCCGACAGTACCTCGAGGGTTAGTCCCCGCAATCGCGCGGGGGATACCTTGGTTTTCACCAAAAAAAAATCCTAAACCCTAGCATCAACGAAAGTTAGTCAATGCCATTGATCAACCACGGAAGCTACTCCAAATGGGGATAAAAATTCTCTACAGGTGGGAATTGCCTTTGGTAAGTATCGTAGAGACTTCTTTTAAATGCCTTCAAGTTGTACAAGTCGTCTGGATGGATAGTTGATTCTAGGCCTGGGCGAGGATCGGTTCGAAACTGTAGGAGGCTCTTCCGTTAACCAAACCAAAGACTTCGGTAGACCATTTTCTCTTCCGTTAACCAAACCAAAGACTTCGGTAGACTTCGGATCGGTTAACCTAATATTTGGTTCGGATTGGCCGCACTACTACAAAAAACGAAATAGACGACGGGAATCCACCGTCGTGTATCATGTTTTACAACCGACGAGAAATCGACTGACGTCTTTTAACACATGAAATAACGACGGCAAATAACCGACGTGGTTAATATATTACACGTCATAAAAACACTAAAACCGACGTCGATTTCATACATAAAAGCATAAAAAGACAACTTTCGACTATATTAGACGACGGTTTTAGTAAAACACAGACGTTTAAATAATGTTAAATGTCAAAAACAACTACAAACCCGACGTAAATATTTTTATCCACGTCTCTAAAAAAAACAAAACCGACGTGTAAAATGTAGAAACCGTCGTGGTTAACAAATACTACGTTCACTAAATAAAAAAACTGACGTCTAAAACATATAACATGGTAAATTAGACGTCACTTTTGTCAAAATAAGTGACGTCTTAAATATTTAACATGGCGTATATTTACTTGAACTGACGTAAAAAAAAACATAACCACGACCCTTTAGGTCACCACAGACATTGAAAATTATTTTGACGGCTTGAACATAGAAACAAATGACGTGAACTTAACATTACACGCTGGTTAATTAAAATACCTGTCATGTTTAATCCATTTACTACGGCCTAGGAGTCACATTTTAGGACGTTGTTAGTAGTTTACAACATCGGTGGTTGTAGACTTTGACGTGGTTGGCATTTTAAAAGTCTCTTTTGTGAGCCACTTAGACGTGTGTAATCTCTGAGACGTCATTGCTTTCATCCTAACCGTCGTTAAAAAGTAACGAAACGCCTTGAGTTATGGATTTGACATCAGTTATTGTAAAATAAAGGTCGTGGTTATAATTTACTATGTCCCAAGAATTCAATTATTAGACGTTGTTATATGATTACACGTCGGTTAATTAAAATACCTGTCATGTTTAATCCATTTACTACGGCCTAGGAGTCATATTTTAGGACGTTGTTAGTATTTTACAACGTCGGTGGTTGTAGACTTTGACGTGGTTGGCATTTTAAAAGTCTCTTTTGTGAGCCACTTAGACGTGTGTAATCTCTGAGACGTCATTGCTTTTATCCTAACCGTCGTTAAAAAGTAATGAAACGCCTTGAGTCATGGATTTGACGTCGGTTATTGTAAAATGAAAGTCGTGGTTATATTTTACTATGTCCCAAGAATTCAATTAGTCGATGTTGTTATGTTCTTACTACGTCGGTTATTTATTTATTCCATGACGTGGCTAGTCTTTGTTAAGTCTCTTTTATAACCTTTTTTGACGTGTGTATTCTCCGAGACGTCAATTGTTTAATTATAACTGACGTGCAACAATGTTTTTATGACGTTAATCATCAATTGACTATATTCGTAAATTCGTCGGTTTGAACTCTGCCGTTGTGTTATACTTTATTGTTCGTCGTTGATTATTTTATTTACCGTCGTTGTTTTAAATATTTATTAACCGTTTTGAAATGAATTTTAATTAACCAACGTGTTTTCTTTTTCAAATGGCGGGTTTTATTTCATTTTTGCGTTGTCATTCCACGTCGGTTGTGAAAACCCGACGTTGGTTGTTTTGTAGACGTCTCTTTTTGCGATTTTTGTAACTTGACCGTCGTATTTTCAGCTTTAACCGATTATTTTTAATTTTTGATTTGTCGTGCCCAAAGCCTGTAGAATGAAAATGTTATCGGAATTAAAATGATATACAGAGCAATGAATTAATGTCATACAATTAACTGCATAACTAATGTCATACATTACAACAATCAATCAATCCATATATCTTCACACCCATCTCTAATATTCTCACTCCCAAACTCACCCACTAGGTCATCAAATGTGTCAACATTTGGTATCCCTCTAGTAAATGGCTCACACTCAATTCTAATATCACCTAGCACATCATCACCAATAACATCATTATATTCTCTATTAGGCATTGATAACACTACCGACCAACGATGATACATTGGGTCATCAACATAAAATACTTGTTTGACTTGAGAAGCCATAACAAATTGGTCATTCCTATGTCCAATTTTACTAAGATCTACAAGGGTAAATCCAAGTTCGTCGACTACAAGACCCGAAGTGTTATCTATCCAATCACACCTCAAGACTGGGATTCTAAACTTTTGGTAGTCAAGATCCCAAATTTCTTGAATAACCCCATAAAAACCCATATTGGAGACAATAGGGTTTTTATCCTTGGCACTAGCAACTTGCATAGTATGTGCAAGTAAATAAACTCCACTATTTTGGACAGTTCGCACATCATCTAGTGCCTTGGTGTTAAATTTGATACCATTAATACGATAGCTCCTATATGATGGCGCTGCCATGCTTGGACCAGCTGCTAACCATCTCAAATTTTCTAATATGCCATTATTGTCTTCCCCATTAAATTCACTTTGAACCTGCAAATTAAACATATATCTTAATTCAATCTAACATATATATAGAAAGAAAGAAAATTAAAATAAGTTCAATATGTCATTCAATAACATATATACCTTAAAGCGTAGCCATTGAATGAAAGTGCTATTGTGCTTATCTTGTAGCCACTTTGTTCTCTTTCTAAATTTCGGATAAGTGGTCTTGATGTGGATCATATGTTCCCTACAATTGACACGAAAAAAAATACGCATTACGGTCCCTTGTATATAAGATAAACATAAGGAGTAATAATATTTAAAATGGCTACATATGAAAAATTAAACTCATACGTACTCGATATAAGGTAGGACTTCCTCCGTATTCTCCAAGACATATAGATGTGCCCGGTTCAACAAGTCCATATCAACTAAGCTCACTGTGCAACCTGATCATGGCTTTGAAACTCCCATATTCTAGCTTGAAGACACTCCAACTGTACTAACATCAGATAAATGCATACCTTGCAGGCTTCTCCAAAATAGAACGAATTGCCATAGGGAGCAATTGTTGCATCAAAGTATGACAATCATGAGATTTAAGGCCAAGAAGTCTTGAATCTTTTAAAGATACAAGATTTTTTATATTTGAAGAATAACCTTCAGGAACCTTCATACCATAAAAAGAATTGCAAACTGCTCTCTTCTCTGCTCTTGACAAATTCCAAGGCCCTGGAGGCAAGCGAGTACGTCTTTCTCCATACTCGGGTTGCAAATCAATTTTTACCCCCATGTTCAATAAGTCTAACCGAGTCGCAATCCTATCTTTATTTTTTCCAGGGATCTCTAGTAATGTACCAATGATACTATCGCAAACATTCTTCTCAATGTGCATAACATCTAGGGCATGCCTCACAGGGAGGTATTTCCAATACTCGAGATCAAAGAATTTTGATTTCTTCTTCCAACAAACTCTGTCACCATCATTCTCACCAACACTTCCCCCATTTTTCGAGCCCCATATGTAATTAATATCTTCAACCATATGCAGCACTTCTTCTCCTGTTAATGGCTCGGGAGGCATGCCATATTCAGGTTTCCCATTAAAAGCTGCACGTTGCCTCTTATATGGATGATTGATTGGTAACCACTTTCTATGCCCAATGTAACAAATTTTGTGGCCATTTTTCAACCTGTGACTAGGTTTATCATCGCCGCATATTGGACAAGCTTTATATCCTTTAACGACACAACCAGATAAGTTTCCATTGGCAGAAAAATCATTAATTGTCCACAATAATACACCTCTGAGTGTAAAGTATTCTCCTATGTGGGCATCATACACTCCTATAATCCCATCCCACAGAGATTTCAAATCATCAATCAAAGGCTCTAAGTAGACGTCTATATTATTTTCGGGCTGTTTAGGATCGGAAATCAGTAAGGTCAACATCATGAACTTCCGCTTCATGCATAGCCATAGTGGGAGATTATATGTAACTAACATAACTGGCCAACAACTGTATCTGCTACTTAAAGAACTGTGGGGATTGAATCCATCAGATGAGAGAGCCAATCTCAAGTTTCTTGGCTCATTACCAAAGTCGGGCCATTTTTCATCAAAAAGTTTCCAAGACAGGGAATTCGCTAGATGAGACATATAACCGTCAACTGATTTTTTTGCAGCATGCCAAGTCAAACTCTTAGCTGTCTTATGTGATTGAAACATCCTTTTAAACCTTGGAATTGGAGGAAAATACCACACCACCTTCGCTGCCACACCCTCTTTCAAGAACCCATCTTTGGTTTCCTTCCACCTTGAGATACCACAAGTAGGACAATTAGTTGCATTCTCATACTCCTTCCTATACAGAATGCAGTCACTGGGATATGCGTGGATTTTCTCATAACTCATCCCTAAACCAGACAAAGTCTTTTTTGCCTCGTACATAGAGGAAGGTAGTGTATTTCCTTCTGGAAGAAATTCTCCTTGAAGTATCAATAATTCTGTAAAGCAAACATCACTCATCCCATGTTTTGCTTTCAAATTATATAACTTCACCAAAGCCGACAACTTCGTGTACTTACTGCAACCAGGGTACAAGGGTTCATCGCCATCCCCAATCACATTGGCAAACTCATAAGGATCAGATCCAATATTGGCAAAATCATTATCATCCATCCCTAATTCTTCAGAAACATAACTGAACCTACTTTGCTCATCTTCTTCCACATTTCTACTAGCATTGGTAGTCCATTCCCAAGCTTCTCCGTGCCATCTCCAAATCTTATAGCTTTGGTCAATTCCATTAAAGTATAAGTGTTCCCTTATAATTCCAACCCCAAACAATCGAATATTCCCACATTTAACACATGGACAACGAATCTCAGTTGTATTTCCAAGATTTTCTGACGCAAAATTCAAAAATCCTTCCACCCCTAACTCATATGCCTTCGATCTTCTATCCGCATGCATCCATGACTTATGAATCTCACACTCTATAAAATTCATATAAATATATATATATATATATATATATATATATATATTAAAGGGGAAAGACCAGCAATGAAACACTACCTCATTCAAATAGCAGAGAACAAAATGAAAATTAAATATAAAACATGGACAAGACGACGGTTTGAACAAAATAATCGTCGTTTAATATAAATTCAGACGACGTCATATATAGTCACCATCGTCATTAAGATACCCAAACCCAGAAATTTGAACAGGGTTCTGGTAGCCTAAAGACGATGTTTAATGGAGAAACAGTCGTCTTTAGGTTACCAGTTGCGGATTAAAACTCAGACGACGGGAGTAAATGACCAACCGACGTATACTAAACATTTGGACGACGGTTTGATTCGTCAACCGTCGTCATAGTTAAAAAAAATAGCTTAAATCACCCATCCCCATTCCTTTCCCAAGAACCTATGGCCAAACAAACATAAAAGAACCCAAACAGAGAGCAATTATTACAAGAATGCAAACACCAAAACATAAAAGAACCCTAATATAGCTACCAATTAAGAACCCATAGCTACCAACGAAAACATTTATGGATTTAAGAAGAGATTAGGGTTAAAGGGACTAGGGTTGTACTTACATGGATATTGAGGGAGAGCTGCGAGAATATAACAACTGCTTGAGAGAGAGCTTGGGGAATCTGCGTACCCAATGCTTTGAGAGAGAGCTGAGAGAATATAACAAAAGCTTGAGAGAGAACTGAGAGAATTAGGGTTAAAGGGACTAGAGTTGTACTTACATGGATATTGAGAGAGAGCTGGGAGAACTTTCAAACAAATTTATGTTGAAGAGAGCGAAAACTTTCAGAAAAATTTATGTTGAAGAGAGAGAATGAACTATTTGAGGGTTAAAGGAAAATTCTGTAAATTTTAGGTCGCGGTCAAAAATTTTAAAGTACCGCATTTCTCAACGACGACAGTCAATACTTACATGGACGTTTAATTGTTTGTGCCTGATAAACTACGGCCACGAATTAGCCGAGGGAACCCCTCTTCTCGGCCTTAAAACTGAAACGCAGCGTTTTGTCAGGGTGCTTGGCCTTCCAGAGAAACAAGAGAAAAAATTGCTAAGGCACGATCATCCCGGCCTCGATTAAAGGCCGAGGCCGAGATAGAGCAAGGTCACCGTCAAAGGCATTAAAGTCAGACCACCACGTGATGGCAGGGTCCCATGCTTCATTTAATGAAGTAGTGCCTGATTGCATGCAGCAAACCCACTAGCCAAGAATAAGCATTCAATGCACGAGGAAAGGTGAGAAGTGATTGGAGTCAGGATTTGGTGACTGAGATCAGAATGATTAGACGCCCACATTCTCACAGAGCTCTTTGCAGCTTGAGAGATTAGGTGACCAGCCACCAGAGCAATAAATGTGTCTCCACGGCCAGAAGCACAGAACCCACGATCAGGGCGGCGGCCGAGATTCACCGGGATTCATGGGGTCACACCACCTTACTTCACGATCCCAAATGTCGATTTGACTACCCACTTGCGCTAATCAGGCTCCACCATGCAGATTTTCAGCCTCGATTACCCCTCCAGGAACTCTACCTATAAATACAAGACTCAGGACCACTTTCAAGAGGTTCAAACACCAAACAAAAGCCTCCCACGGAGCGACTTATATTTTCCTGTAATGCACTTTCAATATCTTTACTTGCTTTCCTAGGAGTAGTGTTAGTTTATAAGGAAAATACATTCATCAATATATCACACGACCCTTGATTTTCAAGGCGCCGGAGCACCACCTTTGTTATTCGCTCACTCACCCCATATATCATACGACCGCCGCTCATTGAGTAGCGCGTCGGAGCACCGCCTGAAAACCCACCAAACACCACCACTCAACGGCCTTGTAGTTCAGGCCGTGAACCTTATAGCAAAGACTAGTTCCTCTCTCGGCTACAATCGTTTGATTAGAGGATGAGTTCAGATAGGCGCACCATCCAAACACTTTCGCCCACTTCAAACACCTCGACGCACGGTAGACCGTGCTGGCACGCCCGCGCACAAACGTACCACGTCCAAAAGCAGGAAACCGCGTGTCCACGCATATCCCCTCGGCCTGGAACTCCAGGCCGTGAGATTTGCGCGGCAGACATTAATGCTTACTTACAACGGCGGTTTCTATATAAGACCGACGTTGTTGACATAAAGGACGTCGCTATTTAATAACCGACGTCGTAAACCGAATTCAATTAGTCTTCGTTTATGTAGTTGACCAAAAACAGCCGGAGAAAACCGACGTCGTTTCAAAAAACCCTAAACTCTAAATTTTACAATAATTTTAAAAAAAATACACAAGTATGAGGAAAATGAACCGAAAATTGCTATGGACTCCTTACAACAATGCCTTCTACAATAGTAGGCTAAAATATGGATTTCATAATTTTGAATTTATGGGCACCAATGGATCACATAAACTTTAGGGTTATGTTATGTAAAGTATAAGGAGTACCATGCTTTGTCTCTAAATTTGTTTGAATTTTGTTATCATTTGAACTTTGAAAACTAAAATTACATTTTTCAGGCCATATTTCAATGCTTGGTAGTTTTTAGTTTAATTTTTGGATTTAGTTTTGAATTTAATATGGAATGAAATAAAATATAAAAGTCATTAAAAATTAAATGAAAAATGACCTATCAGACGTTGTATGCTTTTACAACGACGTTAAACATCACAAACTGACGTCATAAAATTATTAGACGTCGAAACTAATAGAAAACGACGTTTTTTTTTGGATAACCGACGTGGATTATCGTATGACCACGTCATTTTAGTGTATATAACCGACGTTGTTTAAATATACGAAGGCGTATGTTTAAGAATATCCGCCTTTGTATATTATTAAGACGTCGATAAGGTTATACTAACCGACGTAGTATATAAGTACAAAATTCATTTATACAAGATGAATTAATTATAAACCGTCGTTTTTATGACTATTACATGTCGTTTTTAAGAATTGTCGTTGATGCTATATTTCCAGTTACATTAAAACGACCATTGTGTACACGTATGAGACGTGTAAATTAGAATCAAACGTCGGTGTTTGGTAACTAAACAAGTTTTAAAACAAAATTTAATTTTTTTGATGTTTGTTCGCTTGATTACAACAAAATATTTATGTACATTTTAAATAAACTAAAATAAACCTAAACATTGTTCATAAATATTTATGTACATCAATTATCCTTCAGTAAGAAGTTGTTCACGAATTCTGCCCATTCATGCCTAACTTCGTCAATATCCTCTTGTTTATACTGAACTTTATCTTTTTTCTTCTCAAACTGCAAAATAAACCAAAAAACCGACGTGTTATAATGATACAAACGACGGTTTTAAACAAAAATCTGACGTAGTAAAATAAAGAAAGTATATCTAAAATTTTGTGTTTTACCTTCTTCTCGAAATTTAGGTCAGGATCATGAATTATATCTCTCATGAATCGCATAACGTAATAGCCACACTCTACACTTGTTGGTTGTTCAGGAGTACCGTGTAGATTTTTCCAAATAGCCTGCTGTTTACGTGAATTTTTGTTTATATGAATGTTAAACATTTTAATTGACCTGTTATACAAGAAAACAAAGGGTGTTAATGACAAAACAAAAAATTTAAATACAAATAGTAACCGTCGTGGTAAATCAGTCAAAACGACAGAGTTTTTTAAAAAAAGACGTGATATTTTGTTTCAAACGGCGGTAAAAACTTACCATCGTTGTATAACATTATAACGTCGGTAAGAGTAAAACGTCGTATAACAAAAAATTGAGCAGAAAAAATTAAAACGTTCTTAAATAAAACCCAAACAACGTGGTAGTATGATTGAAACGACATTTTTAAGAAAATACGGACGTAATAAATTATTTAACACGTCGGTAATAACGTACCGTCGTTATATGTTCATTATAATGTCGGTATTATTAAAAATCATCATATATTTAAATACTTTAAAGGAAAAAAAATCTTAGATCAGAAGAAATCAACTTACGTATTCACTATATTTTTCATGTCATCGTCAACCATGCGTTTTGGCAGTGAATTCATGTAATAGGCAGTCTCCGTTGCTGGTCTCACAATTACCATCACCCAATGACCCCTACACATAATGATTCATATAGGTTAAATAGTACTACAAAGAAAAATATTACAAGCTTAGAAAAAATACTTTAAATGGTACTAACCCTGGATTATAAGGGACCAAGAAAAATTGATTCCCATTTGCTGTGTTCAGGCGGTTTGACAGGTTTTTGATTCTGTCTGATATTGATCCAGATTGAGAGCTCACTAGCCCAGGGTCCACGAGGCCAACAAGGTTTACCATATTTGCCATTTTTAAATAGTCAAATAGGAACCTAAATATATGAAAGTCAATTAAATGAGATTTTAATTTAAAAGAAAGGGAAATGTAAAACAAAATGGGATTTTAATTTACCTCATGTATACTGATATCACTGTGGTTCCAATCTCAACCATGGAACCAAACTGCAAAATATCTTCAGGTAAGAGGAAGGTATCATGCTCAAAGCCAAACACTTTCTTGGGCATGTGAACTGTCACAGCCTCCTTAGTAGGCAACAACTTGGTCTGGACGTGTTGGCATAAGGCTAACAGAGGAGGTGGCATGTCTAGCTTTGAGAGATCCTGTTACAAGAAATAAATAAAGAAATATAAGTTAGTTTGTGCGTGAACTAAAATAAACGACTCTAACTAAACCCAAAAAACAGACGTGGTATATAATATAAACAACGGTTTCTAGTAAATACTGACGGAGGAAAGGTTATACACGTCGGTAAATACATAACCGTCGTTGTGTGGAATTTATAACGTCGCTATACTATAGAAAGGCCGTCTAATTAAAATGCAGTTAATGAAATCATGAAATAGACGACGGTTTATAAAAGAGTTAGACGATGGCAGAAAACACAGTCGTTATTTTTAATGTCCAATAATTTGCAAAACAAGTAAAAGCGTCGTGGTATTTAACTAAAAATGACGCGTCTTGTAAGAAAAAGACGTATAAACCGTCGTTATTTTAAATTTTAACGTTGGATATTAAAAGGAGCGACGTCTATTTAAAATTTAAAAGGCAGAAATAGAAAATAGCAGAGATTTTACCGTGTCCTCTGTCTGTTTTCCAATAGTATCAGCTTCAGGCTTCGGATCTTCTAATTCCAAAGCTAGGGGTCTGATACCAGTGGCCCCAGAGCAGCTTGCCTTATCAGACATTGGATTTTTTGGGCTTTGATCTTGAGGGGGTAAAGTAATTGGAGGAATTGGGGTTTTGAGCATCTGGCTGGGATCAAAATTAGGAACTAGTTGACGGAAATATGCCAACATAGCCTCCCTCTCTGCTCTGACTGCTTCCATTATAGTTTCCCTTGACTTCACCTCAATCCTCAAGGTCTCTTCTCTGACTGCCTCCCTCACACTTTCCTTCAATTTGTCACCAAATTTCACTCTCTGCTGTTTCGGCAAATTGAAGAACTGAGTTGGGGTAACGCCAGCACCAACTCCTCTGACTCTCCCACCATGCTCGGGGGTTCCCAAAGCAAGAGTCAAGACATCATTGGTCCCGGAGACAGTCAGAGTGCCTTCGGAGACTTGCTTTTGCAAATCATCCTAAAAGAGAGAAAGAGAGATTGTTAGAAACTGAGCAGGGTGTAAAACAAATAAATATACCGACGTTGTAAATTATAAACAATGACGGTGTTCTTAAATTACTGATGTAGTATTAATTTAAAACATCTGTATTTAAATACCGTCGTTGTTTATAATTTACAACGTCGGTATATAAAAATTCGTCGTATATTCTAAATAAAACAGATTTAAACATAAATCAAAACCGTCGTAGTATTTAAAGTAAGACGACGGACTATTGAACAAACAGACGTAGGACTTAATTTCATATGGCTGCACAAAATTACCGTCGTTTTATAAACATTCTAACGTCTAGATAAGATAAAACCGTCGTAAATTTTAATGATGAAGTGAAAAACTCAATTGAAAAATGCATTCTTTTCCAGAAATTGTGCACCACAAATTTCAGTGAAATAGACAGAGAGAGGGTGAGTGTGTGCGTGAGTAAACTTAAAACAAAAATGCAGTTCATAGAGGAATTTAATTCATCGTATTAATTCTATCTAGACGTCTACTTTATTCAAAAACCGACGTCCTATTCATTTTTAAACGTCGGTAAATTAAGCCCGTCGTGGTGTTTATTTGATAACGGCGCTTATTTAAAGAAAAACAACGTCTATACCAAAATAAAACACTCTGTTTTTCAAATTTAGAACAGAGTTAGTGAGACTTACGATTATTTTTGCCTTCTCTACAACCTTTGGATCAGGGATGTTTCATGTTTTATCTTCTCTTGCCTTCTTCCATAGAACAGCTCGATCGATTTCTTCAATATCGGGCATGGTTTCTACCAATTGGTCCTCCAAACCAACATACCCTTTTCTAGACAACCTATGGTTGTACTCTAATTTCTCCCTCCTCTCTTTCTGCTCAGCATGCTTAGCCTCAAAATCTGGGGTTAACCTTGAAGCTACAAAGGCATCCCATTGCGATTTCTCTATGAACTTATAAAGCACAGGGGTTTCTTTTAACTTCTCCTTGTCATGTGCGAATGGAAGGATATAATGCTTAGTTACGTTATACTTGAAATCCTTCCATTTTTTGGCAGCAGACGACAAGACCATCTCCTTGTACCTATCCCCAATAACATAGGACATTTGAACAGCTTCCCAAATCTGCTCCCTCACGTCCTTGGGTATTTGAGTCCATTTCTTGTCCACAAGAGGGACTCTGGTGCTTGCCAAAACACCAATGTAAGACTGCATCTCAACAGCAGCCTTGCCATGTGGTTTGCCCTTTTTATTGAACTCAACCACAGGCTTAACCTTCTCAATTTTCCTCTTAACAACACGGCTCATTGTGCTGATACCGCGGCCGGATTTTGGCTCCTCAACAAATGTGGCTGTGCTCAAGTCTTTCTCAGAGGTTGAGGCAAATCTCATCCTCATCGAGGGTTTGCTTTGAGTTGATTTTTCTTCTTCCACTTGAGCCTTTGAAACTGATTTGGCTTCATCCCCTTGTGCCTTTGAACCTG
This sequence comes from Prunus campanulata, assembly GCA_034190965.1. NCBI lineage: Eukaryota > Viridiplantae > Streptophyta > Magnoliopsida > Rosales > Rosaceae > Prunus > Prunus campanulata. The sequence goes on from CM067211.1 coordinate 21,259,406, forward strand.
ATTTGTCCTTTAACGCTTGAGCTTCCTTGTTTTGAGATTTCGAAACCATTTTTAATTAATCTGCAAGGAAAACAACGTCGGTTATTAAACAGAAACGATGCAATAATAACAAAACAACGACGGTAACACTAAAACAGCAACGTCCTATTAAACAGTCTCTTAGACCATGTATGGAAATAAGACGACGGTTTTATATCTTTCATGACGTAAATGTGTATACACTACGTCGGTTACTCATAATAACCGACGTGGTTTAAAATTTACAAAGACAAACACAAAACAATTGGTCTTCTCCCATAAGAATTATCTTGTTACCGACGTATTAATTGTCACACCATGACGGTTTTTAACCACCGTCGTGTGTCCATTCTATCGTCGAAAACAAGACAGAACTGTCATCTTTTGGCGTCGTGAAAGTATCGACTTATGTATTTAATAAAAACTAGTGAAAGATTTCCTCAATTTGACAGAATCTTGTTTCCAAACAACGACAGCATTCAAATGAAATGTAAAAAAAGGGAAGAGAGTGAGAAAAAACCTTTGGCGTGCAAAGAAAGTTTCCTTCCGACGAAGACAAAGACGAAGATGGTGATTTGGAGATGAAGACGAAGATTCAGACGATGATGCTGCTTTTGGGAAATGAGAGGGAAACTACGATACTTTATCGGAGAGAGAAAACCGTAGAATATTAGGTCAGGTGACGAAAAGTTTATATATTTTCCCACAGTTCAATACAACGACGTTGTTATTAAAAACCGCCGTATTATAACGTTATAACGACGGTAAATAATTCATAACTGACGTGGTTATCACAACTGCCGAACGACTTTTGGAATTCCGAGGTGGTTATGACGGCGCTTTTTTATCTAAACTGACGTTGTAATTAGAAATTCAACGACTGTTTATTTTAATAAACCGACGTGGTTACTTTGGGGTTCTGAAAACGACGTCGTTCTCTTTTTAATACGCGCCAAATGACTTTTGGATTTCCGATGTAGTTATGACGGCGCTTGTTTATCTAAACTGACGTTGATTATTCAAATATGACGTCGCTATGTATATTAGAACCGACGTGGATATTTACGATAATTTGTTTAAATATGATTTTTTTCACGCGTTTTTTAACTCTCAGTTTTCAATTAGGGTTGCAGAATGATTCCTCACAAGAAATTGTCTTTCTGAAAGCAAATGGGTTTGCAGAATGATTCCTCACAAGACCAAGCATGGGTTTGCTACATCCTCCTGTGTAGCAAGGGTGGAACCAGCCTTAGAACCTGCATGGGTTTGCTACCGCACTTGCCCGTTTGAAGGCATACGAGGGTGTTTTCATTTAGGGTTCCAAGTTCTTCTGGTCTCTCTGGAGGCTTGTCTTCCTCTCTCACATACACACATACATCATCACTCTCTCTCACATCTCAAAGACAATAATTTGGATGTTAATGATGTATGCGTTTTGGTGTATCTCAAAGACACCAAAACACACACATCATTAACTTTCAAAACATTGTCTTTCTCAAAGTTTGCAGTAGTCAGTTCAGTTCTGGTTTCTTTTTGGATTTTGTGTATTTAAAATATTGTCTTTCTCACTTTGGTGGTTCGATTATGATCAGGATCCAAAGATCTTAAAGGTAAGATATCATACCTCTTGGGATCTCATTTTAATTTTCGTAGGCTACCAAAATTAAAAAATAATTAAATCTTAAAAAGAAATAAAAATTAAGACAGCGGTTTACAGAGAAGGCACCGTCGTAGTATACAGACGTGAATTCCATTATATTATATGACGCGGATTAAGAACAGTTGGTCGTGTTTAGTTAGGAGTTAACACGGCAGGTTTTCTGGTGAACTGTCGTCTTTATTTTCTACGTCGGTGGATTCATACCTGCTGTCGTCGTTTTTTGGTCAGATTTTTACTCTGAAGAAACCTTTTTAAAAAAACGACGCTTTTTTATTTGTATGCGTCGTCTTTTAAAAATATTCAACAGTAATTCACTTATCCACGACCGTTTTTTTTTATACCGTCGTCATTTTAAATACAACGACGGTTTTATGTTCTGCCGTCGTCTTTTTCTGGTCGTCTTTTTCTCTTTTTGTAGTAGTGTCGGTACGCTGGTAGTATCGTAATAAAAACATACTAATAAAAATACAATTTATAATACTTTCACATAACATAAGTTCTTGAACAAATACACCAAATTATCCTTTTAAAATATAAAAATCCAATAACCTAATTCATCCAAGTATGAAATCAAACAACTTAGTCACTATATCATTCAATATGTACTCAAGATGCATTGGGAGCCACTTGCGTTTGTTGTTTGAACTTTTGAGTGTTCTTTTTATTGAATTCTCTACAACTATATAAATGATTTTGACATTTGTTACGCGCTGGGTTCTTTATTTTTTCATGCTGAATCCAACCATATAAAGAACATAAAATTTGGATCAACAGTTTGAAAGTTACAGGTAAAAAACGGGACAAAGGTTGAAACTAGAAAACATAGGAAGTTTCCTCTCTGACCAAAAAGTGCTACAGTACCCGGATAAGTGATACAATGGTGATAAAGTAGTGATACAGTAGTGATAAAAGAGTGATGCAAAATGCTGATTGTATTTACCTTCGGTTTCTTGTTTTGTATTTAAATAATAAAATAAGTATAAATATCGGATTGGTACGGGTTTCCATCGGAGCATTTTTATTAGCACATGCTAAATATGCGTCAAGCGTGGAGGGTCAAGTTGCCCAAGTAAACATGCAAATTAAAATTCAAGCTCATGACAAGCAAAAAATATCACTTTGAGATCAGCAGGTGTGACGAGTAAACCTGCTCTCGAAAGAAAACGAGCATCACAAGACATGCCTTCTGTCAACATCTATTTCCTGCAGCGAAAAAAAAAAATATACATACACCATCAAACAGATATGTTTTCACAAGGAAGGTAAACCTAGGCCAAGCATCAGTCTATACTTATTCCTAAAAGGTTCGAGTTGGCAGAACTGCTTACCAAGAGACTAATACAAGAGGCTAAAGGTAGGAAGCCGGGGCGCTCAGATATTCCAGCAGCAAGAAATATGAGGCAAAACTTCCAGCACCTACCCCTGTGTGTATCAGAGACGTAGCGACCTGCACCAAAAAGAAAAGGGAACACATCGTTCGAATTTCAATTATCCCATAAACGCAAAAGAAATCAATGCAAGATAGAGAAGATAGAAAGAGAAAAGGGAAACAAAAAAAAGAGAGAAAAAGAAAAGAAGGAACTCACCGATGAAATTTGGTGCCCTTCCAGCAGCTCGCGAAAAGGGCAAACCAGGGAGAAGAGAATCTCGGAAGATTGGAGTGAACCCTTCCTTGCTAGCACTCAGGCCGTGCAAACCCTCGTTACAGCGGCAACGAAAATGGGTCAAGGAGGGTTTGGTGGTTGGCTGACCAAAACAAGAAGCAACCTTCATAAGTGTAAGGAACCGATGGATTCTTCAATAAACCCAAGAGAAAACAAAGAAAAGACGTACCTGGTTAATTCCCCAAGGGAAGGCCTAGGGTGCACCAAGAGAAGCAAGGAAATCAAAGGTTCTGAGAAGGGAAGTGCGCACAGCGAGGTCCTTTCCTGCGGCGGCAAACGGGTTTCCTCGAACGGAGGAGGATGGCGGAGTCGAGCTCGGCTCAATTTCTCTTCCAAAAGTCGAAGATGGATAGTTTTGGCTGATTCTACTTTTGCTCGCTTTGGGTTTGTGGGAAAACGAAGAAGAGCGAAGAAGAACGAAGGAAAAAGTAACGAAGGAGGTTTTTTGGGTCTGGTGTGAGAAACGAGGAGGTAAAGATGAAAAGAAATACAAAAGGGGGGAAGAGAGCAGTTGGCATTAGGAAACTGCAAGCAACCGTTGGGTTTCGAGGCACGCAGTCATTTTTGCACGAGGGAAAGAAAAGAAGCTTCTTAGGATTACAAACCTGATTTTTTCGGGTTGGATTTAATTATCAGGCCCATTCCAGCACCTGCCCATGGCCCTTATAATGAAGGGGGCTAATGTTGAGGCCCAAAAAATTCATGGTTGGGCCCGAATAAATTCCTAGCCCAAAACGATATATTATTGGAAAAAGACCCGATTTGAAGTGCACAGAGGTCTGCCATGCACAAGCCACACCCTGCACGCCATGCCAAATAAACTGAGATTAAAATTATGAGGATGCATTTAGCACTGCAAATTCATGCCAAGTATCCTATCAAGCGTCATACTTAAAAAGCATGCCAAGCGACATGCCATGCCAAGCGGGAAATTGTTATCCCACAACAAGCTTAAGTGGGCCCAAGCCACTCAAATGCCCGGGGCTTGCTTGAGTGGAATTGTGGTATGGACGGTAACGAATTGTCATGGGGCCCATTGATGGGTCAAGAAATGGAAGTCTCGGGTCGCTTGGGGGCCTCGGGACTCAAGCCCATTTTCTTAGGCCCAAACATGGGTAAGTACAAGAGAGGAAATAGCCCATTAAGTCAACTAGGGTAGCCCAACCAAAATAACCCGTTACTTTAGCCCATAAAGCCCTAAATACTTGGTGGATTTAGCCCACTTATTAAATGACTTGGTTTTATATATTAAAAGGCCCAAACCATTTGAATAAGAGGAAGTCAGGACCCTCAGCATTTGGCTGAAGCAGAAAACCTCGAAGAGGCCAAAGATTCACATGTGAGGGGCTGCTGGGAGAACAAGTTCCAAGTGCAAACATTCAAGATACCAAAGGGTATTGGCATGCAGGGGAGAATGCTATCTCTTAAACCAGCAGGCGCACCCATTCTCTTTCCTTCATCAGATTTGGCCATGAAAAGGGGAGGAAAGAAGAGAAAGAAGATGGGTGAAAATGGAAGTTCTCCTCTGAGGCAGCCGCGGGAAGAAGCATTGAGCTCCCAAAAATCTCTGATTTTGTGGGATTGGGCATAGCTAACTTTGCCACCACGAGGTAAGTCAAGAAAGAGGAGAAGAAAGGGAGAGGAAAGCTTAGCTAGATTGGGAAGAAACCATTAGGGTTTCTTAGAGAAGAGCCATTCCCAATAGCTATAAATAGGACCCCTTCTACCCAACACAACCCGACAACCTTCAGAGAGCAAGCTTTCTTTCTCACTTAGCAATTTCCCTTCATCGGCAGATCGACAGAAACTTTGGCAGAGTCTCCGCCAAGCTGCCGGAAGCTACGAAAATCACCCAAAACTCTTCACCAAGCCTCTTTAGAACCCCTCTTCCCTTCCATTAGAGCCTCTGCCCCTCATAGAAACCCATAACTCTCTCTCTCATAAAGTGCTAAACCTATGATAATTTTGCTCCCATGCCACATGCCTCTCATGCCAAGCCCAAAAGTTTATCTGCAAGCATGAAGAAATTATCTATAAGTCGCTGTTGTTTTTGTTGGTGAAGATAACCAAAATACTTCCTAAGGCCTTGCTGCCCTTTCGAAGCATTTTGGGGCTTAATTTTCAAGCTTAGACAAAGGGGACAACTTCATCAGCCCAGCCCACCTGCTGCCGGAAGAAAAAAGCCCCTACAATTGCTTGTATGTTGTCAATTGTTCTTTGAACATTCAGAAACTGCACTGCAAATTCCATTTGTTGCAGTTTTTGCAATTGTTTCATAATTCGATTTCTTAATAATTTTTGCAAGTCTATGGGAATGTTGCAACTGCTCATGAACTTAAATGTGTTTTCAACTTAGTAGTAGTACTTTGATCATGGCTTTTCCTTTAGTTTTCTTTCACACTTGAGCATATTTGTTTTCATAAACTTCACTGCAGTTTCCGTTTGTTGTAGTTTTTTACCAGAAACTTCTTGTTTCATAATTCAATTTCATTATAATATTTGCAAGTGTATGGGAATGTTACACCCGCTCATGGACTTATATGTCTTTTGAACTTAGTTTTAGTACTTTGATCATGGATTTGCCTTTTGGTTCCCTTTCAAATTTGAGCAGATTTGTTTTCATGAACTGCACTGCAGTTTCCATTTGTTGCTTATACTTGTGCTTTTGGTTTTGTTTTGCAAGGTTTTATCCTCTAGCTTTTGGAGTTGTTGATTCTGAGACAAAGGATAATTGGACTTGGTTTCTTCAACATTTGGCTGTTATATTGCTACCGATGGAGAGAACGGTGACTTTTTACTCAGACCGTAATCAAGGTTTGTTAAATGCAATGGGGGCTATGTCTCCTAGATGGCCTCATGCTTACTGTTACTATCACCTCAAACATAATTTGATATCGAAGTACCCGAAGTCAGGTTATGGGAAACTGCTCCAAACCCGTGTTATCAATCTCTTTAGTAGATGTGCATATGCAGTTACAGAGGAAGTGTTTAAAGTAGCGGTGGACGAGTTGGTGATTGTTAGGAGTTCAAAAGTGAAGACATTTATATCTTATTTGTCTAGAGATCACTATACCAATGCATTTTTCAAAGGAATGCGTTATGGGGAGATGGCAAACCGTTTAGCCGAGTCATTTAATAACTAGGTTGGTGTATTTCGAGATTTGCTGGTGCTACCTTTGATAGAAGGGATTCGACAGAAATTGATGGTATTGAATTCTCAACGACGAATTGAAGGGAAGAAGTGGACAACAATTTTGTGTCCGGAGATGGAAACTAGACTGTAGGAAAATGTGAAGGCTGGTAGGACTTGGACAATTCATCGTTCTAGTTACACTGTTTTTGAAGTATTTGCTGATTATTCTGTGATGGTTGATCTGGGGCAAAGGACATGTTCTTGCCGTCTTTGAAAAATTGAGGGTTTTCCTTGTACGCATGTCGTGGCTGCAATTCTAGCAAAGAAAGATTCAGTTTATGATTACGTTGAGTGTTACCACGGGTCTAACTTCTTTCGAAAAGCCTATGAGAGTCCTATTTTTCCTATTCTAGATATTGGGAAAGGCTTGGGCAACAACGGTTCAGCTGCTGGAGTTGTGCTTCCGCCAATTACAAAGAGGCCAACCGAAAGACCACCAACGAAGAGGATCAAAGCTTTTGGTGAAGGTACAAGGCGATTGAAATGCAATCGGTTCAATGTTGCTGGGCACAACAAGAAGACTTGCAAGGTAGTGATATGAACATTTCTTCTTAGTTGACAATTGCTTATGTTAGATATGGTTTAGTGAATGTATAGTCAATTTCTGCATTGCAGTTTTTGCAAACACTGCATTGCAGTTTTTAGTTGATTTTAATTGGCTACACAGCTTCTAATTGGATATTATGATTCTTTTTCGAAGTTAATGAAAATTATACAATTATTTCATCAGTGGATATTCACTTTTAACTACCATTCATTGCTTGTTTTCACATTTGAGTAGATTTTGTATCATAAACTGCACTGCAGTTTCCGTTTGTTGCAATTGTTGACCAGAAGCTACAGTGCAGTTTCTTGTTTCATAATTCGATTTCAGAATAATTTTTCCAAGTCTGTGGGAATGTTACAACTGCTCATGGAGTTAAATGTGTTTTGATATTAGTTTTAGTACTTTGATCATGCCTTTGTCTTTTGGTTTCTTTTCACATTCTTTTAGCAGATTTTTTTTTTCATTATCTGCACTTCAGTTTCCATTTGTTGCAGTTTTTTACCAGAAACTAGGGCTGGGCACGGTATGAGATGACACAGGATGGAGGTCATCCCGGTGTCAATCCTGAATAGGGAAATTGGGATGGGAGTTTTTGAAAACATGTTCAAACCATACTGGACCCAAATGGGATCGGTATGATTCGGTATCAATGTTGATACCGTAAGTTTTCCAGAGCACCAAAAGATGATTAGCAATGTACAAGTATAGGAAACTCTCAAAATCAAATTGAGCATTAGATCCTGATTAGTGATTCTAAAGGCATTACATAATCAAATAGCAAACACACTGACGAATCAAGTTACATAAGATTCTATAGTCTCAAAGCAAAACTCACTAATGATCAAATGGCTTCAAATAAAACTTGAGACAGTGATGGAAAATAATTAAGATTTGCAGCCTGACACAAGAAAGCAAGGGTTCTTCAATACAAAAATCAGACAGAATTTCAATGGTGGTCAACTATTGCAGACTCAACTGTTGCAGATTTAGTATTTAGATAATCAGACAGAATTTCAATACAAAAATCTTGTGCTATTGAAACTAACTATTGCAGACTTAGTATTTAGTACATGGACAAAAACACATGGCCTTGACAGAGGAAAGGACGCAGAGAAGAAACAAAGAGAAAGATGAGTCGACGAAATATCTGTGGAGGAGAGTAGGGTTGGAACTAAAATTAATTTAGGATTAATAAAAATAATGTACTGTTCGGTACGGTATGACACCAACCGGGATCACAAATGTGGAACCGATGTGGTGCCAAACAGTAACGGGATGACACGATATCATCCCTTTTACACGTCAACACCAAACAGGACGATACGAAATTGGCACAATTTGGCACAGTTTCGGGATGGTTTCGGTATTCCGGTTTTGATGCCCACCCTTACCAGAAACTACAGTGCTGTTATTTTGTTTCATAATTTGATTTTAGAATAATTTTTGCAAGTTTATTAGAATGTTACAACTGCTGACCTACTTAAATGTGTTTTGAAAAAAGTTTTAGTACTTTGATCGTGGCTTTGGCTTTTGGTTTCTTTTCACATTTTTTGAGAAGATTTTTTTTTTTCATAAACTACACTGCAGTTTTCTTGTTGCAGTTTCTTGTTTCCTTTTCCTTTTGTTGCATCCTGTTCTAAGATTATATGACAGTTTAGATGTATAATAAATCTTTTCTCATATACTATAACTAGAAATATTTACAAACATCCGCAAGAATTAAGATACATATTGTCTTGAGTTAACAAAAGACAAATCACTAGAGACAATTAATGAGACAGTGTCTGTGGTATAGGAGTTTTGTGATGTGTTGTGCTCGATATTCATTCATGAAATTCTTGTCTACACTTTTTGGAATGGACTGCCCTTGTGCTATTTTATCCATGTAGAACATGACGAAGATGCCACAATCCAACCTTCAAATGAATACGAGATTAGTTTTTGGTTTTGAATGATTTCAAACTGTAATGAATAGTTGAGTATAAACAATTCTTATGAAGATGAACTTTGTTGAGCACATTCTATGTCATCCCCAAATGGAAACTGATATGGATTCTGCAGAATCCAATTGAGAGTGAGTTCTTCGTTTGGGGACATCTCTTCCGGTACAGGTGCAGAGGGCTCTTGCCTTTGCTTCACAAGTTTTGGTATTTTTCTAGTTTCTAAGAACGCTTGTGCTTGAGGTTTGATGTATTCTAGCCACCCTTCAACAATATTAACCTGTTTAAAGAAGAAAAAAAAAACAGAAAAAGACACTACTACAAAAAGGGCAAAAGATGACAGGAATTCACAGTCGTGTATCCGGTTTTCAAACCGTCGTGAAATCGACCGACATCTTTTCCAAAAGAAAACCACGACGGTAAATCCCTGTCGTTGTTAAAACAAACAACGTCATTAACAAATAACAACCGACGTCTGTGTATTGAAAAATGAGCCAAAAAAATTGGCAAGGATAAGAATAGACGACCAATTTTAACAAACAAACGTCATTTACAACGCAACACATGACATATTTTAACAGAACATGGCCGTATAAAATTATTTTAACGACATGATCTGAAAATAAACGACGTGGAAAATTTGTTAGGGTCATTACTTACGACACATTTATTTCTACAAACAACGTTGTGTTTAATGGACAACGTCGTCATCATGTAAAAGACAGTCGTGTTTCAACATTTATACGTCATCTTTACCAAAATGACAATCGTCTAATATATCTGAGACGGCAAAGTTTGTCAGCCAATCGCCGTGTAAAATACTTTTAACGACATAAGAATAAAATATATAAAAAGACGCGGATATTCCCATATAACGTTGTTTTTGTAAAAGAACGACGTCCAAATATCTCTTTACGTCGACAAATTTACCTCTGGATTTCGAATACCGTCGTGAATTGTTCTTTTTCCACTTGGCTTATGAGATAACAAGCGACGTAGTAAAATTTAAGACGACGATTTTTGAGTTGATACGGACGAGTTCATGATATAAGACGTCGTCTTTTGTAACGTTCAGGTTAGATATCTCATCTTTTAGACGTCGGTATTATGGGATTGGAGTCGTGATATTTGTTATTACATGTCGGCTCTTTAGGCTTCTCCGACGTGATATCGTTAATAACTGTTTCACAATACCGTCGTGGTTCTTCATTTTTACGTTGCTTTTAGACGTTGGTAAATACATTGCCATCGTTGAATGCTCCAAAACGTCATTTTTTAATGACAATTTTATTAAAACAGATGTCTGTTTTTCACACTTTTATCAGGACCGTCGTTTTATAATCGTGAACCAATATTTTTTGTACTGATTGTTTTATGGCCAAAACCTGCATAATGAAAGTGAAGAAAACACATTACAATTTATTACAAAATTAATGTCATACACTGCCGTTTAGGGCATAAGTAATTTCATAAATTACAAGAGCATCATTCAATCCATATATCTTCACACCCATCTCGAATATTTTGACTCCCAAACTCACCCACCAGTTCATCAAATGTGTCAACATTTGGCATCCCTCTAGTAAATGGCTCACACTCAATACTCACATCACCAAAGACATCATCACCAATAACATCATTATATTCTTTATTAGGCATTGATAACACTACCGACCAACCACGATGCATCGGGTCGTCAACAAAAAATACTTGTTTGACTTGAGAAGCCAAAACAAATTGGTCATTCCTACGTCTAATTTTACTCAAATCTACAAGGGTAAATCCAAGTTCGTCGACTATAAGGCCAGAAGTACTATCTATCCAATCACACCTAAAGACTGGGATTGTAAACTTTTGGTAGTCAAGGTCCCTAATTTCTTGAATGACACCATAAAAACCCATATTTGAGAGAATTGGGTTTTTATCCTTGGCACTAGCAACTTGCATGGTATGTGCAAGTAAATAAACTCCACTATTTTGAACTGTCCTCACATCATCTTGTGCCTTGATGTTAAATTTAACACCTTTAATAAGATAGCTCCTATATGATGGCACTGCCATGTTTGGACCAGCTGCTAGCCACCTTAAATTTTCTAATACGACATGATTGTCTTCCTCATTAAGTTCACTTTGAACCTGCAAATTAATCATATCTTAATTCAATCTAACATAGAAAGAAGAAAATTAAAAGTCCAATATGTTATTCAATAACAAATACCTTGAAGCGTAGCCATTGAATCAAAGTGCTATTGTGCTTATCTTGCAGCCACTTTGTTCTCTTTCTAAATTTTGGATAAGCAGTCTTGATGTGGATCATATGTTCCCTACATGACACGAAAAATTCAAGCATTACGGTCCCAAACATATAAGATAAACATAAGGAATAATTTAAAATGGAAACTTAAAGAATAAAACTCGTACTCGATATAAGATAGGACTTCCTCGGTATTCTCCAAGACATATAGATGTGCTTGGTTCAACAGGTCCCGATCAACTAAGCTCATTTTTCAACCTGATAATGGCTTTGAAACTCCTATCTTCTGACTTTATGGCACTCCAATTGTACTAATATCAGATAAATGTTCGGTGCAAAATTCTACAGCTTCTTCAGCTATATAACGCTCAGCAATGCAACCTTTGGGATGGGTACGATTCTGAACATACCCCTTTAGAACTTTCATATATCTTTCGAATGGATACATCCATCTAAAATAAACTGGCCCACATAGACGAACTTCTCTGACAAGATGTACTACTAGATGAACCATGATATCGAAGAATGAAGGTGGAAAGTATTTTTCAAGCAAACACAAAGTAACTACTACATCTTCTTCCAACTTATCTAGCTTGGAAACATCAACCGTCTTTGCACATATAGCATTGAAGAAGAAGCACAAACGAGTTATTGCATATCTTGCAGGCTTCTCCAAAACAGAACGAATTGCCACAGGGAGCAATTGTTGCATTAAGGTATAACAATCATGTGATTTAAGGCCAAGAAGTCTTGAATCTTGTAAAGATATAAGATTTTTTATATTTGAAGAATAACCTTCAGGGACCTTCATACCATAGAAAGAATTGCAAACTGCTCTCTTCTCTGCTCTTGACAAATTCCAAGGCCCTGGAGGCAAATGAGTACGTCTTTCTCCATACTCAGGTTGCAAATCAATTTTGACCCCCATGTTCAATAAATCTAACCAAGCAGCAATCCCATATTTATTTTTTCCAGAAATCTCCAGCAATGTACCAATGATATTATCGCAAACATTCTTCTCAATGTGCATAACATCTAGGACATGCCTCACTGGAAGGTATTTCCAATACTTGAGATCAAAGAATTTTGACTTCTTCTTCCAACAAACTCTGTCACTATCATTTTCACCTCCACCTCCCCCTTTTTTCGAGCCCCATATGTAATTAATATCTTTAACCATATGCAGCACTTCTCCAGTTAATGGCTCGAGAGGCGTGCCATATTCAAGTTTCCCATTAAAAGCTGCACGTTGCCTCCTATATGGATCATTGATTGGTAACCATTTTCTATGCCCAATGTAACAAATTTTGTGGCCATTTTTCAACCTATGACTAGGTGTATCATCGCCGCATATTGGACAAGCTTTATATCCTTTAAAAACACAACCAGATAAGTTTCCATAGGCGGGGAAATCATTAATTGTCCACAGTAATGCAGCTCTGAGTGTAAAGTATTTTCCTATATGTGCATCATACACTCCTCTAATCCCATCCCACAAAGATTTTAAATCATCAATCAAAGGCTCCAAGTAGACGTCTATATCATTTCCGAGTTGTTTAGGACTGGAAATCAATAAGGTCAACATCATGAACTTTCGTTTCATGCACAACCATAGTGGGAGATTATATGTAATTAAGATAACTGGCCACCAACTATATCTGCTACTTAGAGAACTGTGGGAATTGAATCCTTCAGATGAAAGAGCCAATCTCAAGTTTCTCGGCTCATTACCAAACTAGGGCCATTTATCATCAACAAGTTTCCAAGACGGGGAATCCGCTGGATAAGACATCTGACCGTCAATTGATTTTCTAGTAGCATGCCAAGTCAAACTCTTAGTTGTCTCATGTGATTGAAACATCCTTTTAAACCTTGGAATTGGAGGAAAATACCACACCACCTTCGCTAGCACACCCTCTTTCAAGATTGAATCTTTGCCTTCCTTCCACCTAGAGATACCACAAGTAAGACAATTAGTTGAATCTTCATACTCCTTCCTATACAAGATGCAATCATTGGGGCATGCGTGGATTGTCTCATAACTCAGCTCCAATGCACACAAAGTCTTTTTTGCCTCATACATAGAGGCCGGTATTGTATTTCCTTCTGTAAGCAAATCGCCTTGAAGTATCAATAATTCTGTAAAACAGACATCACTCATTCCATGTTTTGCCTTCAAATTATACAACTTCACTAATGCCGATAACTTGGTGTACTTTCTACAACCAGTGTACAATGGTTGATCTCTATCCCTAATCACATTGGCAAACTCATAAGGATCGGATCCAAAATCACCAAAATCATTATCATCCATCTCTATTTCTTCATACACAAAACTGTACCTACTATGGTCATCATCTCCTTCAACATTTCTACTAGCATTAGTAGTTGCTTCCCAAGGTTCTCCGTGAAATGTCCAATTCTTATAGCCTTGGTCAACTCCATTAAAGTATAAGTGATCCATTATAATTCTGTCACGTCCCAACCCACGGGTTTACGTAATTTTGGGTTAAGACGTGATTCACACCTTAATTATAGAATTTTATAAAAACTATAACTAAAATGTGAAGAAACATTTAAATAAATAAAGTAAATATTTCACATAGAATATTCGAAACAGCAACATCCGAAAGCTTGAAATAGTTATATTATTTTACAAGCCAGAACTACTAAATAGTTTACTAAAAGAGTAACTCATTATTTATCCACAAGCTATGTACATAGTACACTCTTATAAATATGCCAAAATCATCACAAGCTTTAGATTTCAGGTTCGGTACCTGCAAAATCTATTAGGGGGTGAGCGAAACCACAGCTCAGTAGGGACATAAACCTTTTTACATGAAATTGATATAATTAAATTAAGTGACAAACAATCACACAGCCAAATATCACATTGTTAATAATAATGCATGAATGCTCTTCATCTAATCCCGTTAATTCATATAACTGGACAAGCAGACCTGCACGTCCCATACCATGCTTATACCACTTGGTCCCGGATGTCCATTTATATGAACTAATACCCGTTTCAACCGTCCCATAATTCCCCCTTTTGTTAGTCATCTTGCCTAACTCCCTTTCGCCAGTCCCAAATCACCCAATAAAAACCATGTGCACTGTGGGATCCCTGAGACCCGGTACTTGCCAAGAGTTAGACTCAACTACACAAAAGACTATATCCATTACCCTCTTTTCCATCATTATTATTTCCAACCAACATCTCCAATTAATTTTCATGACATGATATAATTATGCATTCCACATATCTATATATCCCACAACAATGCAGCTATTCAAAATATCACCAATGTACCAACATTGTTCAACCAATCAAGAACACATTCAATTGTAACAAGAATAAATAATCATATCACACATAACATATTGTTTACAAAATTTAATTAAAACAATCTCTGCAAAAGGCCCCCAAGAAACCCCTACCTTGTATCCAAAGCTAGCTCCAAGTTTAGGAAAACACAAGCTAAGCCCTTATGTCTCTTCCAAGAATTCCTCACTATTCTCTCTCTCTCTCTCTCTCTCTCTACGTTTTTCTCTCTTCGCTGGAATTTTTTTGCAAGCTTCAGTTCTCTCAAAATGATGTCCTATTTATAGAACAATCAAGGAGGAATCAAACACGTTTTCATTGGTGGGAAGGTGATGACTATGTATGAACTTGGGCTCCAAGACTAGAATAGCGGCTATCACTTAATTTGCCAACACCTCATGCTAAACAAGGCTTACTCACCTAGGTAGAATGACACTTGGAATCTTTAAAATGTGTTTAGAATGACACTTGGAGTCTTCAAGTGTGTTTGTAAAAAAAAAAAAAAAAAAATCTAAGCTGTTGAACTTGGTCAGCACGAATTGTAGAGATAGTTGTCAAAAGCTATATGCTTATTTAATATTACTACTAATTCTAATAACTAATATGAAAATCTAAAAAAATAATATTTAAAAAAATTAACTCGTATAAATATATATGTACTTATATAAATTTAAATATCTATGTTAACAACTACATATTTACCAATATATGTAAAAACAAATATGTGGTTTCACAAATTCCAACCCCAAACAATTTCAAATTCACACATTTAACACATGGACAATGGATATGTGTTGTAGTTAGAAGATTTTCTACAGAAAATTTCAAAAATGCTTCCACCCCTAACTCATATGCCTTCAATCTTCTATCCGAGTGCATCCATGACTTATCCATCTCCGACACTATACCTTATTATCTATAATAAAGTGAAAAGACAAGCAATGACCATCACTATAGCAGATTATATAGGGTTTTAATAGCGAGTAATATAGTATACATATGACGGTTTTTAAACAACAACGGACGTATTGGACATATATAGATGACGGGTTTTCGAAAAACGTCGTCTAATGCTAGCAAAAAACAAAGGCCAACCAAATTGAACCAGGACGGTAGTTAAAAAAAACCTTCGCATAGAAAAATACAGACGACGGTTTGTTAAAAAACTGTGATCGTATGCCTGATAAAGCATTCTAAATATCGAAATCCCAATTTATTTTCAAGAACCCAAAATATATTAAGAACAAAACATATACATTAATTTTTATGTTGGGTATTAAGAACACGTATACATGAAACCAACATATACTAAGCATGAAAACATTAAATCCATTCCCGATTCATAACAACAGAGAGTGATTAAGAACCCATACCTCCGACAACATTAAAAGATCGCAAAACATATATCTAAAACCCTTTAACAGGTAGGCAGAGTTCACAGATTAGGGTTTACAAGCATTCAATGAATTTAAAACCCTTTAACTGAATATCATTCAATGAATTTACAAGCATGAGATTAGGGTTTGTACTTATAGGTAGGCAGAGCTCACAGATTATGGCCAACTTGGATTCGACAAACCCTGGAGAGTCCAACTTTGAATTAGAGTTGAAGTGAGAGCGAAATGTTTTAGGTCACAGATTATGGCCAACTTGGTTGAGGGTTACAAGTATAAGACTTAGAGCGAAATCTGAAAATTTTAGGTCACGGGGAAATTTTTAGAAAGCGCGCTCTTTAAAACATCGACGGAAAACAAAAAAACCGTCGTCAAAATTTAAAAATAAAGATGACGCTTAATACATTAAAGGCGTCGTGGTAAATCTCTTTACGACGCAATAACCAAAACACCGTCGTTAAAATGTCAAAATAAATATGACGCTTATTACACGAAATGCGTCGTGGTAACTCAATACGACGCAAAAAAAAAAAAAAAAAAAAAAAACTGACGTCTTAGAAACT
This sequence comes from Prunus campanulata, assembly GCA_034190965.1. Taxonomy (NCBI): domain Eukaryota; kingdom Viridiplantae; phylum Streptophyta; class Magnoliopsida; order Rosales; family Rosaceae; genus Prunus; species Prunus campanulata. The sequence goes on from CM067211.1 coordinate 21,275,967, forward strand.
AAGAGGGGTGTATTCAATTAGGATTATAAAGCGTTTAAAAAGATTTTAAAAATCCGGGTGTATTCAATTTGGATTTATATAAACTTTTAAAAAGTTTATAACAGTTTGGGTGTATTCAATCTAGACTTTTTTGAACTTTTAAAATGTCCATTTAAATGTGGGTGTATTCAATTAGGACTTGGAAAAAGTCCATTTAAATGTACCTGTATTCAAAAGGAGATAGATTTGGAAGGATTTAATTAAGTGTTGGAGTTTGGAGAATTTGTAGGGTTTAGGTATAAATAATAAAGGCCAGCATAAGTCCAACCTCCACCCCAAAGATTTCAGATGTCGTGTTATTTTTTTATCTCTGCAGAAGACGAACCACCCTCCAAAGGTACGCTCTCTCAATATTCTTGTTGGCTTTCCTTCTTCTTCCATGGTTTTTTTTGTTTATTACTATTTGTTGATGATTATTGGTTGATGTTTTTCTTGTTTTATGGAGGTTTTGCTTGTTATTAGAGTGTAGCTTGTTTTTAGGGTTTATCTTGGGGTTTGGGTTTACTGGTACTCCGATTATGAAGTTTTCTCAGGTTCACTGTCAAGCAACAGGTGAAAATTTAACACATGCAAAAATTATGAAGGAAAAATGGGGAAAACACATGCAGGCATTCAATCGTAAATTATGCACATGGAATTTCTTACCCAGCAGAACTTTGCAATCTAGAAAAAGATGATTGTCAACCAACCGTAATACTCACATTAAGCTCGTTCAACTGTCTATTTTTTTTCTTTGGATTGGAAGGAAGAAACAGGTTTTTTAATATATAAAATTAGCTGTACTTTTTTTTTCTTTAGTAAATTGAGCTTAGACCCATAAAATTCATTTTAAATCACCTAAAACCCTTTCCTTTAGTTTTCTCTTTAAAATACCCAATTTTTTCAAATAATACCCGATGACTAGGATCCAACTAAGCAAGTTACCTAATATAACTTAAAATCTGATTTATTGTATTTTTCGGATTCCAAAACTATCCCTATATATGACTTAATGTGTTATGGGGCGTGTAACTAATGACACATGTTGAATTTGGAAAGATCTTCAAATGGTTGTAATGGATGTAGGAATTAATTTAGAAACTTATTTGAAATAAATATTAAATTCAACATTAACATATTAGTGATCTATTTTACTGACTAGTAATCTATTTTTCAATTAATGTTGTTTTCTTTTTATGAATTACGACTAGTAATTTATTTAATGTATTAGTAATTTAAATTCAATATTAAATTTAGGAATTAATGTTGTTTTCCTTTTATGAATTATACGACTAGTGATCTATTTTATTATAGTTTTATGAATAATAGTGTACATTTTAATTATGTTGAAAAATAATTTGATAATCTATTTATTTTTTATTTTTGGAAAACATTTTTTTAAAATGAACCTATTTTTTCTCTAAATAATGTACCTATTTTTTTCTCTAAATAAAGCACCTATTACTTGTTTTATGAAAAATAATTTGATCATCTTTTTATTGTTTGTTTTATGAAAACAATTTTTTTTTAAAATGAACCTATTTTTTCTCTCCAAATAATGTACCTATTTTTTTTTCTCTAATAATGTACCTAGTGAAACAATTTACCTAGTATAATGACCCTTTTTTTTTTCTCTAAACAATTTACCTAGTATAATGTACCTATTTTTTTGCTAAATTTTGTATCTATTTTTTTCTCTAAATAATGTACCTATTTTTTTTCTCTAATAATTTATACCTAGTAAAACAATTTACCTAGTATAATAATGTACCTGGTATAATGTACCTATTTTTTTGCTAAATTTTGTATCTATTTTTTTCTCTGAATAATGTACCTATTTTTTTTCTCTAATAATGTATACCTAGTAAAACAATTTACCTAGTATAATGAACTTATTTTTTCTTCTAAATAATGTACCTATTTTTAATTTATAAAAAATGTGCATAAATTTCAATTATACAACGCACCTATTTTCTATAAATTATTGTCTACCTATTTTTAATTTATGAAAAATATACGAAAATTTCAATTACAAAGTAACTGACCTATTTTTTTTATAAAAAAAAATTAATTTTTTTGGTAAATAATATACCTATATTTTTATACGTATATATTTACATTTATATTTTTCATATGTGCATTATTGGATATGTAAATTACATAAAATAAAATAAAAAATTCTTTACAATTTTAGGGGGCGACATGTTAGAGGGAATGACAACCAAAAGAAATGGGGTGATTGATATGCTATTAATAGGGAGTTTTAATTACAATTATGATAGTTAATGAAATGCTTAGAATAAATTATAAATAAAATATAAAGTCTGATGGCAAGGATGTAAAAACATAGGAATACTACGACCTCTTATATCCTACTAGTCATTTAAGTTTGAAATTGGGTTTTACACATAGATTTATAGAATGATGGGTATATGTCTAGGAAATGGAAATTGTAGGGACCTATATTGGACAAGCCCTTTTTTCTTTCACCCTGTGAGTGTTTAATCATCTTTTTATTATATATTTATGTACTTGAATCCATAAATCCAATGACTCAATTACCCAGATCCTGAAAAAGAGGGAAAAGTGAGCTTATCATGTTATCTTCTTTAGGTGCTGTTGATAGTTGTTTTAGATTTTGCTCCGTTTTTCTGCACTTTTTATGTGACATTGCTGGTATATCATAATGCGTCTATTGTTATCCTTGTTTGTATAACTAACAATAATTTGCATGTTTATATATACATATATATATATATATATAATAATTTAGAAATGGGAGATTGCGAACAAGTTACTGGAAAAGGGAAAGCTAAGAAAGATTATAGTGCTTGGAGTGTGGAAGAGAGCAAAATGTTGTTGCAGCTCATGGTTGATGCTGCATCTCGTGGATGGCGTGATGCCAATGGCGTGCTAAGCAAGGCAACTGTAGAAACCAAAATACTTCCCATCCTTAATGAAAAACTTAGGTGTCATAAAACCTATTGTCATTACCAAAGTCGGTTGAAATATTTTAAGAGAGAATATCAAAAATATTCACAGCTAATGCGTCATAACTCTGGGTTTGGGTGGGACTCAACCACAAAGAAATTCACTGCACCTGAAGAAATTTGGGAAGACTACTTTAAGGTTAGGTTCTTAACTTCTCTCTCAATATGCGCTATGTGGTAACCTAAGTACATAATTCATTACTAATAATTATTATTTTATTGTTGTTTTTGTAGTCCCACCCAACCCACAAGCATATTCAAACAAAAACTTGTGAGGACTATGAGGATTTGCAAATTGTCATTGGGAATGCAACTGCTATTGGAAAAAACTCATTAGGATTGGGTGATGGTACTGATGCAAGAACTTTTGGGGTGGGAGATAGACAAGTTGGAATAGAGGACTTTGTTTATGATAATGACACTCAGGCCTTTGCTGGGATATGAACTCGTGCGCGAACGGGTGGAATGAATAGAAAATTAAATAGACAAATATATCCTAAACCCTGAACCCTAATAAATAAAACCTAAATTATTTTATTTTTTTTAAATAATTTTAGAAAAGGGGATTAGGGTTTTAGGGCCTAAAATATCTCATCCATAAAACCTAAACCCCAAAAATAAACATTTAACCCCCTAAACCCTAAACTAGGGGTGGGCATAAAAACCGATAAAACTATCAAACAGACCGAACCAAACCAAACCAAACCGAAAAGGAGTGTTTTTTGACCAAACCAAAAAAGTCAAACATGGGCCTGAACCGTACCAAAGGTTCATGGTTCAGCTATCGGGTCTAATTTTTTCAGAACCGATGAACCTGAACCGAACCGATCAATATTTAAATATATATATATATATATATGTTACATGTGGCGTCGTGTGATTGGCCAAAAATATATTCATGTGAGACTGCTTGCAGCAGATCCCTCACAATTTTTTTTTTTCCCGTAACCCTAACACACGCGACTTTCTCTCTTCTTTCACTCAGTCTTCTCTTCTCTCTTTTGTTTTAATTTTTCGTTTTGTTTTTTACCTAAGAGGCTGTGGTGCGCCTATCTCTCTCGACCCACCTCAGATCTTCGATCCTCTCACTCTCAGTCGATCAGCCACCGTGCCGCCTCCATCCCTGCATGCATGTCAGCTTCTCTCTCTCTCTTATCTGTTCTATTTTTTCCCCGTCGCGTCTTTACTCCGCTATCTCTCTCTTTGCTCTCTCTTCTTATCTCGATTTTTCTATGTTTCTCAGTCTCAGTTTCTGATCGCCGACAACATTTATTCCTCTCCTGCGATTTCTTCTGTGGGTTTCTCTCTCATATCAGTCAAAGGTGAGAGCATCATCTTCCTTTGAATTTAGGGTTTATTCTAAATTAAATTTATGGTTTTTTTCTTTTAAATTAGGCTTGTCGATTTGGTGGTTGAGGTTGATGTGATGAAATATTTTTTCTGTTAAGGTTTTAGGGTTGTCGAATTAGGGCTGCCACCAATTAGGTTATGCTGTGTTGTGATGATTATTTGAAATTCACAAAGAAATTATGAACAGGTAGTTTCATTATACAAATTAGGGTTGCTAGCATTTAGGTTCTTCTGTTAAATTATTCTAATTAGGGCTGCTACCAATTAGGTTCTTTTTTTAAATTATACTGTTGTGATTATTTGGTTCTGTCGTTGGCGGTTCTGTTTTGCTAAATTAATTTTTGTTTTATAAAATTAGGTTCTGTGAAACAACTAGGTTCTGTTTCTGCTGTTGCTATTCTGTTGTTATGCTGCTGTATTAATTATGTTTATGTTTCTTTTTTGTTAAATAGGTTATGTTGCATGCTAGGTCTGTTTTGATTGGTTAGTTTCTGTTTCTGTTTTGAAAGATTAAGACCTGCATTTCTCTCAATTTGTTGAGTTGGGTTCAAATTTTGGTTCAATTCAAAGATGATCTTTGCTAACTAGAGTGTGTTCTGAAATTTTGGTTCAATTCAAATTTTGGTTTTAATTTAAGGGTTTTTTTAAAGCAGTGGGTATTTTAGGGTATTTGATTTGAATTTGGTTTGAATTTATGAAAGGAATGAAGCTTGTTTGTAAGCTAACCCTATTTTTGTTTTCATTCATAGTTGTTTAGCATCTCTACTGCTGAGCGTTGAAGGTTTCGAAGATTTTGCTGAAATGGAGGTAAATATTTGCTGCTGTAATCTGTAATCTGTTTTGTTTTGTTTTGTTTTGTTTTGAGTTAATATGTTTGTATTATGTAATCTGTAATCTGGTTTGTTGATTTACTGTATGTGATTTAAATCTGTTTAAATCCGTTTTTGACTCTGTTTAAATCTGTTTTTTGGATAATATATATGTTTTAATCTATTTTTGGATAGAAAAGTTCTGTTTCGATTGTTTAAATCTGTTAATTGGATAATATATATGTTTTAATCTGTTTATGCATAGGAAAACTCTGTTTTGACTGTTATTAAATCTGTTTTGACTGTTATTAAATCTGGTTTTTGGATAGGATATATATTATAATCTGTTTATGGATAGGAAAATCTATTTTGATGGTTTAAATCTATTTTTTGGATAGGATATATGTTTTAGTTTGTTTATGGATAGGAAAACTTTGTTTGACTGTGTTTAAATATATTTTTAATCTGTTTATGAATAGGAACCTGCTTCTAATGAGGCTCAAATGCATGGGAATTATGCAGGTTGCTTTGTTTATTGTAATTATGATTTGTTGATGGTGAAACTTTGTGTTAATTCTTTAAATGTTTTGTAGGTTGCTTTGTTAAGGCTTTTGGAAGAATGGATGTAGCATATTTTTGCAAGGATATTATGTTTATGTGTATTTTTATGATGGGTTGTAATCTTTCATAAGTTTAATTTGGATTCTTTGCTTTATTTGTGTGTTATTTTTTGTAATGGTTTGTAAAACGTTATATTTCCGTTCTTGGTTGGTTGATGATTGTGTGAATGTGAGATTTATTTAGTTGTTTAGAAACTTAGATTGGAATGATGAATTTTTATAGGTTTATACATTTGCATGATTTTAGGATTTGAAGAGAAGTAAAAAAGTTATTTGGGCCTATTAATTAGAACTTATTAGGTTATGGCAATTTGACAACAAAAAATTGGATCATTGGGCTCAAGCCCAAACCGATCAAAATCCAGAATCGACCCGAGACCCGAAGCCCATTTACGGTTTGGCCCAAGTTCGGGTTTTACCCTAGACCCAACCCAACCTGAGAATCAAAGTCTTCATCGGTTCAGCCCACGAGTCGGCCAAAATTGAACTTGACTCGAACCGTGCCCAGGCCTACCCTAAACCATCGAACTATAAGTGATGTTGTGACTCATCAAAATATTTTTCTTTTTGGTGGTCATTTTAAATTTGTATAACTCAAACTGCATTTTTTAAAGCTTAAGGGGGATGAAAATATCTCAATGACTTCATAGGAGTTGACGTTGCATTTTTTGGATTTATTTTAAATTTATTTTGAATATTTTGAATTAAATAGAATAAAATATTCTTACAAACAACATCGGCGTTAAGAAAGTAAAGACGTTGTAAATTGTAATAAACGACTTACTTGTAAAAATGACGTTTAAATGCAAAACCATGGCTATTTTTACACAAAAAACGACGTACAAACTTTATTCCACCACTCGAACTCTTAACTTATCGCTGTCTAATTTCAATTAAACCATGTCGTCTGTAGAACCAAGAGCGTCGATTGAATAACCTTTTACGTTTCTTTTTAAAAAAATGATGACGTTGTTATTTGTGTACAATGTCATTTTAAAGAAACGACGGTTTAGAAAGCTCTCTTCATAATTCATCGGCAAAAAACAAACAAACCGTCATTAAAAATATAAATAAACATGACGCTTATTACATTAATACCCTAAACCCTAAACCCTAAAAAATAAACCCTAAATTATATATATTTTTTTAAATAATTTTAGAAAAGGGTTTATGGTTTTACAGCCTAATATATATTAACCATAAACCCTAAACCCCAAAAATATACCTTTAACCCCCTAAACCGTCAAACTATAAGTGATGTTGTGATGCATCAAAATAATTTTTTTTTTGTGGTCATTTTAAATTTGTATAACTCAAACTACATTTTTTAAAGCTTAAGGGGGAAGAAAATATCATAATGACTTCATAGGAGTTGAGGGTGCATTTTTTGGATTTATTTTAAATTTATTTTGAATATTTTGAATTAAATAAAATAAAATATTATTACAAACACCAACAAACCACGTCGGCGCTAAGAAAGGAACGACGTTATAAATAGAAATAAACAACTTACTTGTAAGTCTTTAAAAGAGAAAAAATGGCGGTTTTTACACACACACCGATGTACAAACTGTATACACGAACTAAACTATTAATTTATCGCCGTCTAATTCTCATTACGACAGTATCTATAAAGAGCGTCGTATGAAAAGGCTTTTACGTCTGTTTTGTTTCAAACGATGACGTTGTTATTTGTTACCACGTCAGTTTAAATAAACGACGGTTTAGAAAGCGCCCTTCTTAAAACATCGACGGAAAACAAAAACTCTCAGTCAAAACTGACAAAAGCCATCCAGTTCCATCAAAACAGGCGGAACTCAGGTTTCTGATTCCAATAAGAGAATAACCAGTTTTCTCTCGTTGCACATACGCTCCAACTCAGACGAGTCAAGCAGAATTCAACTTTTTGTCGTTACAAATTTGGTTCAATATGAGCTTGGGTTTTTCACAACATGAAAACCTCAACAAATTTACAGGGAGGTTGACGGTGCATTTTTTGGATTTATTTTTAATTTATTATGAATATTTTGAATTAAATAGATATAAACACAAACAAACCACGTCAGCGCTAAGAAAAGAACGACGTTGTAAAACTTATAAACGACTTACTTGTAAAAAAAACCGTCGTTTAATGGTTGTCACCAACGTACAAACTGTATATCACGACTCAAACTATTAACTTATCGCCGTTTAATTTAATTACCACGTCATCTAGGGCATTAAGAGCGTCATCTAAATTCCTTTTACGTCGACTGTAAATGTACAGTCGTGTTTTTTATTCCTTTTCATTTTATTTATTAACCACATTTGTACTCCATAAGACGACGGTGTTTGATATAATTATGTCGTTGGAAGGTTTATTGCACGTCGGTCACGCAATTTCTTTTTTTTTAAATAATGAAAACCAATTTTAAATTCATAGGAAAAAAAAAAAAGAATGTACATTATACATAAAATTTGTACAAAAACTTGTCTAATTCTAACTAAATTTGTACATTATATAAAAATATTAAGTGTTCTAAAAATCCTCTACTCCATATGAAGGCAAACAAACTCTGCCCATTCTTTCCTCACTTCTTCAATGGCTTCTTGGGGGTATGGCGCTTGATCTTTTCCCTTCGCAAACTGCAATCCATAAACAATGATTATTTAGGCTTTATAAATACACAGAAATTCAATATTCGATATCCACAGATGACGCTATTTTTCATTTACCGACGTAGTATATCTATGCAACGATGGTATTTTGAATTTACCGTCGTTCATAATACAAAAAACCACATAAAATAAATCTGAAAATTTTCTTCTTACCATCTTCGCAAACTCCAGGAAAGGATCCATGATGATGTCTCTCATAAAGCGCATGACATAATAGGCACACTCTACACTGCTAGGTTCTAAGGCCCAGGGCAAATTTTCTCAACTGTGCCCCTTTATATACAAATTAAACCAAATTTTCATGGCAAGGTTCATCAATATTTTCATTTTCATCAAGGAAAGGTTCATCAGTATTTTCATTTTCATCAAGATCACCAATTTCTTCATTCACATCATTCTCATTTTCTGCTAATTCTTCCAATTGAATTGGTTGTTCATATTCATTTGGTAAATCTTCATCTAAATTTTCAAGTGAAGCATTGGTTTGTTTAACAAAATATTTATTCAAAGATCCTCTTAAACTTTGAGCAATTTCTTCTTCTTTTTTCTTTCTTTGTCTCTTGAGATTTCCGGAAAGTTGTTTTTTAGGAAACATTTTTTAATTTTTATAATAAACACAACACAATAAAAAACAATAAAACTAATTAACAAAGAGCAATAAAACCTGGATTTTGAGCTTATTTTCTTCCACTTGAAACTTCCAAGTATAAAGAACAAGAATTCCAGCCAAGTTTTCTGTTGAATCAAATAATAAATAAGAAAAAGTTAACAAAGATATGTATTACAATTTACAAAATTTATACATCTACATTCTATATGTATCTATATATATAAAACAAAAATTACCTTCAAAGAAAGGCACTAGTCTAGCTTGTGGATGATTTATTTTCCAACTCTATGTTGGAGAAGAGGAGAATCACCAAAAAAAAAAAAATTGCTTCAGTTCAGAGAAAAGGAGAATCACCCAAAAAATATTGCATTCGTTGGGTTATGAATTGAGAAGGTTGAGGGTTTTTCCTTCTTTTTGTGGCTAAAAAAGTCTGTTTTGATTTATTCCATAATTTGTTTATTTATTTTATATTATATTGTACAATTAATAAGGACTTTCTTATTCATTACGTTTCTTGAGATTGAGTAGAGACTGATTGTGATTGATTGACTTCCCTTTTCATTGAGAAGTACAATCGGCAACTTCTTTTGTTTTTTTTTTTTTATAATTTTTTTACACATATATACATAGGTTTAAAAAAAATTTTGGGCCCCTTCAGCTGTGGGCCCCGGGCTGTAGCCCTGGTGGCCCTTGCCCAAGGCCAGCTCTGGCTGCATGCCATCTCTTCTTTTCAGCTTTTTCCTGACAGCTCAATATCTCTTAGAGATTCAGATTCTTTGCTTTATTTTTCTTTGTTTGAATGTGCTTGACGAGGTTTATGCAACAAGTGTGGTACCTCATTAAGTGAAGTGGTTAATCTTCATCAAATAGGTTTCTTTTCTTATTTGAGGGTAAACCTTGGATTTTTTGTGGGTTTCAACTTTTATATGGTTTTCTCATCCAGCCTACCCATCCTTGGATAATTGTGTACATGTGGGAGTTCGAGGAAAAAAATGCCGAATGAAGAACATAGATTTAGTTTGTTTCCATGATTCTGAAAAGAGGAAAAAAATAAACAATGCTGAGCTCCAAGTCACATCAACAATTTAAAAGAAAAAAAAAACTGATTGCATGATTTATTTAATCACAAAGAGCCTACATCAATAGGCTTTCATAAATTTTCATATAATTGTAAATTCATGTAATAAAAGAGCAACCAATTAAAGGCCTCGTTATAAAAGAAAATCCAACTGCCATGGTGAGTACATGGCATAATTATAATTCTCAAATAATATAACTTTGTTTAGATAGTTGAGAAAACTACTAAGAAAAAGATTAGAAAGATTTACTACCTAGTTAAATCCTAAACCCTAGCATCAACGAAAGTTAGTCAATGCCATCGATCAACCACGGAAGCTACTCCAAATAGGGATAAAAATTCTCTACAGGTGGGAATTGCCTTTGGTAAGTATCGTAGAGACTTCTTTCAAATGCCTTCAAGTTGTACAAGTCGTCTGGATGGATAGTTGATTCATCAACGTATCTAGACTCGAGCAGACTGTCAGGCAACAATGGCATGGATGAAGCTCTAGCACCAATTGCTTGTGGGTGCCCAATATTTGGATAACTGGGCACTTCATTCATGGGGACTGCTTGCAGTTGGCTATGAACCATGCCATTATGTGATACACCATAAACATTTTGCATGATTGAGTATTTGTTGTCATACTCCACCATAGGATCAAAAAGGGTGCTCATCTCCATCTCCATCTCCATGCCTTCCCCATTTATAATCTGGGGCTGCGTGGATAGAGAATCCTCGACATGATTTCGAGTTTCACATCTTTTGCTGTTCTTATCAACTTTCTTATAAATTCTACAGAGTACCCAATTATCCAACTGCAAACAACAAAACTTATTTTTGTAAGCATCACAAATTTCAACTCTGGGATATATAGTTAGATTTTCATTCTCAATTATATAGAAGGAGAATATGCATACCCTCATGTCATTCTCTCCCCTTTTTCTTCGAACGGGAGAATCCTTGACTCGAAACTCATGCATGATCCAGTTGGTCTTGTCACCCTTTGGAGGTTTCCCTCTGTAAAACACAAGAGCCTTTCTGAATCCAACAAGAGCACCATTAGACCTAACTGCTTTGTCAGCTCCAGTGGCCTTCCAGTATCCATCACCAGCTGCTCTCTTTGGCCGACTACCATTTTTATACTTCCGGTCCCTCGGAGTGAAAAAGTACCATTCAGCTTCTCCATATTTCCTATATTTATCTGTTAATTAACATAAAAAAGAGAGAGCGTTACAATATTATAGGTACTTCTCATCATCTAAATTAAGTAAAAGAAACGAAAGTGTATTAAGAGATTTTAGGTAACACGGCTATCAGTGCACCCAGTTGATCTCAGAACCACACATGCATCCTGTGGAAAATTATCTCAACACATAGCAAAAGAACATGTTGAAACGCAGCTTTAATCTTAGTGATGATAATGCATATATTATACAAATATATTCTGCTGCATGGCACTATTTCACTATATGTATAAATTTCTGTGAGATGCACATATGAAACTCAGTTAATAAGAAAAATATACTAAACCCTAAACACAACAATCCTACATGAGAAAAACATCCACACAACGTCAGATCATTATGAAAATCTAATGAAGAATCAGTACATAACCCTAGGGATATTGATACAAAAATTAGTAATGCACAATTTTCCTTTATTGACATGTACCAGCAAGAAATTCCGGATTGTGGCGGTATAGGTTAACTTCAATGATCCGGTTGGGAGGCAAGGGCTGATCCAAGACCTTCTTCTTCAGATAATGCACAACAAGTTCCTCATCGAGAGGGTTGAACCGATAACCAGGCGGGAACGAATCGAAAAACTCATCTTCCTCATTTTTCAGATTGTTATTGAAACTGTTTGACTCATCATCCGAAAGCTCTGTGCCCGCAGAGACATTGGTTATCAAAGAATGTCCAGGCTCGTTTGGTTGAGTGAGTTCATGAGTGAGATGAGCTTGAGCATGAGATTGCTTGTTGATGAGTCTATAAGAAGCCACTTGGGAAGTAACAGAAGCCTTGTGATGCGGATGACTTTGTTCAACAGGCTCCATTGTTGGACTCTCTGAGGGAGAAGACACTGGCAGAGACGCAAGCTTGAGTCTTCCTCTTTTCTATGTTGTTGAAAAAATGCGTGGAAGAGTTGTAGTTGAAAACAAATTTAAATAAACAGACTCCGAAAGTATTTGAGATAAATCGGGGTTTCGGGTGGGATTGGCCGCTGGAATATGCTTCCGAAATTGAATTTATGATATTCAAAATTAATGATAATTATCAGTTGTTTTAATTACTGTTTATCTTTTTATTTGAAACCATGTATTTTAATTGGTCGACCTAGCTGCATGATAGGCCATTAATAATTAATTAAATTATCTTTGTTTCATGAAGATAACTTACCGAACCCAGTGGTTATCTTAGCACATGAAAACCTAATATAATATTAATAATATAAATGTTAAAAGAAAAATGGCAGTAAAATGAATTTTTAAATTAATACATAAAAAGTTGTTAGATTAACATGGAAGATGATATTTTGTTATGAATTAAAAAGCATTAATTAATTAATACCGGATGAGACTTCAAACTAACCTTGGTGACAGAATTCAAAACATGCATGCTGATTATGAGAATTTCTAGATAACATAAAAATTGAACATTTATTTGGAAGTAAACTTAAGTCTTAAAACAAAACACACAAAAAAAAACTAAACAGGATATGAACTATTATTAAGGACATGCGTCAACACCGCCTGAATTAAATTTTTGACAAGTTACCACCGAGAGTCCTCTTTTAGTGAATGTGCCACTCATGTCTACAAATATTGTACCTAAAATATTGTACAATATTATAGGTAGTACATTGTACACAAATATTGTAACGCTCATACTAGTGTACATGGTACACAAATATTGTACTTCACTACCTACAATATTGCGTTACACAAGTACTTCTCATCATCTTAATATTTAGTGCAAATATTATGTGCCACCTAGACTCCTCTCTAAGGTAGTACATAATATTGTCTACCTTGGAGCTTTTTTGCTCTTTTGAGTATTGTAAGGTAGTACTTCTCATCATCTTATAAAGTTCTTTCATGACCTGTTGGCTTTATATAAGTATTCTCAAATCCAAGGATTGTTATATCTAATACCTAATTTTTCTTAATTAGAATTCGATGAGTCCGAAAATCAAGCCGAGTTTTAACACATGGCTATTCTATGAACCCGTTCTGCAAGGAAAATTTGTTCTCATGAAAGTTCTTGTGGCAAGGAAAATAGCTCAATTGTTTTTTTATGCTTAAAGGGTCAATTTCAAGCTCAAAATTTAAAAGAATAACGCACAAAAATCCCAAATTATGTATTAAAAAAATGCCAGAAAATAAAGAACACATCGAAACTTACAGTACAAGAAATACAGGGAGATCACTATAATGTTCATGTTGTTACTTAATATCAAAGAGAAAAAGAGTTGCATGAACACACTTGACTCTCGGTAATCCAATATCCAATATCTTATTCAATAGTTAATTTCTTCTGTATTCTGCAGAAACGTGGATAAATATATAGGAATCAACAAGCTGGAGACTAGGTCTTGTTTTTCTGTTTTGGGTCTGAGTAGACAAAGTCACTAAACCAAAAACACCAACCGAAACATAACACAGACTGAATATATTGCAAAGACCTTCACTGTACTGAAACAAAAAGACTTAGAAATTGACAAAATTCTTTTCCTTCAGGCTTTCAACTGTTTCCTTGAGGCTAACCTCTAATGGAATGAATTCAACACCCAACTTCTTTGCCTTCTCCTTGGACACCTGATATGTTGGCACAAAAGGCTTATCATCCGCACACCTGGAAATACCATTTGAAAGGTAAAATTACAAAGTTAATTTCCATGAAACTAGCATAGGAAAACAACAGGAAACTGAGAGAGAGAGAGAGAGAGAGAGAGAGAGAGAGAGAGAGAGAGAGAGAGAGTTTGGCATCGACATGCACTATCAAACACAATAACAGGTCATGCTCGGTATGTTCTTTGCTTTTTTAATAAATAAAAAATAGAGGAAGTTGTGAACCTGCAGATTGCAAGAAATGAGGGAGCACAAACTAGTCTGCCAACAAAGAATCTTCTACATTATCTGTAATTTCTATTGGTTTAAGGCCCTTTATATGGTGAATTTTTTTAGCAACAGTTCCGTGTACTACAATCATAAGCACTTAATTGACATAATCTTTGCAATACTAATTGAAGAGCATCTATAGGCTGACAAAGTGCAGCAACTTCAACTTCACATGAAATTGAACTAAGAGGACAGATGATGATAGTTAGCTTTCCCAGTTACAACATTTGTTTCCTAGGCAGTCTAGTTGTATTTTAGCGTGACTGAAAGGTTAGAAGGATGCAAAATGAGGATCAGATATTGTAGTTCTGAACCACTATATATACTCATTTTGAATACGAAATAACCACTAAAACCAAAATACACCAGAAAAGTGTGAAAAACGGCAATGCTTAGTTATAAATGCGATTCAAATTTAAAAGAAAACAAATAATTAATTACTATCAGAATCATGAGACAGTGTTAAATGTGGAAATTAAGTATCTATTGCCAATCACAAAGTTATACCAAAATTTAAATTGTGTGGGAAACAAAGACTTACTTCTCTGGAAGTTGCAAACCAGGGTACAGCTCCTGTAAAATTCTCACAACTTCTGAGAAGTGTGCAACTCTCTCAACCAAACAATATCTGCCACTAGCTGAAGGAATCTCAAATGCTTGAATATGTGCATTGGCAACATCTTTAACATTAATCCATCCAAAACTTGCATTGGGAAATGTTCGAGCTCCTGCATCAAACAAAGAAGTAAGGAAACAATCAGGTACTTCATGGAGAAAGAAAGCACCGAGTGTTAGACAAATAAAAGGAACCATAGAGCAGCATCTTGACTATGAAGAAATATCCTTATTTAAAATCATTATCTAATGTTTACGCAGACATTTTTCCAATCATGTTGAGCAGGAAACATTTTACTTGTTGAAATCAAGAAATACCAGATACAACAATGAAGAAATGTTACCCTTAATAACATTCAAAACTGCTGCAGCACTTGTATTAAGTGTTGGCTGTAACAGAGGGCCAATCACCATTGCAGGGTTAATTGTAACCATGTCAATACCCTTCTCCTTTACAAATTTCCAGGCAGCGTCCTCAGCCAAAGTCTTTGAAAGCACATACCATAGCTGGAGAAAATTAAGGGAACATAAAAAGAAATGAAAATATGTTTTGTTACAATAGTAAAGATACCATATTTTATTGAATGCACAAGCCAAAAAAATTAATCTTTGACAAAGCATTTAAGCCTTAAAGGCTTGACATGATATTGTCTGGTGATCAACATCATTAAACATGAAGCAAATGAAAATGGCTTTAAGGACACAACAAACTACCTACATGTTTGGTGACTACATTACAATTATGGGCATGGGAACCCCTCAATCACAAAAAAAAACCTGGTTTTAGCAACTTAATAAAATAACATGAAATCTTAAGTAACCATTAAGCACTGAAGAAATTTCATTTCTAAAGCGCAAGTTAGAGCAACTTTTAAGTTTTCAGTGTTTATGATAAAAGCACATAAAAAGTTAACATCACAGATTGAGAGATTAAAAAGATATTGCCACATACAAACAACTTTCATGTTCACCATACATGCTTTCTGAACTTTCAATAAGGAAACTGGAAATTTCTCCCAAAAAGTGTTCTATGATACTAAAATCCTATTGGATAAGAAGGAAGAGAAGATTATGTTATCTTCCCAGGCACAATTAATTAGGCCCCTGCAAACCATCTTGTTAGTAATTTCACATACACACATCTGAATACATATGTACTAACCTATAAATAATTCACAAGGTTAAATATTTTAGAAAATATACTTAAACTACAGCTTGGTTTTAGAAAATGTGCATGGGAAAAAGGAACCGGCTTCTCTTGTCACTTAAAAAATTTCCTATCTTCTTCATTGCTAAACTTTCATCATCCATTAACAAATCCATTGTTCATTCATGAACAAGCAGACTTGCAATCATATTATTTTGGTTTGGTCAACTCTCAGGAAATCAAAACTAAATTTAGCTGATATACTCATTTACCTCTGTACCCTTACAATGTAACGACTCAAAGTGCATCACCATATTTTATTTTCAAAAGAGTATGAATAATGATGATGGCACATGCATACCTTTGATTCCTTACAAACATCTGCATCAGTAAACCAAGTCTCATCAACAACTACATCAGGAGTTCGAGGTTTTCCGTTATATGCAACTGCGGCAATAGAAGATGTCAAGACCACCCGTCTGATAGACTGGGATTTCGCACACGAATTAAGAACATTAAGGGTTCCCTTTACTGCAGGGTCAAGTAGTTCTGCCTGAAATGGGGCAACAACTATTTAACAGTTAGAAGCCATACAACCACCCCTATTATTAGCAAGAAAAGAACAATCTAGTGTTATTATTATATGAAAAAGGGGTCCTGCATTTTAAGGTTGAATTCAAAAAGCTATCAGAAATCAATTAAGGAATGCGAAAGACAAGCGCTGTAATCCTAATCTTGACAACTTAACTTGTGCATTGTGCTTTGTCGAGAAAACGAAACACTTGTGCGTTGCATGTACAGGCAGCAAAAATTGGACAGTCACGATTGTTCCTAACATTTCTAGTGCATCATTCTATGTTTTCAACAAGTAGATACATGATGATGAACTTATACTTATGTACTTAATGTGTACTTTAGTAGTGACTTTTATAGATTGGAAGAGATTAATCTTAATCTTAGAGAAAAAATGGGTGACACAAAAATGAATAGGCTACATCTACTAGTTTTCTTGTCCACCAACATAGACTTAAACATGCCAAGAGGGTTCTTTTGGCCATGAATATCATGAAATAAAACTTCAGAATCATAACTTCATCATGTACATTGAAGGAAAAAAAAAAGCATATGTTATTGCAACAGTAATGGATTTACCAAGCAAACATATTTGATTGCATTAACATGATGACTTGGAACTAAATATATGTATCCACTTTTTCCCAACAGCCAATGCTCTAATCCCTTGATTTCTGAAGGAGATATTGAAAATTACATGGCTCATTGGTAATTTAAAATTTTTATGCCACAAATTATATAACCTAAAAAAAGATGCTTAGTACCTTTATTAACAAAACAGAAATCGGAAGCACATGCAAAAACTATCTAATATTCATAAAGGAAGGGTACAAATTGATGAACCTTTGGATCTGTGACATCATGATAAAAGGGAGAAGCAGTATGGAAAACCCCTTCACAGCCCTCAACAGCAGAGTCAAAAGAACCTTCCTCCAATAGATTTGCTTTGAAAAGTTGAAGTCTCTCTTGAGCTCCATCAAGCCCAAGCAAGTGCTCTGTCTTAGTTGGATCATCTATGTGAAAAATGAAAAATGAACTCAGTAAATCATTCTCTCAATACTAGCCGCATCTATTAAATTACAGAGTTGATCCAAAAATTAAAACTATTCTGAGAACTCATTGACAGAAACAATGAAAACGCAAGACTCGTCAATCTAGAGCATACAAAGTTGTCCTGGGAGATAAAAGAAAAAGGGAAACAAAATGTATAATGTTACTTCTATGTATATACAGGAATAAGATTGCATTCAGTGTTAGGATAATGTAAAATAGGATCCGAACCGAATTTATAAACAAATATCAAAGCTTAGAGACACATCTGTATTCGCATTAATGGGCATCACGTATCTACGTACTTATACATGCATTATTTTTCTGTCAAAATTAAATGATAATGGCACAGATAGGAGTAATAAAACATTAAATCATTCATATGACAGGGCAGAAAACATCCCAGAAAAGGAGAATAAGCGTTGCCTGAAGAAATACATGTAAATTAGAAGGATCAATACCACCCACAATTTGATGTCAGAATCAAGTTATGCCTGTCATTTTATATGAAACATGCATTTAACGTGATCCTACCTGAACCCAACCAACATTTTATTGGTTACGCACCCAAATAAGTTTTTATAGTGACGTGTACCTGTCCTTTGAAACCAATTCTACCACAGAAACAGAAATATGTCACGACCCATGGGTAGAACTTGCCATTGCTACACCAGCTTGCAAGGGTAGGATGCCCAAGAGCTACTACAAAGATATTTTATCTATAAAACGTATGACATCTGGCACATGTCAACCTAACACTCTTCCGCGCCCTACCTCCTCATCAGCCCACTCTACATACACTGGCCAAGTTACTTCCATTGAGGTGGCTTTCACTCACCTACTCCCCTGATAGCTCGATTGTAGCCATTTCCAAGTGGGGTTCATGCACCTACCATCTAACTACCAGTATACAGTGACTTGATATTATGTCCATAAATAATACCAAAGTGGATTTTAACCTAACCTACAGATCACACCTACCCCGTGGTGAAATGCTATACCAAATATCCCTGTGAAATCGTATGCCAAATATCCTGCCCATGGGTAGAACTTAGCCTTGCAAATCTAGCTTACATAAGAAACAGTGCCCAAGAGCTCATATGTGGGACATTTAGGACATAACAAAATAATCAACTCTTCTAGTTTTTTTTTTTTTTTTTTTATTTAAAGATTTTAACTTTAACAAAAAATAAAAACCTGCAAAACAGTTAAATCCTGCGGTAGAACCTGCAAAAAGCAAGAACAATGGATACAAGGCCAACAGACCAAGAAACAGGACATTACTACATGTCCACAGAACAGGAATAGAAAGGATGGAAACCCCAGAAACATACTAGACAACGACAACGGAGCTAGCAAATTCTTCTTTTCTAAAAACTTTTCAGCTCGTCCTGAAAACATTTAAACCAACGTTTTATCGAGCTTCCAAAATTAGAGTACTTCATCTGTTTCAACAATAAAGTATTAAAAGGTCTTTTAGTATCAAACTGAAATTAACATGTATAACAATGAAGGCAAACGAGAAAAAAAGAAGAAGAAGCAAATCCTTCATTGAAGGTTGAATATCATGCACAAACAAGGGCAAATGTACATGAAAGAGAACAACCGGATAGCCATTCGGCCCCATTTCCATGACTCGACTTCCCCATTCATTCCTGACGTAGCTAATAACTAAAGCCTTAATCAATATACGAAAATAAAACCCATAAAAGCTTAAAGCACATCTCTAAGATGCGATTGCATTACTTCCACACCTCAAGAGATAGAGAATCTGACCCATCAAACCAATACCCACAACCAGTTCTCAAAAGCATACATAACCATCAAATTTTCAATCAAGATGAAGAATAATCAATTATAACAATAATCTGAAATATGGGTATGCCCCAACATTGCATTCATTAATCTAAATCACAAGCATCAAAAGATCAGAAACCATAACGAACAAGAAAAACCAAAACTTATGAAGACCAAAAACAGGGGAAAATGTACTGACTTGGGTCGCGAACAGAGGCCTTGACAGTGTAACCGCCTTGAAGAAGAAGCTTCACGAGCCATGAAGCAATGTAACCGGACGCACCGGTGACGCAGACGACCTTACCAGACCCGCTGCTCATTTTCTGTAGTCGGTGCCTCCTACTCTGGACTCTGAAGATTGGGCTCGGTTTACGTTTCAGAGTTTGGGAATTGGAAGCTCCTTTTATAAGGGCTTGTTTGGGAGTGCTTCTAGAAGGGCCAAAAGCGCTTTCTGATAACTAAAAGCGCTTCTAACAACGTTTGGCAAAAAAGTTTAGAAGCGCTTCTGGGCCATAGAAGCGCTTCCTAGAGAAGCATTTACTATGTGCTTCTTCAGGAAATACTCCCAAGTGCTTTTCCACAAAGCACTTTAATTTTTTATAAAAATTCAAGATTTTTATAATAAAAGCGCTTTTATTAGAAGCACTTATCAGCAAAAGTACTTCCTAAAGAAGCACTCCCAAACGAGCCCTAAATCAATCTTTGACCGTTTCTGAATGGATGGGTGGTGGCTTTTGTAGCTGAATGGATGCGTGATGGCTTTTGTTTTGTAGCTGAATGGTTGCGTCATGGCATTCGTAGCTGTTGATGATTATGGCGTGATTCACTCATTTTAGGATACCAAAATTACCCAATGCAAAAATTATTATTGCAAAAAAGAAAAAAAGGAAGGAGATTACCAAATTACTGGGTTTTTTTTCTTTAATACATATTTTTCTCCTTTTTTGGTAAATACCACGAGGTATCCCCACACTTGAAGGGTGGGATTAATCCCCGCTCAGGGTTCGGCTTGCCCCTGGCCACAAAGTGCTTCCAACGGGTTTTTTCTTTAACACATATTTTTCTCCTTTAGATAAAACCCGTAATCCTATATACTCACAGGTTTTAAAATACTATATTTAACATAACTTAGGTTTTTTCTTTAATACATATTGCCTATGAAATACTAAATAATTTAGATTTTTTAATTAAAAAAAACTATTAATGATTGAATCTAGTCCATTTTGTGGAACATAGAGTTTTCTTCCCACAAGCCTTCTATAGTCTCAATCTTCTTGAAGCTCTATAATATAAAGCCTATGTGCAAAAAGGTATCCCTCAGTGGAAGAAATTTGGGGCCCTATATCATAAAACCTCATCGGAGCTCTCTAAATCTGTGGACTCTAGTAGAGCCCCTAGAGCCCAAGCGGGTCCTACATTTTGAAAAGATGCAACATGCATCAGACTCTGTTTAATGTCTTTTTTCTAGCAGCAACCAAATAAAAGGCTTTATCTACCCCTTTTGTTTTTTGTTTTTTGTTTTCTATTTTCTTCTTTTTTTGGTTCGATATTTCCTTCTCTCTCTTTTTTTTTTTCTTTCTTTTTGCTTTCAATTGTTATAATTTACCTTTAGAATTACTACTTCAATTTTTCTATGTTTCTTTTAATTTTTGTTAATTATAAATGGGGTAGAAATGTTGATTTTTTATTTTTTAAATTATAATTTATCTTTAGAATTATTACTCCAATTTTTGATTTTTTTTATTTTTTGATTTTTTTGTAGAAATGTTCATTAAAAAAAACCTAGCATAACATAAACATACAATAAAACAAACTAAGTTAATAACAAATTACATCATAAAAAAATTCATATAGAGCCTCGGATGTAGAGCCCTCCATTGTGGGAAAGATACTTTTAGAGCCCAGAATATTCCAACGGAGCTTTAAATGGGTCTCTCTCCACTATTTTTAGAGCCCCATTTAGAGACTATGATTGGGGATGCCCTGAATGGATGTGTCATGACATTTTTAGCTGAGTTGGTTCATGGCATTCGTAGTTGCTGATTATGGTGTTTGCCACAAGAGTAGGAAAACAAAAAAGAAGAAAGGAATGTGTTGAGGCCCAAAAAATTCAAGGCTGGGCCCAAATATATTTCTAACCCAATACGACACCTAACTTGGAAAGAAACCCAACTTGGGTGCGCAAGAGTTCGTCATATACGCTTGCACACGTGCCATGCCAAGCTACAAGCTTAAGTGGGCACAAGCCACGTGAATGCTTGGGGCTTGCTGAGCGGGTTGTGTTATGGATGGTTACAAGTTTTCATGAGGCCCATTGATGAGCCGAGAAATGGAAGTTTTGGGCTGCTTGGGAGCCCCGAAACTCAAGCCCATTTCTTGAGCCCAAATATATGGGTAAGCATAAAAGAGAGAAAATAGCCCAATACTTTAGGAAAAATAGCTCATTCCCTAAGTGAACTAGCCCATTAGCTTAAAGAATGGCCCAAATGACCTACAAAATATCGGAAAGTCTCCAGCACATGGCTGGAGACAAAACAACGACAAAGCCAAAATTTACCTATGTATGCAGGCAGGGGAATCTCCAACACATGGCCAAAGACAATTCCCAACACAAGCCATCCAAAAAATCAAAGGATACTTAAGCAAAACACCCTTCAAACCAGCGTACATGCCCATTTCTTTCCCCAACTAGATCTAGCCATGGAAGAGGGAAGACAGAAGGAAAGGAGATGGCCAAAAATGGGAGTTCCCCATTGAAACAGCTGTGGGAAAAGCCTAGAGCTCCCAAAACCCTGTTTTTGTGCGATTGGGCAGAGAGAATTTCACCAAATAGGATGAGTCAAAGGAAGAGAAGAGAAGGGAAAGGAAAGACTTGGCCAAATTGGATGGAAACCATTAGGGTTTCTTGGAAAGGAGGAGTTTCCAGCGGCTATAAATGAGGCACCTCCTACCCAACAACCAACAACCACATCAAGAGAGCAAGCATCATCTCTCATCCTTGAACACACATCCAGAGAGCAAGCATTATCTCTCATCTTCAAAACCTAGCAATTTGATGCACTATTCATCCTTCTTCCCCCTTCTCCTAATTAATTACAGTTTTTATGGTTCCCCAATATTTTCCTTGACTTGCCCTAATAATAACGCTTTCCTTGTACAACACACAAATCGGTCAAGACATGATTCTTCTCCTCATAATTAGCTTTCTTGTAGTACAAGGATTTCATAATTAGCTTGATGTATTCATTATATGTAATTGATTTATACAAGGGAGTACACTTAATATTGCCTTTTGAAGTAACTGTATCCTTCGAATCCGGATCTGGATCCTTTGCTTTGATTTACAATAATTAAGAAAATGGTAAAATGTAAATTAAGAAGATAAAAACAAGAGATTTGAAATTAAGAAAATGGTAAGATGTTATTATTTGTTAGCAGTGACAAACAGCCAACATACTGTCATTGGCCTTACCACAATGGCCTAAATTGGGTTGGTTCGTGAGTAAATTATTTTTCTTTGTCAAAAACTTCAGGAAGAGTTATTATACACGCAAAGTATCAAAAAGCCTCGTCTTTTGAGTATGATTAATATGCGAATGAGAGAAGATTTTATTGTTTTCCATTTCTATATTTATATTTATATTTCTTTTAATTTGACAGATTAAATTAAGAAAGAACATCTTCCTCGGAGATTTAAAGAGTTTAATTTGCTACTACTAATACTATTGAAGTTGCTCGTAACCTATAATTTGTGGAAGGAAAACGAGTAAATTTTTGGAGAAATGCAATAATACCAGGATCCATACAATAACACTAAAATTAACTGAGTACACCCTACTACCAAAGTAGTTATTGGATTACTAATTTATCCTAACATAAAATGACCAAAAAGGATATATTGAATTGGGAAACAAATATAATTTTAATAAATATTCCCTACTCATCATATTTAACCCTAATCAAACATAGATAAGTTTTCGTATTGCTTAGTGCCCAGGGCGAAATCTTATTTCTTTGGAGGAGAGAAAGAATTGCTAGTAAAATCAAGGTGTACACATGGAACAATATTCAGGAGATTCTCATTTCAAATCCTAATAAAATGAAGGACAGATAACAGTCTTTCCATGGAGATGGAATGCCAATGATTGTGCATTATTATAAGTTGATAGAATCAGTTTCTCATGCTCCTTTGGGCCCGAGTAATAACTGAGCAGAGAAACTAGATTCGGATGTCTGATGTTTCCTAATTTCTCTACTTCTCTTGCAAATTCTTTCCTTCCTTTTGCTATACCCTCTCTTAGCCATTTCACAACCGATACATGACCTGAGTCAAGCATAGCTTTGTACTTTGTTCCATGACAACTCCTTCCAATAGTTTCTGCAGGAGCACCTGAAAGTTCTTCTGCTGTGACCAAGGAGCCATCAAACATATGTAAATCACCAGCCAACTTATCTGGAGAACAAGTTTTGAGAACATCAGGACTCTCAAGTGGTTGTTGATTTTTAGAAGGTGATAGATTTGGGATTGGTATTAAGGTGTTGTGTGATATAGTGTATTAGGGTGTACTAGGGGTATTTTTGGTAGTTAAATAAGGTATACTTAGTTAATTTTACATTTTGATTAACATATTAGGGTGTACTCAGTTAATTTTAGGGTTCGTTTAGCAGCACTCTAACACTAACTACAAAGGTTTAATAATACCAATACATATAATAATCTTGAAAAATGCTCGCTTTTGCGCAACTTTCAGTTACTACGTTTTTTGCGATGACTTTATTGAACCGCAGATATTGCTTCTTTATTTTCGTTGATTTCTTATTGAAAACTTTTTTAACCTTGCGCTGGTTTGTTCAGCAACATGGACATTAAAATTTGTAGATCGATGTAAAGCAATTTAAAGTAAAATTTTGACTGGTTATTTGCTAATGTAGCTAGCATACATACCTTAATTCATTGTGACATTCCTTAATACATCTCAGGGTAATTACAAGTTCAAAGTCTCTCCATAAAATTTATATAATATTAAAAATAAAAAAAAATAAAAAAAGCCAAAATCATAGTGATAAGACTTCATATCATTGTGCTTTGACCCAAAAAACAAAAAAAGACATCATTGTGCTTATAATTCTTAAAAATTACCACAAGTCCTTCTCATCGACAGAAATACGTGCAGACTCCATCTGTGTTTTCAAGTGAAATAATTTTATCCTTCTAACTTATGCAGCGTTAATCAGATTCTTCCAAGTTCTTTGAGACTAGGGGAATTTACAGTGAGAGCAATTTTGAATTTGTTCACTAGGGGAACCCAAGGTTCCTATTTCCAAAAATTACACAACACATTATTTGCTACATAAATTTATTTATTTTTTAAATAATTTAACTTCCAATTTCCTTGATGATAATTATCTGGCATTTTCTTCATGGCCACATAGCCTCCCTAGTCTAAAATTTATTTCCAACAAAGGAAACCAAAAAAATCACAAGAGAACATCATAGAAGCAGTTATTGTAGGAATACATACTAATGACATATCAACATCACAAAGGATTACAACATAAGACTTATGCAATATTAATAACAGATTCACTATTGATACATACTTGTCGAGAAATACATAGATGAAACAAGAACGATCTTCTACTCTCTGCAAGTCTCAATATGCTCTAGCTATCAATAGGTCAAGCCCAAAATAGAACTTGGCGACTTGTGAGTGCAGGGATCAGGTCCTTTTATATTGATCAAACCTTAACCATATCTCTCCTATTATAGATAGAGTTAGTGTTTAAACAAACTAATAAACTAGCAATTGAGTCCTTATCAATATAATATAGCTACCAAGTCTGTCAAAACTAGGAGTCTTAGTACAACTGATAAATACAAACCCTATTATCTTATTCTAATATGATAAACACAACATGTGATTGTGCCAACTCACATAAGTCATCTTACAGTTATCTCTTACAGGATGTGAAATTTGGCAATGCTCTTACAGTATTCAAATCCATGTAGGATTTGACTTATCCATGGGAGCAATTTTCATTAAATTCTTGTCATTTCATGTTCATGTTCATGGGACAATTCAATATCTCTTTACGAAATTCTCTAATGATTTCAATTTGTGAGATTTAACGACATTTTACTTCATAAGTTGCTAAATAGTTAATAGTTTTCTTTCATATGTCAACATTTTGTGGAACTAAACCCAACCCAAATATGATGATAGGCTGGTGCCTCCAATAGTTAAGAACACCAACTCTCAAATCGAGATAATGTATAACAAAAAAAAAAGGTTGATAAAATAATTACCATTTTACAAAAACAATTTAATATCATGATGCGCAAATGCTGCCAATCTTCAGTGCTTCGCTCCAACTTCTACTCATTTCCATATTCCTTTAAAGATGCTCTAGAGTCTAAACAAAATCATGATGATAACTAAAATATCCAATTGGAATGAAACATATGTTTTTTGCTTCTATATATTTTTTGTTTTTTGAGCAGAGCAGAGGTTAGTTGATATTTTGGAGAGCCTTTTGGTACCATTTCATATGGTAACAAAGTCTTGATAAATTTATTTCCAATCAGAACGCATCTCCAACTTTATAGCTTAGTGGGAACGTGAAAGCAAAAGTGACGAAGACACCACCTACCAAAAAAGAATTGCCGGTGACATTTTCACCCACCCAGCACGGTATTGCAAAGTACATTTTGAGATTGGGACACCAAAAAGAGCACTATCGAAAATGCTGGAATAAGCATCTAACTTACCCATGGTGGAAGTCTTGAGTAAGAGTTCACATTCCATTCAAATACAATCTAACGGTAATGGAAAATCAAAATTCTGATATCCACAATCCATTGATGATGACAAGAATGTTCGTATCTAAGTACCAATTATAGATATAAATCTACAATGGCCGGATTAGAGATTTTGAGGTCTTTATGCGAAACTTAAATTGAGACTATTGCATGCTTTCACATGAAATGAAAACACTAAATTAAAAGAAATCATTTATCATGAATTGTCATAAAACAAAATTTTAGAACAAAAATTATCACGAGTGTACAGAAAATATCATCACGATGTAACCAAGTAGCTTCGACCGAAAAATCATCATGAGTGTACACAAAAATAGCACCACAGGCGTCGTCCTGGTGCCAGCATACACCTCCTCATTTACCCAAACGCTAAAACGAGCAAACAAGTAAATAAAAATTCCAAATCAATCTTTTGCTTTTAAGGGCCGAATCCCTTTGTGATGATAAAGGTTCTTAAATTTGGTCCACCACTGGTGGTTGATACAAGAACAACTCAACAATATATTAATTGCTTGACTTCAACCAGTCCTCTTCACACTTGTCCTCCTCACGCCAACCACACAATCCACAATAACAAATTCATATCTTGCACCATTCTTCTCCATTGTCCATCCCTCTCTCTCTCTCTCTCTCTCTCTCTCTCTCTCTCTCTCTCCCCTTAAGCAAGAAAATAGAAAACTCTTTCATGGCTTCTCTTCTATTATCTCCCAACAAACCCATTAATGCTACTCCACCACTTCTCCCTCAATGCCTCTCCCCAAGACATAACCTCAACAAAACCAAAATTCTCATCTTTCCAAGTAAACCCTATACTTCACCAAAGCCAGAAACAACCACCAAATGCTCATCATCACTCTCAAGCCTAAGCCTAAAAGTACAATTAGATCACGAAAACATTGAACCACAAACACTAGTCTTCCATGAAGACGACCATAGGCCACTCCATGAAATCTGGAAGGAAATTCAAGGCCTTAACAACTGGGAAGGGCTTCTAGATCCAAAACTCAACTCCCATCTCCGGCAAGAAATCATCCGCTACGGAGAATTCGCTCAAGCATGTTATGATTCCTTCGACTTCGATCCTCACTCCAAGTACTGCGGCACATGCAAGTACCAAGGCGCTCATTTCTTCGAAAACCTCGACATGGCCGACCGTGGCTACCAAATCAGCCGATACCTCTACGCGACTTCAAACATTAACCTCCCCAATTTCTTCCAAAAATCAAAGCTCGGCAGCGTGTGGAGCCGCCACGCAAACTGGATGGGGTTCGTGGCTGTGGCTACGGACCCCGACCAGATCAAAAGGCTTGGGAGAAGAGACATTGTGATTGCATGGCGAGGAACAGTCACGTATCTTGAATGGATTTACGACCTCAAAGACATCCTACACCCAGCTCAGTTTCGCAACGACCCGTCCATCAAAATCGAATCCGGGTTCTATGACTTGTACACCAAGAAGGAAGATGAATGTAGGTTTTGCTCATTTTCTGCCCGGGAGCAAGTTCTTGCGGAGGTGAAGAGGCTTCGTGAGCTATACCAAGGTGAAGAAATTAGCATTACAATCACAGGGCATAGTCTTGGCGCTGCTTTAGCTATTTTGAGCGCTTATGACATAGCAGAAATGGGACTCAATATTGTACATGACGGTGACAAAGGTCATCATGAGTTGGAGAGCACAAAAATTCCGATCACCGTGTACTCGTTTTCGAGTCCTCGAGTTGGGAATCTGAGATTCAAGGAAAGGTGTGACGAGCTTGGAGTTAAGGTGCTGAGAGTGGTTAATGTGCACGATAAAGTGCCTAGGGTGCCAGGCATCCTTACAAATGAGAAGTTTAGGTTTCAAAAGTACATAGAAGACACTATTGCATTTCCTTGGAGTTATGCTCATGTGGGAGTGGAGCTTGAGCTGGACCACACTCAAAGTCCATTTCTTAAGTCCACTAATGATTTTGGGTGTGCACATAATCTCGAGGCCCATTTGCATTTGGTGGATGGGTACCATGGGAAGGGGCAGAAGTTCTGCTTGGTGACCAAGAGAGACATTGCACTTGTGAACAAGAGTTGCGATTTCTTGAGGGCTGAGTATGGGGTGCCACCGCACTGGAGGCAAGACGAGAATAAGGGGATGGTGAGGAGTAGGGATGGGCGATGGGTGCTGCCGGAGCGGCCCAAAGTTGAGGCCCACCCGCCAGATACAGCCCACCACCTTCAGCAAGTGCTCAATATGTGTAGCACTCAATTGGAAGCACCATGATTTTGACTTGAACCACTAACGTATCTCATCCGTTGTGCTTAGTCTATATCCTTGGTCTCGTTTTCATTTGGTGCTGGAGCTATAACTCTCATTATTACGTCCAAATGAAGGAATTGTTTTCCTGGTTTCCGTGTTAAAAATGTTTGACAAAAAATACAACAGACAGAAGAAGAAAATATGTTGTAATAGTGTGGATGGTGTGCTGTGGGACCTATAGGGGAAGCCTTTTGTTTCAATGCTTTACATGCTTCATCAATAGCATTGAAATAATGTGGTGTAAATGCTTTATATGCACATATCACATCCACTCTGCTTAGTCTGTATCTTTGGTCTCGTTTTCATTTGCTATGCTCAGAATCATTATTATATCAAAAATGGAAGGATGTTTTCTTGGTGTCCAATCATTTCTTGATTGTTGACATTTAAAAGGTTTTAAAAAATTTACCATTTTGATTTTTAAATTTTGTTTGAATTCTTTTGACTCTTTTATTTTATTTATTGTGGGGTTATAAGTTTTTAATTTTCAGTTTTATTTTATATTAATTGCCTTAAGATGTCCCATCCCAAAACATATGGCACCAAACAATGGTTACGAATAGGATACAAAGTCTGGTCCAATCTCAACCAATCCAATTCAAAATATGAAGTCCAATCCAATCTTATCCCATCTGGCACACCAAACAGAGCCTACAAGTATTGGAAGCCTATAAAAAGGCCACTCCTCTTTCACATTTGGGACACCACAACCTGATTCTCTCTTCTCCTAGTTTTATATATTTTATTTATTTATTATTATTATTTTTGGACAACGGTTTTGTGAACGTGCTCATAGAGTACCTTGAGCTTATGTATTGGGGGTCGTATCTTAAAGTCTTGTAGACCGTCAGTACCTGCATGTAGGGAGGCTACAAAGGCTTTAGGACAACGACTTTGAAGTGCTTCACCGTACCAGACTAACTTTCTTACTCATAATTTATTTTACTTTTATTTGCCTATTATTTGTTTCCCTTTTTACCCTAATTTATTATTATAATATAACCCTCCATTTGGATGAAGCAATTGAAAATTGCATAGAATTATTAAATGTCGGAATTTAAATCTCCATCGTTTAAATGTGTGGGAATTAATAGTTTCAATGTTTTGATTTATGTATGTTGAATTTTGTAAATGACAAAAATTATAGTGAAAAACGAATTCATGCTCAATAGAAATTGCGACATGACACCTTTTTGGAAGAAATTAAACTCAGGAATCTCAATCCCCAATTTCCCTATTTTTTGTGCACGTCATTTAATAAGTCCATGCTTAAGTTGCCAAACAATGGAAATTTCAATTTCTCCTCAATTCTCGTCATGTAGCTAAATTCCGACTTATTTTTCTTCATCCAAACGAAGGTAAAGGATTTTGCATTTGGCTTTGTACGGAAAGGGAAAACCAAATTTCTAACCCTTCATTTGGATGAACAAATTGAAAATTACATAGAATTATAAAATGACGAAATTTAGATTTCCATAATTTTAATTCATGGCAATTGAAGATTTCAGTGTTTGGATTTATGTATGTCGAATTTTGTAAATGACACTATGAAAATTGTGAAATGACCCCTATTTTGGTGGAAATTAAACTTGGGAATTTGATGCCCCAATTTCCACGATTTTTTCTGCGCGACATTTAGTAAATTTCGCGCTTAAGTTGCCAAACAAGGGAATTGTTAATTTCTCCTCTTAAATTCCCAACTTTTAGCTACATTCTAAGTTATTTTCCCTCATCCAAACGGAAGGTAAGGGAATTGTGTAGAATTGGCTATGGTGAAATCAGAAGCTCTAGTGATCTCATAACTTGAATCTCGTAACCTTTTTTTTATATGCTTGCTTTTATTTATTTATTTAAGTTAATTATTCAATCAAATCTCATCATTCAATCGTTCGAATAAAGTCTAGAGTTAATCACAATCGGTACTTAGTAAATTAAATCACTCTTCATGGGAACGATACTTTACTTAACTCTAAACTACTTGTGTGATTTGTGCGCTTGCGAATTTTCTCAACACCTATTATTTGTTTATGTAGTTTTACTTTACTGTTACTGTTTTTCAATTTTTTAATTGATTATTATAATATCACCCTCTGTTTGGATGAAGCAATTGAAAATTGCATAGAATTCTTAAATGACATAATTTAAATCTTTATTGTTTAAATTTCTGGCAATTAATAGTTTCAATGTTTTGATTTATATATGTCGAATTTTGTAAATGACAAAAATTACAATGAAAAATGAATTCATGCTAATAGAAAATTGCGAAATGACGCCAAACCCATTGAAAGCGATTAGAGTGAGCAAAGCTACAAAATAAGGGTTTAATCATCGGACTAATCAAGAAACTAACATTTTCTCCATTGAAAGCAATTAGAATGAACCCAAACCCCTTCTAGAACACTACCTCTACATGCCAAGTTCCTTAAAGCACAAACTAAAGATTACAATATTCCTCAAATCAAGCATCATGAATAATGTATAGAAGAGATAGATTTGGAGTATTGGTTGATAAAATGATAGATTTGGAGTATTGGTTGACAACTTTTCCTCATCACTTCCGTGTTAAATTCTGATACCACTTTATCAAATATCAGCTGAATAAATAAAAAATTTAAAACAATAGAATGCCCAAATCTATTTTAATTTTCATGCAAAACGATGGGGAGAGGAAGAAGAAAAGGAAAAAAGAGTGCTTACCCGTTACTAGTATTATTGTTTACATAAAAAGAGATAAGCACACGTTTTTACGTTTCTTTCCTTTCAGATGCACGTTATACAACCGGCAAAAAGTGATGTACGGAGGAAAACAGACAAAAGATGTAGAGGGGATTTAAATAATAATCTTACCTCAACACATTGTGTTCTTCATTTTGACGGTGCAAGAGGAAGTTGTAGGACTTGCTCTACTAGCATGTGTTGAGAGAGAGGTTATGCATCAGTTGAGATTGTGACTGATTCCAAACTTTTGGTGGACATGTGCTTCAATGGGGTGGTCAAGTTGCATATGTTTTGGTGGGTGGTTTGGTTTATGACAATTAAATTTGGGAACTAAAGTTGCATACCATTTCCTTTTTTTCTTTTTGGAATACAATTTATAAACGATGGTCTAAATTAGAAAGAGAGGAAGGTACACACGCACTATCAATATGTCATGACGATTCGAACATGTGGTCTACAAGTCAATACAGTTTTCCACTGGGCAAGACCCCTTTGGCTATCGTTGCTTCTTTTGTAACTCGCAATAGAGATTATTATTTTTGTCTGGAATTTTTAAGATATTCTTGTTTGTAATGTAAACTTATCTATTCGGCTTTAAAATTCCAACTCTATCATTTGGTAAAAGAAAAATAGACAATCAAAAGCTTCAACTTCAGTGAATTAAGAAATTTATTGAAGTTGTGTTTGAAAGAACGAATTCAAATCAGATTTTGTAGATAAGAAAAATTCTCATATATTTGAGAAGTTTTTGTTAGGCAAGTTTGATATTTAACCTCATTATTAAAGAGTGCTGCTATTTCTACCTCTCTGTCCTATTTTCCCACCCACCTTATCTTCAAAATTTTAAAGACAAATTTACCCATTTGTAAAATGACTTCTAAGGACTTAGGGACAAAACCAATATACCTCACCTAAGTGTGAGCAACCATTTTATACCAACCATTGGATTAATCTCACGATACATAGAGCCTTTTATTAACTTAAATTCTTGACCCGCATATTGCACACAACTTCTTCTTCCTCATCTAGGCATCTCTCTATTTTCTAAAAGCTTCCAAAAGTTTTACTATTTTTCCATCATAAATCTGATTTCTCTCAAAGGTACTATCATTTTCTCCGCGAAACAAATGTGGGCAAAATTAATTTTCCCTTAAGGCTCCTATTGCCCTTTTAAGATTTCATGAAATTCTATGTCATGAAGTTGTTTAATTTTCGTCCATTTGCTTCAAACAACAAGCAATTGGTATTATTTGATTGAGGGAGATCAACATGATAGGAGCCTGGGGACCATAAGCATTCGAACCCATGCTTCAACTTCATGTTCTTCAACCACATATGTATTAAAATAAATAAATAAATAAGAAATTAAAGAAGACCTAAAAGAAAATAAATACCCAAATCCCCTCTTTTACCACACACAACCCCCCTCATCACCAAGGTAAAAAATATCGATGATATCGGAAATATCAGTAGTCCAAAAACACGGAAATTTTGATGGAAATATCGGGATATTATCGATATCAATAAAAATTGAATAAAAACCACGGAAATTGTAAGAAAAACTTGGAAATTTTTATTGAAACTTTGGAGAATGTTTATTTAGTCAATTATCTATTAGTTTATCACAAAAAATTAGAAGGAAATGCATTGCATGATAGATTTAACTAATTTAAGTTGATTATACAGCGAGCTAACAAACACTGTAAGTGTAAAAAATATGTAGTAATTAATGAAAAAATATTAAACACACTATAATCATTTATATATAATGATTTACTACAATATTTTACACTTTATACATTGCATGGTAAGATACATGAGTGACTTAGTACCACATAGAGTTCCTATGAGGTTCAAATTTTTCACTATCTTCATCATCTTTATGTGTATAGTAAGTGTATTGTGAAGAGTAGTCATCAAATGATAAATCCCCAAAATAGTTTTGCATGTAATTGTTAACATGCCACCCATACAAATATAAATATTTTAGCATATTATCACAAAACACATAAGTGATATGATGGTTAAGGTGTTGGAGGAGTAAAATGGGAGGAGTTCAAATCCCCTTTGTGTTTTTTTCTCCCCTTTTTTTTCCTTTTTTTTTCCCCCTTTACATCGATATTACACTGATATTTTGACAAAAATATTGTTGAAGTGTGAGCGAAATTATCGACATCGATATTTTCTGATATTATCGTCGATATTGTCGATATTTATACAATATGTACATTGATATGTTTCGAAATATCCGTGATTCGAAACAACCGAAATATCCTTGATATTTCGTCGATATTATCGATATTTCAGACAATGCTCATCACAAACCCCATGCTTCACCTCCTCCAGGATGAGAAAGAGGGATGAACTCTTGAAAGAACCATAATCAGCTTGGAGAAAAGAAAGGGGGGTTTTCCCCTAATACGGGTCAGGAAGTAAAACGGATATAAGTTGGGTTTTTAGAGAGAATTTGCTTTGAAATAATAATTAAAGGGTATTTTAGGAATAATGGTGGGTGGAAAGATAAGATTGTGTTTTTTTCAAATTTACATAGTGAGTGAGAAGATAAGGTGGGTGAGGAAATAGGACTGGTGAGTGGAAATAGTATCACTCTTATTAAATTCTCATTTCAGCAAACTTGGAAGAAAAAACCAAAAAAAAAAAAAAAACCCCGCATAAATTATAATAAAATTATGTGAGGGCATTGCAAAAGAATTGTTGTACCTATGTGGTTGGGCGACAGAGGCAAAGAGGTCTGGCCATTAAAATCATCTGAGGGCCATTGGACCTGAGTGTTGTCGGCTTGGACGGCAGTGATGCATCTCACTTGGGTCCAAAGTCCAAGCTCGAAATTCGAAAATCAAAAATCTCAAAACGACAGTGGGTTGGTTTATTTATATACGTACGACTTCCAAAGTCTAAGGAAATGGGTCCAAAGTCACATCGGTGCTTCCAGCTCATTTAAAATAGAAAATTGCAGCAATAACATTTTCCGTTTTCAGTTTTAAAACAAGATGAAAATTAGTTTTCTAAATAACCCTTCTTATTCACCAATTTCACATCATCACACGTGCATTTTACTCTATTTATCAAAACTCGATATTTGGGACCTCTCGACTTGGACCCCATTGCTCAACTCTTGCGTTTGAGTGCGGAACCAGTTCAAACGTTGAGATCTCCATATCAAAAATTCATTTAAATTTATCCTAATTCCATAAAATTCACTAGAAAATATGACGAACTCTTTATAACATGTTTTCATTCTATGTCCATTTTTCCTTTTCCAATCTATCCATACGTAAATCATATTTCCCGCTTATATTTAGGTTTGTACGCATAAAAATTGGTTTGGTTTTTTATAATGAGAGACCCTAGAGTGTGAAGTGACCATAAACAAAGAGAATATATATATATAGTGCTAAATTTGCTGGAAATATAGCTTTTCATCCGTTCAAAATGAATTCATTTGAAGGATATTCGTTACAAATCCATTCAAAAGTAAATTTTTTTTTTTAAAAAAAAAAACCTTGCATAACAGTATAAATAAAGATGTTAGGCATTTCTATGTTTTGCGAATGGAATTTTTATTGACTTTTAGGGTTAATGTGAGATTTGATCATACTTTAAAAGTTTAGATGTTCCTCACTTTGCATCCGAGTTCAAATTCCCTCCCCGTAATTTAGATTAGTTTTAATTTGATTATCGCTTGTATTTAAAAATAAAATAAAAGGCTTAGGTGTTATGGTTAATAAAAGCTTAGGTGTTTAAGTAGCTGCAAACATGTTGGTGATATATAATTTTCCTTCTAGAATAAAATTTAATTTAATTTTTATGATTATAAGATCTGGAGAGAATTCCCTTTATAATCGCTTTCTTATATTATTTTATATTTTTTAAAAAAACATACTGGTCATAATATGTAGGAAGGTAGCTTCTGATTCTGCCACCGAAACTAACACCAAACTTTAACCGAGCCCACGTTGGATTTCTGTGTCAATTTCCCAACAACCACCGAATTCAAACTTTCGCACGCGGGGTAAGGGCCGTGTCTACACGCACTGGTGATTAGAATCTCTTTTTAAACTGGGAGGCCGCTTTGCATTTTGTGTCGGGTCAAAATAAATGCCCTTTTTTCTTATAAAAAATAAATATTCTCTTCTACAATTCATCTTTTTGTGCCGTTTCTTGTTTGCCTTTTTTATTAAAAAAAATCTGCTCAAAATGGGAAAAAGTTTCTTTTCTTTATTTTTACCCAAAAAGCATATCATTTTCTGTTCTAGAAAAGAAAAGAGATAAGCATATATTAGTACATACGTTATAATTCCAACGGACTTAATATAGTATATCAACACCAATGTGGGTTGGTTAGAGTGGAAGGGGCTTTGATCGCTTAAGCAAGTGGTCTCGGGTTCAAGTCCTTGGGGATGCAGAAAACTTTCTTGGGAGAGGTCCCCGCATATGCGCCCGACAGTACCTCGGAGGATTAGACCTGGGCCATGCTTGGGGATACCTTGAAAAACCAAAAAAAATTATAGTATATCAACATGTTTTATGGTGTATGCGATGCACATAATAGTCTTTTTGTACCTATATGCCTACATGAAAAGTGAACAGCCAATCTTGAAATAAAAATGAAAAATATATTCAAATTAAATTATCAATTGAAAGAAAAAATGAGTCTAATTGACATATTTTAAACACAAAGAAATTTAGAAATAAACATGCAATTAAATGTACAATTTAATGCATATGACATGAGCAAAACCAATGCTAAATGTACATATAAATTAGATTTTTTGTTTGTCAAAACGATAATTCCACTTCATTCATCAGTAAAATAAGAGTTTACATCAATTGCCAACGGGTTGAGTAACCATAGGGGGGAGAGCCCTCCCACCTACACGAGAAATTATAGAATAGGACTGTACCACCATGTCAGCTTGTGATACTCCCATTCAAAAAATTTCACTTGTCATTTTTCAAAATAAGTAAAGCTTTTTTTTTTTTAACAGTTGGACAAGAAACCCATTATTATCTTTTGAAATAAAATTAAGAAAATAAAAAATCAAGAAAGAGACATAACCACCCACCCCAACCCATTCTCTTACCCTGTGCAACCTCCCCTTGGCCACCGCCTCTCTCTCTCTCTCTCTCTCTCTCTCTCTCTCACTTTGTGGCCTTCTCACGCAATTCAATAAATTAACCATAGCCCAATCCTTGTTTCTCACCCTTTTGGTGGCTACCATAGACCCATATGTATTTCTTCTTTTTGAAGGTCTCGCTCATTTGTTGACAGATGCTATCAGATCTGAAAAAGGTTAAGGGGTGTTAATGGTAATTGAATAAAATTGGACCCATTTTCAATGCTTATGAGATCTTGCAGGTGGTATTCCGTGGGTTTAAGACACCTTGCAGTTTTAGAGAGACAAATAGGAGAGGGAGGGGCTGCAGTGTTGGGTAAGGGGTTGGGTCGGGTGTGAGGTGGTTTTCGGTGTCTTCTTTGTCATTTTCTGTCTTTTTCGATTTAAGAAGTTTTTAAATCTAGCTGTAAAAACTTATATTTTTTAATATAAAAAAAATGACACATGGCAAATTTTGAATGGGAATATCACAAGCTGACATGGTGATACAGTCCTATTCTATAATTTCTCCACCTACACAAACCATGGGTTTTAGACGCAAAGGCAGCAACTAAATGCGCCACATTATTAGTTATTCTAGGAACAAAAGACAAAACCACAGTCTGAAACTGCTGCATCAGAAGTCGAATATCATGCACTATACCTTCAACCTAGGAGTCAGAGCAACCGCCCCCTTTCAACATATCAATCATGAGCTTGGAGTCAGACTCCAGCACCACCCATTGCCATCCCTGGTCCATTCCCGCACACAAACCAGCCCGTAATGCCTCAGCTTCTGCAACTATTGTCGAGCCACATCGAATGCCACCTTCACCCCCAGCCCTTTTGAAACTACTAGACGCATCACGTATCACCTAACCCCATCTACC
Organism: Prunus campanulata; assembly: GCA_034190965.1. Classification (NCBI taxonomy): domain Eukaryota; kingdom Viridiplantae; phylum Streptophyta; class Magnoliopsida; order Rosales; family Rosaceae; genus Prunus; species Prunus campanulata. The sequence continues at coordinate 21,313,222 of CM067211.1, forward strand.
ACGCAAAGTTTGTGACGTCCAAGCCCCGTCACAATTAATTTTAGCGAAAGCCATAGGAGGGCAGGACCATTGTTGAGTGACCATGCTCCGAGGTACTCCGCCAACTCCATGGATGGTTGTCGTCTCCGTCACCTGCTCCTTGGTTTGCAAAAAATTAAGTTTGCTATTGTTTCATGAGCTCCATAGCCTCTGCTAGGTGAACCGGGGTAACTTCAAAGACCAGAGTATTTTGGCATTTCCATAGCCGCTAGAGCTTGTATGCAATTGAGCTTAGCAATCCATCCAGTCCAGAATCCTGTGCAAAACGATCACACAACTCCAACCAAATGTCTGCAAAAGTCCCCCCCTGCAACGACCGAACATCTAATTGAGTGGGGCATGCAAACCAGAACAATCGTGCATAATTGCAATGGAACAAAAGATGGGCCACCGTCTCTTCATGTTGCTGGTAGGATGGGCACCCCGGACCAACCTGCATACCTCGCCGCCTCAGGTTACATCGCACAGCTATATAGTTCTGACAGCATCTCTAGACAAAATGGTGAATCTTGCCCACCACGTTTAGTTCCCAGATTGATTTCCATAGCAGTCTTCTTCCCCTATCAGCACTAGTTCCTCCAACCCCCTTCTTCCTAGGAGGCCATTGGAATCCAACTCCACTGCCACTCGATACCCCGACTTTACAGTATAGAGCCCATTTTTTGTGAAATGCCACATCAAATGATCTGGGCATCCAAATCGACTGAGCGCCATGGCCAGAATGGATTAAGCCTCCTCCTTATGAAATAGATGACATACCATAAGCATATCCCATTAGCGCGAAGTAGGATCAATATGGTTTGATACCCTTTTCGGCAGCAGAGGTGATGGTGTCCTAACCTTAAAGTGGTAAGGCATCGGTAGCCAAGGATCGCATCGTACATTGACTGACTGTCCGTCCCTAATACGCCATCTTAGCCCCGCCATCAGAACCTGCTGCCCTTTTAAAATGCTTTGCCATCCCCATGACGGCCCTCGTCCAAGCTGAGCCTCCAGAAAAAAGCCATTAGGAAAATATTTCGCTTACAGCACCTGATGAAGCAGGGAATTCGGCTGCGATAATAAGCGCCAACCAATCTTGGCAAGCATGGCACGGTTAAAACAAAACAGGTCCTTAAAACCCAACCCCCCACATTCATTCCTCTGTGTCAACTTCTTGCACTTTGCCCAGTGTAACCTCTTTCCAGTACCTTGGCTACCCCACCAGAAGGAAGTGAGCGCTTGAAGGATATCCTCACACACGCCCTACGAAAGTAAGAAGCAAGACATAGTATATGTAGGTAACGCAAGTGGCACCGCTTTCAACAACATTTCCTTTCCAGCCATTGTCAAAAAGTTCTCTGCCCACCCATGCACACGTGTTGCCACCTTCTCCTTGATCTCTCCAAACTCCTCCTTCTTGGAGTGGCCAAATTCATATTTGAGTCCCAAGTATTTCCCAAAACCCCGCCCTTGGGGAATGTTTAAATGTCTTGCCAAATGATCACGAGCTCCTTGCGAACAATTAGTACTAAAAAAGAGAGAACTTTTATCAAAGTTAACTTGATGCCCGGAACCTTTTTCATATAGATCAAGGACGTGCTTAACCATGTCCACTTCTCCTTCAATGGCTTTACAAAATAATATCGAATCATCTACAAATAAAAGATGGTAGAGAGGTGAGCTATTACTCGACACCCTGATACCATGCAATAGACCTTTCCCCGCAAAGTGATGTAGCAGCACCGTCAGTCCCTCCATGCAAATCAAAAACAAATATGGAGACAATGGGTCCCATTGCCGCAAGCCTAGCTAGGGTTGGATAAAACCAAACGGCGTACCATTCAGCATAATACTGTAAGATACTGTAATGACACACCCCATCACCCAATCGCACCAGCGGTTAACAAAACCCATCTTCCGCATCATGGCCAGTAGAAAGGGCCATTCCACACGATCGTATGCTTTCGCCATATCCAATTTAATCATGACATCAAACTCCGACCCACGTGTTTTTATCTTCAATGAGTGGAGCACTTCATGGACAATCAAGACATTGTCCGTTATTTGCCGACCCGAGACAAACTCCTTCTGATTCGGGCTTATAACGTGGGGAAGCACCCGTTTCAGGCGGTTCGTTAAGACCTTCGATATCACTTTATTGATGACATTACATAACAAAATCAGTTGTAGTTGCGTCATTTGAGTGGGGCTCGCCACCTTTGGGATTAACACAACGTGGGTATGATTAATTTTCTTCAAGATATGCCCTATTCGGAAGAATGCCAAAACTGCTGCCACCACATCATCTCCCACTATGTCCCAATAATTATGATAGAAACCCCCAGTGAGCCCATCCGGCCCAGGTGCCTTGGTTGGAGTATTTGAAATAGGGCCTCTTGAATTTCAATTACTGTAACTTCTCGGGTGAGTTCGGAATTGTGCTACTTAGATACTTGATGAGCCACACAGTTAATAATCTCCTCAAACTAGAGAGACGTCGAAGATGTAAAGAGCTGTTCAAAGTTCTTAACTACGATGCCTTGTATCTCCTTTTCGTCATCATGCCATTCCCCCATTTCATTCTCCAAGCCTCTAATTTTATTTCTTCGCCTCCACGTCGCAGTTTTGGCATGAAAAAACTTCGTGTTCTTATCACCCTCCTTAAGCCATTGGACTCTAGATTTCATATTCCAATACACTTCCTCTTCTTTAATAGCCACTTTTAGCTCTCATTCCAGTGCACAAACCTTAGTCTAATCAAACTCCAGAGCTTGATAACATGTTTGCAGTTTTGTATTAAGCTCTCGAATTCTACATTGTGTGTTTGTTTTTGCACTTTTCCTCCACTTCCGCATATTATCCCGCACCACCTTTAATTTTTCCACTAGTCGATAGCATGCAGAACCCGTACAATTCCACCTCCAACTATCTTGTATAGCTGTTCGACAGCCCACTTCCTTACCCCACATGTTATCATAAGTAAATCTTCCTCAGTTTCGCACCTAGGCTAGCTCCAAGTCCAAGAGAATCGCAGCGTGAACAGAGCCTGATACCAAGTGATGTGAGACCTTGGCATCCTCAAAGCTTGATACCCCCTTGTTTTTTCGTAGACAATTTATGTTTGGCATTCTGTCCTTAAGACAATGTACGTCTCATTACGGTACTCATGGTTAACAGGTGCTTGTCTCCCAAGATACAACAACCTAGTCCTTACGATTGTAGCACTCCAAATGCGCTAAGCCCTTAGCGAATCACAATTGTGTTGAATACTATCTCATACGAAGACTCATACTCTCTACAATATGCAACTGACTCATAAATGCTTTGAATGAATTGGATTGCATTTCTTTAGTGAGATGTAGATCCTTTATATAGATGTGAAAGCAGTGGCGGATCCATGAATTTTTTAGGGTAAGTGAAATATTTCAAAGACTAAGAGCTCATAAAAAAATTTAGACAATCAAATGCCCTTATAATTAATCAATATTATTATCTATTCATAAAAAAAATAAAAATAAGACTACAATTAAGCTATGATTGTTGCCGACTTTAATTAATATAAATTAATCTAACAAAAATCAATCTCAATTAATTTAATCAAAATAAGATTATAATCAAGCTACAATTGTTACTACTCATTAAACAAATACAAAGAGAGAAAAAAAAAACACAAGAAAATAAAAACTAGAAGAAGAAAAAAATAGCAAGAGGAGTGGTGTAGTGGCGTGAGAGCCTTTTCACCTTGGATTGGGTCTACAACAGCAAGAAATTGAAGAGCGGCTCTTCAAGTTTTAAGGATTGGGATTGGGTATGGAGTATTATAATTTATATTGTTTTAATGATAATCTTGCCTTATCCAGTTTGGTTATAGTGTTGAGTGGTGTGATAGAATTATGACCTGTATCACTAGCACCTTTTTTTCTATACTTATTAATGGTTCCCCTCATGGCTATTTTACCCCTTCTAGGGATATTAGACAAGGAGACCCTCTCTCCCCCTATATTTTTATTTTATGCATGGAACCTTTTATTAAACATTGCAATTTGCTAGCCGCTTCATCTAAGACCAATTGGGCTTATTGTCTTCGCCAAGAGGTTTCCGTATCTCTAACCTTGTTTTTGCAGATGATTGTTTAATCTTTGCCAGAGCCACCCTTGTGGCCACCTGAAACATTACTAAATTGCTCAACTCCTTCTCTGGTCAAAAAATTAATTTACATAAGTCGACTGTGTATTTTTCTAACAATGTTGCAGCCAACTCAAGATCTAGTCTCAGTAGCATTCTGCAAATCCAACATAAAACTACTATTGGTTGTTACCTTGAGATGGGTAATATTGTCTTTTGGAAAAATCCTCTCAATGCAAAGAACATGGTGGAAAGAATTAAAGGTAAGTTTGCTGGGTGGAAGGCTCAAACCCTGTCCAGAGCTGGTAGACTTACCCTGATCAAGGCAAGTGTTTCTGGTATCCCTAATCATACTTTATCCTGTTTTAAATGTCCTTCGGAAGTTAGCAAAGTGATGAATTCTACTTGTAGGAACTTCTTCTGGGTCAACCACACCAAAATTCCTCCTGTTTCTTGGAAGGAGGTTTGCACCCCTAAAGAAATGGGAGGCCTTGGTGTGAGGCTGGTTTCCCATTTTAATAAAGCTGCTTTAGCTAAACTTGGATGGATCTGTCTTACTAATAACTCCAATTGGTAGGCTCAAATTGTTAGAAGAAAATATTTACAGAGAGAGAGTTTTTTAACTCTCAAAAAGAAGCCTTCTCAGTCCTCTGCTTGGCAAGCAATTTTAGATGCTAGAAATGTTCTCAATATGGGAATCAGGTGGATAGTGGGAAATGGTAAGTCCATCCCTTTTTGGACTGCCCATTGGGTTTTTCCTTTCCCACTTATTGATTTGATTCCCATGACCCAAAGAAGCTCTCTTAATCTTAGTTTAATTGTTTTTGATTTTTTAACTGAATAACAGTGGAATACAACTAAGCTCCAAGAAATTATTGATGAGGATATTATAGACAAAATTATTTCTATCCCTTTTCCCTTATCCCCTTTGGAGGATCAATTAATTTGGAGTCCTAACTCTAATGGAAGCTTCTCCATTAAAAGTGCTTATAATGTGCAAATGCAAGAAGCTAATCATCATCCTTAAGTAGCTCTTTTAAAGAAAATGTGGGGCCTCACAGTTCCTACTAAAGTCAAAATTTTCTCTTGGTTACTCATAAGAAAAAGACTTCAAGTCCGAAGTCATTTACATCGCTTCCTTCCCCAGATTAATCATGAGTGTCCTTTTTGTAATGCTCACAGGGAAACTACTTCTCATCTCTTTGCAACATGTCAATTTGCTCAAAGTGTTTGGAGCTGTACTAGCATGGCAACTAGGATCGCTTCTCCAAATTTTGACTTCCTCACCTGGTTGGGTTCGCTTCCTTCTACTCCCACCTCTAGAAGCCCTAATAGTCTTTCCAAAGCTCTTCTGTTGTCCTGGCAGATTTGGGAAGCAAGAAATAACCTAATCTTTAAAGATATCAAGCCTCATCTTGTTCGTGTTCTTAATGTGGCGAGGCAGATTGTCTTAGACTATTCGCAGCATAATTGCAAGAAGGTGGAGAGACCTAATTATCATCTGCATATTAAGTGGAAACAACCCCCCCCCCCCCCCCCCCCCCCCCCCCCCCCCGGCCAAGTGGATGGGTCAAATTGAATTTGATGGCTCCGTCCGGAATGGTTCTGCAACTTCTGGCTTTGTTATCCGTGATTATGATGGTCATACTTTATTAACTGGGGCTAAGAACATTGGAATGTTGCAGAGTGTATTGCTTTGCGTGATGGCCTTGCCTACGCAGCTCATAGAGGATGATGTAAAATTCTTGCTGAAGGAGATTCTAAACTTATCATATCGACTGCGTTAATAGGAAAGTTGTGGCCCTGTGGAGTATCAACCTCTTGATTAAAGATATTACGCTTATCAGCTCCTTCTGTGACTCCTGCTCTTTTAGTCATGTTTTCCCTTAGGTAAATTTTACGGCTGATGTTGTTGCTAGTTTGGGGCATGGGCTAAATCCTTCCAAGCTTTGGGAGGTGGGGCTGCCTCTGAACTATTCGATTCCTTTCTTTTTTGACCTGTTGGGGCCTGCGTGTCCTCGTGGTTTTTGTTTGTAGCTCTTCTTTCTCTTATAAAAAAGAAAAAGAAAAAAAAGAGGGACTCCTTGTACACACACTGTTGCTTTTGGTGGAGGTAGGGCTATTCCATCATCAGGGGATTTTTATCTAAAAAAAAATAAATGCCGCAAAAAAAAAAAAAAAACCACATTTAAAGATCTAAAACAATAATTAAAAGAAAACAAATTAAATTATGATGTTTTTTTAAAGACAGGCATTGGACTCACCTGTTCTATTTAGTGAGCGTGCTATTTAGAGAACCACTTTTCAGGCTCACTATATTAGACGAGCGAGTGAGGCCATTTTTTCACTATTAGACTATACAGTCTTATTTAACTCAGTCTCATCTCTTACCAAACATGGGTTTTGAGTGCTATTTAACCCAATCCAGTCTAGTGAGGCGTACAAAATATGGCCTTAGTTTATTAGAATCCTTTTAACCTATGTTCTAGGTTTATTATTTTATTCTCAAACATATAGGTATTTCATTATGAAAAATAACATATATAAAGGTTTTTTTGTCGTGTAATTTTTTTTTTAATCCTATATAGTAGGTAGACCACATGTATTGAGTTTATTAGAATGTTTTTAACCTATATTCTAGGTTTATTATTTTGTTTCCCAAACATAGTATTTTTGTTCTTAAAAAAATATACGTATTTTACATTATTTATGTATGCCTAAATATGTTTGTTTTTACCTTTTCCTGAAGTGTCTTTTGCTTGGTTTCTACTTACACAGTAAGTTTATTTAAATGTGTTATATGTTGATTGTTTTTCACAAATTCCTTTAGGGGGCAATGCAATAGTCAAAATTCAAAATTTGTTCACAAAACAAAAGATGTATTAAATCAAGGAATTTGCATTAAATCAAAGAATTTTAATTTGTTTTTATTATTTACTTTTAAGGGCATAATAGTCACAAAAATAAGTAATAAATGTAAACTAGGCCTTGATTCAATATCTGTAACAGGAGGGTTTTTTCTAACATTTTTGGCATGAAATGGGTCTATAAAAAACCCCAAAATTCTAAAGTTGGAATCTAGTTCCTAATTTGTTAAAATTGGACAAATTAGGATTTCTATTGGAGAAATTTGATTCTCCCACAAATAAATATGTATGGTAGAGGCGATGGAATTGAACGCGCTGGAAGCCGTGCAAGGAAGTCGCTTGGACTCTTGTAGACTTCATGGTTTTGCCAAAAACCCTTGAATAATAAAACACGCTTCTTCCTTCTCTCTTCGTCTCTCTTCGTCTCTCTCTCCCTCTCTCTGCCTCTGGAACTCACGCCCATCTGCAGAAGAAACAAACAAAGAGACAGAGAGTACACAGCCCACGCCTGAGACCGAGAGAGAGAGAGAGACAAACATAAATTCCTTTGCCCACCCGCCCAAAGTCTAACCAAAACCCAAAAACCACCAATGGCGATCTCCTTGTGCTTCACACCCGCCTCCACCTCCTCATCCTCATCCTCTCTCTCCAAACTCAATCCCCACCGTCCATCTCTACCCTCCGCATCGCCCCTCCTCCACCTCCGCCTCACTGTAACCCCTCCCTCCCTCACCCACCGCCAGCGCCAGTTCCGCCAGGTCCTATTCTCCACCGGTGGCGGCGACGGAGGCATCAACGGCCGCGACTCTTCCGGAGGTGGCGGCGGGGGCGGGGATGATGGCGACATCAACGGCGGTTCGGACAATGCCGGCGGGAAGAACATGGCGGAGGCCTTGTTGGTGTTGGCGGAATCTAAGCGGGGCTTGGAGAGCTTGCCCAAGGACCTGGCCGCCGCGATCCAGGCGGGTCGGATCCCCGGGTCGGTTGTGACCCGGTACTTCGAGCTGGAGAAGTCGGGGCTTTTCAAGTGGTTGATGCAATTCGCTGGGTTCAGAGAGAGGCTGCTGGCTGATGATCTTTTCTTCGCTAAGGTCTTCATGGAATGCGGCGTTGGTCTCTTCACTAAGGTCTCTCCTTCTCTCTGTTTCCCCCTGTTTTTCTTTTTAAATTAAGTTGGTTTTTTTCTTTTCTTCTTTTAATCAGTTTTGTTTGGATTTTGTAGACTGCTGCGGAGTACCAGCGTCGCGGAGAGAACTTTTTCAATGAGCTTGAAGTTGTTTTTGCAGATGTGGTATGGATGTCCTTTGTCAAACACTTTACTTTGAACCACATTGCACATTGTTATCAAAGTTGCTTTCTTGGGTTCATATTTGTTTTTTAATCTGTGTGTTGAGCGATTTTAAGTGGAAATCGATGATTGAGAGATGGTTCAAAGTGACCGTGTTTTTATTTTTGATTGATGATTTTTGTTAAATAAAGAGAGGATTAGAGTGTAGTGCGGTGGTGACTGATGAAAGAGATATGGAAATGACTTTTAATTCATGTAAATCAATTTGGAAGTAGTTTTATAGTGCTTGCATAGCTATGGGATGTTTTGAGTTAGAGTTGGCCTCTTGGCTTGCATTATGTGTCTCCATTAGGCATGCTTATGCCCATGACCTTTTATTCGACATGGTAGTCTAAGGTGAAGCACATGATCCAAATAAAAGGTGCTTGCCAATCAGATTTTTCCTGAAGTTACGCATGTAAATGCAACTAGAGGTCATAAGCAATCCATTTTTGATCAAGTGCTTGCCAATGATTTGAATAATTGGAGATTATAGATGAGTAATGTACTTTTCTTCCATAAGCTACTGTGCGATATTTTTGTGTGTTATAAATCGATCTGTGGGTACTGGACTTTGTTATTGGCGAATTTAAATGATTATGTGAATAGCTTTTCTTGTGGAAAATCTTCAGCTATCATAAATAATGTCTAGTTTGAATATTTTCAGTTCCTATCATTTATATGTGTAGTGTATTTCTGTTAGGTGATGGCCATCATTGCAGATTTCATGCTTGTATATCTTCCAGCCCCAACTGTCTCTCTCCGACCTCCACTTGCACTCAATGCAGGAGCAATTGCTAAGTTTTTCCATGGCTGCCCTGATAATGCCTTCCAGGTTACTTTCCTATGAATTACTGAATTTTTGTATTGGAAACTTGCCTTATTAGATCAAATTAAAAGCCAGATACAGTTACTTATATGATTCTGAAATTCTGTCGGCAGATCGCTCTCTCTGGAACATCATACTCATTATTACAGAGGATTGGTGGAGTAGTGGTAAGTAGGCTTTTAGTAACTGGCTTTCATTTAATCTGAAGTTTGAGGTTAAGAGTGGTATCAAATTTCGTGACACTTCATTTGTTTGTGCAGAGAAACGGGGCCAAGCTCTTTGCTGTTGGTACTGCTTCATCACTGGTTAGTACTTCTGTAACTCCTTGTAATTGGTAATTTTAAATATTGTTTTAGCATTGATTAGTGTTCCACTTGTCCATGCATTAATATTTCGATGTGTTTGCATGTTTATATATTTATGTTTTATTTTAAAGTGAGTAATTCTCATGCATCATATTTCTTCCACCAGCTGAGACATGTCCTGCAAATATCCTTATCTTGTAAAGCTTACTAGGAGCTTATCATATTGTGCATTTCTTCACAACTTCACATTCAATAGGACAAAATGAAAGGAAGCATTTTTTTTTTGGTTTTGTTTTATAGAAAACCGGTGCTTGTGCTGTCTCTTCACAGAATTGTAAATAAGTGTTTCTTCTCATCAATTTGTTTTTTTTCTCATTTTACATCCATCTTTATTGTTGCTAAAGAAATGATCAAAGTTCTTTTCCCATCTGTGGTGTGGTAAGCGTCCGTGTTTTCCTTTATTTTAGTTGATAAGTTAAGTCAATTCTACTGGCTTGTGCTGGAAATGGTGAGAGAGCATCTGATTGTTAAAAATGTAGTGAAGCACTGAAGGTTGAGCTGAATGGCATAAAAGAATCTGTGTGGAGCCTTAGAAGTTTGCATTTTTCTTTCTACATGAATGCACAGTTGAATTTTTTTCCCCCTAGATCTCAATACGATAATAATTTGCTCCTAACAGCATGTAAATTTAAGGCTAAAATTTTGTCTGGTTGGGTTAGATCAAAGGTAACCATTCCAACTGTAGGGGCTACTTTATCCTTTATGTTGTCACCATTGGTGGGAGTCTTGTGCTCTTGACCACCTTTTCTATGTGTGTTTTTACTATGTTGTTACTTCCATAGATTATCCTTTATGTTTTATAGAATTGGACATCAACATAGTTGACCAAAATTTTCTCTGAGACAATTGAAAAGTTCAATTCCCTTTGAAATTAACAGTGGTCATCTAGCAGTAAGCATTTGATTTTAATTAGTCTTAGGAGAAATATATTCTCCGTAGAGCCTTAAATCCAAAGACTGGATTGATGTCAACAGCCAAATTTATTCATTTATAAAATTTGAAGTAATAACCAATGCCTGGGTTGAACTTAAATACCTTATGACTAAGCCTGCATCAAATCCTGAACTTATATGACTTACGCATGGCGTTTATGTTCTACACCATTCCGCAACTGGCATGCGCATAGACACACACTTAAACATACGTCTCATTTGGAGTTCTGCATGTGTTTGATGTGCATGACAATCTTTTTGCAAAAGTTTTTGCCTTGGGTATCTCTAAATTTGATGATACATAATGCATCTCATTTTTAATTAGGTTGGGACAGCTGTGACAAATGCCTTGATCAATGCAAGGAAGGCTGTTGATAAGGACAAAGCAGGTGAAATTGAGAATGTGCCTATAGTATCCACTAGCGTTGCATATGGTGTCTACATGGCAGTTTCTAGCAATCTCAGGTACTTCATTTTTATCAGGATTAGTTTGCTGAGTATAGCAGGCATGATTTTTCTATTGGACAATGCATTTCCTGTGTCCAATTTTCTGAACTGCTTGCAGTTTTACCTTTTCTATAGTGTTGCAAATTTAACAAATTATCCATTTTAGATATGTTTTCTTCAAAAAAGTATGGTGCCAGTTTTATTTCGTTAAGCTTTTGAGCTGAGTGAAACATGTTATATTTGGTTTTGTATGTAAGCGTACAAAATCCATTAGGTGTAAATGTGTGAGCTGAGTGCTCAAGCTCAAGACTTATTTGAAAATGGTATCCAATAGATCGAATTATTTGAAAAAAAAAAAAGAATAACTTAAGGCATGACAAAAATATTAAGGGTAGATTTATATCAAGCGCTTTGTAAAAAGAATTACTGGCCTTAAGAATTGCAGAAGTCTTGGGAACTGCATCTATTTACATAAATTCAAATTCTTTGTCAGGTACCAAGTATTGGCCGGTGTTATTGAACAAAGGTGTTTGGAACCGCTACTACATAAACACAAGCTCATGCTAAGTGCAATTTGCTTTGCCGTTCGGACTGGCAACACGTTCTTGGGTTCATTATTGTGAGAACTTTTGCCTTGTGAATTTTTCTGATATATCTGATTGTTATACCCTCACGAGTCACCGCTGACTACTTGACTTTGCAGGTGGGTGGACTATGCTCGTATGATAGGAATTCAGAAGGCTCATTAGTATACGAACCCGCTGCATTTTCTTATTTTATAGAGTTTCTTGAAGGCTTGATTGTTGGTGTGCTGAATTTTACTGTGTTTCATAAATCGGGAAAAAACTGAGACAATTGAAGTTATGGGAGTTATAAGGTGCTAGGTTACTTAGGTTTTTTCCTCACGTATTTATACCGCTCGTGGCTGGGCAAACTTTTTCTGTTTACTTCTCTTGGTGTTGGGCGGATTTTGTTACGGAAATTCGAACAATGAAAAAAAAAAGGTTTTAAATTTTTTAGTGGAGTTTGTGTAATTAGTGGAAGAGAGTTGTATGTTTGATTAAAACCGAAAACTTTGAAACTACATGCAAATTGCACTATTAACTTAAACTATATCCGAAGCGGATTAAAAAGATGAACGGATATAAAGGCACTTTGCCTGGGCAGGACAGGGCCTAGCCCACAAGATGGCTCCAACTTGCAAAGGCAAGCTTGGGCAAGCCCTCGGGCAGAATCAGCCCGTGTTGCTGTCTGGGCAATTGATGTAATGCTGATGTCATAATGATGTCAGCAATCAATTTAAATAAAAAAAATAGGAAAAAAAAATACCAAAAAAATCAGAATTTTTATTTATTATAAATATATAATCATATTCTTTACTTCTCACACCAAAACTCTATACAAATTTATCTCCTCATATCTCATGTGAATAGTAGTTGCCCTTGGATTGCCACGACAATGAGAGAAACACACAAGAAGCCTTTTGCAAGGGCTGCCACTATTCATGTGAATACTAACAGCCTTGGCCTCCCCTTGTTCTTTGCCATGGCAAATGAGTGGAAGTGCTCTAAATGAATGAAAGTTTATTGATTTAAAAGTTATTTTTAATAATTTTAGCCATATTAAAACTTTCCATTTATCGATTTATTTGAGAACAATTATATGTTGTAATAGTTTTCGGCATAGCTTATTCTTTGCAATAAGGACATGATATGTGTATTTGGGTTTAGGTTTCTCTACAGGACATTCCTCTTTTATTAAAGGAAAGATTTGTATAATGTGCTAATAACATGTCAATAACGCGTCCATATAATCTATCAGCATGTTATTGATTTGTCATCGACATATTATTGACAAGTTAGAGATACATTATTGCAAATCCATCTATTAAGAGCATTTTCACCCATTTGCCAAGGCAAAGGGTAAGGGAGACAATGATTGTTATTATTCACATAAATAGTGTCAGCCCTTGCAAAAGGCAAGTTGTGTTTCCACTCATTGCCATGGCAAGGGGCAATGACTATTCACTTTAAATTATTTTTATTTTTTATACTTAAAAGATTAATTTGGATAAGATTTTCGGTGGCCACGTGTCCATATTTATTATAAAATTCAAATCTCATATTTCAGATAAGATTTTCAGTTGTTACAATTGCTCCACGTGTCATCTCTGTCTTCTAAATCCCTATATAAAACCACATCCTCAACTTAGACCTCTCACACCATATCCTCTCTATCATTTAATTTCTCAAATTTTAGAAAACACATTATACTCTCAATGTCTTACACGAGAAGGCTGTTGGAGAGGGTCGAGCAAGAAAATAAAGAAAGAATGCACAAACGAGCTGAAGAAGAAAGGGAGTGGGAAGAAGATGATGATCAAGTTGCCATGGCAATGGGTATGCTCCATCAATCAAGCCAACACCACCGTGGTTCACAACCCGGCCGTGTCCTGAATGTGGACAGATGCAGGAACTCTCGGGGTAAGAATCTCTTGGAAGATTACTTTATTCCAAATTTGTTGTACTCTAGTTTTGATTTTCGAGGGCAATATAGAATGCAGCCCCATTTGTTCAATAAAATCATGCATGATGTTTGTAATTACAATGCATACTTTGTTCAGAAGTACGATGCTAACGGGTTTTGGGTATTCTTCAAGAGTAAAAACTTATAGCTTCTTTACGAATGCTAGCGTTTGGCGCATTTGCAGACCACGTGGATGAGATTGTAGAAATGGGGAAATCCACTATCTTAGAGAGCTTGGTCAGATTCTGTGATGCAATCGAAATTATCTACACGAGGGATTACCTCTGCAAACCTACGCCTAGGACCTCTAAAGGCTTCTACAAAAAGCCGAGGCTCGAGGTTTCCCAAGCATGATTGGAAGCATCGACTGCATGCACTGGTAATGGAAGAATTGCCCAACTGCTTGGCAAGGAGATTATGGGAATAGGAAGGGCGAAAAAAGTATCATTCTGGAAGCCGTTGCATCATTCGATACCTGGGTTTGACATCTTTTTTTGGAGTTGTGGGATCTCAAAACGACCTTAACGTGCTCGGTCAATCCCCGGTGTTCAATGATGTGTTGAGAGGTCAAGCCCCTCATATCACGTATCTACTCGGGTGGGTACTACCTAGCATATGGAATTTACCCGAGGTAGACGACATTCGTCAAAACAATTCCACATCCCCAATCAGAGAAGGAAAAATACTTTGTTGCCTATTAAGAGGGTTATAGGAAAGATGTGGAAAGGTGTTTTGATATCCTCCAAGCTCGATGGGCAATCATTAGGGGGGCTGCTTGTATGTTTGGTGAAGAGGTGCTTCAGATGAGTTTGATTATGATGAACTAGAGATGTTCGAACCTGATCCCATGAACACGACATTGATAAGAATTTATGAACAACCCGTGGGAGCAAATGGACAGCCACTGCAACACGAGCCGTTGATTAGGGATGGTCGTTACAACAATCATATGATTGACCGTTATACAAAAATGCAATCTTCTTATGTTCAAGAAAAACATCAAGTTGACTTGATAGAGCACTTATGGGCACTGAGAGACAATCACGGTCAATGAAGTCATCTTTAATGCTTAGTTTTGAATTATGTTTTGTTTTGAATTATGCTTTGTTTGTGTTTTGTTTTGAATTATGCTTTCTTTGTGTTTTATAATGAATTATGCTTTGTTTTGATGTATGCAATGTTTTAAATAAATAGCTATATTATTGAATGCTTTCTTTATTCAATAAAAAACAAGCAATACAACTAATTAATAAATGACAACTCTATCAATACAACCTAATCGTTTTCATCATTTAACCAATCCGTGTTGCTAGGTCCATCCTCACGGAAAAGCCTTCTTCTCATAACATCTCTTCGTTCTAGCTTCTAAAATGACTTTGTTTCAGGGGACATATGGCTCGTATCCATGGCCATGGTTTCCCGATTCTTCTTGTCCATGTCTTGCATGTGTGCATACTCCATTTCTCTTGCAAATGCTTCATCTCTTGCTTTGTCAGCTGCATGTCTTTTCATGTTTCTCTCGATTCACAGTGTGCCTTTGATAGTAATTTGCTCCAAAATTTTTGCACAATCATTGGTTGAAGTGCTCCTTCTCTTAGCCTTTGCCGCCTTTCCCCCAACAGGCCTTAGCTCCCTTTGGATTGGTAAGTCTTTGATTCATCAGGGATTCCAACGGCGAATCCAATGCCGGTGAATCGTGGAATGGCATCTCATTCAACACAATGGTTGGATCCGTGAGAATAATTTTGAATCTCGAACAATTTTTCACAACCTCCCAACATTGGTGATTATTGAAAGATTTTTTGCCTTGGCCAATGGCACTGAACCACATTTGTGCTTGCATAATCTATAATATAAAAAAAAAATGGAAATGCAAGAAAATATAAAAAAATATGACATTAAATTTAATAAAACGGAAATTACAAATAATTTACCTCGTTGCCAAGATTTTTGTCGCTTTTGCCAACGCATCTCTCCATTTTCCTAACTCTTTATTCAAAAAATTTCACCTACTAGCCAAGGCCATTTCCGTACAAGCCGAATCCGATCTTTTCTCAAAATTCGGCATGAATTTTTCTCCACATATGAGAGAGGTTCATCTTATTGCCCATGATTAGGCAATGATCAACTTGGACCCAACACTCATGCAACAAAACATCTTCTATGGTTGTCCACGACCCTTCGGCTTCGATGGAAGAGGCCATTTGTATTTTTACACAAATGAAATTTAGTAGTAGAAAATTTGGTGTGGAAAGTGAATAATATTGGAAGGAGAAGAATTTGTATGAAGTTTTGGTATGAAAAGTGAATAATATTGGTAGGTATTTATAGAAACAAAATTCAAAATTTTTTGGTATTTTTTACAAATTTTTTTGATTAACTCTAATTTGCATCCGATTAACTCTATTAAAAATGATCAAGCATTAAGATAATCAACCAAGTTATTAAGCACAGTGATTAAGAATCCAACATCAAACGACAATCAATAGATAGGTAAAATAAGAAAACTAGATTATCATACTAGGGCTACATCATGCCCTAGCAACAGAAAATTAGTTACACATAATCATAGAATTCATCATAAGCAAAAACATAAGGAAGAAAAAATAAAACTTAGCCAATTGCGGTACTCTTCTGGTGCCTCCAATTTTTCCAAGTCTTTGCGTAACTCCTAAAGGAGTTGTTTCTCATGCTTAAATAAAACACCACACGTCTATTCCTACCCTAGTTGGGCTTTTACAGCAGCCCAAAAATAAAGGAAAACCTAATTAAAACATAAATCCAAAATGGGAAAGTAATTGACTCATATCTTCATACTTTGACTGGGATAACACATCAGTTACTTTGATTGCACGTTTGGGGTCGTTCCTCTTCCAAGAAAATTCAGAAAAAATATGTAAATTGTAGGTATTTGTCTTATCTTTCCAGCCATATATCGCACGCCTTGATTAAAAATCAGGAAAGTCTTGAAATAATCATTCTTCCACAACAACACAGTTTTGACGGGATTGCACCTTATGCTGACTTAACTTCAAAGACTGCTCTCATTGGTTGCTCCAAAAATTCTAGAAACATTCCACAATCATCTTCAAGATCTTAGGTTTCATCTCCAACTGGTCTTGTACAAAAACTCCACCAAAAAGTTGTATTTTCATTGAAAACCAATTACTTGCTCCGAAAAGCTGAAAATTGAGAAAATAAAGTAATAAGTCATTTTAAAATCCAATTCTCCTACTAAAACTAAGTATAAAGAGTACATAAATGTGTAAATTTATGGACTTATTAAGTGCTAGAAAAGTCTCTTTTGCCTTCTTTAGGGACTGAAAACAATGCCTATTGTAGTATTAAGGATTGATATATATCAATGTCTTTTAAAGGGGTTTCTTATTGATATAATATGTTACTGATTATAAAAATCCGTGCCTAATTTTACAATAGGTCCCACATTCCTAGCACCCAATATGCGTACATCAATTCCAAATACATTTGTGCCTAATAGAATCAAAAGGCACGTAATGCTCATTAGTCCCTACTAAAATAGAAAAGCATCCTTGCTTCCGGTGATAGAAGAGATGGAGGAGAGAGAACATGGCGTTGCAGAAATGGAGGATAGAGAAAAAAGAGAGAAGCGATGGAGGAATTGACTCTGACAAAAAAAAAACAACAGAGAAGACATTGAGAAGGAGTGAATTTAGGGTTTGAAAAAAGAAAAAGAAAAAAAGAGGGACTCTAAAGAAAATATGCGAAGGAGAGTGAAAAAAATATATGGAGTAGTGACTTATTATCACTAAGGATTGAAGACAGTCAACAATACATTCAGAAGTCAGAACTACAAGTCCGTGACTCATGTTGTGGCAAAATCGTAGAGCGATTTTAGCACTGCTTCTTATATCCGTGCCTAATGACAAATTTTATACTTTGTTTTTCGCAATATATGGCGGTGTTGACGTATTTTCGTTTAAAATTCGAGTAGTAATGACAATATTTTATGTCTCTAGTATGACAATAGGGACTGTTTTATGTCCCTTGATGTTTACTAGAGGTGGAGATACAATATTTCGTTCTAATAGCATTTTTTAGGGACTGTTTGTGTATTAGTCTCTGAAAAAAGGGTCCTCTTATTGCCTAATTTTCTAGTAATGTAGAGAGACATTGTTTCCAACTTTACCTATTGGTTGGTATTGGGTTCAATAGGTATTTATTACCTAAAATAGGTATTACCTGTTTGTTGGGTACAAATTTTCCTTTAACAAATTCAAGGTATGAAGTTGAAATAGGTATTTAATTATCTAGACTATGGGTAACTTCCGAACATAAAAAAAAGGTGTTGTTAAACGAACCTTTTAATTGAGTACACCCTATTACCAAACTATTTATTGAATTATTAGTTTACCCTAATATAAAATGACCAAAAAGGATATGTTGAATTGTGAAACAAATGTAATTTTAATAAGTACATCCTACGCACCATATTCAACCCTAATCAAACGCAAGCGAAAACCCTATGAAGATAGCAAATTAGGAATAGCAATGGATGGTTAGTATAATGCAAAGAGGTGTTGGAGGCATAAAAAAGAAAATATGGTACAAAATTGATAACTAAGGACTCGTTTGATAACCATTTCAATTTTAGTTTCTAGTTTTCATTTTTTGTATTAGAGTATAGAGGAAAATGAGAGTGAAGATGAGATTGAGAGAGAAGATGACAAGGGAGGATGAGAGGGAGGAGTAACAAAAGTGAAAACAATTTCAAATAGATTTCAGTTTTTATTTGTTTTCACTTTTGTTACTCATCCCTCCCATCTTCTCCTCTTATCTTCCCTCTCAATCCCATCTCCACTCTCATTCTCACTTCCATTCTCCCTCTTTTTCCTCTATACTCTAGCACAAAAATGAAAACTAAAAACTAAAATTGTAATGATTATCAAACGGACCCTAAGACGTATAAGTTACTGCTTTGTGTTCGTATCTCGTCCATGGTGTCCCATTTTTAACGTCTCAAAGATATAAAGCAATGAAACCAGTCAAGATCGAACAAGTAGGCAAACAAGAAAAGTACGCTTCAACTAAATGTTTATTTGTAATAGATTGTATAATATAATTCTGGTATACAAACGTTGGAGATCAAAACTGCTGATCACCAAATACATGCTATGATTTTCAATTAATCAAATATTATTGGGAGGAATTGCAATGGGTGAACAGGGATCTGGGGATTCAATTACCCAATATTAAAAGATGAAGCACTCTTATCGCACTGCTTCACTATGATTTTCAGTCTCAGGACTCTTAATCATACATTATTGATACGAATGCAATGGGTGACATAAGTCCTTCTACCTAGCATCCTCCGATAAATGATTGCAGAGTTCGTCAATGCCTCCATCTGATGGAGTGTTTGGCAGCCAGTTTTCGAATTGGTTTGGTGTGGTGATAGAGTGTATTACGGTACCAAGGGTATTTTTGTTAGTTAAATTAATATGGTGTACTTAGTTAATTTTACATTTTGATTTATATTACGGTGTATTTAGATCATAGGGTGTACTCAGTTAATTTTAGGGTTCGTTTAATAACACCCTAACAAAAGAGCGTGACATGGAAAATGACATGAAATGCCATGTCACACCACATCAGTTAGTATCAATAAGTTGGTAATATAGTTAGTGCCCGTAGCATTACTGTTATCTAAAATTGAAACTAAAACTAATGTCGAAGAGTAATTAACTCACTTATTTTCATTCAAGAATTCAATCTTTAATGAAGGTAAATGTCGAAATATTCATTTTCTTTTCCTTTCCATTTTTTGGTTGTGATAAACATCGGTTTTTGTACAATTAGGCGATAATTTCACCCTCCATGCAAGCTCTGTATATGACTTGAGCAGTGTTAATGTCAGGTGCATGTGCTATATCACAGCAGTCTTTCCCTCTGGTCTGAAAAATAAGAAAATATAAACAACAAAACACACGAACAAGTAAGTATAAACATATATATACTTAGAATAATCACGCAAGTAAGTATAAACAGCAGTCTTTCCCTCTGACCTCCAAACGTATTGCAGGCAAAGTAACCTGAATTTTGGTGATAAAATCCGCCGAGTGGTTTCCACTTGAAGAACAAGGTGGCAAACCACGTGGAGCTGTTCGTGAATAAGTTGTAACAGTTTGGTTCCCTTCAACATTCTCATCAATAGAATCAAAGGAAAACAGATGAGGAGCTTGACATGAATCATTGTAAGTTGGCCGGGTGTTGAACATGTAGACTGGCGGTCTTTTATTCGACCAAGGCGTAAATGTCTCGAGGGGTCTCCGTAAAATGCTCCGGGGAATTATATTCTCATAAATGTGAGCAGAATAGCCCCATGAGATTGAGAAAGACCAATTGCTTGGTCTGTGGTAGCAGATGGTTTGTTGAAGAAGACGAGAAGGGTCAACTTTTGCTGGCCTCATGAGGTGGTTAATGGACTCAGAGCGGTTCATGAAGGGGAAGATTGGGTCTATGGCGTCAATGTGGTGGAGGGTGATGAGAGGAGATTGTGGATGAGATGATAGAAGACCTGATATGTCACCATGGAGATCGATCTGTAATTACAAACACATAAATGGACTCAGAACATGTGTTTTAAACTACAACTAGTAATTAATTCTAGCTCGTTAATTAATATCATAATTAGTGTTTTATGTTCTCTCAATACAGCAAGAAGATTACTTATTATTTGCGACAAACTACAACTACTTATTAGTTTTTGATGGGTAAGAGGTGATTAATTACCTGGTGAAACCCCTTTTCTTGAGTTCGATCGACTCCTAAATCAGCCAAACATGAATATAATATAAAATCACTGGACCACAAGTATGGATTTCTCTCAATACACTCATCCAACTTTGTTGCCAACGTTGCCGCCAACGGGTAGCTCAAAGCAACACCCCCGCCGCCAAACGCCATATCGAAAGAAAGACCGAAGTTAGGCCTAATACATTCCGAACTGGAACCAATGTAATAGTACTTAGTGTGGTCAAACTTTGCAAGAACCTCAACTAAGTTATCAACAAAAAGGATGGTATCATCATCCGCCATTACATACCATCTCACATCTTTGTCACCCTCTCTGAATGTCTCCAAAATTGTACGTACTAATCGTACTTGGTCTGGCCTCGCAATTTTTGGGTACACTTTGAATCCAGTGATGTCCTCACTGACTCGAAAAGGAGGAGCAGATGAAGGCCATGGTAGAAATTCCGGCGTAGGAGCTCGATCTAAAAAGAGGTAACCGCGGGTAACATTAGGTTTCCACCATGCTTCAGTGTATGCTTTCCTCTTCTTCCATGTCTTCATGGAGCCATCAATTCCGAACACAATGTGGTTTAGATTGGTAGGAGGTAGGGGACTAGGGGAACTTGTATTAGCTGCCGGACAGCTTTGCTTGAAGGCTTCAAAGAGATTTGAAGGTTGGTATTTGTGTGATTTGTCAAAGAAAAATATAAAAAAAGATAGTTGGATTAGTGCTGAAATAGCTAGAAAAGAGTTGCATAAAGCTAGTTTTGGTTGAGATGAGCTAGAGTTGGTGGACAGTAGAGAACACATTTTGAAGGATGAGGGCAAAGTGATTAACTAAATAAAAGGGAGAAAGAAAAACATTCCCTAATAACAATCCAACCAGAGCTCTCTCAATAATTTTTGTTTTTGTTTTTTGAGGTTTTGAGAGTTTTAAAAGGTTTTCAAGTCCATGATTCTTGCTTAAGTTTTCTCATACATGTGATGTTATTTCTCTTTGTTACGTTAATGTAGTCAAAGTGTTACGTTAAATCCCATAATTCATGTTCTTAAAGTCAAATGATGCAACTTCTTCATCACCGTTTTTCCACAACATGAAATGGGTTTAAGTTGTTATAATCTTAATTACTTAAAGAAAAAGCCTGGCGCTCCTTAAAATTGACGAGGAACTTCTCCCCAAAACAAATTGTGCCTCACAATCCAACCTTTACTTGAAGTAGTGGTTGAAAATAAAAATAAAAATGAAAATGAAAACGAAAATAAGAAATCATTAGGGATAGTCCGAAGAATTACTTTGTACTTCACAAAAATCAAGCAGAGATCGATGTATGACAGCTAGAGTTGGCATAGCGTGGGACAAAAGAAACGTTTTTGACCCGTGACACGAGATTAATTTGTCTCCACGAATTGAAACTATCCTCAAAGAAGAGGTGCATACAAAATTCTAGTAAACGCTAGAGGGGCGATGACCTACATAGTTTGTAAAATAATTGTTGTTGTAGAAGTCTTTGTAATTAGGCTAAAGTTTAGGTATAGATTACATGCATCTAATGGAAAGTTGGCCACCTCATTATTAAAAAAAAAAGTTTTGTAAAATAATTGTTGTAGAAGTCTTTGTAATTAGGCTAAAGTTTAGGTATACATGCATCTAATAGAAAGTTGGCCACCCCAATATTCCAAAAATAGAAGTTGAAAAAGATTAACAGATGAATAGATCATGTTGATCAAATTCAAATTTGTCTCCATTTAGTTAGAGGAAATCCCAGGTTCGACTCCATTTGTTTGGAAGTCTCCATGTGATGAATTCGATTTATACCTAGTTAATGGTGATGTCACCCATTGTGAAAGTATCTTGTAATTATCCTATCCCATCTCCACTCTTATTCTCACTTCCATTCTCCCTCTTTTTCCTCTATACTCTAGCACAAAAATGAAAACTAAAAACTAAAATTATAATGATTATCAAACGGACCCTAAGACGTACAAGTAATTGCTTCGTGTTCGTATCTCGTCCATGGTGTCCCATTTTTTCCGTCTCAAAGATATAGAGCAATGAAACCAGTCAAGATCCAACAAGCAGGCAAACAAAAAAAGTACGCTTCAACTAAATATTTATTTGTAATAGATTGTATAATATAATTCTGGTATACAAACGTTGGAGATCAAAACTGCTGATCACAAAATACATGCTATGATTTTCAATTAATCAAATATTATTGGGAGGAATTGCAATGGGTGAACAGGGATCTGGGGATTCAATTACCCAATATTGAAAGATGAAGCAATCTTATCGCACTGCCTTCACTATGATTTTCAGTCTCAGGACTCTTAATCATCATTATTGATACGAATGCAATGGGTGACATAAGTCCTTCTACCTAGCATCCTCCGATAAATGATTGCAGAGTTCGTCTGTGTGGTCCCCTCTTCGAAAACAACTGCTGCCTCCATTTGATGGAGTGTTCGGCAGCCAGTTTTCGAATTGGTTTAGTGTCGTGATAGAGTGTAATACGGTGTACCAAGGGTATTTTTGGTAGTTAAATTAATAGGGTGTACTTAGTTAATTTTATATTTTCATTTAAATATTAGGATATACTTAGACCATAGGGTGCACTTAGTTAATATTAGGGTTCGTTTAATAACACCCTAAAAAAAGAGTGACAGGGAAAATGACATGAAATGCCATGTCACATGCCACATCAGTTAGTATCAATAAGTTGGTATAATAGTTGGTGCCCGTAGCATTATTGTTATCTAAAATTGAAACTAAAACTAATGTTGAAGAGTAATTAACTCACTTATTTTCATTCAAGAATTCAATTTTAATGAAGGTAAGACCATCTCCAACCCATGAGGGGCTAAACCCAAATTTTCCCCCTTCAAAAAGTGATTATTTGGGTTTTGCCCGGACTTTTCTCCCAACCCTCCGGACCCAAATTTTAAGTCCGCAACTTTATTAAATTGTTTAAGAATGGTTTAAGTCTAATTTTTTTTTTTATAGATAACTTTTCTTCATTCAATCTTTTTAAATAACATCATAATTTAATTTTTTGAACAATTTGACCTAAAAAAATTAAAATTCCACAAATATAATTTTACCGTTAAAATAACTTAGATTTAATCTAGATCGTTAATTTAAAGTTACTATTAGAATTTAAAAATAAAAAAAAAAAGAATAGTTGATTTGCAACGGCACTTTTAAGTTTGGAATGAAAACAGTGGGCCCATCCTTATTAAAGTTACTTCAGATTTGTTCAAAAAAAAAAAAAAAAAGAAAGTAGCCATTTGAATGGCAACGGCTACACAACAATGCGCCGACACATGGCATGGGCAGCAGACAAACCCATAAGAGCTGACCCCAGCGCGGGTCCCACCAATTTTCAGAATCACATGGCCTCAGCCACGTCAGCGTGGGGTCCAGCAAACAGTATTGGGTCCAGGCAATACTTGGACCCATATTTGGGTCCAAATTTGGGTTTTCCCAAATTTTGGGTCTTTCATTTTGTTGGGTTGGGGGAGATTTTGGGGGATAATTTGGGTTTGAGTCCTTGCATTGGAGATGGTCTAAATGTCGAAATATTCACTTTCTTTTCCTTTACAATTAGGCGATAATTTCACCCTCCATGCAAGCTCTGTATATGACTTGAGTAGTGTTAATGTCAGGTGCATGTGCTATATCACAGCAGTCTTTCCCTCTGGCCTGAAAAGTAAGAAAATATAAACAACATAAGACACGAACAAGTAAGTACAAACATATATATACTTAGAACGATCACGCAAAAAATGAACCGCGATGGGATCAAGAGATGACATTGTAGAATGAGCCCGAATGGTTAGCGCTACATTGACTTACCAGCCGGTTATCGCTTAAGCACTATATAATATATACTTGTACTCATGAAAGGCAGTGACTAATTAAAAGCTGACCTCCAAACGTATTGCAGGCAAAGTAACCTGAATTTTGGTGATAAAATCCGCAGAGTGGTTTCCACTTGAAGAACAAGGTGGCAAACCACGTGGAGCTGTTCGTGAATAAGTTGTAACAGTTTGGTTCCCTTCAACATTCTCATCAATAGAATCAAAGTAAAACAGATGAGGAGCTTGACATGGATCATTGTAAGTTGGCCGGGTGTTGAACATGTAGAATGGCGGTCTTTTATTCTTCCAAGGCCTAAATGTCTCGAGGGGTCTCCGTAAAATGCTCCGGGGAAATATGTTCTCATAAATGTGAGCAGAATAGCCCCATGAGATTGAGAAAGACCAATTGCTTGGTCTGTGGTAGCAGATGGTTTGTTGAAGAAGACGAGAAGGGTCAACTTTTGCTGGCCTCATGAGGTGGTTAATGGACTCAGAGCGGCTCATGAAGGGGAAGATTGGGTCTATGGTGTCAATATGGTGGAGGGAGATGAGAGGAGATTGTGGATGAGATGATAGAAGACCTGACATGTCACCATGGAGATCAATCTGTAATTACAAACACAAAAATGGACTCAGAACATGTGTTTTAAACTACAACTACTTATTAATTCTAGCTCGTTAATTAATATCATAATTAGTGTTTTATGTTCTCTCAATACAGCAAGAAGACTACTTATTAATTTGTGACAAACTACAACTACTTATTAGTTTTTGATGGGGAAGAGGTGATTAATTACCTGGTGAAACCCCTTTTCTTGAGTTAGAGCGACTCCTAAATCAGCCAAACATGAATGTAACATAAAATCACTGACCCGCAAGTATGGATATCTCTCAATACACTCATCCAACTCTGTTGCCAATGTTGCCACCAACGGGTAGCTCAAAGCATAACCGCCGCCGCCAAATGCCATATCGAACGAAAAATCGAAGTTAGACTTAACACATTCCGAACTGGAACCAATGTAATAGTACTTAGTGTGGTCATACTTTGCAAGAACCTCAACTAAGTTATCAACAAAAAGGATGGTATCATCATCCGCCATTACATACCATCTCACATCTTTGTCACCCTCTCTGAATGTCTCCAAAATTGTACGTATTATTCGTACTTGGTCTGGCCTCACAATTTTTGGGTACACTTTGAATCCGGTGATGTTCTCACTAATTCGAAAAGGAGGAGCAGATGAAGGCCATGGTAGAAATTCCGGCGTAGGAGCTCGATCAAAAAAGAGGTAACCACGGGTAACATTAGGTTTCCACCATGCTTCAGTGTATGCTTTCTTCTTCTTCCATGTGTTCATGGAGCCAACAATTCCGACCACAATGTGGTTTAGATTGGTAGGAGGTAGGGGACTGGGGGAACTTGTATTAGCTGCCGGACAGCTTTGCTTGAAGGCTTCCAAGAGATTTGAAGGTTGGTATTTATGTGATTTGTCAAAGAAAAATATATAAAAAGATAGTAGGATTAGCGCTGAAATAGTTAGAAAAGGGTTGCATAGAGCTAGTTTTGGTTGAGATGAGCTAGATTTGACGGACAGTAGAGAACACATTTTGAAGGATGAAGGCAAAGTGATTAACTAAATAAAAGGGAGAAAGAAAAACATTCCCTAATAACAATCCAACCAGAGCTCTCTCAATAATTTTTGTTTTTGTTTTTTGAGGTTTTGAGAGTTTTAAAAGGTTTTCAAGTCAATGATTCTTGCTTAAGTTTCCTCATACATATGATGTTATTTCTCTTTGATACGTTAATGCAGTCAAAATGTTACGTTAAATCCCATAATTCCTCCTCTTAAAGTCAAATGATGCAACCTGTTCATCACCGTTTTTCCACAACTTAATTACTTACAGAAAAAGCTTGGCTCCTTAAAACTGATGAGGAACTTTTCCCCAAAACAAATGGGATTTTGATGCTGTCAATCTCATTTAACTTTTTCTTTTTCTGAAATTCTTTTAATTTTAAAAATAATTGTGCCTCACACAATCCAACCTTTTCTTGTAGTAGTTGAAAATAAAAATAAAAATGAAAATGAAAACGAAAATAAGAAATCATTAGGGAAAGTCAAAAGAATTACTTTGTACTTCACAAAAATCAAGAAGAGGTGGGACGAGATTAATTTGTCGCCACAAAATGAAACTATCCTCAAAGAAGAGGTGCATAAAAAATTCTAGTAAACGCTGGAGGGGCGATGACATAGTTTGTAAAATAATTGCTGTTGTAGAAGTCTTTGTAATTAGGCTAAAGTTCAGGTATAGATTACATGCATCTAATGGAAAGTTGGCCACCCCATTATTAAAAAAATAGAAGTTTCGTAAAATAATTGTTGTAGAAGTCTTTGTAATTAGGCTAAAGTTTAGGTATACATGCATCTAATAGAAAGTTGGCCACCCCAACATTCAAAAAATAGAAGTTGAAAAAGATTAACAGATGAATAGATCATGTTGATCAAATTCAAATTTGTCTCCATTTTAGTTAGAGGAAATCCTAAGTTCGACTCCATTTGTTTGAAGAAGTTCTCCATGTGAGGAATTCGATTTATACCTAGTTAATGGTGATGTAAGCTTGCTGTGAGCATATTCGTTGTACATTGACCCATTGTGAAAGTATCTTGTAATTATCCTTTCATTTGTAAAAACCCAAAAATAAAAAAAAATCAAATATGAATTTACAGTGAAATACGATTTCTAAATTTTTTGCATATATTCGATCAGTAATTATGATACAGTTTACAAGTTCCTAACACAAGCAATATCATTGATCTTTCGACATCCATTTAACAAGTGCTCTGCTTCAAGCCTTGACCTTATTGGAGGAGAAAACATATAATCTCCTCGTTTGAGGGGAAATTATAAACATGTGAAATACATAATTACAGGAATTTTAAAGTTTCTTTTCACTTTCTACAGCCACCCGCCTCCCCCCCTTTTTCCCCTCTTATATTTAGATTCTAACGAGATCTGCCAACTAGAAAACTAATATACAAAAGAAAAACTACGCACTATGTATCCCGAGGGCCATCGAAAGACTGAGTCTTTCGAAGATTCCAGTGGAGGCCGTCGTGAATGCTGTTCAGGAAGTCACTAGTAGAATCAACTTGACAGGCAGTTGGGACAGGCCAAGGTGCCATGCTGCACACAAGTGCATCACCAGCTGCCAACCGTTTCCTATCCTTGCCATCAAACGATGCCCATGCATGGCTCCTGCTATTGAAAGGTACTTGTACTCGCAGCGTCACATGCTCAGGCAATATCAGAGGCCGAAATGATAGGGAATGTGGACAAATAGGTGTAAACAGAATTCCAGGAACCTGAAATTATAAAGACCAAATCACAATAACAATTTTATAGTTGCAAAACATGAAACAGCTACAGGTAACAACAGTTTTAATGGATTTATTGCTTTCTCTTATTTAGGATAAGATCAACCAGAGTACCTCTTTGTGAGATTATTTTGAATATCCTAGGAACAAGATTGTCAGATTCATTGCAAGTTCCTCCTTCAAGATGTTAATTTTCTGATCTCTTTTAGCATAAGATTCTTCTCTTAAACATATTTGATATTACCAGTACACAGTCATTTAGTCTAAGGTTTAGTAATTTTGAAATAATTAATTCATACAAAGAAATATATATATATATATATATATATATATATAGAGAGAGAGAGAGAGAGAGAGAGAGTTTCCATTGAGGGATCCCTCAAATAAGAACACCTTGTAGGGCCCACTCCGCATTGTATTTCACTAATCCAAACCGTCTACGTTTTAGATAATCATTCAAAGATCATCTCTGTTTTTATACTAGTCATCTACTTTGTACTTCACATCTGTTTTGTGTTTGTTTCAGAGTAAAATTGAACGTATTAGCAAAAACACAAATATACTTTCCAAGACTCCACACAAACACGGGACAGGCCAAGTGTGAATAGAGCAAGTAAATTACATTAAAAAGTTGGTAATGTCCGTAAGGATAAAAAAGAACAGTGGCAAATGGTTTTTGGAGGTGAACGTGGCCTTGATTGTATAGGATTCAAAGTCACGATGTCCCTATATAAAAATGATTATTTTTCTATAAACTTAAGGTTTTTTATCACTGTTTTAATACACTTTCTTCTTCTTAGGCATAACATTAAAGCAGTAGTATAAAATTAAAACAAATTTTTGAAAAATAAAAAATAAAAAATTGCTCCAGGTAGCTCTGTATCAGAGTTGCCTAAGTGGGGTCTCCACCACAGGCAATAATGTCAAGATTATTAGAACCAGATGTTAGTCAACTTATCTATCAATTCACCAAGCAAGAGGCACTATAGAGTACAGAAATACCATATAATATCTCATGTAGCTGTGAACAGGAGGCACTAATAGATTATAGTATAAAAACAAACCTGGGGATGAACCATTGATCCTCCAGCTGCTAATGAATAGGCAGTACTGCCAGATGTTGTTGATAATATTAGCCCATCTCCTTGGACACATGTGACAAAAGAATTGTCACAATAGCATTCCAAATTTGTAAGGTATGATGATATCCCACGGTCAATTGTAACCTCATTTAATACGAGTATCGGTCCTTCAGTTTCATACTCATTTTTGGCTGCTTCTCTAATAACATGGCACTGCAAGCGGTGTCGCAACGTGATACTAATGGGACCTTTTAAAATTGAATCAAGATATTCTCGGTAACGTTCACTGTCTGAAGCATGTTAAAGATCACGTCTGAATGAGACACGGGAACAGTAACAAGTTACCAGTAAGATATCCTATAAAAGACAAGTCAACATCTAGACTAAATATAGAACGTTTCTTGTGTTTTTATTTTTTTTTTGAAAGGAACTCTTGTAAAATAAATGATAAGAGGATACGAAAAGGGGTCATAAATCCCAAAGACCCTAAAGAAAATGGCACAACAGGAGGAACTGGTCCTTTGAACATAGATGCTGCCTGCAAATTAAAAGTAAATCATAGAATCACTTCATATTCCCTCAACCCAAATATTTTAATGTACTAAAACAATCTGAAGTAATGCAAGTTAAAGCTTAAAAGTATATGCACATACCCAGAGGACAGTTCCATCTCCACCAAGAGTTACCACAAGGTCAACTTTTGTGTGCAGGAGCATTATTTCGGTCTCTGTCAAGCAAAAAACGAAATGCTAAACACTAAATAGCAAAATCACGAGCATAATTATCAAGCAAGTAAATCATTATATAAATCATAGCTATTTATTAAATAACTAGTCACAACAACTTGAGATTATTGACTATGCAAACAATTTTACATGTAAGCCCATGGTCAGAAATTAAAGGGAAGAAAATATGCATGCATAAATCATTTCACTTGATTTGTGGCCGGATCTTGTACAAAATCAATATTCGATCGCAAAACAGACATTGGTGCAGTTACAGATACATAACTCTGACCAACATGACAAAATCAATTAGAGACACAAAAATGAGTGGGATTCTTTAGAGTCCAATAGGATGACTTCCAAGCACCCTAGTTGGCTATTCTGTAAAACTTTAATGACTTTTTCTCCCGCACCAGTTTCATTCTTGGTAATAGTGAAAGGACTAGACTTTGGGAAGAGGTGGTGGAGTAATGTTCCTTTCATGCTTTGCTTTCCTAGACTTTATTGTTTCCGTAATGCGAAGGTTCTTTCATCCACGATCTTGTAGTTTCTTCCTTGACATGTGTTGTATTGTTTTCTTTAGCATTGTTATGTTAGCTTAGGATAGACTACTGATATTTTCCTTACTTTGTACTCTCTCTTTACTATTAATACAGCATTTGTTTCTTATTTAGCCGAAAAAAATAACAATGAAAAAAGTACATACAAAAGAATCTGCACATAGCAAAAACAGTAGGTCAAAGATTTTACAAGGATCTTTTGTAAAAAGCATCATAGAAAGCAAGTCTCGGAATTTGTTTCATGTATTCTAAAACAGAAGTCACTTCCAATAGATAATAGAAAAGAAGCAATCTTTTGTGGTTCTTACCATCTTTCCATGTATGGATGAAGTTGTAGTAAGACGACTCTGTTAGAAGTTCAGCTCTCACTCGCGGTTCCACATAAATATCTAACTTTTTCTGCTCTCTCAACCATCTGGAAATAGAAAATGAATACTGAGGAAAGGAATAACATTTGCGAACATCCACTATAAAGTTACAGAGGCATGCAAAAATGCAAAGGTTAGGCACCCTATAAGGTCCTTAACTGAATTTTGGCACAAGGGACTTAACAAGAATGACAGTCACTTTCAGAAAGTAGATACGTATTGTGTCAGGCCCTTTCTTTCATGTGTGACAGGGATATTTTAAATAACTATATGAGAGACAATTGCAAATAAATTCATATTTGTATACTTTTCTTCAGTGGAAATCCTTCTCATACAAAATCTACTTTTACCCAGCCTACCTTAATGTCAGACTTATCTGTTCCCCCACCCCCTTGCTCAGCATCATCAGTTTTCCTTTTGATAAGAAAAAAGCTTGTAATGAAAGGAAAGATGAAGTACAAGGAAAAGCAACGCCTTTTTCTTTTTACTACAGAAAGCAAAATCATTTTGAAAGACACGACCTAGCCATTAAAAAGCACAGAGCAACCAATTTTAGTAATTGCAATAATGAAACAATGTGGTACATAAGATATATCTATAAGGCATTTCTTGAAACATATGATGTCTTGAGGTACCAGAGTTTGATAGGAAAAGCAGCTCATGCAGAAACATAAAATCTGCTTTGAGAAGTTACAAACTAAGGATTTCTTAAAATCCATACCTGACCATCTCTGCACACAGAATTCGAACAGAAGTTGAATTTGGTTTGGTCAAAATAATCACAGTTTGTGGCTGAGATTCCCACTTCAAAGAAATCTGAAACAAAAATGAGTTTTTAAATAGACAAGATGGGACCCACCAGTAAACTGAACCCAACAGTTAGGCAAACAGAAATACACAAACCTTTGTCAAAAACATGAATAATAGCATCTACCCCAATGATACAAAGTAGTGGGAAAACAAAAGTAACATGCATAGACAGGATAGGTATACTTGTTTACTGCTGCGCTCTGCAGTTGTAATGTTTCCTCTTTCGAAAGAGACAATGTCATGCTTGTGCTGGTCACTTTGGTCACCTTTGCACCACCATGAAAGTTTAAATGACGCCTGTCTCAGGAAACATGGATGTCATGATATAATCTGGGAATTCATTGCACTAATAATGTTCCAACATGTTAACATGAACAATCCATTACGACAGATAAAGAGAATTGCATGCATGGTAATAGTAGTAGAAGTGTTGATATAGATATAAATATTTATCCAAAATTTTATGGTAACCAAGAATATCTTGCCAAGAAAATCTTTTACATCAGGTTAAAAAACCCTGTGTAAGGCTTAAGTTTTGACCATACGCCAAAATTGTTATTTAGGCTAATAATCAAAGGCTAAATTCTGTTCATAACAAAATGGTAATAACAATAAACAATATATGAGAAGGTCATGGGGTCACTACTTTGTGTTCACAACGAAATGGTAATAAACAATACAAGAAGTGATGGGTTACTATCTGTTGCACTGTATGGAGCTGTATAGTTGACTAATTAGTTTGGGAAAGCTTTTATTTAGCTGTAATTTGCTATAACTACTAGGATTACTTTACTTTTCTTGCAAATTTCCTTTTATTGTGATTCTGTAGCTTAGATACGCCATGGGGAGAAGAATGATGATCAGAAAATTATTTTTTCCAACCTAGACTTTCTGCACTATCCATATGTGGTGACACTTTAAACTGAAATTAGTATATATACAATGAATCACAGTACACAGAACAAGCCAAAGATTAGCTGGACAGAAGGGGAAGGACAAGAAAGGGGTACCTTTCTGGCAAATTTATTGGGGACCACCTTGGAAGCAGAATCACGGTCACCATCCCGAAGAACTTCATGGGAGCATATCCCATTACTCCCACAACAATGTTCAGATTGCTCATTTGATGGGCTGCCCAAGTTCTCTGTCCTCTCATCATCACCGTTATTCTCTCTATGTGATTGCTCTATAACATAAGCCAGAAAATCCCTTCTATTAAGGTATGAATAAAATTATAAAAAGACAAAAAACTGAGCGCGATGTCACTAAAGTGAAACAAAGCACACACTGCATTACGGGAATGACCACACAACTCAAAGTATCAAGCACAAAAGGACAGAACTCAAGTTATAACCGTGATAGCTTTGCATTGAAAACCAAATGAGAGAGAGAGAGAGAGAGAGAGACAGGGGACAACTCATACAATAATCAGGGGAAACCTCCACATCAAGCACCACCTTGGACATCCAAACTTTAATCATGAAGGAGGAGAAAATACAATCAATTACCAATAACTAAATACTTTTTACCAAAAGAATGATGTTCCTTTCCTAAGCACGACGAAACTACAAATGCATTCCCAATATATAAGCCAAATCATTACGAACTCGACGCCCCTTCCCAAAACAATTTTGATTCATCCTATTATAGGCGCTGAGATTATTAAAAAGGGAAAACATCTGAAATGAGAAGGAATGTAGTACAGTTGAAGGCTGTCAAAAAAAATAATGTCTTATAGATTCAATCACATTATCATGTAGTAAGGAAAAACTAATTGGCACGTCTATACCGTTGGAAAAGTTTACACTAATAAAGATTCATTATTTTTTTTCCAACCCCTAATAGCTTAGCGGAAATTACTCTGGGACAGTTATTATAAATTCCTTTGCTGCATAGCTGGCCTTCACCTGGTCATTGTAGCACCTTCAACTTAAATTCACAACTCCTTAGTTTGCAGTCAGTAATTTTCTTAAATAACCTTAAAACACATTCTCCTGTTTTGGCATTTTAAGGAAAGCCGTAATATTTTTCTTTTATTTTTTGTATTCACCCCAAAAGGAGTATAACGGGGAATTTCTTCTGTCAAAAATGTGCAGATTTCTTTTGTGTTAGTATTGGAATGACTTTATTTTGTATAAGACAAAGCAAGTACCTTCAGAAATTTTCCTGTCCCGTTCCTTGCAATTTTCCAAGCAGAAAAGGCATGGAAGCATAAATCTTATCATTCCCATTGCATTACATAGAGAACTCTGAGTCCACCAACTTTCGATCATTTCATAAAAGTTGTAGCCTGATAGTGGAATACCCACAATCTGATGATAATGAGTCCAAATTTGATTAGAAAGACGAGCAATACCAAGCAATTGATCTAAGTTTTCACCATATCCAGAGGTAACAAGAAGTCAACTCAAAACTATGGCCAATAAAATCGTCAACAACAAGAAGCATCCCGACCTTCCCTTTTTCTTTTTATAAGAAGAGTCTTTCTATAAAGATTAATAAATAGAAATGCAAAAACAAGAAATGGAGAACCCATCCAGAAGTTAAGAGAATATATATATATAGTTTTGTTAAAATTGCATAATGCAAACGAATAATATAAAGGACCCCCTCTAAGACAAGATCTATTCTTAGACCTTACAAAAGCTTCCTATAGAACAAACATGGGAAAAGATGTTCAGCAACGAAATGGATTAATATGACCCAATTGGACCAGGTGTATACAGTGGCAGACCCACCACCCCTGGCCAAAGGTGGCCTCTTACACGTTTGAAATACTTTATAAGCATATATATTTAATATATTTTTCTGGTGAAACAAGAAAAGTTTTGATATTCT
Source organism: Prunus campanulata (assembly GCA_034190965.1). NCBI lineage: Eukaryota > Viridiplantae > Streptophyta > Magnoliopsida > Rosales > Rosaceae > Prunus > Prunus campanulata. Next base: position 21,347,053 of record CM067211.1, read on the forward strand.
TAGTTTTTCTCTCTTATATTTGTTTATAGCATACATCTAATGTATTTCTAACCATTCCTTTCTAGTACAATTTTCTGGTCCATCAGTCATCCTCACATACTGACCATTATTTCAACATTCCATTCACATAAATTGTGTTTAGAGAAAGTAATTAAATAGAAAAAAAAAAAAAATATATATATATATATATGAATTAAATAGAACTAAATTACAAATGAAATAAAAGTATTATTTTGTTCAAAACATAATGACATTTGTTGTGCATATGTGTAGTTTTGTTGGTATGAATGTATGTACCCCTAAGGTGCCCCTAAAGCTTAAGGATTTGGTTTGCTTGATGGATGACAAGAAAAAACCAACACTGATGCTCGAAGAAAACCATATGAAGCACTCAACCCCATAGATGCAACTTGGTTTAGGAAAAATGCGATCCATTAATCATCCAGTTATCTATAGCCCCATCTCACTCTTCAAAATTGGCAACCACATCTCATTTGCATATTTTGAGAGCATAAAACCCCCTTTAACATTTAAAGCTAAGTTCTTCCATGAGACCACAAGATGGGGATGGAGAAAGACAATTTAGTCTCGGAGAGTTTCTCCTTTTTTCTTTTGTTTCAACACTGACTTTAGTCTTGAACTTTCTAAGAAAAATCCAGGTCGATGGAAAAGAAGAAATGCAAGTCCACCTCTGGAAATTTTTCTCATTAAAGGGATCGTATTTCACTAAGAAATATTTCAGTTACCTTTTTCACTGAGGAGAGCCACTTCAATTTCTGGTACTTTTCTTTTTGTTACATTGGAAAGGATCGAGCCTTGACCTATCCTAACCCTAACCGCATTCTCCCTCCCTTCCCCACCACATGAACTAACCCCAAGGGATTAAAATACTAGCGTGGAATCTCTAGTACTTTTCTTTGAAGTCTAATTTGAGTCCATTAAATTTGTTTAGAAACATGAAAAGGAGAACCAAAGAAAATTCCGATACCTTTTGGTCCGGACTTTCTAAAAGATATAAGAGTAAGGCCCTATTACATGTCAATTTAGGTCACTAGTTAACACCATATTATTAGACAATGACATAGGAACAAATTCATCTCAATATGGTGTGGACTTTCTAAAAGACAGAGAGGTTGTTACATAAAAAATTCATCATAATAACATGTTAGATTTCATTCAAGCAACATAAAGGTTAGAGTGATTATGGAATAACTTAGGAACAAATGATTTCTAAAATGACTCCTTAACATAGGACAATGCAAGGTAAAATATAAATGGCAGCAATTTTTCCCATATGAACTACTAGAGAAAAGAAGAAGAAGATTTAAGCCTGCTGTGATTCCAAAGTATATAGAAATGCAGGATGACATGAAGAAAGCAAACAAAGAGTTAATAGAGAGAGGATGCAAGGCTCCAAGCCTTCAATGTTCAACCATATTCTTCCATTCTAGTCTTGCAAGAGTGAGCCTCATTTGGAGGCTTTTGAAAGAACTCCAAAAAGACTTTTAATAACTCCATGAAAGATCAAAATACTCCAGAAAAACCTTTTGAAAAGAAAAGACCAAAAGAATCTTATAAAACGTAAACGAAATTGATTCAATCTAAGATTCAAACACATAAAATGTTCATCACTCTTTCCATTAACATATAGATAGATCTGATGACCTTTTTTTTCGGTAAGTGAATAATATATAACCAAAACAGAGGCAAAAGCCTAATACAAACAACCATGAGGAGCCTCATGGGAACAAAGAAACAACCAACTGAGCAAAAAAACTCAGAAAGGAAAGAAGAACAACCCAACCAAGGGGCAACACCTAACTATCACCAGTAAGAGGTATGTTCCAGTTGTGAGCAACTGTCAAGTTAGCTTGCACAGGTTTATAGGAGAGGGAACACAACTTGCACTGGATAGGCGAAATAATATTTTTGAAAAGGGGTAGATTGTGTATCCTTGAAAATCCTGTTATTACACTTCATCCATATACTATACACTGTGACTGCCAATGAGAACAGAAATTATAGGATATTTTCTATACAAAAGAAAAGGCATGCTTTTACACTGTTTCTTAAGTATATAGGATACCTAGAAGACTAAACACACACGCACACATCTATCCTATTATTATAGAGAGACCACTTTGTCAACCACTTTTGCCAAAGTGCTACATTATAACCTTACTTACATTAGAAAAAAGAAAAAAAGGAAAAAAAAAAACCTAATAAAATAAGGGTAAAACAGTAATTAGCAATCATTTTAAACTAAAAAGAACTCAAATCTCTCCAGATTTTAAGAGGAAAAGAAAACTTCTCCCTTTACTCTCTCTCTCTCTTTAACTCCTCACACACACAGTGTGTGTGGCCCTTCTAGTGTAAATTGAAGGAACAATGCCAAGGAAGCAATTCCAAATTTCACTAGATGGACTTCGGATTATGACCTTTTATACTAATGGTTATTAATTAAACAAAATCTACACCAGATGCAGACATTGATAAGAACATAGGATACAGCGAGCAATGGAAAAGCTAAAAGTGAAATTAAATGGTTGATTAAGTGATGTACAATGAAGACCAACAACATAGTGCTAAGAAGGATTTCTTTTGCATAAATAAATTGGTTCAACATATGAAGAAAGGTCAAAAGGAAAAATGAAGCTGCAAAGGGAACAATGGAAGAAGTATACAGATAACATGGCTCGACACTTTTTTAGATGAATTCAAGTATTTGTTTAAGGCTTCTAATTGCCCTAGAAATAACATCACAAAATACATGAAAAACTGTGTTATACATCGCCAGAAATTACATTATCAAACACATAAAGAACAAATTGGAAAAAACAGAATATATATATATATATATATATATATATATATGAAAGAACAAACCCAGCATGTGACAATTAATGTATGTTGTTGAATCATTCAAAAAACCTTTATGTTCCAAATGGAGATTGCGGGCCCTCTCCAGTTCATATTTACGCTTCCATTCAGCTGCCTCAGCTTGCGCAGAAGCCTTTCCTTCAGCAGCCCGTCTCAGGGCCTTCGCAACAGCTAGAGAAAGTTAAATGTAATATAAGCAATGCATCTAATGATAAATAGTTTCACTGACTTTAGAAAGCAGTCGAGAATAGAACATGACCATACTTCTCATAGCATCTGAGAACTCTATGAGGTGGTCATCTGTGCTTTGTAATGGAGATTGTTGCAGAAGTTCCTGCACTGCTTTCTCTGAACTTAAGAGAGAAAGTGAATTGAGAAAACCATTCTCTGGCTGTGAGCATGATACACTTGCATCACCCTGTCCACAGAAGCACATCAGATAACAAGCTCAGCTTGGTATAAGACGAGATATCTTGTCAACAATATATAGTTAGCATGGTTATTAGTTGCATGATGCAGAGGTAAGTAGAGTTCAATCAAAACATAGAAGAACAAGAGCACATCAGTTGATAAATAGAAGAAAGCCAAAAAATTATTTCCGACAAATTGAGTTCAGTGGAAATACGTCCTAGTTTCCAGGCCATGAAGAAATAACTAATACATCAGCATAAAGTCATGAAACAATGAAGAAGAATCATGTTACCACTACTTCAGAACAAGAAGCAGCTATGACTATAAGTAATCCCATTTGGGAAAGGGTACAATTAAATTTTCATATCTATTTACATTATAATTTTTCAAGAGTTGCATAATTGGAAAACTAAATTATTAGGCTTTCTCATTCGCATGTATTATCTTTAAGTCGTGTCCTCATCAGCACATTGGTTACTTGATACACTCAAATCTAGTTTCTTCAGATTTCAGTTTACCCATATAACCAACCCCTGGGCTTGGCACAGGTACAATAGAGGTCCAGTGTGGTGGGATTGGGATAGGTTATTGATCCAAATCTTGCCAATTGAGAAAAATTAAGAAAAAGAAAACACTTATCAATCAGTTTACTTCAAAGACTGGATTGATCCAAAGTCCAGATAACAATGGCCAATATATTCAGTTAAAAAAATGTCTTCATTTTAAGGGGGATCACCAATAATCAAGCAAAATTGGGCACAATAACAGATTATCCCACAAAATTCAGAATTAAACATGAGCTTAAAATTTTCTTTCTTATCAAAAAGCCAAAGTTCTTCCACATTATTCCACCTAGAAATGCTACACGAACCCAAAATAGCACTACAATTCAAAGATCAAATTTTCCACAACATTTCCCAGAGCTAATTACCAAAACAAAAGGGAAGAAGAAACATAATTGAAGTCCACAAAATTCAAGAAAAACCTTCCAAGTGAAAAATGATTAATTAGAGTGTAATTGAGAGAGAAAGAGAGAGGGAGAGCCGTGATTACAGCAGAATTGACCTTGCTGGGAGCCATAGCTGAGCTGAAAGATATAATTGAGTTGAGAAAAAGGAAGAGATCCCTCTTTTCTTCTTCTTCTTCTCCTTCTACAAGACCCCAGAAGAGTTGGCGTGAGAGAATTCTATTCCATCTTTGGTTTTTCAACAGAGATTCCGAAGTTCCTTCCCTATTTGGGGAAAAACAAAAACAAAAACAAAAACAAAAACCCACAAAGAAAAACAAAGAGAATCAGAGATTGACCACCTCTCTCCTCTTCTCTTCTCCCCTCTCCTATCAGCCCCACAAGCACAACCCACAACCCAGACAAAGAACCCACCTACTGTCTGTGGGATTCAGGCGTAGGCCCCACATACAACGCGTGGCGAGTCAAAGCTTGGTGTAGGAAGTAAAGTAATAAACTTTACATCTCCTTCCCTCCTTCCACAACACAAGGGGCCTTTAGATAACTTGGTCAACCAATCACCCAGCAAGCAGGACACATGACACAGGTGTGGATGTGGTGGGACGGCCCGGATGGTCCAAATTATCGATTTGACGTAAGCACAGGCGTGGCGAGGCGATTTATATTTTTCTTTATGGGCTGTGGTCTTCCATTCTGGGCGATTTTTTGAATATTTTTTTTATGGAAAGAACTGAGAACAACAATATTATACTGTTACAAAATTTCTTGATGCTTTGTAAAATGTTTTGCGTGAGGTTCATGCCAATTTCCTATCATTTGGTGATGTGTTACTTTGATTGTAATACAGCTGTCCTTTTTTCTTAGGTAACACAACTGTTGACTAATTCTTCACAAAAATCAAAGGGATGCATCATATTACTTTCTAATACTAAATATTATATCATACACATGTGACACATGAAGCATGATGGATGTTACTATGAAAACATTGACCTGAATAATTTTCAGCCTTTATTAATAATAAAATGAAGAGTAAAAAAACATTTATGGTCACTGGGATTAGCCTCAAAAACAGTTTTAGTCACTGCAATTCCAATTTTCTCAATTTCATCATCATAAAAATTCATATATATATATATATATACAGAAAGCTTCCATTGAGGGATCCCTCAAATAAGCTTATTTGAGAGACACCCCTTGTAGGCCCCTCTCCGGATTGTATTTCACTAATTCAAACCGTATATTTTGTAGATACTCATTCAAAGATCATCTCTACAAAAAATCACTTGAATCCGATATCATTTGACCACTCAATTGAGTTATTGAAATTTGAGTACTTTCTTGATGCACCGTTGTTCGTTGATTTTGTATGACACAATTGGATATCGAAACGGTTTCCGATTTGTCTAATTTTTTGTAAGGATGATCTATGAATAAAGACCTAAAAAATAGATGGTTTGGATCATTGAGAAAAAAATTGTAGGGTACCCTAAAGGGCGTCCCTCAAATAAAATTATTTGAGGGATCCCTCAATGGAAGGGGACTGTATATATATATATATATATATTTCTTCCACGAGTTAGTCGTTTTCAGTGAATGGAAAAACAACATCTATCGGCGGCAACAATGGCGGTGGCCTCAATAGGGGAAGAAGCTCATCCAATGCGTGGCAATCATGACTCGCTACACGCAATTTTGCCCATACACGCACGCAACATGTGCGCACTCAAACTGACGGAATTGAGGGATATGACTTAATTTATTGGAGATGACAAAATTGGGAAAGTTGAAATTGCAGTGACCAAAATTGTTTTTGAGGCTAACCTGAGTGACCAAATATGTTTTTTATACTCAAATAAAATAGTAAATTACAAGCCTAGGTCGAAAACTATAGCAACTGGCGTCCTTCTAGGGTTAATAGATGAAGGATGTGCCAACACTGGGCCATAGTTGGGCGAACATGCAAGTTATGTTCGTGAGTGGGTAGAATCTAGTCTTCTTCAAATGATCACGGTTGAGGAAGGAACACCTCTCGACCTTGGGTTCTTTTACCTTGGACTACAAGGATTTGGCATTCTTAATCAACCAAAGTTGTCATGTTCAGTAACACTACATTGATGAGTGAACTTGAAAACTCGCTCGTGAGGACTTAGGTCAAGTGGGTTGTCGTGGTACTACTTAATTCAAAATCATGAAAACGAAGTGAGTATAACCATCTCGAAAATAGCAATATCCTTGAAAGTGTCTGGTAGAATGTACTAAAATAAAAAGGGATTGTGCTCAAGATCTTTGCGAAGAACAAAGAACTTGGTGATATAAGTGACGAATGTTACAAAAATCTCAGCAAAGTGCTTAATGGCTTGAATATGATAGAATAACTTGGAAGAGTGTATTGGTGCTTTTTGCAGCAATTTGGCTTGTTTGATTGACTTTTCATGTATGGCCCATGCCATTGGCACCATTATTTACTGGTATACTTCCTACTCATGATAGGAAAGCCTAACTTCATTCCTAATTAAATTGAATCTCAAAAGCCTAATATGATTCATGTTTCCATATTTGCTCTAATCTTTCCTTACATTGACTTGTACGCCAAGTCTCCTTAATTACTCAGGAGTGAACCTTCTTTAAACTCCTTGATCAACTAGGAAACTCCTTAGCCTTAATTGGATATGGATCTTGGCCAATTAGGGCGCTAACAACTTGATTAGAAGGCCTAACAAGGCTTTTCGGCCAATTAGGCTGCGATTACTGTGAGACCCTGAGATTTTTAAGGTTCTTGAAAGGCCTAACGTAATTGGCCTAAAAATAGGTTATGATTTTTCTATGGATTCTATTGAATTTTTGGGAGATAAGCTTAAGCTTGAATTTGAATATTGAAGCAAGCTTGAAATTAAATGAAAGAGAGGATGTGTAACTTTGTGGTAGGTTGAGAGGCTTTGTGTAGTCCCAACCAAGGTATGAATTGCATGACAAATGAGCTCCTTCATATGCTAACGCATAATTTGCAGTATTGCAGGGATGTCATCAGTAAAATAGTTAATCATTATCACGTGTGAACTTCAAGCATTTATTGTTAAAGAGTAACTCGTTGATAGATTATATCACTCAATTTAATAGGGCAATTCCTCATCTTAGATACGAGGAATTAATTACATAAGATTCTTTGAATTCTCTTATTATTTACAGTAAATTCAACTAATCATATATATTTCTTACCACTGTTATGTAGGTCTATCCAGATGTGAGCTAGTTAACTACCAACGATCATGCACATTTTCCTCCATCTAACCAAGTAATCCAATTTGTTAGTTTAAACATCAAGTTTGTGTGTTTCATTTATGAACATAGAAAATTTCATGGTGTAATATTTATTTTTTCTTTTAGGATAAGAATTCTACAAGGACATTATATCCACCCAATTTTTCTTTTACAAGTATGCTACAAAGTAGTGATTTCATGGCACAATTGAATCAAGTAATGATTCAATCAATATTATATATCTATAGCTTATGCCTACTTAGGAGTATTTGGTTGATGAAGCTATATGATGCAGGATTCACATTCATATGGTTATAAGCAGCAATATAATCCACATAAATAATGTCTCCTTATATGTGATAAGGTATTTTGAAAGACTAAAATAGGTACAATTATTTTTTACTTTTAACTTATCTAATTATTTGACTCAACTTTATGTATAATTTGTGCAGGTGCAAGAGTTGTTTATGCTTGGAAATCTTGACTCATTTTTATTTAAACTTGAATATACTTTATGGTTATAATTTGTTACTGGTGTTTTCTCTATTGTAGAATTTACAATGAACTATTATGATCATATTTTTGTTTTACAATCATTGAAAGTAGAATTTTTTCTTATTTTTTGACTAGTCTTAAGGAATTTCTCGTTTATATTTTAGTAGAGTATGAGTGTAATCCATTACCATATAAATTGAAAAGCATACCAAAAAATTTCCATCAAGCTTTGGTATGCTCAAAAAGTGCAGTATGCTGGACCACTTTCACTAATGAGATGAAGTGGTACAGCACTGAAGAAAGAGAATAGAAGGGCAAAAATTACAAAATTAGTGAAGAAGTGCAAATTACACACACCCAATAACTTTTGAAATGAATGAAATTTTGATTAACATAAATTTTCGTCAGTACAATATAAGGTACAAACAAATGACAACAAGTCCATTGCTTTGCTATACACCAACCCAAAATAAACAAATAGCTAACTCAATCTGGGCAAAAGAGGAAAAAAAAAAAACTAAAGAAACCCAATTAAAGTTGTATTCCAAACGAGTTCACACCCCTAAAAACATTAGAGAAACAAGCTCGGAGATGACAAAGACACCATCTCCAACAACATTCCTCTCCCTTCATGAGATCCCACATTGTCTGCAATTTCATATTACTTTGATAGACATTTATCCAATTGCTACCCAAATTGTTTGAATAAACAGAGCAATTACTCAACCCATATGAAACAAAAAATCAATTAAGACTTATAGAATTAACCAACTTGTTCCATTAACAATATACCCAAACCAAATTAACTTCCTCATCACCTTGGAAAATGAGAAATAAAATCAACATGTATCAATTGCAACAAGAAATAAATGACTACCAAATATAAATGAATAGAGAGAGTCATACCGATGCAGCAAGGTGCTAAACCCAAAAATTGGAACCTATGAAATGGAAAGGTAGTCTTATTTTTCAAACTTGGAAAAAAAGGAGTTGTAGCCAGGGGATTAGATCTTGCACAAGGCTTAGAGCATTTCCAGCAGTGACAATAGCCCTAGCAAAAGGTCCCCCAGGCTTGAGAAACCCACTCTAGCAATGAATTGTAGCCCGGGCAAGACATGGTCTCCGCCAAGACTAGGTAGGCCCGAAGGCAAGAATAGCCCAAGCTATTGCCTGAGAGTAGTGATGTCACGCTAACACCAGGCTGGAGTCAGCGATGAAAAGTCAATTTTTTTTTTTATTGTTGGCGCATCACACACATGCGAGGTAGGTGCATGATGCACGCATGAAGCAGGCGCGTGACGCACATTAGACGCGTGTGCGCTTCACGCTAGCTAATGGTAAAATTTTTTGAATTTTATTCACTGGGGTCAGCGACTACTTTTCTCCAACGGAATTAAGTCACTGGGTGCTACCTGGGGAGTCAGATTCTTTTTTTCTCTATCCAATGACTGCTAATTTTTGTGTAATAAAAATTAAAAAAAAAATACAAAAAATTGGAAAAAATACCAAAAAATTTAGAATTGTTTTTATATAAATACCTAGCAATGTTCTTAATTTTCCACACCAAAATTTCATACAAATTCCTCTCCTCATATCATATCTTTACTTTCTACTTTCTTATTTCATTTGTGTAAAAATACAAATGGCCTCTTCCGTCAAAGCCAGAGCCTCGTGGACAACCATGGAAGATGTTTTGTTGTGTGAGTGTTGGGTACAAGTTGGTCATTGCCTGATTACGGGCAATGAGATGAAAGATTCTCATATGTGGAGGAAAAATTATGGAGAATTTTTCAGTCAATTGGGTTTGCCTCGTACGGAAATGACATTGGCAAGTAGGTGGAAAATTTTGAATAAAGAGTTAGGGAAATGGAGAGATGCTGACAGAACCCAACCCAAATTCCACTTTAGAATCCATGTCGAACCCTGTGCATGTCCAACACCTGGCAGGTGTCGGGCATAAATGTCCAAAATATCCCTCTTGCCCTGCACCTCAAAACGACAAACACAATTAAGGGTTTAACTTCTGCCAGAAAACTAGCAGTCTCTCTTGAAAAACGGACATTTCCCAATAAATTTCCACCTGTGAAATATACAGTTAAAATTGAAAATCAAATCCCAATCATTCAACATGCATCAGACAAATATATCTAAATGGCCTCAGGCCTCTTTATACCATCTGGATATGGTCTCAACCATATGAATCTGGTCTCAACTCTTAGAACAACATAGATACATTATCAATTTCCAGTATGACCTAACTGAACAAATTTTCAGCACTGGATCCTGTGGTTGCACCTAGTAACTCTAGGTTGCCTACGTACCCTTATCAAGGGATCAAGCCACACGTAGTTCTTTACTATATGAAAACAAAGTTCAACCCATATGTAAGCACATGAATTAAATATTCCTTCAGACCTTCCCAAAACCAAGAACTTCAAACTCCAATCAATCCGCTGAAACTTAAGCAAAAGATATTGATTTTAGAATAATCTTCCACCCATCACAGATGTGCATAAACAAATACATATGTATAATAGCTCATTACAGATAAGTAGGAAAACAAGAAAGTTATTAAAATAACATTGGTCACTTGAAACCTTAATATCGATATCAACAGTTTGATAAAAACATGTATTAAAATTTTTACCAATAAGTACTAAGATAAAATCATCAATTTTTAGTTTAAAACATCTCAAAACTCAAATATTCTCCACCTAGGCGTAGCCCCATTTCATAATCCACCAATTCCAATAATATTCCATCAATTTCAAGTACCATGTATGTTACATCCTCGCAGAACTCAGGGGACACATAGTCAGCCAGAGAACGCATATCCATCAAATCCCTTGGCAGGACCCAAGAAAATATAATCAACCTTAGAACGCAAATCCTCGCACCACACAATTCAGGCGTCCTCGAGACTCGTGGGGCATTATCATAAATGACTACATTGTTCCAAAGGCAACTGGGGGTACTTCTGTGGTGGGTTTGAAAACCATTTCTTGAAACTTATCATAAAATTTCTTTTATTCCACAAATCCACTTTCACAAATCCATTTTCCAAATTTGTTTCTCAACTTTCCAAAAATAAGTTCTTAAATAGATAATCTAAAATCCCTTCTTGAAATGAGATCAATCCTAACATTCCTTAATTGAATTTGACCGTGCATAATCTTTCAAAATTGTTCTCAACTACATTTAAGTATGTACCACATACTATTGAGAGATTTAGTATCCATAATTCATCGTTTTCAAGCCACTGAGTATATATTAAATATAGACATATAATTAGATATTTAATTAATTTCTTATTCACGTCAAAATCTAATTAACAAACCATTCCCAACTCTACACAACTAACATAATATAATATACTTAAAAAGTAAAAGTGATTGCATAGTTACTCATAAATATTTAAATAATCTTTCTTAGTGTGATATTATTCTAAAACTACTAATGGCCTCAACCGAGCCGAAAGAGCCCACAATCTAAATTGACTGTACTCGTAGGGCTCACGGCCTCAATTTGTTATATACCCATTTCCTATTGGTCCATAATCATAATTTCTGATCCGAAAGTTTCTATAAGTTCGACAAGGTATACTTAATATGTCCCGAGAGTTTGGTTTCGATCGAGCGGTCGGATCGCTGCCGATTGCACGATCGGACGGTCCCCATTTTACCTAAATTTTGAATCATTGGTTCGGAGTATCCGGGACCCCGATTCTCGATCCGTGAGTTCCTACACAATCCTAGAGGCGCCTAGATCAACATACTTGAAAATGAAGTCGATCCATCGGTCCGGACATATCGAACCTGGATAACGCCTGATATGCGTAAATCTGTTTGACCGTCAAACGATAATCAAATCCAAATCCGAGCATACCGTCGTGCTGGGGATGACATGGGGAACATTTTAAAACCAAATGGGCCATCCAACCTTGGCCCACGCGCCGCCACACATGCCGGCAGCGCGTGGGTGCCTTGAGAGAATTCCAGCGACTGGAAAATTCTCAAAAATTCCAACAATACCTAGACCTACGTGATCATGACAACTAGTGGAGCAACCTTTGTTCTTGGCCCACGGCCAAAAAGTGGTCGGAGCTTGTTGGAAAATCAAGCCAAAAACTGATCAAAACCTAGGTTCTAGATCAAGCTTCAAAAACTCAAAATTGATCCAAACCACCAGGATAGATAGCCAAATCTCATTGAGAGGACGAGAAAGCATACCTGGATCGACGAATTCCGTGGTCGGAGCCTCCGGAACCGGTGTCTGAAAGTTTGAAGGAAAACCGGTCTTCTCCAACTCGTGGCGGTGACATGGCGGCCTGAGGTGGCAAGGCTTTAGCCTTAGACCTGGCATTATTGTACACAACCCGTTAACACGACATGAATTCGCACGAAAAATTTAGCATTCGGTTAACACAACCCGTTGATATCGTGTTAACCCGTTAAGCTAACGGGTTGTGTTAACCGAATACACGAACCAAACCGTTAAACGAGGGTAATTTTGTAATTTTCAATTCTAAAAAAAAAACCCTCCTAACCCTAGAATCTCTTCGCTCCACGTTGTCTACGTCTAAGAGAGTCTCCTCATCTCCACATCTCTCTCTCTCTCTCTCTCTCTCAAGTCCTCATCTTCTCCTTCTTCTTGTAATCTCTCATCTCTCTGTCTTTTTCAAGATCTTCTCCTGCCAAATCCTCTCTCAAGGTATGAATTTTTTTCAACATCTGTCCTTCTTGCAACCCAAATATTTGTTCTTTCTTCATTTGAAGAAGAACCCACCTTCATATAATTCAACAAGGCCACTGAAAACACAGAATTCATAAATAAAAAGTTGAATTTTGAGGACACAGAGATAAGAACAATACTCTAGCCAGGTCCACTACTACTACTTTGTTCCAAAAAAAAGGCCAAAACTTTGGAGTTTGAGATCTGATGAGCACGGGATGTGACCACTAACAAAGCTAGATGCATAGCAACAACAACTGCTTCTGAGTTTAGACAGCAGCGGAGAAGAAACAGCTCATAAATGTTGAAGTTTGGATTAAGTTCAAGAATTTTAGCTTTCGTTTGGAATGATATTGGTTTTTTCGGCATGTATTATTTGGGAATGATATTTGTTTTTGTATTTTTTGGGCATGTACTGTTGGCATTTAAAATTTGTTCAAAAATATAAGTTTTTAAATTTTTTTTAATAAAAAGTTTATTTTCTTAACGGGTCGTGTCATGTGATTCGCGAATTATAGCGGGTCGTGTTCGTGTTTGATATTTTTCACCCGTTTTCTTATCGTGTTGTGTTGTGTCAACCCGATAAAAAAAGCGAGTTGACATGAACACAACACGAACATTGCAAACACGACACGAATGCCAGGTCTATTTAGCCTAGATGTGCTCGCCGGCTTGTGCTGGTCATTTTCCGACTTGTCCCACGACTTAGCATGGTTGGAGCAGCCTGGATGCCCGGCCAAATGTGGCCAGCCTGTTTCACGAAGGAAGGAAGTCGGGGGGAGGAGGAGAGAGAGGCTGCACAGGTTTTAAAAGAAAAACTGACTTTGAAATATTTACGGTTGTGCCACTGCACTTCCGTTGATCGTAACTTCCTCGTTAAAACTCCAATTTGAGCCCACTACATGTCTACGAACTCACATCAACGCGCTCTATGCAACAATGCTACTCAAATCCCCAAATTTTTTCCTGATCAAAAGGTCAATTTTGAACCCATTAAAATACTCTCGGGCTAAAATTGTCTTTTACTTGAATAATTTAAGAAATGAATATTAATTTAGGAACGGGATATCACAGTGTTTGTGCCTGATAAATCACGGCCATGAACTGGCCGAAGGCGCCCCTTTTCCTCGGCCCTGGCACTCGCTCGATGGACTAAACGTGGCGTTTGGCCAAGATGTTCGGCCTTATTGAAAGCAAAAGAAAAGTTGCTAAGGCACGATCATCTCGGCCTCGGTTATAGGCCGAGGCCGAGGCCGAACAAAATTACGGCCAAAGATATTAAAGTTAGATCATCAAGTGGCAGCAGGGTCCCATGCTTCATTTAATGAAGTAGTGCCTCTGTTTATGGTAGCAAACCCACTGGCCAAGAATAGGCATTTAATGCACGAGGGAAGGTGGGAAGTGACTGAAGTTAGGATTTGGCGACAGAAAGCAGAGTGATTAGACGCAGACATTCTCACAAGAATTCTTGCAGCTTGAGAGATTGGGTGACTAACTATCAGAGCAATAAATGCGTCCTCACGGCCAGTTGCGCAGAAACCACGATTAGGGCGGCGGCCGGGATTCACCAGGATTCACGGGGTCACACCACCATGCTTCACGATCCCAAATGTCGATTGGACCACCCACTTGCGCTAATCAGGCTCCACTATGCAGGTTTTCAGCCTCGATTATTCATCCAGGAATTCTTCCTATAAATACAAGGCTCAAGCTACATTCAAAAGGTTCAAACACCAAACCAAAGCCTCCCACGGAGCAACTTATATTTTCCTGTAATGCACTTTCAATATCTTTACTTGCTTTCCTAGGAGTAGTGTTAGTTTGTAAGGAAAATCCATTCATCAATATGTCATACGACCCTTGATTTTCAAGGCGCCAGAGCACCATCTCTGTTATTCACTCATTCACCCCATATATCATACGATCGCTGCTCACTAAGCAGCTCCCCGGAGCAACGACCTAAACCCACCATCAACACCGCCACTAAACGGCCTTGTAGCTCAGGCCGTGAACCTGACAGCCGAGATTAGTTCCTCTCTCGGCTACAATCGTTTGATCAGAAGGCAAGTCCAAACAGGCGCATCACTTGACCACTTCCATTCATATCCACAATCTCGACGCACGGTAGACCGTGCTGGCACGCCCGCGCACAACCGCACCGCACCCAAAAGCAGGAAGCCGCGTGTCAACGCATATCCCCTCGGCCCAGAACTCCAGGCCGTGAGATTTGCGCGGCAGACACACAGATGCATTGGCAAAAGTGAGGTACAACGTTCAAAGTGGTAAAAGTCTTGGCAACAAGGTAAAATTTTTATAATTGCCGTTTTATTAAATTTAATGTCATATTGTTTGATATTTTCTTGCATTTCAAATTTGTTTTTTATTATAGATTATTCAAGCACAAATGTTAGGTGGTTGTGAAGAATTGTCCGAGATTCAAAATTATAACCACAGGTCCGGGCGTTGTGTTGAATGAGACGTCGCTCCACGATTCATGGGCATCGAAATTGCCGTTCGACTCCTCTGTCATTCAAGACTCACCGTTCCAAACGGAGTTGAGGCCTATTTGGAGAAAGGCAACAAGGCCAAGAGATGGAGCACTTTGAACAATGAAAGTGTAAAATTTTTGGAACAAATTGGTCTTCAAGGCGCAATGAGAATGGAGAGAGACATAAAAAGAGATGAGGTTGACAAGGCAAGAGATGAGGCATTTGCAAGAGAAAAGGGAGTATGCACACAAACATGACATGGACAAGAAAGATCGGGAAAGCATGGCCATGGTTACGAACCATATGTCCCCTAAAATAAAGGCATTTTGGAAGAAAAAAAAACGAAGAGATGTTATAAGAAGAAGGCTTTTCCGTGACGATTGACATAGCACCACGGATTGGTTAAATAACGAAAATCATTAGGCTATATTAATAGGGTTGCTCTTTCTTAATTAGTTGTATTTAAAATATTGCATACATCAAAATAAAGTATAATTCAAAACAAAGCATTAAACTTGACTTCATTGACAGTGATTGTCTTTTAGCCCTCATAAGTGCTCGATCAAGTCAACTTAACGTCTTTCGTGAACATAAGAAGATTGCACTTCCGTATAACGGTCATTCATACGGTTGTTGTAACAACCGTCCCTAATCAATTGTTTGTACTCCAGTTGTTATCCATTTGCTCCCACGAGGTGTTCATAAATTTTTGTCAATGTCGTGTTCATGGGATCGGGTTTGAACACTTCTGGTTCATCATAATCGTACTCATCCTCCACAATACGTCATTATAATGCTTCGAAGCACCTTTTCATCAAACATATGAGCAATCCCTCTAACGATTGCTCAACGAGCTTGGAGGATACTGAAACACATCTCCACATCTTTCTTATAACCCTCTTGATAGGCAGCAAAGTGCTTTTCCTTCTCCATTAGGGGATGCAGAATTTAAAGGAAACTTATGTTTTGCTTGGAAATGAATTTAGCCACAATATAAAATACAAAATTTATTCATAATGGGGGATTAATCTTGCTTATTCTAGTTGAGCTAAGACTTTTTCATTTAACCCAAGTATCTTAGGATCTAGTCTCTTTGAGCACAAAATAGAAAAGAGAAGAAATGTGAAGCTTTTACCATTGTAGACTTTTCTTGGAGAACCAAGAATGATCCCCTTGTTGGAAAGGCCTTCAATCTTCCCTTAGAATGTAGATTCCTCAACCAAGAGGCTCCAAAGTAGAAGTTATCTACCTCACCACACCAAATGGACTAGAGATGGAGAGAAGACAACCTAGAAGACTTAGATGCTAAATTTCTTATAGGTTGGTCCGAATTTTTGGCTAAGGAAGATGAAAGGGAGAGTGTCTCACCTACACATCACACCACCATGGAATACCAAAAACCCCTAACTAAGGTTTGAGTCATCTACCCATGCCCGGCCATGGGTAGATGGGTGAGCTTGAGTTGGGTCCTTGGATTTGTTTTGTCATACAACATTTATCCTTGGGCCTATTTGGCTTTTGGGTATTTTGCATTTTCTTTTAAATCACATTTAAAGCCCAATCCATTTACTTATGTCAAAGTTAATTTCATAATTGATTCTGAATTCTGAATTATGATTTAACTCTTAAATCACTATTATAGTGTTTCTAACTGACTTGGTCAAACTATTCGACTTAGTCAATTGCTTTAGTTAACTATGTTGACTTTGACTTGACCGTTGACTATGACCTTTGACATTTGACTCATAGTTTCTTTTCTCTTCATCTCTTTCTCTAATCTCATTTCTCAGTATATAATCCTTAAGTTCCTTTTAGCAAGCTAGTGGGTAGGATCAACTTCTCTAAGTTGACTTGTGAATTAAATCTTATTATTTAATTCTTCCTATTGATGAAGGTCAATTGAGTTTGATCTTTGCAGGACTTCCACAAAACCATGGTTCACGCCTGCTGCATGCAATGGTTGTCTGAGCTAAATAGGGTGTAGGGAAGAACTTATTCAAATTGGAATGATTGTGCAGTTGAATCATTCTCTTATATAACACTTCTTATTCACATTGTTAGATAAAGGAATCTAATGTCAAATACCTTAATGTGAATAATTCCTTTATATGATTATCCTGATAAGAATTGAAGACCTCTTCTTTCAAATCTTATCTTCTACTTTGTGTAAAGATTTGATGAATCATATATTCAGAGTATTCACTCTCTTTACTGAGAGTAGAGATCCCTTGTCGTACATTCATTTGCTTCAATGACTTCATTAAGAGTCTTAATAAACACCTTTAAGTCATGTCTTCTTAAACACAACAATATAGTAATTTCAAAGACAAACAACATAGCCGCAAGACATCTATGTTGTCTCAGGTCTAAGGATTAATTTGCACCATTGCAATATATGACTTCTAGTTTAACATGTAAGTAAAAACTTTCATTCTAGAACTCATGTATTTAATCGCATTCAGTGTACTTACCTTGTCATTCTCTATATATAGAGAAGATACTGTGTGCACTAGTCTTAGTGGAATATCATTGCCCAATTAATACTCCTATGACTAGGAACATATTTAGGATTAGGGATCATGATAAGTCTTGATGTATACAATCTCAATACATAGTTCTCATGTCCACATATATTCCTAGGACTATAGTTATTTTGTATTTCATAAGATAACATATAATCATGAATTAAAACAACTGGTCTTGCCCATAAATAACTTAATAAAGTCATTACAAAAGATGTCCTTAACATTAACTATTGTATAAATAGTTGGCTTTAAGGGCATATATCTAACATAATTGTTCTGACGAATGTCATCCACCTCGGGTAAATTCCGTCTCCTAGGTAGTACCCACCCGAGTAGATAGTATTATTGATTTGATACGTGATCTGAGGGGAAGGTCCTCTCAACACATCCTTGAACACTAGAGATTGACCGAGCACGTTAAGGTCGTTTTGAGATCCCACAACTCCTAAAAAGGCATGCCAAACCCAAGTATCAAATTATGCAACGACCTCAAGAACGATACTTTTTGGCCCTTCCTATTCCCATAATCTCCTTGCCCGGCAGTTGGTCAATTCTTCCATTGCTAGTGCATGCAGCTGATGCTTCCAATCATGCCTAGAAAACCTCGTGCCTCAGCTTTTTGCAGAAACCTTTGGAGGTCCCTAGGCATAAGTTTGCGGAGGTAATTTCTCGTGTAGAGAGTTTTGATTGCCTCACAAATTCTGGCCAAGCACTCTAGGATAGTGGATTTCCCCATCCTAGCAATCTCATCCACTTAGTCTGCAGATGCGCCATACGCAAGCATCTGTAAGGAAGTTGTAATTTTTTGTTCCGGAAGAAGACCCAAAACTCCAGCAGCATTGCACTTACGAACGAAGTATGAGTTGTAATTGCAAACATCATGCATGATTTTACTGAACAAATGGGGTTGCATTCTATATCACCCTCGAAAATCAACACTAGAGTATAACAAGTTTGGGATAAAGTAATCTTCTAAGAGATTCTCACCTCGAGAGTGTCTACGTCTGTCCACGTTAATCGAGCACACCCTTGGCTAAAACAACTAGATTGTTAAGTGCTTCCCACTCCATTTCTTCTTTAGCACATTTGTGCATTCTTTCTTCATTTTCTCGCTTGGCTCTCTCCAACAACCTCCTCATGTAAGACATTGAAAGTAGAATGTGTTTTGTAAAATATGATAAATGAAAGGATAGAGAGGATATGGATGATTGGTGTGAGTTGAGGGAGTGGTTTTATAATAGGATTTAAAGGATAAAGATGACACGTGGCACAATAATAGCAACCAAAAATCTTATCTGAAATATGAGATGTTAATTTTATAATAAATATGGACACGTGGCAATCGAAAATCTTATCAAAATATTTTATTCAAAATATGAGATGTGCATTTTATAATAAATATGGACACGTGGCAACTGAAAATCTTATCAAAATTAATCTCGTAAGTATAACAAATAAAATTGATTTCATGTGAATAGTGATTGCATGTTGCCATGGCAATGGGTGGGAAAGTTTTTATAAAAAAAATGTTAGGGGCAGGCACTATTCACATGAATAGTAATAGCCCTTGCTTGCCTTGCCCTTTGCCATGACAAATGAGTGAAAATGCTCTAAGTGTAAAACAAAATAAAGGAACTACTGAGGGAAAAAAAGAAGAAAAAAAAATCTGCAGAGATTGTAAAAAAAAAAGAGAAGCATAAATAAGGATAGTTGATTTTGATCTACCATTATCCATAGTTTTTTGGCTGCAAAAGGTGTTCTTTTCTCTGAAGTGGAGCAGACTCCAACAGCAGAAGGAACAAAAACAAAACATAAAGAGAGTTCCCTAATGAGGTTAACGTTAATACTGAACGAAAGCTTTCTCTCACTTTATTAACAGTCATGCCACATGTCAATATCTTAGTTTGTATTACCACCTGGCGGTGTCATGTGATAATACGTATCATGGTATAATTTCTCCACCTGACTATGCAAATGTATGATGAGTAGAATAGGAACAGACACTAAGTTGTAGTTCATATAATTTATTTATATTTTCTTGTAGTAGACTATTTGGATGTGCTTGTAATAGACTATTGTTTTGATAAGTAGTAGTTATTTTATTTGATCTTCCAACTTTTTTTCTTAATTATATATATGCAAATTATATTGTCTATATTGGCTAAAGGAATGGAGAGTGGACAGTCTAGTTTATCAATAGGAAGTAGAAGGGTGTGGAAAGCACATGAGGAAGAAGCATTGTTGACCATACCTGAGGATGTAGTCAACCGTGGTTTACAATGTGATAATAGTTCCTTTAAATTTGGAATAATGATCCAAATTGAAAAATCATTGGTTGAGAAATTTCCCAATACTGATTTAAGGGTAGTCCCACATATTGAGTCCAAGAAGAGATTTTGGAAAAAATTGTATGGGATAATATTTGACATGATTAACAAAAGTGGTTTTGCTTGGAATGATTCTTTAAAATGCATTGAGGTTGACAGTGATGCAGCATGGAACACTTATGTGCAGATTAGTACATATGTTAAGTAATATGTAATTCTTATATTTGTTATACTTACAGTTTTATTTATAATTTTTCCATTTTGATGCAGCATAACAAGGATGTTGATGGTTGGAGGGGGAAACAATGTCTAATATATGATAGGTTGAAAAATATATTTGGGAAGGGCCGAGTAATTGGTCGAGGGTATGCAACTCCCACTGAAATGATGAATGAGCTTGTGCATAACATTGATGTCAATGATGATGATGAGGAAGTTGAGGTTGAACCAGATCACTATGCCTCTTTGCCAAGATCAAATCAACAAAACTCAGCTGGCTCAAGCAATCTAAATCGCAAACGAAATGCAGATACTGATATTCAAAAGGAAATAGCTAAAGCATTTGGTGAGATGATTTATGAGTCTGTTGACCAATTGAAAACTATAACTAATAGTTTGATGAAAGGATCAAAACCAAGACCTGACATTGCTGCTGAATTGGCAAAGATGCACTTATCTATTAATGACCAAATTAAGGCACTATGACTAATTTTGGAGAAAGCAGGTGATGAGAGAACATTCTTGACTAGGGGTGGGCATCGGGACTGGAAAACAGGAACACTAAATCGGGTCGGATGGAAAAAACCGGAAAAAAAATCGGTTGACTAAAAAAGTCAACAAATTGCATCGAATCGGACCGAAACCGATTCCAGTTTCACACAACACCAAATTGGACCAAACCAGACGGGACCGGTTGTGTATAATTTTTTTTTTATATACAAATTTATTGAACTCTAATGCTATATTTTTAATCTCATAACTAATATTTCCCCAAGCCCAACTTCAAAACATCCCTCTTTTTTAGGCCCAATATCTCTCTTTCTATGAAATGGGATAATTTGTTAATTTTCAAGCCCAAAAAATTAAATTTTACTATGAATTTGTATAAAAAAAGAGTTTCAAAAAACAAAAATAAAAATTCGGTCTAAAATCGAAAATTGGACCAGCCGGTTTAAACAAAATCACACTAAAACTAAACCTGTTAAATAATATCGGTTTCGATTCCGAATTGAGGTGAAAATTAGACCAAACTAGACCGCGCCCACCCCTACCTGACATTGGATGGTGCTACAAGAAAAGCATTTGTTCTTCTTTTACTTGGGCGAGGGAGCTGTGATTAACTCTTTGATGTAGTTTAGTTTATGTACAACTTTCCCTTTTGCTCTTGTCACCTTAGTATGTGATCACTTTGAATGATACATTATTTAGAACTGTTTTGTTATTAACATATGTGAGTTTGTTAGAATTTTTATGAGATACTACAATTATGATAATGGGTTATATGAAAAAAATCTTGGCAAAACAATTGAAAAACAAATCTTGTCATATGAATCTTATCAAAAAAAATTTCGTGTCATTTGAATTTCAATTTCCACTTAAATTATCAATGAATTTTTTTATAAAAATAAGTAGTCTGATTCGATGTTATTCGGAAAATCACTAAACACAGTATAACTTAGTCAGATTATTTATCCGGAACAACACCAAATGCCTTGTAATATTATGGATAAACAGTCAGTACTCTTCAAAATAGATTAATACTATTCGACAGAAATTAATCAGTACAATCTGACGTACCAAATGAGCTCTCACGGTAGAATTTCGCAAGCAAGATTTGCTCCTCAAGCCCAGCCGTCTCTTCTTTTAGGGCTAAAATTCATATAGCCCAACTCAATCCCATATTTCCGTTTGAGACTTTCCAAAAACTACTCCAAATCCCAGATTAAACTCTCTCTCTCTCTTGACCAAAAAACTCTCTCTCTCTCTAGTCAAGTTCAACTCCCCGTAAAGAGAAACTCAAGGAACCTGCGTTATCGACAGAACCCACTTCAACCCACTCTTTCTTCACCATTTCAAATTTTCTACCTCCAAATCACATTTGAACCCTTTTGAAACTCTGTTTTAATCAAATCCAATCTCTCTCTCACTCTCTCTCTTCCCCAAGCCATGGACAACCTCCAAGGCTACAGAGACGAAGACGACGAAGAAGACGAAGAATCGAAACCCACCACCACCGCCACCGCCACAATCACAACAACCGAACAACCCATTGAACCAAGCGAAGCCATTGACCCAAGCGAACCCACCACCGACGAGCCCGACGCCGACCCCATTAACCCACAATCCAACGACCCGCAAAACGGCAACAAAACCGAAACTGAAGCCTCCGAAGACCTCTCCGAGTCCCTGAAATCCCAAGAAAACGACAACGACAACGAAAACGACAACGACGACGAAGACCCACCTCCCAAGAAGCAGAAGCAGCTCTCTTCCCTCACGATCCAGCTCTCTTCTGACCAAGATCAAACCCCATTGCCCCAACCGAGCTCCAACGGAGTCGCCCTCCCGGCCCCAACCGCCCCGAATTCCAAGAAATCGAAGAAGAAGAACAACAATGTATGGGTCACCAAGTCGACCCGAAAGGGGAAAAAGAAGAGCAAGGCCAATAACAACAACAACCACAATGCCCCTGCAGACGACACCGTTTTGATCACTCCGGTGACGCGGTTCCCAGATAAAAACGACGACACCCTGGACATGACAATCTGCCTTTCCAAGGTCTACAAGGCAGAAAAAGTCGAGGTGAGTGAGGACAGAATGAGTGCTGGCAGTACAAAAGGGTATAGAATGGTTAGGGCCACTAGGGGAGTTGTTGAAGGGGCTTGGTATTTTGAAATAAAGGTAGTGAATTTGGGAGAGAGTGGGCACACTAGGCTGGGGTGGTCCACTGAGAAAGGGGACTTGCAGGCGCCAGTTGGGTATGATGGGAATAGTTTTGGGTATAGGGACATTGATGGGAGTAAGGTGCATAAGGCTTTGAGGGAGAAGTATGGTGAGGAAGGGTATAAGGAAGGTGATGTTATTGGGTTTTATATAAATTTGCCGGATGGGGGGTCGTATGCCCCGAAACCGCCACACTTAGTTTGGTATAAGGGGCAGCGGTATGCTTGCGCCCCCGACACGAAAGAGGATCCTCCTAAAGTTGTGCCTGGTGAGTGGTTGTTTGGTTTGTGTAATGTTTATGTTTTTCAAGTGTTTAGCTTCATTGCTTTCGTGGTTGTAATTGTGTTTGGTGTGAAATTTATTGTAGTTTCATTGTGTTTCTTGAATCTACATTCTTGTTTCATTGTATGAATATGGATATGAATATGCTTGCACAATTCAACCACTATGGCACTCTTTCTCTGTGAATATGGATATGAAATGCTGGCAGGCATTGTGAATGTGATAAACTGAACAGCTGTTTGTTTGATAGGAAACAGAATGAAGGTCTTTTTTCTGAGAGGTACAATCAAAGTGGACCAGTAGTCAATAGAAGATAGACCTCACTCAACATAGGATAAAACATTCTTTAACTTAAAGAGAGACCTATTAACATCTATTCAAACAAAAACATAATCAAAACAACTGAAGAGCTATTCAAGGGAGGCTTGTAGAGGCCGAAAGGAAAATGCTTTCACTTGAAGTCTTTATTACGTCTCTATTACAGAATGACTTTTCTAGCCATATACCTGCAATTCTGAACTCTATTATCATCTCATGGGTATCTAAATTCAGGGGAACACATTAGCCAAGAGAATGCACTGCAATTCTGAGTTGGTTTTACTTTGTGAGATAGACTATAAAAATTTATAGCAAAGGTTGAGAAGTGTGATTGTAAAGAAATTCATGAGAGAGAATTTATAGATTCATGTGCTTGTGAAGAAGAGAGAGAAGCCTCTACATACTGGGAGAAGTGATCTTAGTGCATTTTGGCATCCGGCCAGTCTCCTGAAGGTGATGAAATTATTGCTCATATATCAGTATTTAGCCAAATTAGTTATGAATCTTAATCTCATTTCTCTTCCCCCCCCTCGCTCCTTCCTCGTTCAAGAAGTCATAGCGTGAGTTAAAAACTAGGTAAGGGGAAAATTTGTTAATGAGGAATTTGGATCTTGAATTTCAACAATTGACTCTGCAGATATGGGGTTGAACTGCAATGCATGAGTCTACCCCCTTTAGAGTTGGGAGTTTTGACTAAGCGGTATTATAGGCTTTGAGAGTCTCCACTACATTAGGATTATTTCTTACAAACCATGCAGGCATTGACTCTTGGGATGTGCAATCCAGTTACAATATAATTAGAATAGTGAAGGACATATTCTACTTGAATGACACAGGATATTAATCTTTGTGTAAGACAGGACATTGAGTTTTTGCGTCCAGGCTGCCATAGTCTGTGTCCAGGTGAAAAAACATGATTGGACTTCAGTTCTACCATTTAATGACAATCGAAAAGCTTCAGCTATTATGAAGTTGAAGATATTTGCATTCTGTATTTTCTTTTCCAAAGATTAAAACTAAGGAATTTGAGTGGGGTTTTCCTACCCCCATTTCAAAACCACCGCTTATTATCTATCCTGTGTTTATCAACTAAATGCCGGCCTCTTTTGTGTGAAAAAAATACAATTGCTTTGTGTCTGAGAGCACCGTTGATTAATGGCTTTGATGGTTGAAAAATGCTTCATTTTTCACCAACTTGTTAATTAAATTTTTTTCTCGAGATTAAAAGTACAGAATTTTTATAGGGTTTCCAACCAATTCCATTACAAGTCCTACTTATTTTGTTTTATCAACTATTGCTAGCCCTATATTGTGTGCAATAGTATAATTGCTTTTGGATATAAGCATACCGCATGTACATTTCATTTGGGAGCATCTTTGACTTACTGGGTTTGTCGTAATTCAAAATGCTGCCTCCTCCGTGCTGCCTCTTGCATCATCTTGCTATTTAATTGTTGCCTTTTCAGGGTTCTATGAGCATTTGTTGAACTTCTGTTCAACTAAAAGAATGCTTATATTCTCATTCTGTAAAGTTAGATTGCTAAGGTATGATAACCTATGTTTTGTTGGAAGGGTAACATTGGAGTGATTATTGATTTGTTGGGCAGGAAGTGAGATATCCTTCTTCAAAAACGGGGTATGCCAAGGAGTTGCTTTTAAGGATCTATATGGTGGCCGTTACTATCCTGCTGCTTCAATGTATACCCTTCCCCATCAACCAAATTGTGTGGTCAAGTTCAACTTTGGTCCTGAATTTGAATTCTTTCCAGAAGACTTCGGTGGACGTCCAGTGCCCCAGCCCATTGTTGAAGTTCCTTATCATGCGTTTGAAAACCGAGTTGAAAATGGAGTCTCCGATGAGAAGAAACAATAGCCAGCAAGCAGCCCAATTCAACCGTATTATTAAGTGTTCTGGAGTTGCCTAAAGCCAACAAAAAACAAGAAAAGGAAACCTTCATGGATTTGGGAGAATGATATGAGTTTAACTTCCCTTTGTAATTTTGATTGTGCTAAAAGTATAATTAAAAATGAATTGACAAGCACTGTATTCTTGACCTTTGTCTGACAAGTTCTGATGGAAAATATAATGATATTGCATGGCCTGATATTGTCCTGATTATTCTGAGTGATAAATATCTCTGGTTCTTTGTGCTTGTGCATTTGTCTCAGTAAGTTCATTATAATTATTGTTATTAAGCTTTAGATTCTAGATACTTTTGCATTGGTTGAATGGATACACTTATTTCCAGATTCTCAAAGGCTTAGCTACCTGTTTCAGAATTATGCCTTGTCTATGGTTTTTTGTTATTATTTTATTTCTTTGCTTTCTGTTTAGGAATTTTACTTTCTTCCAACTTTAATTTTAACGTTGTAGTACCTAGCATATTTCCTAGAATGCTCCATCTCTGATTTTCTGCTTCTGTTCTGAACTTGGGAATGGTCACACACACACACACACACACATGCTAATTATAAGAAGCAATTTGCAACAATTATATACTGCTCAATGCACATAGAGTTGTTGAGCGTTAAGGTAATCAGAACTTATAATGACCTCTTGTCCATCTTTTTTTGTTTTTGGCCATAGCATATTGTGGTGTCTTTTTATTATTATAGTTTAGATCTTTAGCAGGGGTGGTTTCTTTTGTGGCTAACTTATTATCTGATTGGAAATTTCCTCTTGTGACAGGAGATTCGTATCTCGTTGGCCCATGAGCACTTTGTTAGAATTGGTAGACTTCAACTGTATTGTAGAGGCAACTAAAATGATGGATCAGATCCTATGATAAATCTCTGTTTGGTCATATTGCTTTTGGAATGAAATCTTGCTTTCTTTTCTAGTCTCTCATGTTGTTGTGGATATTAATGTTGGGTAGATTAACTGCTTGCACTTTGCCACATGAGAATTGCAATGGTTTTTCTTGGCAATGACCAGTTCCAAAGGTACACTGAGGGTTATGTCTAGATTAATAGTGATTTGAGAATGACTTGGGACCCTTTTACTTTTTCTGTATCTATTGCTAATCTTTTGACCACTCAAAATAGGTTATTGCATAATAAATATTGAACAAATATATAAACTCTAGGGGTTTCAATATGATGCCTTATGTAAAAGGGTCACACCTAACATTTTGTTGTTGAATACTAGGTTTGGCATATTTCATGACATTATGTTTGCATTGTGCTTAAATGAAGACATCACGAATAGGAGATTCGAGAAGGCGCAACAATGAAGACAGCCTATGGGGTTACTTGAAGACTCAAGAGCTTAAAAAACTAGAGGTAGAGTCAATACATGAGATTTGCCAAGCTTCATCTAGTTCTTCAGGTAGTCTAGGTTAGAGTTAGGAGATGAGATCATGCTTTAGTTTCCTGACTTTAGACTTAGACAACCCATGATCAACGTATATCAAGCTATAATGGGGAGTAAGGGACTGGCAAGTATGGGAGGCAGCCCTACCACATTTCTACAAAACTAATTTTGATGGATCACATAATGTGAAGTGGTGGGGAAGCTTGGGTGTGGTGATACACAAGAGGATGGTGATAAGCTTGTGGTAGCCATGGTGCGGAAATTTTTTTGAAATCTTACCCCAAAAACTACAGACCTTATAGGTGTAACGTAATATCAGGATTGCGTTTAGCTCTGGATATGGATTCCATTTATCTATTCTTGAAACAGATGTCAAGGAAGTTGCACATTTGCTACGGAACAGAGAGGAATATTTGTTTATGGAGGGTAATCGGGGATGAGAAGTGTAATATTTAGTGGCTAGGTTTTCTCGAATCATATTGATCACGCTTAGCTAAAATTGCTGCTCATTAGATCAAAAGATTTACTCTTTGTTTCTCTGAATCTAGAATTTGGGTTGAAGAGGCTCCTTGGCTATCTTCAACTAAATAAACAGGAAGGGAGAAGTATTTTAGGTTTTCTCGGTCATTTTCTAAGAATGGTTTATGACAAGCACATCCTAAGTTTTACGATTGGTGACCCAGTTGACTTTTAGGTCCTTGTATGCTGCATCTCTATTTGAATTATACGGCGCTTAAAGTCTGTGTACACCCTCGTATGGGTTCTTGTCTTGCTCAGATCTCTTCTGGGTTACTGTCTTGCTCAGATCTCGTCTCTGTTCTTTGCTTGGATCTCTTCTTGGTTCTCGTCTCACTATCTTGCTGACCAATTTTTTTTTCGTAAAACTCTTAAGCATGCTTTCAGCTCTATTAACAGAAAGTGGGGAGTATTGATATTTACTCCCCAGCTGTAGGGGAGTGTCCTGAGTGTAGGCTGCTAATCAGCGCATTCCCTAAATTAAGAGATCTGATTTCTTGTAATTAGAAATTTTCCCAGACACAAATGCATAATCCTATTATGTATTTTATCCAAAAGTATTTTGAATCACCCTGATCTCATTAAGTTTAAATGTGAAGAACATGGTTGGTCTTTAAACTCGAAAGTAAGTAGATATTTCTGTTTCTTTTTTAGGCTGATTTGCGTACTATTGGAGCATAGAAGGATTATGTTAAACCATATAAGTGCACGGTTGAACCATACAAGTCTTGTGTTTTCTTGTTGTTCTCATGTTATGCCTTTTTCGAAGTTTTGTACATGTATGCTTTACTTAAATTTAGCTTTAATTGATTGTAATTTGTAATCACCATGAAATTTGCTTGATTTTGGAATCATTGTCCTTAGTTTAGTTGATTTAGCCTTGCAAGTTCTGTATATACCTCCAATGGAGATGAACAAAAATCATCCAGTTCTCAAGTAGTCTCCTGGACCAGATTTTGAATTTACAGAGTCATGCAGATCACTCTGTAGACTGTAATGTTCTCACTGGGGACACTGCCTCTCTACTTTCATCATTTATCTCTAATTTGGGATTAACACCTTGGCCCCCTTTCATTATTATCGGGTCTTGAGGTGTCCTTCGATGGAGATAAATATAATTGTCCAATTCTGAATCTTTACAACATGATGTTTACTGTTTGGTGAAGTTCTGTGTGCACAGAGGAGAAGCATCTATGCCACTATCAGTGGGGGTTGCCCGGGTGGGTGAGAGACTATTATGAAATGCCTACTTATCAAAAGCTGTGTTTGCATTTACAGTTAAAGCTTCATACTTCAAATCTATTCATTTGCTAAGTTATCATTTTAATTTTGGAAATTTGTCCATCCTGAGCAGTTCTGAAATGTTAGAAATCTTTAATTGGCACCTTGTAAGTCCCATGCTTCCTCATGTCAAACATTTATTCCATTGAGATTCTGATGATAAAACTTTTGCTGCTCTTGTTTTGTTATGCTGCATAGGGCTCAGTGTCCCTAATACTTACTACTCTCTCTCTCTCTCTCTCTCTCTCTCTCTCTCTCTCTCTCTCTTTTGCACACAACTAGTCAATCTGCACCGTATCCGAGTGCAGAATAATGCAAGGAAATTGCATGGTTGATGGAAGCTGTATTTGCAAGATTTGCTGAAAAAAAAAACTATGGGGTGTTTCTATTGTTGCTTCTAGTGCAGTGGAGAGTTGAGGCCCTCTTGAAAAGCCAGAGGGTGGAGAGGTTGGTGCCTCTTGGAAGGAAAAGGAGCTTCTTTCCTGAATGAAGGCCGCTTCTTGAGATGCTTCAGAGTATGCTTGACATAATATGTCCGGAAATAAGGCGAAGCTCTCTCTTTGAGCTTAAGGATGATGAAAAAGATGATTCTGAAAGATACAAGAATGGCAACAACAGCAGCCAAGTCCCACCACTTTGAGTGATCCAGATTAATTCCGGCAATAGTCGTAAGGATATACTCGCCTTTCAGCTTTGGGCCATTTGGTTCACGAGAATCAAATTCTCGGCCAACCAATGCGTTCTTGTACTCTCCCTGCATAAGCCAGTATAACAGTGGTAAGTTCAAATTGTTAAAAGTGATTGTACGTTCCTCATAGGACATTTTTTGGCTGATATATGTGTAGAGTTGTTACCAAAGCTAGCAAAAGTTTACCCTTTCTTTTCAACAATAACAGCTTTGAGAAACTTCTCAAGAATTCCGGTTTGGAATTCTTAGGCACAACCGGATGCATACCATATAGAACTGGTCGTAGTAAGAAAAATTCTTAGCATGGTGCCAATTTCTGTACCCAAATTTTTGACTATTCTTGAGAAGTAACAAAAACTGGTATTCTCGCAAAGACGGGTAAACTTTTGCTAGTTAAAAACTAAAATATGTTTTGCCTGGTACCTGTAATGCCCATGCACCATAATTTAGGTATGAAATTGGATACCGCCAAACCGGTTTGGGAATGTCAGGCGGCAAGCGGAAGAATCCGGCAGTCATCATCATGATTCCCTAAATAAGCGTGGTAGTTAGTGATAAATAGAACCTTAAGTAAACTTAGATGAAGATGAATGAGATAAGCTCTGCAAAAATGATATGCAGTTGTTCTTACTAAGTATCCTGCTCCAACTATTACTCCCATCAAGTAGTTGGGAACAAGAGAAGCTATAATCATCATGGAGCTCTCTACTGCTGCAATGGCACTGAGAAGATCGAGGCACATGAATACGAAACGAGGAAATTGAGAATGAAATTCCACCATGTAGTAAGTTATACTGGCAGTTGCAATCGACATCACAGCCAAGAATGGGAAAGAAGAGAGGAAATTTGACAAAATGAACACAGCAATCCCATAATGCCCATTGAGCCTTTCTTTATGAAAAACCTGTTATACAGAACAAAAACTCTTGAGTTTCGAATTTCAATCTGCTTATTTTAAAATCAGTTATTTTCATGCTCACAAAAACTGCGTTAGTGATTTTTACTTTCATTTCTTCAAGGAAGGATGGGAAGCCTCCAATGGACAGGAAAGTCATGAAACCAGAAATGAATCCAGCACAAGCTCCTCTTGCCAAGATTGAATTGAGATCTGTTCCCAGATTGAAGAATATTGTACCGACGCAGACAGATAACAGCAGATAGATGATGATTCTTACCCAGTAATACCCCATGTCCCTTGACATATTCAGAAAAGATCTCTTTGTTAAAGTTGAGAGTTGCTTCCACCATGTTGCTTGGCTCCCACTCCTTTTTTCTATCATGGGTCCTTCCTGTAAAACAAGTTTTTGACTTGTAAATAAAATTTACACAAAATTGATCTTCCCTTAAGTGACAGAAAGTCTCATGTAAAGTTCAAAACCTAAACTATCATTACATCCTTACCATGGATGAGATCTCTCGGATTCTAGCCCTCGTCCTTGTTGCATATTCAGAGCTCTTGTACTTCTCAACAAGCATTGCTTTTATCTCTGCTGTTGCTAAGTTCATTAAAGGCTCTGATGATTTTGGGATGTCCTGTATTTGAAAACAAAGAAGGTATATTATCAAGTGAATACCAAGGCTTCAAATATTGGAAGATGGCAGATAAAAGAGGAGATTGGACATAAATTTATGAGCTAGAACCATGTTCAGTACAAACAAATTATCAATTATAATGGAAGAGCAATTAAGCAAAACATAAGTACACGTATGGTTATACAACATACGTACACGAATTCTTTGAGAGTCATTCATTGTTACTCTGTCGAAGTCCGAATTGATACAACGAAGAAAGTGATCAGAAGGGTTTCTTCGACTTGGACATGGAACTCCTGCTCTGGCAAAGAACTGTAATTTTTTTTATAAAAAGAATTAGCATAACTAGCTTCAAACTCTCTCTAAAACTTGGAAACTTTGACACTTTCATATTAGTATACTTGTGCATAAAGTAAGCTATGCGTTCCAGAAGAATTTTGCCATTGAATTTATTGTGACATAATTTTTTTTTAAAAAGTATATCATCTTGACTAAGAACAAGAAATCTATGTAGATGAAACATGGAAATCATTTTAGTGAAGGGATGGTTGAACTAATTTAACAATTCTATTCTGTAGTTATATCCAAGTGTTCAAAATTTGAACCATGAAATCTTTATATGTTTGTTTTATATATTGTTGTTGTACCTCTACAGCCAAATTTGCTTGTCCAGAAAAAATTGTTAAACCACCAGAAAGCAGAACAAGATCATCAAAGAGAGCAAAGACTTCACTGCTGGGCTGATGAATGGAGGAGATTACAGTTCTGCCATCAAGAGCAATATATCTGAGAGTTTGAACAACAAAGAAAGCTGAGGCACTGTCAAGGCCACTTGTAGGCTCATCCAAAAACAACAGCTTGGGCTTTGTAAGAATTTCAAGAGCAATGCTCAGTCTCTTCTTCTCCCCACCACTTATGCCTCTCAAATGCCAATTTCCAATGAGCCTGTCAGCACAATCTTGCAGACCCATTTCTGTAATTGTTGCATCCACAATGCCATTCACCTCTTCTTTGGTCAAAATAGTTGGAAGCCTCAAATGAGCTGAGTAAGTTATGGTTTCTTTTACTGTTAGGGTTCCCAATAGTGTATTCTCTTGGGTCACATAAGCCTGAAATTTTACATTGAGGGGTGGTAAAAAATTTAATTCATATTAAATGTGCACATTAATATGTATTGCTAGAAACTGACATTATGCGCACATTAAATGTTGTACTATCTGAAATAAGAAACATTGTACCCTCTGGCACATGTGGTTGGGTGGGGGTGGGGGATGGGGGGTGGTGTGGGGGCACTTGCAAGAATATGGAAGTACTTACTGCAACACCATAATCCAGTCTCCTCTTCTTTCCATTCACGAGTACATTTCCAGTCATGACAACATTTCTTGAAAGTCTACCTGTCAAAGTGCAAAAATTCAAGTTTTTATAAACTATAAAATTTAACATTAGCAAGACATTTTTGATTTATAAAAAAAAAAAAAAAAAAAAAAAAAACAATAGTAAGACATTACAAATGCATAATTTTTTTCTTTTTTTGGGGGTAACTACCATTATAGATTTTAACCCTAAACCCTAATTCCACGTAAGATTTAACATTTCGGTTGAAATGAATCTCTGCTATTTTTTCTACATGCTAAAAATGCTACCTTAAATTTAGCATCTCCAAGATGCTCTTATGGCATGTTTACTAATCCGTAATTGAATTAAGAGGAATTGAATTGAGGAGAATTAGATCCCGAATTCATATTGAAGTTGTTTACACCATATGAATTGAGGAGAGTTAGATTCTGAATTCTTATTGAAGTTGTATGGAATTAAAGTAGGAGTGGTACTAATTACTAATGTTCTCGTTGTTGGGTTAAAGTATATGACAAATTTTGAACTTTTAAAAATGTGTGAGAAAATAATGGGTAAAAAAGATGAATTCCTAATGGGTTAATTCTCCAAAATTTAGAATACCACCTCCCACTTGAGATCAGGAATTCAATTCCTAATTTTGTGCGGGCCTCACTTACTTTTTAATTCATTAATGTGAAGTAACACAGTAATCCTCCATAATTGAAATTTAATTCCTGATTTGAATTCGAATTCCTAATTAATAAGCACACCGTTAAAGTAATTAGGCTTGGGGTATGGACATCCCACCTCCTTACCTAGAAGAGTAGTTGAGGCATTGTGGGAGGTCAACAAATATTCAACTATGGAAATGACTTTTTTGGCTGTGTCATTCATTCTATCACCAAAGAAATAAGGTCCTGAACAGCGAAGACAAGACTTAAAAACTATCATGTGGGTGTCCCCAAAGTTTCTGAGTGGTTCCAGTCCTGTATGCCAATCCTATGTTAAATGGTGCAGAGTCTGTGCTCTCAGGTTTTGAATGCCAATCCTATGTTAAATGGTCATTGATCATTATTAAACAACCAACCTCCCCAATTTACTATCCCATAACTAATTCCATTTATCCATTATTTGGTATATTATGAGAAAAACTTATTTATATTGGGGATACCATTGTGGCGAATTTCCGAGCCAACCATCTATTGTTATGTGTTTGAACTTTCCGAAATGGCAATTCAACTTTCTGACATGACAATATGTGATAGGCTTGGAATACCGTCACAGTGTCATCCCCATTACATGTAAGTTCTTCTCGTATATCTGCCATAATGTGCTATTTACAAATATGAACATAAATAAAAAATAAAGGCACTATCACATAAGTTGATATTTAAAATTTTGTAAACTGAAAATTGGAGCACAGTAGATAAAACAAAAATCAAGTGACAGAAGAAACTTAATAGCCTTCATCTGCTCGTGCAAGAAAACCTTCTTAAGAGGCAAAACATTTTACCAAGAAAACTCATTTAACTCTTAATGGGAGCTAATTTGAATTCTCAACCTTGATTATTAAATACACACATGCACAGCTCAAACTGTATATATCTACTTCTTATGCTAAATGATAAGATCATAACTTTGCAAATGAATCAAGAAGAAGACAACTATTTCTTAAACCAATTAGAACCCAGAAGTGTTGAATTTTTTTTCTTTTTCTTTTGAAACTAAACTTGTTCATGTGATTGAAACATATATATAGTAACCCAAACAAACATGAAACACAAACCTGCCAAAGAATCAAGAAGGGTTGATTTGCCAGAGCCAGAAGGACCCATAATAGCCATGATCCTACCAGGCTCAGCAAACCCACTCAGCCCATCAAGCAGTCTTCTGCTGTGCCCATTCCCAAAGTTTGGAAGCACAACACTCAGATCTTCCCACACCAAATACATGCCAAGATGATGAAGATGACCAATAATATCTTCTCTTCCACCAGATGATAAACTCCTCTCTGAATCCACATAAACACCATTATTATGCTCTTCTATCTCCATAGCTAGCAAAATATCCAATTCCAAATCTTGTTTGATAGAAACAGAACAGCAGAGAAAGGAAAGAAGGCGGTCTAAGGGGACTGCCCAGAGTGATATAAAAAGGCGGTCGCTACATGAATATATTTGTTCCTTGGTGTAAAATATTCCATATGGGAGTGAATAAATTTGCCAACAAATTGCAGAAAAATGTAGAGAGAGAAACATGCAAGGTGGTCCTATGCCTTTGAAGTTTTGGTCCAATTGATACCTGCTTTTGGAACTGGTGAGAGAGTTACTATCGTAAGTAAGTATGTAGTAAGTGTGCTCACCAAACTACCATTAATACTTTCATAAGAGATGTCCATGACCCATGAGAGTGAAGAAACTTGTAATAAGACGTTTATAAAAAAAAAATGGTTCTTGTATTGTGAGATGTACATGCACCTCTTGGAACCCCAGCCTAGAAGACAAATGGAGTGTGAACAAATTTATTTTAGCAAGATATCATGTATCGACCAATGGGGTGTTAGTTAGATTGGCCAAGGTTTTTAGTGTGATCCTAAATTGTCCCGAATTCAAACTCTATGGTACCCATGTGTGTGAGTTTCACTTTGGCAAAAAAAAAAAAAAAAGTATCATGTATCTATATGAAAAGTCAAGTTTACAGATAACACATGTTCTTTTAGCAAACAATTTGAGAAACTTGTTAACGTAAAAATTAGCAAATATCCCTTTCATAACAAAAGACACTGAAAACACCGTTTTGAAGGAAAAAAAAAATCTGGACTCCACTGTTATTGTACTGACTATTATTTTACCATTTGCTAAGTGTTGACAGGTGATGAGTTAATTTTTTAGTTTCTTGAAAGATTTCTCCCTTACTCTAACAATTATCAGGAAACTGCACTAATAATTGGCTTGATTACGCAGTATCATGAAATCAAATATTTGATAGAAGGGTGGTTGAGACTCTAGTTCAAATGCCAAGACCGAAGGCCAAAGCAGGCCCGTCATTCAAAACGCAACACAATCCTGTCCACCTTGAGAAAAACGTAGAGGTGGTGGCCCATTAGATAATGGGAAGAAACGACGAAACTACCGCTACAACAGAGAAAAGTTGCACCACACTTCCTGCACACCTTTGCTCGTTTTGTTTAAGTTATCAATAATACTATTTGTACTATATTTATTGACCTCTTAAGTTAAGGTCTTGACTATTTCTAGTGAGTTAGACTTCGTTGGTGGCATCACTCTTAGTTTGAATATTAATTGTAGACTTTACTCATGCCATTTTATTTTTAGATTTTAAAAATAAGAGAAAATGAACAATTGTGTTTCATAAAAATAGGACTCATGTTGGCGATATAACCCGTTTGAGTCTTCCCCCTTGGGCTCGGTGGCCTTCATCCCTCTCCTCCTTCCCTCCCTCCCCTTCTTACCCTCCCCTCTCCATCTCTACTCCTCGCCTATCCCCTCTAGACCCTTCGACTGGGCTAATTTTGGTGGTTGCTTGGCTGTCTTGGTGACAACGTGGTAGCAGATTGGCTCTTATTTAGTTGTTTTGTGTTGCAGTTCTTTTGTTTTGTTATAAGTGCATCAACTCCTTCTAAGTTTGTTGCGTGTTTGCAGTCTCCACTTGTATTTGCACTTGTGAGAGTTAAAAGGGTTGTAGTTGTAGTTTGGTGCACTGAGGTATACGTCTGGTTTTCCTAGGCTCGGCTTTCTTTAGGCCATGTGTGGCTATGAGTGAAGGTACACCTTGTGCGTTTACTATTACAGGTGGACTCATCCGTATTATTTGGATTAAACATTTGTAGCTACCGTGCTTCCGTATTTGTATTAACCCTATGTGTTTACTTGTATTGTTCCTTGTGACATGGGCTTTAGGCATGAATTATAAATACAATCTATTGCGTTTCTCTAAAAAAAAGGGACATATGTTCTCAATTTTTTGTATTATTTAATTTTTAGAAAACTATTAATTTATTATATTATCCTCATTTGACTTGTGGTGCGTACACAAGCTTTGATATTCATTTCATGCTAAGCAAGAGTATAATTGGGCACGTGGCACGATGAACTTGTAACGTTTTCCAATTTCACATGTCCATGCTGGCCAAGCTCGTTGCTTCATCAAGCATTATCTAACACGACCCCAAGAGAAGAGAGTAACTTCTACATGCTTTCGACCTAGGTATAAAGTTTGATCTTCTCATCACGATCTACAAGTTGATATAGTGGTAACTTTAAGTTTGGTTGGTTAACATGTTCTACATGCTTTACTTAGTGATATTTGGCTATTTTATTGTGGATTATATGTAGAATTAGCTCTTTGGCTATGATGCTAATTGGATCTTCTGATGAGGCTCATAAATTGCAGGTGTTTGTTAAAATATTTTTGCTTGCAACAATAAGCCCTCTTTCATATGTTCTTGAAAAATTCATTTCTTGTTGTCATTGTTGATTGGTTTGAAGTAAGAGAAGAGAGTAACTTCTGCAGTTTGTCATTTGGAATTTGTTTGGAATATGATAAATGTGTTTGTAACCGTTTTCGTATTAACTAAAGATATTTTGTTGAATATTGACCTTGGTGGAATGGCAAACCTGGAGAGAAGCTACCGTTGCTTGAGTATAATTGTTTTGATGCTGTTTAAGTGAACCAATATATGTTCCTCCTTTTATTTTGGTTAAAGTTCCCTACATTTTTTATTTCTTCTTTTTTGGTTATTTCAGAAAAAAAAAATACTAGGGCATACTTCTGCAATTGATGTATTCTCCATATGGGGGTAGGGGTAAGTTTGTAAACATGCCAGTATCTGTCTTTCATCAGCTCCATTCCAATGCGCAAAAGTGTGTGCATGTTAATTAACTTATATAATGCTGCTAGAGGCTGAGTTGCATGTTAACTTATATATATATGTACTAGAGAGCTTTAGTTGAGGGATTTATCAAATAAATTTATTTGAGGGACACTCTTGTAGGGCCCACTCCATATTGTATTTCACTAATCCAAACCGTCTATTTTGTAGATACTCATTCAAAGATCATCTCTACAAAAAATCACTTGAATCTGATATCATTCAATTGAATTATTGAAATTTTAGTATTTTTTTGAAGCACTGTGTTCATTGATTTTGTAGGACACAATTGGATATCGAAACAGTTTCCGATTTGTCTAATTTTTTGCAAGGATGATCTATGAATGTAAAAAAATTCTTAACGAACCCTAAAATTTGTCCCTCAAATAGGGATCCCTCAATAGAAAGGGACTCTTATGAAATTATTTCTGAAAATTCCCATGTCTTGTACACATGACTCATATTTAGATAATATTCACTTATCTTTCCCAAAATTACATAACCAAAAAAAAAATTCATTAATTTCAAGATGTTATACATAATCACCCTAGTAACATTAGATCAAAAAAAAAATTATTGTAACCTAAAAGTGTACAAATGTTATTTTTCATATATTTTCATGAAAAAGAAAGAACGCATAGACTATCTTTTTTACGATTATCTAACGAAATAAAAAAATATTTTTATGATTTTATATTATTGTCTATCTTAATTAAAATAGGAAGCGGTAACACACACATTTTTTTGAATGTTTGCATTTTAAACCCTTTTTTTCCTGTTGGCTGCAAGTTTCTGTTGCTGGCAAAGCCGTTTGGGTGTGCAGCTTGAAGTAGTGTCCCAACTTTCTCGTGATTGGTTCAAGCCGCGGATCTTTTTTAAGATTGTACTATTGTTTCTGGCTCTCACGTTGGGTTTAGGATGGTTTCATTCTATAGAAAAGTTGATATAGATCCAATTTCTCATCTAGAAGTTGGGTTTAATCCTCGGATTTGGTGACTTTGATACAAGTCCTTTGATTTTTGTGCCACATAGGATTACATTCCTTTTTTAATATTGTCTGATGCAATCCTTTTATTTTATATATTTAAAATAATTTTTTGTTCCAATATTGCCCATTATCTTAGATTACTTACCTTAATGAGATAATTAGCCAACATTATATTTCTTTCCTTATCCAATTTACCCTTGAGCACATAAAACGTAAGGAATAATGAAGTTATTAATTGCAAGCAAATTTTATGGTGGTTTTATAATAAATTACTAAATTTATGATAAGTAAAGCACCTAATTAGGAAGACGTTTTTTTTTCTTTTTTAAATGTTGGACATTGACATATATATAAGAAAGAAATAATAGAGTGAGTTTAGTGCTCAAAGGAAGCCAAACACTAGTTAAAATAGATGAGAAAATAATGGAGATTCAGACTTAGGGTTCATCCCAAGGCACAAATGACTCGCTGAAGCATGGTCTAATATCTATTTGCTATGCAGTCATAGTATCGACTTCTTCTTCTTCTTCTTCTTCTTCTTCTGCTTCTTCTTTTATTATTATTATTATTTTATGTTGAATATATGCTCAACTTTTAATCAGGTTCAGTTATTTTGTTCTTTATAGTTGTTCTTTTATGTATAGTATACCGGAGACATAGGTAATACATTTTTTGATATATTTTTCTTCATATATATATATATATCTAAATTATAGGTAACATATTCCTTTAACAAAAAAAAAGTTATTAATTGACTTGTGTTTTGACATACATGAGATATAGGTACCACACTTCTTTGTCTTTTTGTGTTATGAATCTAAGTTATAGGTAACATACGATTTACCACTTATCTTTTTTATGTACCGGAGATATAGGTAGCATATATTGTCCGACTT
Source organism: Prunus campanulata (assembly GCA_034190965.1). Classification (NCBI taxonomy): domain Eukaryota; kingdom Viridiplantae; phylum Streptophyta; class Magnoliopsida; order Rosales; family Rosaceae; genus Prunus; species Prunus campanulata. The sequence continues at coordinate 21,386,126 of CM067211.1, forward strand.
ATGCTTTTATGCACCTAAGTTATAGGTAATTTAATATTCTCCTTGTTTATTTTTCCACCTTACATTTAGGTAAGATGTTTAGTGGTTTGTTCAGCCTACGATGTAGATATATTATCCTACGGTATAGATATATTGTCCTATTGTCCATTGCATAGGTATAATATGTCATATTATCTATTGCCTATTGCATAGGTATATATATGTTTTTTCCTATTTTTGACAATGTGTGATAGTATTTTATCTACCTCTTTTTTAGGTAACATACAATTTTATTTTGTCTATTTTTTTATCTGACTTATAGGTAGTCTTCTAAATTATGTTCTTAACTTATAGGTAACATGATTTATCACTAAGTATTTTTCGTTACTAATAATAACACTATTTACTTGTATGTCAGGTATATAATCTAATGTGGGTACTTGTCTGATCGATTGGTATAATTTGTGGGTCTTTACTTTGTATTGATTAAATTGTATTTTATCCATATATTAGGAATATTATCAAGGAAAGAATTCAAAATTTAAATTATGGAATTCAATTACAAGGAAATAATGTATTAAATTTAGATTTTCAATGTGTTTTCCTTATTTACCTCAAAGGGTAAAATTGACACAACAAAAAAAGTAATAAATGTCAAAGGACCTACATCTAAAACTAAAACCGCGAGGACTAAACCCAATTATAGGTAATCGTTTTGGACCTAGATCTAAGAAGCCCTTCATTCTATCAGTTGTATAGCGCTTCTATTAGTAAGGATCCATCCCAAGTTTTATTTTAATTTTCAAAATTCTAGCGTAATTGGATTATTTTGCCCCTAATGTTATAAAGTTTGGTTTCTAGGGCCTTTTTTTGGGGACAAGTTTTGGAGATTTTCTTTGCAGCATGATGTAGACTCAATTCCATGACCCTGTAGGAGCAAACAGATCATGAATCGGAGTTTGAACGAAAACGTTAGAGGCCTTTAAAATCCAAGGGCATCTTTGAAAAAAAAAACCTCTGGTGTGCCACATGGCATACCCTCATTAGGAGAAAAACTTCCTTGGAAAGACAAAGTCCTGTTAGAAGTATGCCTTGAAAGCCAATCATTAGATAAAATCTTTCATGGAAACTTCGTTTAAACCAATAATTTAGGTTAACACAAAAGGGCATATATGTCAACATAGGTAACGTTCCATGTGTGACCATTGACTTATTTGACAAGTCCATGGATATATGAGATAAGGAAAGTGAAGTTAGATGCAATGAGACCTTTCCCTATAACACAAACTAAAAATGTTCCCGGTCGTAGGATCGGTACACACTCTATCTGCTCAACCAAGAGGATGACCAGTCTCAAGTCATTTGTGTGTGGACACTGAGATAAGTGCGTAGGTGCTTGCTAGGGAGTGAGTTCACTGAATGTGATCAAACTCAGGAATCTTATATGGAAGTTCTACTTGCATGTCAAACATGATTTCTTTGGTTGCAATAATGCAAGGCTAATCCTTAAACCTGAGGCACCATGATTGCCTTGTCGATGTACAGTCGGTCTCTAATTGTATCATAAAAGTTGAGCTCATCCTTGGCCTCGATTCAAGGTAACATCGGGATCGTCGACAAATCCATAGAGGCAAGTGAGTGTACGACAAAGGATCTCAACTTCCAGTAAGAGGGAGAGAATGTTCTAAGATGTGATTCATGAATTTGCAGCCGGAGTAGGAGTGCAATTGAGAAAGAGTCTTCCAATTGTACTCATATTGAATCATATAACCAATAGAGATCATGTTAGGGATTTGACATAAATTCCGTATCCTATTAATGAGATCAAGAACATTGTCAAATAGAGAAGGATCGAATTGCGTTGTAATTCCAGCTAAATGGGTTCTCCTAATATATTCTATATTACCTTAGGTAACTATGATATGTTGCTAGATGTCACTCATAGTTTCTGGAAGCTCAGAGAATATTCCATAATTGGGTCCTCACAAAGGGAGAATTAAAAAGGGGAGTTTTTAATTCACGATTGATAAAAGAAAGAGTTCATGATTGCCCATGGCCTCGCTAATTACAACCCAATGGATCGCACACTTATAAGCTTACAATTTGGATAAATTGGAAGATGACAAGATCAATGGTTAAGTCATTTAATTAATTACGTTGAAATTGTAATAATCCGATCCTAAATTAATATTTAATTATTAATTTATTCAAGTAAAAGACAATTTTACCCCGGGAATATTTTAATAGTTTAAAAGTTGACTTTTTGTTCATGAAGGAATCTGGGGATTTCAGTTGTACCGTTGCGTAGAGCACGCCGAGATGAGTCTGTAGACAAATAGTGGGCTCAAATTGGAGTTGTAACGAAGAAGTTATGATCAAAAGAAGTCCAATGGCAGAATTGTAATTTTTACGAAGTCAGTTTTTTTTAAAAAACTGGCAGCTTTCTCTCTCTCCTCGAAACATCACCTCCAGTTTTTTTTTTCTTTTGCACGGCCATCACTTCCCGGCCAATTTCCGGCGCCGTCCTACGTCGGTTGGCGGCGCTTCCTTCACGAAAGTTGCTCTCCTCCTCCTCCTCTACAAAACCCATATGATATCTACCCTTGAAAGCCTAAGAATTCCCCAGATTTTGGATTTGAAAAAAATGAAATTCACAAGATTTGTGTCACATTATCCTAAGAGCATCCACAGTGGGGGGGTGTAAATTCAGGGGTGTAAAGCCACTTTTACATCCCCTTTACACCTCCCGGGGGTGTAAATATGTTTTTTGCTCCAATGGGGGGGGGGGGGTGTAAATTCGGGGGTGTAGCCGTGGGTCCCAGCCTTTTATGTTGACTTTTCTTCATTTTTCTTCTCTTTTCTCGGGTGAGTCCCGCCTGCAAGGGATGTAAAAATGGATGCAAATATACATTTTATTTTACATCCCCATGGTAGTGATGTATATTTACATCCATTTACATCCCACCATTGGAGACCATTCCGGTGACTCGGGGTGTATATTTAACATACACCCCCATATACACCCCCCCACTGTGGATGCTCTAACTGCCAGAAAAAGGTTTATGAGCAGTGTCTGAACCATCTATACAACCCTAAACCCCTAATCCTTAAAATCCCTAAAACTGCTATGTAGTTTGTGAAATAGACAAAGAAGATTTTAGAAACGAAGGAAAATGGGTTAGACCCATTAGACACTACGATATAGTTTCTGATTTAGTGAGGGAGTGAAATCTAGTGTCAGATCGTTGAGTTTCATACTTTTTTTTTTTTTTTTTTTCGAGAGAGTGAGAATGGGTTTTGATCTTGGTGGTCGATGTTGCCGTCATTTTTGGTGGTTGGTGGTGAACTATCGTGGTTTATTGGTTTAGTCTCTGAATATTTTGGGAAGGAGTGGGATGGACAGGAGCATTGTGGAGAAAGCAGTTTCTAGAGTGAATGCGAATGGTCATGTGCATTGAAGTTGTTGCAGGCATTAAAGGGTAAGCGTTGTGTATAATTAAATGTTTTTTTGGTTTTGTATAATGTGAATAAGGGGTTTAGGATGTGATAGGGGTTAGGGTTTTAGAATTGATTTTGGGGGTTGGGGGGTGGTTTGGGTGTAGGGTTTTAGAATCATTGGAGCTTATGGCTCAGAGTTTAGGTATTGGGTTTTGGGCGGAGCCCAAAACTGAAGAGCTAAATGTTGTGATTAATTACAAGTGGACAATATCGCTCAAATTAATATAGTAGTAAGTAAAGTATCGTTCAAACAGGGATCAAGTAATCTATTAAATACTAGAATGATTTATTTCTAATTATATTTAAATTAAATGAAAAGAGAATTATGATGATTAAAATCTAATTAAGCAAGCAAAATAAATTGAGATTACGGAAATAATGTAAAAGATGAAAACAAAGATGATAAAGCACTAGCGCATCGATTTCACCTAGCTAATCCCACCCAAATCCTTCTAGCTTGCTAATTCTAATTACCTAACATGTTGATAATCGTTTTCCCTTACCTCACTAATACTCTTTTCCGAGTTATATTAGTTGTATTCCTTACAGTCAACCCACTCTATTCCTAGTTATGGATTTAGATAGCTAAGAACCCATTAAGATTTGTGGAAAACAATGAAGATTACACAAATCATAACCTAATCTTCCGAGTCGGCTATGTAATTTATGGTACTTGTTACTAGAAGCTTTTTATTAGGAATCTCCTTCCGGTTTCAACCTAATTCTTCCAATCATGCAATTAGTGGCCAATTAATTGAAAGCATTAAGAACGGTAACAAGCACTCAACATGTATAGATAAATAAAATTAACAATATCAAAGAATTTGAGTATTCATAGCTAGGCTACATCGTAGCCCTAGTAAAAGGAATTAGTTCATGAAGGATTCATTGAGAATCTTGATGGTTGATGAAGACATGGAAGGCACCGAATTCTCCTTTGGGTGTTTCGGCTATGAGTATGAATGTGTAGGAATTTGATGGTGTAGGATGATGGATGATGGATCTATCATGGGTCCTTTGAACAATGACCTAAACTCCCTATTTATAATACTCCTACAAATCCTACCCTATCTAAGGTATAATTACAATTATTATAAAAGTAGGATTCCTTCTAAAATAGGGTCTTCTTTATTTCTCCTTGTTTGACTTGATAAGACTTGAAACATCTTGAATTTAGGCAATTTGACAACATTCCTTGTGACAAAAGGAATGACTTGGCTTCTTGACTTGATTAATCTCCAATCTTCATCTTCTTGCCCCTTTTTTAGCACACTTTCTCATCTTTCACAATTCCTTCACAAATCTCACAAAACTAATTAAAACAACCAATTTAATCCAAGAAAATTAACAAATAGATAAGTAAAGGAGGCATAAAATATATATAAAATATAGGCTTATCACTAAACCTTGAGCGATAAGCAATTAACATGATTCTATATGCAAATGAAAAATTGAAATTAAAAAAATTAAATCATAACATGCATTGTAGTTTCTGATTTGTATTGTCATAATAATACCTTTGCTTTTTTTGTTGTTTTGTTTTTCAGGGTTTAGGGTTTAGGTTTAGTGATTAACCTGATTCTATGTACAAATGCAAAAATGAAATTTAAAAAATTAAATCAGAACATGCATTGTAGTTTCTGATTTGTATTGTCATCCTAATACCTATGTTTTTTGTGTTGTTTTGTTTTGTTTTTCAAGGTTTTATCCTTCGGCATTTGTAGTTGTCAATTCAGAGATGAAGGATAATTGGACATGGTTTCTCAATCATTAAATGTTAGGCGTTTTGGTACCAATGGCCCGAGTAGTGACATTTTTTTCGGATTGCAACCAAGGTCTGTTAAAGTTAATGGCTATTGTGTTTCCTGCTTGGCCTCACTCCTATTGCCACTTCCATTTGAAGCAGAATTTAATTTGAAAATATCTAAAGTCAGGTTTTGGGAAAGTACTTCAAGAAAGGGTGTTGACACTTTTTGCTACATGTGCATTTGTAGTTATGGAGTCTGAGTTTCAAGATGCAATGGATGAACTGTTGGTAGTTGGTAGTGCTAAGGTGAAGTCTTTTATTGATGATCTTTCTGAGGAGCACTATGCCAATGCATATTTTGATGGAAAGCGCTATGGTGAGATGGCAAATAGCTTGGTGGAATCCTTTAATAACTGGATTGGGGAACTGCGTCTACTGCTAGTGTTACCATCGATTGATGGACTTCAAAAGAAATTAATGGTGATGAATTCTAACCGTAGTATCGAATTAGAGAAGTGGACTACAATTCTCTATTCTATGATGGAGAAAGATTTGAAGAATAAGCTAGAGGTAGGTAGGACTTGGAATGTTAGGTGTTCTAGTGCTAAGGTGTTTGAAGTGTCTGGAGATGTTTCTGTTATGGTTAATTGTGAGTTAAGGACATGTTCGTGTTGTCTTTGGCAAATTAATGGATTTCCGTGTACGCATGCAGTGGCTGCAATTCTAGGAAACAGAGAGTTTGTTTATGATTATGTCGAGTGTTACTTCAAATCTGAATTTTTTCAGAAAACCTATGAGAGTCCTATTTTTCCTATACCAGACATTAGGAAAGGCAACAAAGGTTCAGTTAGTTCAGTTACCCTTCCTCCAATCACTAAGAGGCCAACAGGAAGACCACCAACAAAGAGAATCAAATCTTTTGCTGAAGCTACAAAGCCGTTGAAATGTAATTGGTGCGGTGTTGAAGGCCACAACAAAAAGACTTGCAGGGCAGTGATATGAACATTCTCTTCATTTTATGTTTAGAGATGAAAGTTCAGGGCATTTTAAAAAAATATATGCATTTCAGTTTCTGTTAATGAGAAATATGTAAAGATATGTCATCACTGGATATTGGTACAAGTGTTTTGAAATTAATGGAGATTATGAAATTTTTTGTAAATGGTTGTGTTTCTTACTTTTTTTTTTAGTTGTGTTAATGAGTGCTTTGCTATTGGGAGCTTTGGTTTACTTGTCTTAACGGTTGTTGTTTATCAGAAACTGATGTGCATTTTCAGATCTGTTCAGTAGAATTTTTATGAAGCATGTGATTGAATTTGAGCAAGATTTTTTGTGAATTTGTATTGAAATTTATAAAATTCTCTTTGCATTTTGAAGTTTATTTGGATTTGAGCATATGTTATGACAGATGTGTTTTTTCAAGGTTTCATGATGATAATTGTTGCCGCATCTTTATCAAAAACTGCAATGCAGTTTCTTTTTAAGTTGAATTTATCATTCTTGTTCCATAATTCGATTTTAGAACAATTTTTCCAGGTCTATGGGAATGTTACAACTACTCATCGACTTAAATGTGTTTTGAACTTAGTTTTAGTACTTTGATCATGGCTTTGCCTTTTGGTTTCTTTTCAAATTTGAGCAGATTTTTTGTCATAAACTGAACTGCAATTTTCATTTGTTGTAGTTTTTGATCAGAAACTGCAGTGCAGTTTTCTGTTTCATTTCCCTTTGTTGCATCCTACTCTAAGATTATATGACAGTAGAGATATATAACAAATCTTTTCTCAGATCCCATAACTAGATAATTTCATTTCAAAATATTTACAAACATCCAGAAAGATTAAGATACATATTGTCTTGAGTTACTAAAATCAAATCACTAGAGACGATTAATCAGACAGTTTTTGTGGTGTAGGAGTTTTGTGATGTATTTCGCTCTATATTCGTTCATGAAATTCTTGTCCACACTTGTTGGAATAGGTTGTCATTGTGCTATTTGATCCATGTAGAACATGACAAACATGCCACAATCCAACCTGCAAATGAATATGCAATTAGTTTTTGGTTTTGAATGATTTCAAATTGTATTGAATAGTTGAGTAATTCTTACGAAGATGAACTTTGCTGAGCATAGTTTGTGTCCTCCTCGAAAGTAAACTAACATGGACATTGCAGAATCCAATTTTGAGAGTTCGTTCTTCATTTGTGGATATCTCTTCTGGTATAGGTGTAGGGGGCTCGTCCCTTTGCTTCACAAGTTTTGGTATTGTCCTACTTTCTAAGAAAGCTTGTGCTCTAGGTCTTATGTATTGTAGCCACCTTTTAACAATATTAACCTGTTTAAAGAAGAAGAAGAAGAAAAAAAGGGGGTAATCAGTGCATTGCATTTTATAGTTTTAATATGAAATTAGACAGTAGTTATAATAACTAATTGCATTGCAGATTGTGTTTGTGCTGAGAAATTAAGACAGGTTCATTCCACTAACGATATCATGAGTAGTGTCACCATTTTTATTCTAATTTGTGAAATGCTAGGAGGGTGTAGTGGAACTCGAATCTTAATGATTGGGAAGAATAGCACATTGCATTTCCCAAGTTTTTCCAACAAAGGTTCATACATGACTCTATGCCAAGTTGCCCCTGTGAAGTTTTGCATGTATGAATGCAAGCATTGAATGGCAATTGATTAGTATATTTTTTTCAAAAACTGCAGTGCAGTGTCTGTTTAATCAATTTTGAATTTTGAAAATAATTCTTACCCAAGTCCATGTAGACATGTACTGTGGAGTATCTGTTTGCATGAGATCTATTTTGTCCTCCTCTAAAATAACCTCTTTCACATTGATTTGAGTAAAATGGAATTGTTAATAAGTAACATAGTATGCACAAGTAAGAACTATAGCGCAGTGTGTGTTTTAGAATTAGTAGTTTAGACTTATGTTTTGTGATAATTCCAAGTCTCATACAATATCTTTGATATCACTAATAGGACCCACCCCGGTTTCCCCCTTGGGATTTGTGACGGACCCTGTGGTTTGTCCGACATCTAACTAATGGTTGTGCCCATTCAAGTTGTTGCGGGCGTTAAGGGTAAGCGTTGTTGTTTCGCGTGAAATTCTTGGTGTTTTGTTGTCGTTTTGGTGATCAATGGACAGCTGGAGGTTTTGGTTTAAAATGAAATAGTGAAATTTGACATAATGGAAGAATGTCATCTTTTGTAATTTTGATGTTTTTTAATTACATTATTGTAAAATTAGGTACTACATTTTGGTATTTGGCTTTATTCTAATTAGCTGAAATTGGATTCCTATTTACCAAATTAGTAAACTATATAGCGTTTTAAAACTGAAGCTCCCTAAAGTCTTGTGGGATCCACTATAACTTTTACAATAGGAATAAGTCAATATGGTGACATCCACTTTATCGATTTTACATGAATTTACAACAGGCACAAATAAGAATTGCAATGTAGTGTGTGTTTTAGAATTAGTAGTTTAGACTTATGTTTTATCCTAATTCCAAGTCACAGACAATTTCTTTGATATCATCCTACTAGTAGGTAATATAGTAGTTCCAAGTCACGACATTCAAGTTGTCGTGGGTGTCAAATGATTTGTTAGAGCTATAGGTTTGGTTCCGATTTTGACTTCTAATGAAATTATTAAAATAAACTGCAGTGACAATCCTTTGTAATTTACAAGATTTGTTGGCTGTAGTTTGGTAATTAGAGGTTCATTTATTTTTCATTGACTTCAAGTAAATTAAGTGAAATTGGTTTCCTATCTATCACAACAGGGAATTCCCTACAAATTTTAAGAAAAATTAGGTATTAGACATAAGTATAAAATAACTGAATTATCCTAATGAAGTAGGGTTCAAATTCTTACCCTAAAGCTAATCCATTATGTATCATCTATAAGTTTGTAAAAAAAGTATGGGCCAACTGAACAAGCTTCAAGCTGCACCTCCGCACTACAATAGGCAAACTTCTAAGGATAAATTTTGTAATCATTCAATAATTGGAACATTGTATAATATGACAAACACAGACATATATATTAAAGGTAGCTATATTTTCTTATTGGTAGATCACTGAATACTACAACAACATGAATATTGAATTTCCAAGGTTAAAAATCCTAAACTTAAATTGGTTTTCCGAGCGGTGCAAAACTCTATTACTGCCTTGACATCGTCAATGGGCACGAGTTTTGTTGCATCAAAACATGGCTGAGTTGCCTCCGCATCCGAAACAGTAATCGTCTTCTTCTTCCTCGAGGGATCAGTAAATGGACTCAACAATGTAGTGGCTGGCCGCTTCTTTCTGCGCCCTTTACCTTCCACATCTTGTTTTTCAACAGTGGCACTACCTTCCTTAATCGCTTCATCACTAGCCATAGTAACATTGGTTATGATGGGAGGATTCATCTGACCTCCCACTGCCTTAATGTTGCTCTTTTTCCAATCCTCTAACAAAGATATATTTTTTTTTGCAGATTACTCCACACCCACCACATCTTTCGGAGTAGGAAGCTTCTCAGTTTCTTGTTGCACTTGTTTGTCAGGAACTGAAGTGCCCATTTCTACCTCTTGGACTTGCATGGCTGTGAAGGCTTCGGCTCCATCACCGAGGACTTGTGCTTCCATTTCTGCCAGTTCTGTAGTCGGAGTAATATATTCATGTAAGGGTGACATGTCATTGTCGCCTCCTTCATTGATATGAGGACTACCCACTTCGTCATGTCCTTCATCACGTTCATTCAACCCACCATTTCGTTTTTTCAACTCCTCTATCTTCAACTTAAAATAGTGTTCCATTGAAGCGAGGGTCTTGCTGAAATCGTCCACCCACTTTTTATTTTTTTGACACTCCTCATGTTTCAAAGACTCTTTCTGTACCATCTCTTCCAAGTCACGCACTCTCTTTCTAAGCGCTCAATTTGAACTAGCTACTTTTGCCAATTCATCATTTGTGGTTTGAAACTCATGCTTCAAAGTGCGTAACTTAGTCGACGAGAGTTTACCCTGTAAACAGTTATAATGCAATTGTTACAATACTTACAAAATATAACCCAAATATTGCTACTACATTGCTATCGTATTGCCTATATATTGACTATATACTGATTATATAGCAGCGCCATTAAGTTTATTATGACCTATATATATTGCAAAAAGGTCATGCTCACCTTATAAGACTAGGGAAGGGTAGCTGTTTCGGCAACTTCGTCATCTTTTTCTTCAACGATAGTGTTGGTATTTTCTTCGACATCATCAGCAAACAATTCAACAATTTCTTTAGTGTTTTCATCATTATCAGCCCAAGTCCAATAGGGTTGTTGCTTGTCAATCAGAGTGGGGCGGAGAAGTTGCACATCAACTTGCAATTTACACATACAAAATACATATCAGTAAACTTATTATTTTTTTCATATGCATAACATATTGAATACGAACATAACTAACCTCACAATTTTTGAATACTTGGCTCATTAGCTCGTGAAAAGGAGCTGAAGTATTGCTCCTCCATTGTAGTATACGGGGGATGTGGCTATTCTCTTCATGCACAACAAAATGCAGTGCAGCCAACGCTGGAAACAGCTCAAAAGCCCAAATCTATTTTGAACAATAAAACATCAATCACTGTAAACACATTAAATTGAACTTATACATTTATGGATATTTGCTCACCTGAAGTGCAAAACCAAAACCTTTTATGTGGTACTCTCTTGGTCTACCACTTGCCGTTGTCTTTGAATTTTATTTTATTTTTCAGATTTTTTAGTTTTTTTAGTTTTTTGGGGCACTTTTACTCGATGGTAATCTGCACAAAGTGCCCTCAAAAGTGAGGCATTTGTCTTCGCATATGAAATAGCGCCCCATGGATACTTTTGAAACTTTTCAAGGTCTTTCGACAATTTCAAATACCGCATGTCAATCTTGACATGTTTCTCACTACCCAACAACTCAAAAACAACAAAATATAGAAATCCAATCTTCACAACATCCTCCTCATCAGCGCAGTCGATGAAGGCTTTTTCTAGTTCGGAAAGGGTCACAGTTGTATTGTTGCAGAAGTATTTCTTTTTCAATGAGCAGTTTTCGTTAGTTGCAATCGGAATGAAAGGAAGGTTTCCGAACCTTAGCCCCGTGATGACGCAAAACTGCTGCACCGTGAATTGTATCACCTTATTGTCAACAATGAATTTTATCCCGTTCACCTGGGAAACTGTCTTCGGATCAGCCTTCCTCAACAACCCGTGGATAATTTGTACAGTCCACTTGAGGTCCTCAATCAGTAGTAGATGACCAAAATAACTGTCCTGGAACCTTTGTAACTGTTGCTCGCTAAATTTCTCTTTAATTGTACTGATGGCAGTCTTTGTATAGGAAAGGGACAATACCTTTCCCTGAAACTTTTCATCCTCATCAATCATTAGCTTTACTTTAGAAACCATATTTCCCTGCACACCAACATTACACAAATAATTTCAGACCGTTGAAATATACACAATCACAAAGCAATAAACACACAATACAGAGGCAGATCAAGGCAATAAGAGCATCAGCCAATAATGGAAGATATTTCCCTCAGAGATGAGCCAAGGATCTAGATGACTTCTTGCTAAGAGCATCAGCCACAACATTAGCTCTCCCTGGATAATGTTCAATGGTGCAGTCATAGTCCTTTATCAATTCTAACCACCTCCTTTGTCTTAAATTCAATTCCTTCTGGGTGAACAAATACTTTAAACTTTTATGATCCGTGAAAATTTGACTTGTTTCCCCGTAGAGATAATGTCGCCAAATCTTTAGGACGAACACTACTACATCATGTTTCAAATCATGAGTGGGATAATTCAACTCATGCTTCTTGAGTTTCCTAGAAGCATAAATGATTACCATACCATGCTGCATAACTGTAGATAACAAAATTTCCACTGTCATCAGGAAGTGCCAACACGGGAGCAGTTGTCAACTTGGTTTAAAGTTCATTGAAGCTTTCTTCACACTCATCCGTCCATTCAAACTTAACTCATTTTCTTGTCAAGCGAGTGAGAGGTGTCGCTATAGTAGAGAAACCCTCCACAAAAGCTACGATAATACCTTGCTAACCCCAAAAAACTTTGTACCTCAGTGACATTAGTTGGTTGCGACCAATTTACCACTGCTTCCACCCTTTGGGGATCCACATAAATACCCTCCGCAGAGATCACGTGTCCCAAGAAACTCACTTTGTCCAACCAGACCATACATTTGTTGAACTTTGCATACAATTGTCTCATTCTTAAAGTTTTCAGCAAAAATTCAAAGTGCTTCACATGCGTCCTTTCACTTTTCGAATACACAAGAATATCGTCTATGAACACAATCACAAAGCAATCCAAGTAACGTCGGAACATTCTATTCATGAAATCCATAAATGCTGCTGGCGCATTAGTCAACCCAAAAGGCATCACCAAAAACTCAAAATGGCCATATCTTGTCCTGAAAGCCGTCTTAGGTACGTCCTCGTCCCTGATCCGCAACTGGTGATAGCCTAATCTCAAATCAATCTTAGAAAACACTTTAGCACCCTTCAACTGATCGAACAAGTCATCAATACGAGGCAACGAATATCGGTTCCACACTGTAACCTTGTTCAACTGTTTGTAATCAATGTACAACCTCATGGTTCCATCCTTCTTCTTTACAAACAGAACTGGTGCACCCCAAGGAGAAAAACTAGGTCGGATGAAACCCTTGTCCACCAATTCCTGCAACTGAGTTTTCAATTCTCTCAATTCAGTTGGAGCCATTCTGTATGGCACCTCAGAAATAGGACTCTTTCCCGGAACGAGTTCAATAGTAAATTCAACCTCCCGTTCATGAGGTAATACAGGAAGATCTTCTAGGAATACATTCGAAAACTCTCGTACCACCGGAATAGCTTCTAGCTGCAATCCATTATCTCGTGTGTCAATCACATGAGCCAAGTATCCCGAGCATACCTAAGTAACCATCTCGCCATAGAAGGGCACCTCATGTCGTTCGGGGCTACGGAATACGACCTCCTTCCGGAAACAATCAACCGATGCTTGGCTAACTAATCCATTCCCAAAATGACGTCCAAATCCACAATATCCAAAGGGATTAAGTCCGCCTCCAAGAATACATCACCTACCAAAACTGAACTATTTCTGTACACCGTACCAGCCATAAGAACATCCCATGTGGGTACAGAAATAGCAAGCTCCTCACGCAGAGCCGTGAGTCTCACATTAGTATTATGGGCAAAATTATGTGCAACAAAAGAATTTGTAGCCTCGGGGTCGATCAAAACATGTGAATGAATTCCAAAGACTGGTAACATACCGATGTTGACGTCTGGTGACGCCTGTGCCTCATGCTGAGTCATATTGTCCACCCGACCGGTTGCTCTAGAACATCCACCACGTCCCCTCTGCTGATTTCCTCCTCTGCTAACTGAGCTAGTCTGGGCCCCACTACTAGATGAGGCTCCCCCAAACTGAGATGTACCCTGCACTCGACTCTGTACTCCACTCCCCTGGGTTGGCCCGGTAGTGATTTCTCTACCTTGCAGTAGCATCGAACACTCCCTCTGAAAATGCCCTGATTGTCCACAATGATAGCACCCAGATGCACCCTATTGACAAGGCCTAGTATGATATTTGTTGCAAAAGGCACACTGGGGGCGATTCCTTCCACTATAAACCGTCTGCAATTGTTTCCCCAAGCTTCTAGCTGTACCACCTCCAGAACGGGGTCCAGAACTACCACTTTGATTAGATCCACCACTGGAATTGACTCCAGCGCGAAAGCCTCCATAACTACGGCCACTAGATGATCCAGAGCTGAAACTACCCTTCTTGGATGACCTCTGACTGGGACCACCCATATCATACTAGGTCGGCAAGAATCATCTCATCCTCGCACCATCATCTGACTGCTCTCAATCAAGGAAGTAGACCTAACAAGATCACTGAAGTTTACCAGACGTTGTCCCACTACGATGTCACGGATGGATGCCTTCATACCCCTAGTAAACAGCTAACATTTCTTCCTCTGGTCTGCTACCAGTGGTGTGCAATACTTGGACTGCTCATCAAATGCATTCCGAAAAACTTGCCGCGTGATGGCCGATGGGTCCTGATACCGTCTTCGAATTGATTCCCACCAATATCTTGCATTTATGGAAAGGAAGAAAGTAGCCAACACTACTCTGCGTTCCTGCGGAATGTCCATCACATCCATAATTCTTTCCATCTTCTTTATCCATTCTTCAGCCATGGCGGGGTCACCATCACCATTAAATTCCACTGCTCCTATCCTTCTAGCCTGGTCCACATATGTCAATGATGCATCTCTAGTATGCTCGGTTTGAGACAGGGCCTAAGTCAACAACTCTGGGGTCAATTGGCGGAGTGGCCATCGCCGGTACTGCCCCTGTAGGACCTCCTACAAAAGAGTGTTCAACTTGTTCCGATGCCGGACCCTGAATCGGATCATTCTCTGGCTTAGGAGGGGGATCTTGTCCCCGAAGTCCCTCTACGAGTACCACCACGCTTAGGGCCCATGATTCTGTCACAAGAAACATGAATTCATCAGAACTGGAATGCACACAAGGTGCGAAATCTACAGGAATTTAAACCTAATGCTTTGAAACCAAGTTGACAGAACCCGACCCGAATTCATCAGAACTGGAATGCACACAAGGTGCGAAATCTACAGGAATTTAAACCTAATGCTTTGAAACCAAGTTGACAGAACCCGACCCAAATTCCACTTTGGAATCTACGCCGAACCCTGTGCATGTCCGACACCTGACAGGTGCCGAACACACTTGACCAAATTACCCTTCTCACGAAATCCGAAGTTTCTTTAGGGTTTGACTTCTGCCGAAAATTCGGCATAGTCTCCCCTGTAAATACTCGTTTCCCAAAAATTTACACCTGTACGAAAGCAATTTGAATAACCACAATCGTTCAGCATGCACAATAATAGAATTCATGCACCAAACAACCAATCTTTATTGCCTCAGGCCTTACAGAAATCCTAGGGCAATTTCAGAGCTTTCTAATTACTTTAATTTACAAGAATAGCAAGATCACAGTAGAATATCCTACATAGTGGGAAAAGGAAGAAAAGTGATGATGAACGCTCGGGGGTGGTGCTCTAGTTCACGTCTACTGCCTGGGGGCGCAAAACATTGAAAAGTGTAAGTGGACAAAATAGAGTTTTGGAAAATAGAATATTAACATACTAACCCCACTGTTAAAACATTTAGAAAACTCAATTATTTTCATTTCCTATATTCGTACAAGAATTTAAGACATGCATATTTATATACATATAATTAATCACGCATTCAATCGAATCATCAAAACCTTTTGAAAGCATTGTAAAGAAATAATTCTTTTCCACCTAGGTGTACCCATCATATATCCATCAATTCCATGATCTTTATATTCATTTCCCACATTATACCGTCAATTCCTGGTGTCACATAATGCGACACATCCTCGCAGGCCTCGGTGACAAAAAGTCAACCTGAGCCGCATTCCTCGCAAGACTTAGGGGACATTGGTCATCCTGAGCCGCATTCCTTGCTCCTCACGGTCCAAAAATCCCTAAGACACGTGGGGCAAATATCAAATGCGTGTTGACTCAACCGAAGGCAACTAGAATGTCTGTGGACATCATTATAACCGAAGGCAACATTTTGGGTACCTATGGTGGTTTGAAAACCTTTCCTGAAAAATTATCATACTATTTCTCATTAAATCCTTTAATCCTGTTATCACCTCCTTTTCTACTTTCCAAGCCATTCACATTTAAACCTAAACAAAGTTTAATAAAAATATTAGAATTCAAACTTTATGCTTGGAAAGTAAAAGTCATAAATACTTCGTTCATGAATATGCATAAAACGCTATTAGAAAACTGGAAATCATAAATTATCCATTTCCTTAAGCAAAGCAATTAATAGTCCTAGTTTAAGAAGCAATTAATAATCATACAACGCTATTAGAAAACTGAGCGTCCGAGCTAGCTTGACTCTTTGAGGGTCCTTTTTGCGGGTTCGAAGAAGCCCGTGTACCTATTTAAGCCATTAAAAACATTTAATTAATAAAATTGCTCAACCATAGATATTTAATCAAAACCCTGACCCCCGGCCTCAAAAGTGCATGTACAATATTTACGAAGGTTCCTAGGCCCATTTTCAACATTTCTTATAGGTGGAATGGTTTGAAAAGACATGAGGTTCAACAAGTGATTAATTCCTATAATGGTCAATCTGGTACCTTGTGGCATCCATGACCTCCAATTACCAATCCGAGAGTTCCTATAGGTTCAACACACTATTCTAAACATACCTTGCAAGTTTGGTCCAAATCGAACGGTCAGATTGCTCACGATCGTACAATCGGACAGTTATCACTTATCCAAACTTTGAATTATTGAATCGGAGTATCTGGAACTCCGACTCTTGATCCGTGAATTCCTACAGGATCCTAGAGGTGTCTAGATTAACATATTTGAAAATGAAGTCGATCCAACAGTCCGAACATATTGAACTCGGATAACGCATAATATGCGATATCCGAACGACGATCAAACGGTAACCAAATTGAAATCTGAGCATACCGTCATGCTCGGGACAACGTGGGGAACATTGTAGGACAAAAACCCAACCTTGACACCCTACCGACACGTCGCCACCGCCGACGGGTGTGTTGAGTAATTTTCTAGCAATCAGAAAACTCCAAACCGCCGACCAATAATGATACCTACGGATTAAGCACATAAAGGGGAGTAACTTTATACCTTGGCTCAACGATCAATTCCACCTTTAAAGCCCTCGAACGAATGTTTTTGTCCCTTGAAAAACCTAGAAATTCTAGGTTTGGATTCGATGGTTTTGGGATGAAATCAAGTCGGGTCTTCGAGGGAAAACACAAATGGAAGGTAGGGAAGTGTTTTGGAAGTTATTGGGTGGATGGTGGTGGCCGAAGATGGCTGGAATTTGCGTCGGAAGTCACTGAAAATTTTGACGAATTTTTTGGCAGATTTTTTGCTTTGTTTTCGATCGATTTTCTGGTTTAATTGCTTAATCATCGCTAAATATGGGTATGTATGGAAAGAGGAGAGAGATACGAAGAGTTTGTAAGTTGTGGCACTGGATTTGGTGGCTAGACGGAGGAGGAATCTGAGTTTGAAAACAGCTGTTCGTGAAGCTCGTGAAGGAGAAGAAAAAAAATCTAGGTTTTAAAATTGAACTTCGAAAAAATTACGATTATGCCACTGAACTTCTTTTGATCGTAACTTCTTCGTTACAACTTTGATTTGAGGCCACTACTTGTCTACGGACTCATCTCGACGTGCTCTACGCAATGGTACAACTGAAATCCCCAGATTCCTTCCTGAACAAAAGTCAACTTTTAAACTATTAAAATATTCCAGGGTAAAATTGTCTTTTACTTGAATAAATTAATAATTAAATATTAATTTAGGATCGGGTTATTACAATCTACTCCCTTTATAAAAATTTCGTCCTCGAAATTTCATACCTATCACTTGAAGAGGTAAGGGTACTGAGCCCGCATAAGCTCCTCGGGTTCCCAAGTGGCCTTTTCCATAGCGTGACTCCTCCACAGGACTTTCACAATTGGGATCTCTAGAACATAATACTTGTATCTTCCAATCCAAAATCTGAACAGGTTGCTCCACATAACTCAAATCATCCTTCAATTCTATTAGTTGCGACTCTAGAACATGAGAAGCATCTGAAATATACTTTCGGAGCATGGAGATGTGAAATACGTCATGTAATCGAGAAAGTTTCGAAGGCAAAGCAAATCTATAAGCCACTGGGCCCACATGCTCCAAAATCTCGTATGGCGAATGTAACGAGGGCTTAACTTTCCCCGTTTCCCGAATCTCACCACACCTTTCCAAGGTGACAACTTTAAGAACACTCCTAAACCCTAAACCAATTTCAGAGAAACCCCTAAACCCTTAAACCAATTTAGAAGAAAACCCTAAACCAATTTAGAAGAAACCCCTAAACCAATTTCATAGAAACCCATAAACCCTAAACCAACTTCTGAGAAACCCCTAAACCGTAAGAAAATGACGATGAACAGTACCTTTTGGAGGTGAACGATGGAGTTGAGTTTCGATGAACAGACACCGCTGGGAGAGGAAGAGCACTGTGTCAAAGAGAGAGCTACACGAGAGAGAGAGAGAGAGAGAGAGAGAGAGAGAGCTGCACAAGAGAGACAGATATAAGCGCGCGACAGAGAAAGAGAGGAGAGAGTGAGAGCTGAGTGACATAGAGCGAAGAGAGAGTGAGAGATGCGCGATAAAGAGAGACGGAGCCAAGAGAGAGCTGAGAGAGAAAACTAAATTTCAGAAAAAGTGTTATGTGTGCAATAAGTGGACAATAAATATATATTTATAGGTGATATTTGCAAAATTTGTGGGGAGAGGTGGTATTTCCAGTTAAGCGCTATTTCCCTAAATTTTTTGTAATTTCCGTTTTATTAAATTTAATGTCCTAATTTTTTTTTCTAATGTTTCTTGCATTTCCAATATTCTTTTAAATGTTTCTTGCATTCCCAATATTCTTTTTAATGTTGCATTTCCAATATTTTTGTTTTAATAAATTATGCAAGCACAAATGTGGTTCGGTGCCATTGGGCAAGGTAAAAAATCTTTCAACCATCAATAATGTTGGGAGGTGGTGAAAAATTCCAAATGATTCAAAATTATTTCCACAAGTCCGATCGTTGTGTTGAACGAGATGTCACTTCATGATTCAACGGCATCGGATTCGCCTTTGGATTCCCCAATGAGTCAAGACTCACCAATCCAAAAGGAGTTGAGACCTATTGGTCGAAAGGCGACGAAGGCGAAGAGAGAGGGAGTACTTCCAACAATGATACTGCAAAATTGTTGAAGCAAATTGTGAGGAACGACACCATGAGAATTGAATTAGACATGTAAAAAGATGCAGACGAGATGGCAATGTATGAAGAATATGCAAGAGAAAGGGAGTATATACGCAAACAAGACATTGAGAACAGGGATCGAGAAACCATGGCCATAGATACAAGTCATATGTCACTTGAAACAAAACAATTTTGAAAGCTAGAACGAAGGGATGTTATGAGAAGAAGACTTTTGCTTGCCTTTTATTTAATTGTATTGCTTGTTTTGTATTAAAGTAGTTGTAATTCTTGTCTTTTATTTAATTACTAGTAATTCTGAATTAGTTGTATTTCTTTTCTTTGAGTGAATAAAGAAATCATTCAATAAAATACTTTTTTATTCAACATATTGCATACATCAAACAAAACATAATTATAAAAAAAAACACAACCAAAGCATAATTAAAAAAAAACCACAACCAAAGCATAATTAAAAATAAAACATCAACACAAAGCAAAATTAAAAACAAAGCATCTTCACTTTACTTCATTCACCGTCATTGCCTCTCACGGCCCATAAATGCTCCATCAAGTCAACTTAACGTCGTTCATGAATATAAGACGATTTCATCTCCGTATATCGATCAATCATACGATTCATGAAACGACCGTCCCTAACCAACGGTTCATGCTCCAGTGGTTGTCCGTTTGGGCCCATAGGACTTTCATAAATTCTTGTCAAGGCCGTGTTCATGGGATCTGGTTCGAACACGTTTGGAGCATCATAATCATACTCATCCTCCACAATCATGTTATGAAGGATGATGCAAGTCATCATAATGCTCCTTAGCACCTCCTCATCAAACATACGCACAACACCCCTAATAATTGCCCACCGAGCTTGGAGGATACCAAAACACCTTTCGACATCTTTCCTGTAACCCTCTTGATAGGCAGAAAATAATTTTTCCTTCTTAGATCGGGGATGCAAAATTGATTTCACAAGTGTGGTTCACCTCGAGTAGATGTCGTCTGCTAGATAATACCCATTCCAATAGACGGTATTGTTGATTTCATAGGTGATATTCGCGGCTTCACCTCTCAAGACATCGTTGAATACAGGGAATTAACCCAGCACGTTCAGGTCGTTTTAAGATCCGACAACTCCGAAGAAAGCATGCCAAACCCATGTATCAAATCCAACGGCTTCGAGGATGATACTTTTTTGCCCTTTCCTATTTTCATAATCTCCTTGCCAGGCAGTTGGGCAATTCTTCCATTGCCTCTCACGGCCCATAAATGCTCCATCAAGTCAACTTGACGTCGTTCATGAATATAAGACGATTGCATCTCTGTATATCGATCAATCATACGGTTCATGAAACGACCATCCCTAACCAACGATTCATGCTCCAATGGTTGTCCATTTGGGATAGGCCTTTCATAAATTCTTGTCAAGGCCATGTTCATGGGATTTGGTTCGAACACGTCTGGAGAGAGTTTTAATTGCATCACAAAATCTGACCAAGCTCTCTAGAGTAGTGGACTTCCCCCATCCTAGCAATCTCATCCACCTGAAATATGAGATTTGTATTTTATAATAAATATCAACACGTGGCACCCGAGAATCTGATCCTAAAATCTTAATTGAAAGAATTTTATAATAAATATTGACACGTGGCAATTGAGAATCTTATCCGAAAATTTTATCCAAAAAATTCATTTGAATTATGAGATATGAATTTTATAATAAATATTGACACGTGGGAACCGAAAATCTTATCCGAAAATATTCTCCAAATTAATTGTTTAGGTAAAAAAAAAAAACAAAATATGAATAGTATTTGCCCTTTGTCATGGCAATGAATGGAAACACACTTTACTTTTTGCAAGGGCTGCCACTATTCAGTGAATAGTATTTTCCCTTACCTCCCCTTGCCCTTTTCCATGGCAAATGGGTGGAAGTGCTCTAAAGATGTCAATTTATATATAAACCAAAATCCTGAGTGTCTCCCTTCATGCTACTATGCCATCATGACTGAACTAATTTAAAAGGAAAATTAGGAATCAGACATAATTAACTTTAGTACTTTGGATTTGAGACACTAGGTATTTTGGTTTGGGTTTTAATACCCATAAAAGAATTGGTATTTTGGATTAGGCCAAAGAGTAGGCCCAGATTTGTTGGGCCAGCTTAAAACTAAAACCTGAAAATACAATTGTACCCTTCTTCTTAAAAAGCCTGGCCCATCTTTAAACCTACAAATCAAATGGCACTTTTACCTTTGGACGTTTAAACTACGCGCGATACCTTCTCTTTCGTTTTCGTTCGGCTTTGAGGTTTTGGAGCTCTGGTTCTGGTTCTGCGAAGGGAGCTTCGATTTTCTGGTTTGTTTTCCTTCGATTTTCTACGATTTCCTGTGTTTTTCTGGTTTTCTTTCGATTTGCATGCGGAATAAAGTTCAGTTTTGGGTGATATATGTTCTCCTTAGTTCGGGTATTTCGAGCTCAGTTTTGTGGCGTGATTTTCTGCTACATTGTCGTTCGATTTGCATCCTAAACCCTATATTCTTCGTTTTGTGATCATATTTGATTTTGAACTGCTGTTTGGTTGGGTTGATTATTGGTAGTCCTAGGTGTTGAGGTATAAGTACTATTGAACCTTTTTTCGTTTATATCGACTTATATGTTTTTGGACTTCAGTTTTAATACTTTGATCTTGGTTTCCTTTTGGTTTCTATTTGAATTTTTTTATTTTCTGTCATGAACTGCATCTGTTTGTTGCAGTTTTTCTGCATTGCAGTTTCTGGTTTCATAAACTGCATTGGAGAACCATTTGTTTTATAATTCGATTTCAGACTAATATTTGCAAGTATATGGGAATATTACAACTGCTCCTCTACATTATTTACTGATTTGAATTGTATTCTGTTTTTGTTTGTTGTTTTGTTTGCAATTTCAAGGCTAATGGAGGTTTGTGTCATTGCCAAGTGCACATATAAGTCCGAAACCATCATGTTTTCAGTTTCAGAAAAATCATCCATGGTTGATGTTTCGAAGACTTTGTGTCTAAGGTTTAGGGGTTTGCAGTTGGGTAGTTTCACGTTACGGTATTCGCTACCTGGTTATTCTAGTTGTTTACTAGAAACGGATAGTGATTTAGATATGATGATGGCATATTTGTCGATATCAAATGTGAAGACTGTGGATATTTTAGTTAAGGATTTATTGGGGAGTGGTGAGTATAGTGGTGATGTTTGTGCAAATAAGGAGTTGATATCATGTGAAAAGGGCGAGTCTTCGTGTTCTAGTACTGTTGAAGATAGAAATGAATTTTTGGGCAGGTCGAAGAGAGCAAGTGCTAAGCCTTTGTTGTCAAATGAGTGGGAGATGTACATACATCATGTAGGGCAGAAGTTTGACGGTGGTGCAGAGGAGTTCCAGTTGAAATTGTGCAAGTATCCTCTAGAAGTAGGATTTAATTTTTTACCCTTTCTTTTGATGTTTTTTTCCTTCTTTAAACAGGTTAATATTGTTGAAGGGTGGCTGGAATATATAAGACCTCAAGCACAAGTGTTCTTAGAAAGTAGAAAAATACCAAAACTTGTGAGGCAAAGGGAAGGGCCCCCTACACCTATACTCAAGGACATGTCCCCAAATGAAGAACTCACTCTCAATTGGATTCGGCAGAATCCATATCAGTTTCCATTTGAGGAGGACATAGAATGTGCTCAACAAAGTTCATCTTCGTAAGAATTGTTTCTACTCAACTTTTCATTACATTTTGAAATCCTTCAAAACCAAAAACTAATCTCCTATTCATTTGCATGTTGGATTGTGGCATGTTCGTCATGTTGTACATGGATAAAATTGCACAAGGACAGCCCATTCCACAAAGTGTAGACAAGAATTTCATGAACGAATATCGAGCACAATACGTACTAAAACTCCTACACCACAGACATTGTGTCATTAATCGTCTCTAGTGATTTACTAAAACTCCTACACCACAGACATTGTGTCATTAATCATCTCTAGTGATTTGTCTTTTGTGAACTCAAGGCACTATGTATCTTGATTGTTGTGGATGTTTGTAAATATTTCTAGTTATGGGATATGAGAAAAGATTTGTTATACATCTAAACTGTCATAATCTTAGAAAAGATTTGTTATACATCAGCTCAAAGTGTAGACAAGAATTTCATGAACGAATATCGAGCACAATACGTACTAAAACTCCTACACCACAGACATTGTGCATCTCAAGGCAATATGTATCTTAATTGTTGTGGATGTTTGTAAATATTTCTAGTTATGGGATATGAGAAAAGATTTGTTATACATCTAAACTGTCACATTGCTCATATTATATGTCTATTATGTTTGATGTTTTGCCTTTTGGATTGCTCCTTTTAAAAGAGGGTTTTCTGCATAGATCATTGCATTGCCTTTTGGATTGCTCCTTTTAAAAGAGTGTTTTCATCCCTTCTTGTTTCAGATCACAAATGGCACAAGAAATGACACCACAAAAGAATGAAGCTCAAAACCAACGAAAGCCAAGAATCAAAACGATGGCTCAAAAGAGAAAAACAAGAATTGAATGGCAGTTAAAAATGAATATCCATTGATGAAACAATTGTATAATTTTCATTAACTTCAAAAAAGAATCATAATATCCAATTACAAATCGTGTAGCCAATTACAAGCAAACAAAAACTGCAATGCAGAAACTGACTATACATTCACTAAATCATATCTAACATAAGCAATTGTCAACTGAGAAGGAATGTTCATATCACTGCCTTGCAATTCTTCCTGTTGTGCCCAGCAACACTGCACCGACTGCATTTCAATGGCCTTGTACCTTCACTAAAAGCTTTGATCCTCTTTGTTGGTGGTCTTCCGGCTGGCCTCTTTGTAATTGGCAGAAGCATAACTCCAGCAGCTGAACCGTTGCTGCCCAAGCCTTTCCCAATATCTGGAATAGGAAAAATAGGACTCTCATAGGCTTTTCGAAAGAAATCAGAACTGTAGTAACACTCAACATAATCGTAAACCGAATCTTTCTTTGCTAGAATTGCAGCCACGGCATGCGTTCATGGAAAACCATCAATTTGCCAAAGATGGCAAGAACATTTCCTTTGCCCAAGATCACCCATCACAAAATATTCAGCAAATACTTCAAAAACAGTGCAACTAGAATGACGAACTGCCCAAGTCCTACCTGCCTCCGCATTTTCCCACAGTCTTGTTTCCATCTCCGGACATGCCGGCAATGACAAGAAGCGAGTGATTGCTATTTGTTCGAATAAGAAATTGGAGGGTTGTAGTTGGCATGTTTATGCTTCTCGTTGTGAATCTACCGGCTGTTTTGTAATTCGAACGTTAAATAATGTGCATACATGTGTGGGTCGGATACGGGAATCAAAGAGTAAGATGATGATGAGGTCTCGTGTGGTGTCCTCTCTCTTTGTGGACAGAATTCGTGCAAAACCAGAGCTGAAGCCAATTGAGATTATACACGAGTTGAAAGATTATTATGGTATAGACATTTCATACTACCACGCATGGTTTGGCAAAGAGTTAGCTAAACTGGACGTTCATGGTGATGAGTCGAAGTCCTTCAACGAGTTAGTGTGGTATGTGGACGCGGTAAATGAAACTAACATTGGTTCTCTATGCGAGCTTGAATGTGAAGCTGGAATTAATCGCTTTAGACGATTTTTTGTATCCTTTGGTGGTTGCATTGCTGGATTTCAATATTGCATACCCTTGTTGTTCATTGATGCTACGTTTTTGAAGAGCAAGTACAAGGGACAGCTTCTTTGTGCTTCCGGAAAGAACGGGAATCAAGGTATGGTTACTGTACTGTATTGGATTTTTGTGTAATCTGCATTACTGTTTTGTGTAATTTGTTGTTATTTTGTGTACTCTGCATTGCAGATTATGTTTACTGTTTTGTGTAATTTGTTGTTTCTTATACTTGTGCTTTTGGTTTTGTTTTGCAGGGTTTTATCCTCTAGCTTTTGGAGTTGTTGATTCTGAGACAGAGGAGAATTGGACTTGGTTTCTTCAACATTTGGCTGCTATATTGCTTCCGATGGGGAGAATGGTGACCTTTTTCTCGGACCGCAATCATGGTTTGTTAAATGCTATGGGGGCTGTGTTTCCTGGATGGCCTCATTCTTACTGCTACTATCACCTCAAACAGAATTTGATATCGAAGTACCCAAAGTCAGGTTATGGGAAACTGCTCCAAGACCGTGTTGTCAATCTCTTTAGTAAATGCGCATATGCTGTTACGGAGGAAGAGTTTAAAGTAGCAATGGACGAGTTGGTGGTTGTTGGGAGTTCGAAAGTGAAGACATTTATATTTGAATTGTCTAGAGATCACTACGCCAACGCTTTTTTCCAAGGAATGCGTTATGGAGAGATGGCAAATAGTTTAGCCGAGTCATTTAATAATTGGGTTGGCGTATTTCGTGATTTGCCGGTGCTACCTATGATAGAGGGGATTCGACAGAAATTAATGGTATTGAATTCTCACCGACGAATTGAAGCGGATAAGTGGACAACAACCCTTTTTTGCTTTTGCTTTTGCTTTTGCAATCAAGGATTCATTCATGTAGGCTAAAACAGCTCTTGCCCACGAATATCTTGAAAGTGTGTCTAGATTCACACAATGTTCCACTATTTTCCAGTGCAAAGTGGATGAAGAGTTGGCAAAGAGGAATGTCATGCAGAGCAGGATCAAGATTAGGCTGACCACCTCCTTATCGTAGTCAACAACCTCCGTTTCCTCTTCGTCTTCCCTTTCTTCTTCTTCAGCTTCCTTTTTTGCTTTTCCTCTCTTCTTTTGCACCTTTTGCTCTGCCTTGGCCTTTTCTTTCTTCGGTTGGTTTGCCAAGGCAATTGTTTTTTGTAATTCTGCTTCTACCTGGTTTTTTGATGGTTTTCCCTTTTGTCCAAAGTGCCTTGTTTTGAAGGCAGCAGTGTATCTATCATAGCCAAGTGTGACAGATTCTCCTTTGTTTGGCAGTCCTAGGATCTGAGTCACTGCAT
Source organism: Prunus campanulata (assembly GCA_034190965.1). Lineage (NCBI taxonomy): Eukaryota > Viridiplantae > Streptophyta > Magnoliopsida > Rosales > Rosaceae > Prunus > Prunus campanulata. The sequence goes on from CM067211.1 coordinate 21,412,346, forward strand.
TGCCTGTGATGTGGAATGATTCTGTGCCGAACTTGAAGGACTTTGAATTTGGATCAAACTGGTTCAGCAGCTGTATTAAGTCAAGGTCCGACTTATTCATGTTATTCATATCAATTTTCTGGTGGTAAAACAGCTCAATGAAGTTCTAGAAGGGGGTTTTCTTGAGCAACATCTTCTGCCTTTGATTGAGCTTTGGTTTAACATCTGTAATGATGCTGTTGAAAGCATTGAGGCTGCACCGAAACTGGATATAGTCCGGGTGCTTTGCTTTTCGATCATAGGATGGCTTTTTTTTTTTCTCTTTAGAGCCATCGTTTTGATTCTTGGCCTTCGTTGGTTTTGAGCTTCATTCTTTTGTGGTGTCATTTCTTGCACCATTTGTGATCTGAAACAAGAAGGGATGAAAACACTATTAGGTCAAGTAAAGATAAACTACAAGGAAGAAGTATAAATAGTTGAGCAGAAAAAAGAAAACATCAAACATCAAACATAATAGACATATAATATGAGTTTCTGCAATGCAGTTTGTATTTCTGCAATGCAATGATCTATGCAGAAAACCCTCTTTTAAAAGGAGCAATCCAAAAGGCAAAACATCAAACATAATAGACATATAATATGAGCAATCCAAAACACAAAACGAAAACGGAAACTGCGATGCAGAAAACCAAAAAGAAAACGAAAACGGAACCCTAAACTGGAATCTGAGATGTAGAAAACCAAAAGGAAAACAAAAACAAAACCCCAAACCGGAATCTGAGATGCAGAAAACCAAAACCAAAACTGAAACGAAAACGAAAACGAAAACGAAACCCTAAACCGGAATCTGAGATGCAAAAAACCCAAACAAAAACCAAAACCCAAATCGGAATCTGAGATGCAGAAAACCAAAACCAAAACCAAAACCAAAACCAAAACGAAACCCCAAACCGGAATCTGAGATGCAGAAAACCAAAACTAGGAATCTGAGATGGTCGTCGCCGTTGGCTGAGATTTTGGGGATTTTTGTGGAACAGTTGAAGAGGTTTTTTGGAGGTGAAGTTGAAAGGTCGCGAGAATGGGTTATGATTCAATTTCGGTTTCGGTTTATATGTCGTTTCTGTTTCAATTTTGGGTTTGATGTCGTTTTTCCAACTTTGGTTTAAAACTAAATACTGAAATGGCATATGTTGTAATTTTCATTTTTTTTAATAATATTTTTGTAAACTTAGGTATTACATTTTGGTTTTTGGCCTTTTGCTAATTAGATGAAATTGTATTCTTTCTACCAAATTAGCAAACTATATTATGGTTTAAAACTAAAGCTCCCTAATTTAAAAGAGTTCTCTCTGTACCAACTAAACCGGCTTCTCTATCCAAATTATTAACCCAAAAACTGACCGTAAGCAGCAACTTCCTAAACATATCACTTTCTAAGACAGCTCTTAGAAATTTAAGACCTTGCACACTTACATATAACAAGCAAAATGCTATAGACCTGTTTTTTTGTTTTTTTAAATGCTATAGACCTCAGACCTCACGACGAGAAGACGAGAAGACATAACAATGAAAACTGACGCAGGAAATTGAATAGAATTTTATTTTCTTTAAACTCAGAAAGATATTGGTGAACCAAAAATTAATTCAAAACATTCATAGAATAAGAAAAAAATACACTAATCATTTGAGCAAATAAAATAAAGGTTGAAACTTGAAAGTAAATACCCGATTTTCCGAAACCACCCATTCCAAAAATCTTGTGCGCCCTGACGCAAATATATCTTCTACGAACGGTAGTTGGAGGTTCTTAGTTGCAGATATAACAGCAAATCCCTTCGAAATGGTAAACATGATCACTCCAAATATGATGATCGATCCTCCCAACCCAAGAATCTTTTCTGACCCACTGAAATTGATAAAACAAATATGAAATCAGTATTTTTATCTTCCTTTTGGTCATAAATGTTGCTGTCAATAAAAATTAAAGAAAAACTTACCTGACTTTTCTTTCTCTGTTTAGAGTTTGGCCGCTTGATGCATGTATGAGGCTGAGGTGAAGATTATTTTTCCTTTCTAATATTATGGGCAAAAAGATCACCAAGGAATTAGAGAGCTCTAAGTCGATGATGAAAACTGATGGGTGTAAAATATGTGGCTTTCTTTTTATATTGGAGAGGTTATGTGACTTTATTTTTTTGTTTTTCTATTTCTTTTCTTTTTTAACTTTTAGAAACTCAATAGTTATTAGGTAGTCGCGTACTCTCAGCAAACTACCTCTCTCCATGTTCATATTCCAATGGATGGATAGACACAAGACTATTTTTACGTCGTTATCAGTCACTGTTAATTTTTTGTTTTTAGTCTGAAGGACTACTGCACTTGCTGAAACCCAATGGTCGGTAGCAATTCAAATGCCAAACCCAAAGACATGCACCAGTCTCTAGGCTTGGCTTTTACCAAAAAGTTGAAAACACCAGTCAATTGGCAATCACTTTTTCAATCCTGCTCTGTTGGTAAGATTTGGAAAAAGATTCTGTAACGTTCAAAGCACGAGAAAGTTTCTTGATAACATGTTAAAGGGTACAAACTTCCAGTTCATTTCAATCCTAATTTTTTTTGAAAAAACCTTGTAAGTTCCAAGGATAGTGCTGTGTTGCTATCACAAATTAATTATGTTTTGCCACACATAAGGATTTTATTTTACATAATGTAACATGTTTGAATGAAAGTAACAAGATAGTGTTATTTCCGTCAACTACAAGACAAGATAATTGTACGCATAAAAAAAATTAAGGGCAGATGCAGTAAACAAAAATAACTTTCTCACACTGGATGTCCTTTTTGGTCAACATAAAATATTTCATTCATTATTATGTCACTGAGTTCACAGTGCAATGGTCATAAATTGGAGAAATTTTTGTAGGTACCTGGTACACCAGCTGGCTAGTGTACCCACCAATAGAAATGAGACACGTGTAATAATTTATTTTTAGCCTTAAAATTGCAATAACTTTTAACTCCGTTAGCCTTTTAACTCCGTTCGAGTCTACTCACTCTTCTAGACCCGCATGAAGGTCGGCCCAATTCTCTCTAGTAAGACTCATCAGTTTCTTTTAAACAAATTTGGGAACGACTACCGTACCAGACTTGCTTTACAGATACATACAGAGCCGTGGTAGATCCCATCCCACTCCTTGTGGTCTAATTCCATTTATTATTCCATCAATCTCAAATAAGGTGTGATGTTATTAAGAAATTAGGAAGAAGAAAAGAAAAAAAAAAGAGCTTCCAAGATGTGCAGAATAGCGGAGGAAGGGGAAAGAAGGCATCAGCGTCTCCGTCGCAGGCGGTGGCTGCCGGAATATTCCAGATCAACACTGCCATTTCCACTTTCCGTCGACTGGTCGATGCCATCGGCACTGCCAAGGACACTCCCGACCACCGCCAAAAGCTGTGCGTCTCTCTCTCTCTCTCGTCTCTCGTCTCTCCCACACACAAATTTCAAACTCCCATCGGCACTGACTTCTTGTTAGACTGCTATACTACTAACACACTCGCTACTCAAAAATCAAGATTTTACTTACTAATGAGTACAATGAGCCTAATTTAATCTAATCTAATGGCATGGCAGGCACAACACAAGGCAACGCATACTTGAGCTTGTCAAAGATACGTCTGCCAAGCTCAAAGCCCTCAGCGAATCTGATCACCACATCAATGTCAATGTACAGTCTTTTTCTCTCTCTCCCTCCTCAATCTGATCACTGCTTTTGATTCTCGATTGCAGCAATAGACTACCAGAGTTAAAAGACTAACGGAGTTAAAAGAGGCTAAAAATAAATTATTACACGTGTCTCATTTCTATTGGTAGGTACACCAGCCAGCTGGTGTACCGGGTACCTACAAAAATTTCTCCATAAATTGACCCACAGATGACTGTCTCCACTGAATTTTATCCTGAGTCAGATGAGTCCCACCAGAAAATTAGCTATTAGCATTCCAATCTCATTACACAGAGTAGATGGCAGTTTAAAACATGTCATTGGGTAGGCAGGTATTGCCAAGGCTACAGCCTTAATCAAAATTTATTTCTCTGCATACGGCAAAGCCTTACAGTTCCAGCCATGAATCACTTTATTGATCCCCTCTTTAATATAACCCAATGCTTCCTTCTTAGATCTTCTTCAAATAGTGGGTAATCCCAAATATTTTCCAGGATTAACAGCAGCTTGGATATTTAAAACATCACAAATCACATTTTGTAACCCAAGAGGAACATTTGGGCTAAAGAAAATGTTCGATTTATCCAAGTTAACTAACTAACTAGAAGCAGTGCAGTCCCACTTTAGCAGAATATCAAGTCTGCTACAATTAGCAGGGGAAGCTTTAAGAAAGAAAAGAGTGTTATCTGTGAAAAATAAATGAGAGATGGCTGGTCCCTCCCTACCAAATCTGAGAAAGGGCCTCATTAAACAAGAGGAAAAGATAGGGGGACAGGGGATCCCCCTGGTGTAGACCTCTTGTAGGTTTGAAATATCTTTCAGCTTTACTATTGATAACATCAGAAAAACTCATCGAAAAGATACAAGCCATCACCAGAGAGATCCATTTGCTGCAAACACCTTTAAGAAAATCCCATTCAATTCCGTCGTAAGCCATGTTCATATATGATAAGCCTTATTGAAGTATCTTTTTAGTAATGAGGCTTTTGTACATGACGCTCTAAATTTGGGCTTCAGATTTTTTATATAATGTAATTTGATTTTGAAATGAGAAACATAAAATAATGTTTTGGTTATGGCTACAGAGGCGTGGGATCAGACCTCAAAACAGAGCACTGCCCACAATTTTTTTACATCTATGACATGGTATTAATAGTTAGGTTCTATGACATAGTATTAAGAATGTACGTCTAGAACATGTTATTAACAATGTTGTCATATCAGCTGCAGATTATTTGAGAGGAAAGAGTAACTTTATCTGGTTGTTCTTTAGATGATGAAGCTTCACACTCAGTTCTTGAAGACTCCATTTGACAGCCGCTGGTGTCATTTGTTCTATTCCAGGAATTGGAGTGAGCAGATTAGATCTTTGACAGAGCCAATACTGCACAATTTTTTGTTTGCAATATCACTTGTCAATTCATATCATTAGAATAATGCTACGAATTTGCAGTTTGGAGATTTGTGTTCTTTCCAGTATTAGGAATAGGCCGCCACTCACGCTTGGCTGCTTTTTTTTGTCCTTCTTGTTCTTCTTGTTATTCTTTGCTTGTTCCAATCCAAAGTACATGTAGTCCAAAACTCCTTGAGCCCAATTATATTTCCCCATCTCTTCTAAGGTGTCTATTGTGGTTGTGTATGTCCAAGCAAGTGTACAATCAGAGTTGCAGAATAGATTGGTCATGAAGAGTTGTAGGATTATCAATCTTGTTACATCCATCGGACCCTCTTCTGTTTCATCTTCAAGTGCTAAGTTCAAGCACTTATCAATTGAAGTCTTTGTTATCTTCTTATAACCCGTGAAGTATTTCTTCACAAAATGCGAGTCCGGCCTTGTTGAGCTTGTCGTGCTTGGTAGCTTGTTGCCTCTGTTTGGCAAGCCAAAAATTTCAGCCACATCTTGGCTTTTCATCTCACTGTGACCATCATTAAACTTGAACTTCTTTGTCTTTGTGTCATAGTCTTTTATGAGTCTCACGATGTCATAGTTAGACTTCATGCACTCTAGCTTTGTTAACCTTTTCTGCATATATGATTCTATCAGTGGCCAAAAAGGTGTCTTCGATAGCAGTGTCAAGATATCATTCCGGTTTTCAAGTCTTTGTCTAATGTTGTCAATTGTTGCTGTAAAAGAGAGCATGTTGCTCTTGATTTGCACATAGTTTGGGTCTTCCCATCTGCCTGGCTTCTTGTTTGTTTTTGTTTTGGATGATGACTGTTAGCCTTTCTTTATTCTTTATTTGGTATACCTACATTAGTAATAGCAACATGATAGGCATTAATTAACATGACAGTAGAGTAGCAGTGTTAATACCCTATACTGGAACTTTATAGTGGTAGAAATGCATCAGACATTGGATTTCATAAGAAACAATCAGTGTTATTACTGTATACTGGAACTATACAGTGTTAGACATGCATTACAAATAGGATTTCATAGGAAACAAGCGGTATTAATACCCTATACTGGAACTTTACAGTGGTAGATATTTATCAAAAATAGGATTTCAGAGGAAAAAATCAGTGTTATTACCAGATACTGGAACTGTACAGTGGTAGACATTCATCAGAAATAGGATTTCAGAGGAAACAAGCAGTATTAATACCCTATACTGGAACTTTACAGTGATAGACATGCATCAAAAATAGGATTTTCAGAGAAAACAAACAGTGTTATTACCCTATATTGGAACTTTACAGCCATTAATCAGAATGACAGTAAACTAGCGACTAAAATATTGATAGTAAGCAGTCAGTGCAATAGTGAAATCCAATATAGTTTCAAGATTTTGTCCTTGATTCAAATCTAAAATACTGTTATTACCCTAGACTGGAACTTTATAGCAATTAATCAAAATTACAGTATAGGTTTGTAAATGTCTTACCTTGAAGCGTTTTCTTGTCGAAATTGTTCTATGAATTTTTGTCTTGGTTTTGTAGGTGGAGGTCAGGGTGGTGTTTGTTTTTGAAAGTAGATAAAGCTCAGTTGTGGTTATGGAGTTTCGATTTCGAGCGATGAAGAAGACGCTTTGATGAAGATGGTGACTGAAGGGAAGTTTCGTAGAGGTTAATTGAAGTCGCGGGCTGGAAGTTACGGTTTTGTTTTCCATTTTTTTGAACAAAATTACAGTTTTCGAGATGGTAAATTATTTGGGCTTTTTTTATAAGTTTGGGCTGGGGTTGTTTTGGGTGCTTTTTGAGTTTTTTTTTTCTGTTGGGCTTGATAGTGGCAGTTCTTGTAATATATTGGAACTTCAATACTAATTTGTTTTTTAATAAATGGGTTTTGAGTGTGTTTATGAAGTGTTTTTCATATAGGGTTTTTTTTAATTTCAGCTCCCATTTTGGGTATATTAGTGAAGCTCCCTTTTTTTTTTGGGTCAGAAATGCTATAGACCTCAGACCTCACGACGAGCAGACGAGAAGACATAACAATGAAAACTGACACAGCAAATTGAATAGAATTTTATTTTCTTTAAACTTAGAAAGATATTGGTGAACCAAAATTAATTCAAAACACTCACAGAACAAGAAAAAAAAATACACTAATCATTTGAGCAAATAAAATAAAGGTTGAAAGTAAATACCTGATTTTCCGAAACCACCCATTCCAAAAATCTTGTGCGCCCTGACGCAAATATATCTTCTATGAACGGTAGTTGGAGGTTCTTAGTTGCAGATATAACAGCAAATCCCTTCGAAATGGTAAACATGATCACTCCAAATATGATGATCGATCCTCCCAACCCAAGAATCTTTTCTGACCCACTGAAATTGATAAAACAAATATGAAATCAGTATTTTTATCTTCCTTTTGGTCATAAATGTTGCTGTCAATAAAAATTAAAGAAAAACTTACCTGACTTTTCTTTCTCTGTTTAGAGTTTGGCCGCTTGATGCATGTATGAGGCTGAGGTGAAGATTATTTTTCCTTTCTAATTTTATGGGCAAAAAGATCACCAAGGAATTAGAGAGCTCTAAGTCGATGATGAAAACTGATGGGTGTAAAATATGTGGCTTTCTTTTTATATTGGAGAGGTTATGTGACTTTATTTTTTTGTTTTTCTATTTCTTTTCTTTTTGAACTTTTAGAAACTCAATAGTTATTAGGTAGTCACGTGCTCTCTGCAAACTACCTCTCTCATGTTCATATTCCAATGGATGGATAGACACAAGACTATTTTTACGTCGTTATCTGTCAGTTAATTTTTTGTTTTTAGTCTGAAGAACTACTGCACTTGCTGAAACCCAATGGTAGGTAGCAATTCAAATGCCAAACCCAAAGACATGCACCAGTCTCTAGGCTTGGCTTTTACCAAAAAGTTGAAAACACCAGTCAATTGGCAATCACTTTTTCAATCCTGCTCTGTTGGTAAGATTTGGAAAAAGATTCTGTAACGTTCCAAGCACGAGAAAGTTTCTTGATAACATGTTAAAAGGTACAAACCTCCAGTTCATTTCAATCCTAATTTTTTTTTAAAAAACTTGTAAGTTCCAAGGATAGTGCAGTTTTGCTATCACAAATTAATTATGTTTTGCCACACATAAGGATTCTATTTTACATGGTGTAACATGTTTGAATGAAAGTAACAAGATAGTGTTATTTCGGTCACATGCAACTTCTTCTTTAATTTCTTATACCTCTCCATTATAGTATGAAAAGCCACAACTACAAGACAAGATAATTGTACGCATAAAAAAAAATTAAGGGCAGATGCAGTAAACAAAAATAACTTTCTCACATTGGATGTCCTTTTTGGTCAACATAAAATATTTCATTCATTGTTATGTCACTGAATTCACAGTGCAATGGTCATAAATTGACCCTCAGATGACTGTCTCCAATGAATTTTATCCTGAGTCAGATGAGTCCCACCAGAAAATTAGCTATTAGCATTCCAGTCTCATTACACAGAGTAGATGGCAGTTTAAAACATGTTATTGGGTAGGCAGGTATTGCCAAGGCTACAGCCTTAATCAAAATTTATTTATCTGCATACGGCAAAGCCTTACAGTTCCAGCCATGTATCACTTTATTGATCCCCTCTTTAATATAACCCAATGCTTCCTTCTTAGATCTTCTTCAAATAGTGGGTAATCCCAAATATTTTCCAGGATTAACAGCAGCTTGGATATTTAAAACATCACAAATCACATTTTGTAACCCAAGAGGAACATTTGGGCTAAAGAAGACGTTCGATTTATCCAAGTTAACTAACTACAATTAGCAGGGGAAGACCTCTTGTAGGTTTGAAATATGTTCCAGCTATCAGAAAAACTCACCGAAAATATACTTTTGTTGGGAGTGCCATCACCAGAGAGATCCACTTGCTACAAAACCCCATTTTGACCATGACACCTTTAAGAAAATCCCATTCAATTCGGTCGTAAGCCATTCAATTTTTTTTAACTAAAACAAAATAACAGCACCAGCCTAACAAAAAGTAAAGAAAGATAAATTAAAAAAAAAAGAAGCACCAAACACACAAAAATTAAAGAAAAGAGCGGTTCTCTCTGCCCAAGACATCATGCATGTAGTAAAAAACATCTGAGAACCAACTTGCGGTTCTCTCTGGCCAACACTTCACCCAAACACGAATCATAGAACACCAAATGTAAGTAAAATGAAAAAAAATTTATTTATAATAGCTGGTCCGGTATGGTTTAACTGAATAAAACCGGAATTGGAACTTGTCTAAACTGGTCCAGTTCAATTTTTTTCACAGTTGTTTGACATTTTGGTAAACTCATTTTTTTTCCTTATTTTTTTTGAACTGAAGTGTTGCATTCAATAGACGGCAAAGAAACCGCTACAAAGCTACAGATCAAGAGGGCCCAGCCACAAAGGGAAACAACATGGTGCCCAAGGTTAAAAACCAACTAAATTTAACAGGGGCCAAAAGCAAAACACTGCTAGTGCCAAAGATAAAACAGCTAAAGGAGTTACATGAGCAAGGACATAGGCAGAGCCTAACACGCGTCCATTCCTTCCAACTGGAAATATGGAGCTACATACCTGGAGGGCAGGGGAGACCATCTTTGTTCAGAACATGGGTCAAAAAAGATGGGGGTCTAATGACCCACACTTCCGTGCGCATCCTTTCCTTTGCTAGCGTTACCAAAAGATTGGCCGCTTCATTCGCTGAACGAGGAATCCAAGAGCAATGACAATTTAAAAAGTTGGAAAGTTGCTCCTTGAACTTGCTCAAGATGGGATATAATGTCCAAGCCCCTATGACAATATTGCCATTCAAGCATTGAGTCACAGACCTTGAATCCAATTCTAGAATTACATGTCTTTTCCCTTTCTCTTGAGCAAACATGCTTCCCCAAAGAAGTGCCTGAGCCTTGGCTTCAAAAGCTGAACTTGTGGTGATTTGAACTATCTTTGCGGCGATGAACTTGCATTGGGAGTCTCTAATTAGAATTCCAAGTCCGGCCTTGCCATTTCTCAGGTTCCAAGCAGCATCCACGTTGACTTTGACGGTATTTCCATATGGGGGTGACCAGACAGAGGGGGTAGTTTGATGGTTATTCAAACTCAGAATGTTGTTGTGGGTATGGGTAGTTTGTGTAGCAAGGAAACTAGTTACACCAGTTGAGGTAGTGTAGGGGAATTTTTCCTCCGGCGGTTGTAAATGGGCTGGGCTGCCGTAAAGGGTAGACTGATGAAATTGTCCCCTTTGTCTGAGTTCGAAAATTAAGCCCCAAAATGCTTCGAAAGGGCAGCAGGGCCTTAGGAAGTATTTTGGTTATCTTCACCAACTAAAACAACAGCAACTTACAGATAATTTCTTCATGCTTACAGATAAACTTTTGGGCTTGGTATGAGAGGCATGTGGCATGGAAGCAAAATCAACATGAGTTTAGCACTGAGGGGAAATTTAGGCTTTCTTAGGAGGGAAAAGGAAAGTGTTAAGGTGAGTAAGGAGAGGTTTGTAGGAGATTTGGCTAAGAAGAGAGAAATAAAGAACAATACTCTTCCGGCAGCTTGACAGATACTCTGTCAGCCAGAAAAGGAAGATGGAGAAGAAGGGTGAATAGTGCACGCAATTGCTAGATTTTTGCAGGTAAGAGAGAAAGCTTGCTCTCTGAGTGTGGGTCATGTTGGGTAGAAGGGGTCCTATTTATAGCTGCTGGGAATGGTTCTTCTCCAAGAAACCCTAATGGTTTCTTCCCAATCTAGCTAAGCTTTCTTCTCCCTTTCTTCTCCTCCTTCTTGACTTACCTCATGGTGGTAAAGTCAGCTCTGCCCAATCCCACAAAATTAGAGATTTTTGGGAGCTCAATGCTTCTTCCCACGGCTGCCTCAGAGGAGAGCTTCCATTTTTATCCATCTTCTTTCTCCTTTTTCTTCCTCTTTCCATGGCCAAATATGATAAAAGAAAGAAAATGGGTGCACCTGCTAGTTTAAGGGATGGCATCCTTCCTTGCGTGCCAAAATCCCTTGGTCTCTTGAATTCTTGCACTTGGAACTTGTTCCTTAGCCTCCCAGCAGCCCCTCACGTGTAGATTTCCCAAGCCCCTTCGTGGTTTTGTCCCCCAGCTGAGTGCCAAGGCTTGTGCTGCTTTTTATTCTAATTATATGGGTCTTTTAAGACAACCACATGATCTATCCAATGGATGAGATGGCTTTGTCAAATGTTGGGCTTTTTGGTTGGCTTATTCTAATTGGAGCTATGGGCTATTTTGGTTGGGCTACTTTAGTTGAAGCAATGGGCTATCTTCTCTTTTGTGCTTACCCATGTTTGGGCCTAAGAAAATGGGCTTGATTCCCGAGGCCCCCCAAGCGACCCGAGACTTCCATTTCTCCACCCATCAATTGGCCCCATGACAACTCGTTACCATCCATACCACAACCCACTCAAGTAAGCCCCGGGCATTCGAGTCGCTTGGGCCCACTTAAGCTTGTAGTGCGATTGGGTGTGAAATAATAATTTCCCGCTTGGCATGGCATGTCGCTTGGCATGGCATGTCATTTGGCATGCTTTTAATTATGACACTTGATAGGATAATTGGCATGGATTTGCAGAGCTAAATGCATCTTTATAATTTTAATCTCAATTTCTAGCATGACAGATTTTTATTTGGCATGGCATGCAGGGTGTGGCTTGTGCATGGCAGACTTTCGTGTACTCCAAATCGGGTCTTTTTCCAATAATATATCGTTTTGGGTTAGGGATTTATTTGGGCCCAACCATGGATTTTTTGGGCCTCAACAGGTAGCATAAATTGTTGCTTCTGGGGATGTTCTTTGGTGCTCAAATACAGCATTACACCGGGTTTTCCATATGTTCCACCAGGTGAAAGCAATCTATGTTGTGACCCACCTTAACTCATCCTTACTTTTTGCATAGATCTGGAGAATATTGGAGAACCATTGGCCAATATTGGTGACTTCCTGAGAGTTGACTTTGTAAGTTAGGCTGACAGGACCCAACCCAAATTCCACTTTGGAATCTGCACCGAATACTTTGTGTGTTCGACACCTGGCAGGTGCCGAACACTCTTGACCAAATTCCCCTTCTAACAAAAACCAAAATTAACTTCAAGTTTGACTTTTGCCAAAAATTCGGCAGAGTCTCCCCTGTAAATACTTGTTTCCCAAAAATTTACACCTATACAAAAAGTAATTTATAAACACAACCATTCAGCATGCACAATAATAGGATACACACAACCAGACATCAAATCTTTATGGCCTCAGGCCTCTTTATACCAAAGTAAATCGTTCTGCCATCTGAAACTGATCTCAACTTTTGGAACAACATGAATACGTTAACATATTTCAAAATAACTTAACTGAACAACTTTTCAATCACTCGATCTTGCGGCTGCACCTAGTAACTCTAGGTTGTCTACATACCCTTACTAAGGGATCAAGCCATACGTAGTTCTTTCGCTTTGTTTTGTTGACAAGTTATATATTCAACTTTATGTTTACCTCCTGTTTTGCAAAATCAAATATGAAAAGAATTTGAAAACGAAAAGAAAATAATGAGAAGATAATAACTTTTTAATTGGAAAAGAAACGCAAGGAGAAAAAGAATGGGTATATAAATCAAGTAACGACATGATAAAATAAAACTTCACTTAAGAAAATAATTGTGAATTATACAAAATCCTTAAAACTTAGAAAACTCTTAATCCTTGTCTCTTATGTAGGAAAACGTATATTAAAACCTTCGCCCATAAATACCAAGATAAAATCCTCAATTTTAGTTTAAAACATCTCAAAACTTAAATACTCTCCACCTAGGTGTACCCCCATTCGTGATCCGTCAATTCCATGAATTACTATTTATTTCCCACATTATACCATCAATTCCTTGTGGGGCATTGTCATAAAGACAAATTGTTTCAAAGGCAACTACGGGGGTACTCCCATGGTGGGTTTGAAAACCATATTCCAAAACTTATCATAAACTTTCCCAAAATCAGTTCTCAACTACACTTAAAATATGTACCACATTCTATTAAGAACTAGTGTCCATGATTCATCATTTTCAAACCATTGAGTATATATATATATATTAAATTTAAACATATAATAAGATATTTAATTAATATCTCATCCACACCAAAATCCAGTTAATATATAGTTCCCAACTTTACCCATCCAAATATAGTATAATACCCTTAGAAAGTAAAACCGATTACCTAATAACTCATAAACACTTGAATAATCCAATATCACCTAGTCATATACTTTAATAATACTCATAATAATAAATAAATAAATAAATAACAAAATAAACTTCGAATATCCGAATAACACCCAAGAATATCATAAGACACTATAACATAAACTCATAATCCAAACATAATCGAAATAGTTCACAAACAGTCAAGCCTTGTTTACATGGTCGTTCTATCACTTCTCGAATGGTAAAACTACCTCGGAAAACTCACGGTCAATTGAGGTCAAACTTTATAAATTGGGTCAACCGGGCTGCGAGGCCCACAACCTCCCATTTCCGATCCAAGAGTTCCTACGGGTTCAACAAGTTTTACTATACATGTCCTGCAAGTTTGGTCCAAATCGAATGGTCGGATCGCTCACGATCGCACGATCGCACGATCGGACGGTTATCATTTATCTAAACTTTGAATTATTGAATCGAAGTATCCGAGACTCCGATTCTCAATATTTCTACACAATCCTAGAGGTGTCTAGATCAACATATTTTAAATTGGAGTCGATCCAACAGTCTGATCATATCGAACTCGGATAATGCCTAATATGCAATATCCAATCGACAGTCAAATGGTAACAAAAATTGAAATCTGAACATACCGTCGTGCTCGAAACAATGTGGGGATCGGAAACCCTGCCAATGAGCAGCCATGAGCCGCCACTGCCGGCTGGTGTGCAGAGCAATTTTCTGGTGATCGGAGGCCATGAGCCGCCAAACCGTAGGCCAATATTCATACCTACAGATCAAGCACATCAAGGGAAGTAACTTTATACCTTGGCTCAAAGATCAATTCCACCGTTAAAGCCCTCGAACAAACGATTTTATCTTTGAAAAACCTAGAAAGTTTTGGGTTTGGATTTGACAATTTCTACTTGAAATTGGGTCGGATATTTGAGGGAAATTACAAAGGGAAGGTAAGGGAGTGTTTTGGGAGTAATTTGGTGGCAGGTGGTGGCCGGAGTTGGCCGGAACTGGCGTCGATGGCCACTGTTTCGAAACAGCCAGATTTTGGCTCATTTTTGGCTATGTTTTGGCTCGAATTTCTGGTTTAATCGCTTGAAATTAAGGCTAGATATTGGTGTGTATGGAAAGAGGAGTGGGAGATGAAGAGTTTGCAAGTTGTGGCGTCGGAATTGGTGGCTAGACGGAGGAGAAATCAACGTCTGAAGTTGGCTACTCGTGGAGGACACAAGAGAGAAGAAGAATCTACTGGGTTTTAAAAATTGAACTTCGAAATATTTACGCACTGTGCTTCGGTAGATCATAACTTCTTCGTTATGATTCCGATTTGAACCTACTACGTGTCTACGGACTCATCTTGACGTGCTCTACGTAACGGTACAACTGAAATCCCCAGATTCCTTCCTGAACAAAACGTCAACTTTTAAACCACTAAAATATTCCCGGGGTAAAATTGTCTTTTACTTGAATAAATTTATAATTAAATATTAATTTAGGATCGGGTTATTACATAGGCAACCACCAAACCATACACTTTTAACCCAAGGACATAGAAGCAAAAGATGCTCAAGTGTCTCCTCATGCGACTCGTAGATGGGGCAAATGGGGGATTGTCTGATTCTTCTTTTGTACATGTTGTCATTGGTTGCGAGGCTGTTTCTAAAGATCCTCCACATGAAATTATGGATTCCTGGAGGGGCTTGAGTCTTCCATAAGGCTTTCCAAATATCCTTCGTAATTGTGATGGAGGTTGGAGGATGTTGATTGTGCAATGCTTGGTTTTTGTGATGCACCCAATGATAGCCAGATTTAACGGTATACCTGCCACTTTTCTCATATGGCCAAATTATGTGGTCTAAGTCCTCCCTGTGACCAATGGGTGTTCTTAGGATAGAAATTTCCTCATCATCAGAAATCATGTGGCGGATTGAATCCAAATTCCAAGTACCTGTTTCATGATCAATGATAGACCCAACTAAGGTGTCATCCAAATGGCCCTTGCTATTGTCTCCGTTAAGGGTCCTAGAAAGGCTAGGAATCCAACGGTCTTTCTAGAGTTTAGTTTGTGAGCCACTTGTTATTTGCCATTGGAGTCCCTGCTTGATTGCATCACGCCCCTCCAAGATGCTTGCCCATGCCCATGAGGATCTCCCCCCTTTCCTAGCCTCCAAGAAATGACCATCAGGGAAGTATAGGGAAGTATCTTCCTCTCAAAACTTGGACCCACAGAGCATCAGGTTCGTGGAGGATTCTCCAGCTTTGTTTTGCTAAAAGGGCAACGTTAAAATCCTGGATACTTCTAAAACCCATTCCACCCTCTAATTTAGACAAACCAAGAGACTTCTAGCTGACCCAATGTGTCTTGGCATCCTTCTCACTATTGCCCCACCAGAAACGGGCTAAAAGAGAGTCAATTTCCTTGCGTGTTGCAGTAGGGAATTTGAAGACATTCATTGGATATGTTGGAATTGCTTGGGTTTGGCGGTTCATTTGCCCACCCCTTTCCAGCAAGATTTCTCCGTTTAGGGGCGGCAAAATGAGTTGGTTCTTGGGGGAGAGAGAGAAGATTATGTGTAACATGAAATGAATACCATACCACAAATACTCTACAATGATAATGATGTGGAAATACATGATTGGATTTTAGTATGAATAAGTCCATAAAATTTATATAATTCTCAGCAATTGATATGTGTTTTTTACTTTGTTTTAGTGATTTCATTGTGATTTCGCCTTTTGGTTGTTATAATATGTTGTTTGCTAATCGTGAATTGCAGTCACTGTTTTGTTGTTCTGCTTTTTTATGCTGTTAAATTTTCAAATGTCGTGTCAAAAATTCTGCTTTTTTATGATGAGAAAAATGGCATATAATTTGCATATGGATAAGCAGCATACGTCTAAAGTGGCTTACGCAACGGTTTCACGAAGTTCAAAAAAAAGTAACTGCCGGATTCTACCGATGTTGAAAAGTATGTTCGTGCAAGTAAATCAACTTATCATCTAGCTGTAAACTATAATGAATGCACATGATAGAACACACATTTTTGTTTGGTTTTCCATTAGAGTTGTCAAATATCAAGAATATACCAGTTTAGTCATATTTGATAGAGCTACAGGTTTACTCATATTTGAACTTCTAATTGATATCAAGACTTAGATTTTTTTTATGATTATAAAACCACACTTTAATAGGTTAGACAGCTACACGTCTAACACTAACTTCGCTTGTCTTTTGTGGTAGATCAGAGTCAGAATTTAACGAAAAGTTTCTACCTCTTGTTTGTAAACTAGATGAAGTAAATGATTATACTTCGGGTGATGCATTGTTTGTGTGCCTTTATTCAAATACACTTTGTGGTGCATGCTTTCTGCTTTCTTTTCTTTTCTTATTTTTGCGAAGGAAAAGGGAAATTCGTTGATAATTAAGAGTTCAATGAGGGATCCAGCCAAATCTATCAAACTAAACAATCAACACATAGGCCAGATTCAATGAGCCAATAAATACAATAGAACTCAGCTCACTAGAAGCAAGAGATAACTAGAACTTAGAGCAAATCCGGGGTGCAATACTTGTGCAACCATAGAACCCAGCAAACAACAAATAATTCTGATTTGAGAAGAAGACAGCGCTCAAAAGAGAAAGGGCATACCACCTAGCTTCCTCCCGACACTCAAATGAGTATAAAAAACTACTTCTTCTCAATGCTATAACCATTGAGTGTCGCACTCTTTGGATCCTTAAGATAAGTGTCGATGTCATGTACCCGAATTTTGGGGTGTGTTATAATATGAATAAAATTTATTTTTTATACTTTTTATGAATATTATATGGATAAGAGAAATTTGAGTTTCCATGTATTTCATACTTAATATATTTACTAATTAGAAAAGATCAAATTTAAAATAAGAATTAGATAAATAAATAAAATAATGCCATTCAATAATAATTTTTTTATTTTGTCCAAAGTCTTAAATAAATTCAATAATAAACTGATTTGATCCTGTGATTATTTGATGTGAATTTATAAAATAAATACATGATTCAAATTTACAATTTGATTATAAATAAATTCAAAATTTTATTAGGTAGACACATGTAGACTTTATTCGATCATAAATCGATTCGGAATTTGATTATAATCATTTATCTTATTCTTCTAAATATCCTTGTTTTTGACATAGCTTTTCAAGAAATGTTGTCATGACTGAAAATATTTTGTTTAATGAGAAGAAGAAGAGACTTGCATATGATGTTGTTGCAAGTAAAGGATTTTCTTTAAAATCAGGGTTTTCTCATTTGTTATAAATTATATTTCTACTAGATTTCTTTTGGAATATATTAAATTTCATGATAAATATTTATATTTTTTTAAAAAAAGATAAAAGACTTTTTGGATAGTATATTTGAAATTCTTAAAGGATGGAAACAATTATGCCAAAAATAAATAAGACAGAAAAACTTTAAAAATTTATTTGTTGATCATACATGAGTTGAGAGTCGAATTCAAGACCTCCTGCTTTCTAAACGGGTGTTCTAACCAACTAAGATACGAGAACCCTTCATGTTCATCTTTCTTAAAAACAAAATAAATACAACAAAAAAAAAGCCCCAGAATAAGAAGATGATACAAAAAGCTGAAAGCTGGCATAGTTATATCGTCTTTTCTATTCCAGAGCTTTTATGTATATTTTTTTTTAAAATAAGAAAGAAGAGCATAAATAGCTCTTGTAGCTCAGTTGGTTAGAGCACCCGTTTAGTAAGCGGGAGGTCTTGAGTTCAACTCTCAACGAGAGCATATTACCAATTACAAATTTTCTTTTTGGTATAAATCTTTCCAGTCTAATATACTATTTGAAAGTCTTTTAACTTATTTTTTATATAAATATTTATCATGAAATTTAACTTATAAAAAAGTTGATAAAGATCCAAAAATCCAAACAAGAGTTGAGTCCACACATTTGTCGTCATTGATACCAGTCCTTTGACTTTTGTGCCACATAGGATTATATTCCTTTGGGTTAACTGTTAATTTACCCATTGAACTTGTATGCTACTTTCAATTTGCACCCTCAACTTTTTTATTTTGGAAAATTAAGTACACGGACTAATTTTTACTACCAATTCCCCCCTCAAATTTCATCCAATTTTATGTTAAATCATTATAAAAAAATATTTTTTAAGAAGAAATGGAAAAAAAATGAGAACAAAACAAAAATAAATAAAAATCATGGGGACCCACATAGCACAGACCCAGAACCCAGCCCCCTTACAATGTTTTCTTCTCCTCCCTCACCTACCGCAAGCCACCTTACACCCCCAGATCAATCCCCACCCAACAGACCCCTCCCCCCTTCTGTTTTATTCACCCCAAGACCATTCAGCCCCCTCCTCATTCTTCCCCTCCCCCCTATGACCACCACCAGCCATCATTGCATCCATTTTCTCCCTCTCTTCCTCTCTCTCTCTCTCTCTCCCCCCTCCCCCCTCTCTTTCTCTGTCTTTCTCTGTCACATTCAAGCCCCCCTCCCCTTTGTTTTTTTAATTACAACAAAGGGAAGGCAGATTTGAAGTGGGTGGGCCCCTCAGATTTAACGGCAAATTGGATGAAATGTTGAGATTTAGACAGTACGAGGGGAATTGGCAATAAAAATTAACTCTTATATTTAATTTTCCACAAAAAAAAGTTGATGGTACAAATTGAAAGTAACGTACAATTTCAGGTGGTAAATTGACAGTTAACCCTATTCCTTTTTAGATTTTCTGATTAAGACATTAATTTTTTTGTTTTAAAATTATTTTCTTGTTCCCCTTATGCCCATGAGATATAAAACGGGTAAGAAATTGACTTGGTTGACAATAACTACAAGATTTTATTATGGTTTTAATTTAGGGACATAAAAAAAAAGGTTATAGACTGATTTCTATGATAATAATTACAAGATTCCATATTTCTTGTGATTAATCATTTAAGGGTTGACTTTTATGTGTTCTTGTTTGATTAAGCAAACTCATCACCACATATTATAGAGAAATTTTTGCTTAATTAAGCAAAAATGAGGAACCAACAACAAATCGTGAGAAATGCACTTTAGGTTTTCCATACTTCTCAACCAAAATAATTACAAACTTCTTGACCAATTGTATTTGGTTTTCCAATTCCTCGTTCGAACCTCCAATGACAAAGAAGTCATCAACCACATATGTGAGAAATGCACATTAGGACATTGCAAACAAATGCTCGAATCGAAAGTTGAGTTTTAAACTGAGTGACCAATGCATGTACATGTTCTTTGCATAGAAGATGGTGAGGATCAGTGGCAAAGCCAGGATTTCATGTGTCTGGGGGCCTTTCAAAAAATATAAATATTAAAAACTTCGAACTAGACATCAAAACATCAAAAATCATGTTGTCTATATTGTCTATTCATTACAATCATAATTGTCCTCAACAAGTTTTCATATTTTGAAATCGTTGCATAACAACCTCGTCATCTATACTATTAAAAATGTCTTTCTCAATATAAGCAACCAAGCAATCATTCATCCACAAATCCCCCATTCGATTGTGTAACCGATTCTTCACAATATTCATAGCAGAAAATACTCGCTCTACACTTGCGGTCGCAACAGGTAGGATTAGTGCTAGTGTCAGAAGTAAGTCCACTACAGGGTAGATCTAATCTTTTTTTGTCTCAACCATCTTTTGCGCAAGATCAGTAATCCCTTTCAATTCTGTAAATTCATTGTTAGAGCTCATGTCCCAAATGTAATTCTCAAGTTGTTCTTCGAGTAATTTGAGGTCATGCTCAGAAAAATCACTTGGATAAAATTGGGCAAGTCGCATCAACTTTGCTTTATCAAAAGCAGAGAATGAATTACTTGGACTCAAGCATGCCATACAAAGAAGTAATTCAGTATTCTTCTCATTGAACCGATCATTTAACTCTCGGAGCTGAATATCAATGACATCAACGAATAAATCAACACGATAATGATGTAAGTTTGTGATGGGCTGAGCTTTACGTTTTGGTCTCCCTCCACTGGAAAAAATATCATCCATTTTTGGAATTTCAATATGATACTTGCCACAAAAGAAAGAAACTTGATCAAGTAAAGAATCCCAACCATTATCTCTCATACTTTGCAATCTTCCTTTACATATTTTGACCAAGTCCAAGGCATTCACAATATCTTGATCTTTCTTTTGTAATGCCTGAGACAAGTCGTTTGTGATTCCAAAAATTCTTTTCATCAAGTGTAGACCAAAAATGAAGCTGAATGATTGCATAAAAGTCAATAGAACCTTTGCTTCATATTTTTGTGAGTAACCTGATCCATCTGTTCTTACAATCTTAAGCACATCTATCACAGACGGGAACATGTTTTCCAAACTAATTAAACAATTATAATGAGAGCTCCATCGTGTATCACTAGACCGCTTAAGATTAGTTTCTTGATTAAGGCCTTGCCCACTTAAGAGCTCATTATTATTGAGTGCTTCAAAAATTGCATCAGCATGCTTTTCTCTTAGCATATCACGGCGCTTAGCGGATGCACCCACAACATTCACCACATTAGAAATCATAGTAAATAAATTTGCAATTTCTGAATGTTTCTTTGCCACAGCTACCAGAGCTAGTTGAAGTTGATGAGCAAAACAATGAACATAAAAAGCAAAGTCATTCTCATTTAGAATGAGTGTTTTAAGACCACTAAACTCACCTCTCATATTACTTGCACCATCTAGCAAAACAATCTAGAGATGCTTAATCCATGTCTCGAAAAGAAATCATCAACGGCTAACTTGAGTGAGGAAGATTTAGTATCTGTAACATGCACAATACCTACAAAACGTTCAATTACCTGACCTTTATCCACATTACGTAGCACAATTTCCATCTACTCCTTTGAAGACATGTCACATGATTCATCAACAAGAATGGCAAATAATGAATCACCAAAATCCCTGATGATTGCATTGATAATTTCAGTTGAAATAGCACTTGAAATGTCCTTCTGGATATCAGGTGATGTCAACTTCATATTTTCAGGAGCATTTTTTAGCGTGACAGCTTTTATATCATCATTGAAACGACATAGCCATCGTAAAAATGCAAGAAAATTCCCTTGATTGGTTGAATTTTCGGATTCATCATGCCCACGAAATGGAAGCCCTTGTTGTAACAGTATTCTACTAACACCAACTGATGCACCTAAACGAGTTCAATAATCAATTTGATCTTCCTTTCAGTGTTTTGAGAGAATTGTTTCAATATGCTGCTTTTGGTTAAATAAGACCTCACAACTTCTCCACGCTTTATTATGGGCACTATTCGGTCCTCCAACATGAATTTGTAGTTTATCTTTTTTCTTCCAATTCGAAAATCCAACACCAACAAAAGATTCACCACCAGATTGCTCTCCAATATCAGGTTTAAAGAGATAACAACATAGACAAAAGGCAGCATCTTTTTCTATGTTGTACTCTAACCAAGTAGGAAACTCACTAAACCAACCAGGATTAAATCGTCTTTGTTTTGGTCCAAAAATTTTGTAAGGAAAATTATGCCCTCGAGGTTGACAAGGACTTTTTTGGAGATAAGCTCTTTGAACTTGGTCTCGAACATTTGGATGGTAACTCAATATTTGATTACGTAATCCGGGATCGGATGACAGATTTTCCAAGTTAACTTCCGTAGTTTGGTTTGAACTACTTTCATTTTCCTTTTGACTCTTTGCAGGTGACGACTCCACTAACTCAGACTTTGATTTTCTTTTGAAAAATCTTTCCATAACTGAAACACATATATGAACTAAATTTAAATCGAAACAATTATGAACATCTTCTCAAACTTATAAACCAAAGCAAATTGAGCATTCAATTCAAAGCAATATATTAATCAAACCAATAGAGAATCATATATATAGAAATTTATAAATTAAAATTAAAATTTCACCAACACAAGTTCACAATTGCATTAAAGGGATAAAGAATTACATACTACATAAGAAAAATTACAAGGGATAGACAAATACATACTTGGAGTTGAATAGCGATTTACCAAATATCTCCAAAGCCTTTTCCCTTTGGTAATCTACACATAAATTGAAAGACCCATTAAAATCAATAGAAATAAAAAAGAAACTTGATAATATAACTAGAATTTGAGAAGAAAAAAAAAACTCACAAGTAACTAGCTGGTTGTTTCTGACTCAAGAAAAGAGAAAAAGGCTTAGGTTTATTAATTTATACTAGAAGGCAATATATAATAATAATAATAATTCTAATCCTTTTAGGAATAGGTAGTGTATAATTTTAGGATATTTGGCTGGCCAACATTGAAAATTTCAACTTGAAATCTACTGGACCACGCCCTTATGACTTAAACGCCACATTATGACTTGACTTCTTCGGCTGAAATCTTCTTTGGCCCATATCCATATGGTTTCAGACTTCTAATACTAGTACTATTTTTTTTTTTCATAAAAGTGGGGGCCAGTGACTGCACTGGTCCCCAAGTGCCTCCGCCACTGGTGAGGATATCATGGTGATTTTTACCTCTTCAGAAGGTGCAAGGTATGGTTGGGTTTTGGGTTTTGGGTATTTAGCTTTAGCATGTGGGTCTCTCACATGATGCATTTCTTTCTTATCTTATTTTGCTTCTTTATGTTTCGCATGTGGGTCTCTCACATGATGCATTTCTTTCTTATCTTATTTTGCTTCTTTATGTTTCTAATGTATAGGTACGATGCTTTAGTCTTTGTCTTTTTTATCTACCTAAGTTATAGGTAACACATTTTATGACTTCTCTATATGCACCTTAGTTATATGTAGCAAATTTAATTAGAATGATATTGGATTTTCCTACTACTATTTCATCTGCCATTTGTAAATTTAACTTTTTTCGTTATACAACATATTAGGAGGAGAAAAGGAGAAGGGGGGAGGGGAAGAATTCAAACAGAAGATTTGGAGTGCAGAGGTAAATTTATGACTTTTAAAACGTGTGTAAAAGGTTGCATTTCTTTTATTTTACAAGTAGGTTGTGAAAAGAGGAATCGAAATATATATTTAGTGTTAAATTCCATATTTTAGGTTGGAGTATAGGGCAATGACAATAAGAAAAATTAGGTATTAGACATAATTAACTTTACTAATTAGTATTTGAGACATTGGGTATTTTGGTTTGGGTTTTAATACCTAGGAAAGAATTGTTATTTTGGATTAGGCCAAAGGGGAGGCTCAGATTCGTTGGGCCAACTTAAAAATAAAAACTGAAAAGACAATGCTACCATTCTTCTTCAAAAGCTTGGCCCGTCTTTAAACCTTTCGTTTTCGTTCGGCTTGGAGGTTTTGGAGCTATGGTTCTCGTTCTGCAATTGGAGCGTCAATTTTTTGGTATGTTTTCATTCGATTTTCTTGGTCTTTCTGTTTTCCTTTTTCTGCTACGTTTTCGTTCGGTTTGCATGCTGAATGACGGTCAGTTTTGGGGGATTTCTGTTCTCTTTTGTTCGTGTATTTTGAGCTCAGTTTTGTGGCACGATTTGGTGGCTCGATCTTGTGGTGTTCAACGCTAAACCCTATCTTCTTCGTTTCGTTTTCAGATTTGATTTTGAGTTGTTGTTTGGTTGGGGACATTTTTGGCAGTCCTAAGTGTTGAGGTATGAGTACTTTAGAACCTTTTTTTGTTTATACCGACTTATATGTTTTTGGAATTTAGGCTTAGTACTTTGATCGTGATTTCCTTTTGGTTTCTATTCGAAGCTTTTTTACTTTCTGTCATAAATTGCATTGTCGTTTCTGTTTGTTGCAGTATTTTAGCAGAAACTGCTGGTTTCATAAACTGCATTGCAAGTCTATGGCAATGTTACAACTGCTTATGGACTTGAATATGTTTTGAACTTAGTTTTAAGACTTTGAACATGGCTTTTCCTTTTGGTTTCTATTCAAATTTGAGCATATGTTTTGTCATAAACTGCACTGCAGTTTCCATTTGTTGCAGTTTTTGAATAGAAACTGCACTGTAGTTTCTTGTTTCTTAATTCGATTTCAGACTAATATTTGCAAGTCTATGAGAATGTTACAACTGCTCATCTACATTATTTACTAATTTGAATTGTTTTATGTTTTTGTTTGTTGTTTTGTTTGCATTTTCAAGGCTAATGGAGGTTTGTGTCATAGCCAAGTGCACATATAAGTCAGAAACCATTATGTTTTCAGTTTCAGAAAAGTCATCCATGGTTGATGTTTCGAAGACTTTGTGTCTAAGGTTTAGGGGTTTGTAGTTGGGTAGTTTCACGTTACAGTATTCGATGCCCGGTTATTCGAGTTGTTTTCTAGAAACGGATAGTGATTTAGACATGATGATGGCATATTTGTCGATATCAAATGCGAAGAGTGTGGATATTTTAGTTAAGGATTTATGCGGGAGCAGTGAGTATAGTGGTGGTTTTTGTGGAAATAAGGAGTTGATAGCATGTGAAAAGGGCGAGTCGTCGTGTTCTTGTACTGTGGAAGACATAAATGAATTTTTGGGCAGGTCGAAGAGAGCAAGTGCTAAGCCTTTGTTGTCGAATGAGTGGGATACGTACATACATCATGTAGGGCAGATGTTTGATGGTGGTGTAGAGGAGTTCTGGTTGAAATTGTGCAAGTATACTCTTGAAGTAGGATTTAATTTTTTATATGTCGGCAATGACAAGAGGCGGGTGATTGTTGTTTGTTCGAATAAGAAGTTGGAGGGTTGTAGTTGGCGTGTTTATGCATCTCGTTGTGAAGCTACTGGCTGTTTTGTAATTTGGACATTAAATAATGTGCATACATGTGCAGGTCGGATATGGGAATCAAAGAGTACGATGATGAGGTCTTGTGTGGTGTCTTCTCTCTTTGTGGATAGAATTCGTGCAAAACCAAAGCTGAAGCCAGTTGAGATTATACATGAGTTGAAAGATTATTATGGTTTAGACATTTCATATTACCACGCAAGGTTTGGCAAATTGTTAGCTAAACTGGACATTCACGATGATGAATCGAAGTCCTTCAACGAGTTAGTGTGGTATGCGGACGCCATAAAGGAAACTAACAGTGGTTCTCTGTGCGCGCTTGAATGTGAAGCTGGAATTAATTGCTTTAGACGGTTTTTTGTATTGTTTGGCGGTTCCATTGCTAGATTTCAATATTGCATACCCTTGCTGTTCATTGATGCTACACTTTTGAAGAGCAAGTACAAGGGGCAACTTCTTTGTGCTTTTGGATAGAATGGGAATCAAGGTATGGTTACTGTACTGTATTGGACTATGCAGAATCCAATTGAGAGTGAGTTCTTCATTTGGGGACATGTCCTTGAGTACAAGCGTAGAGGGCTCTTGCTTTTGCTTCACAAGTTTTGGTATTTTTCTAGTTTCTAAGAACGCTTGTGCTTGATATCTAATGTATTCTAGCCACCCTTCAACAATATTAACCTTTTTAAAGAAGAAAAAAAAAACAGAAAAAGAAAGGGTAATTAGTGCATTGCATATTATAATTTTGGTATGAAATTAGGCAGTAGGTATAATACAGAAACTGCATTGCAGTTTGTGTTTGTGTTTGTGCTAAGAAATTAAGACAGGTTCATTCCACTTACAATATGGTGAGCAATGTCAATGCATCTTTCTTCTTTTCTTGCTCCCAACGATCTGAGTGGATTGTAGTGTCTCCACTTTCGTTCAAGTTTGTGAAATGCGAGGAGTATAAAGTGGAACTCGATGCTTGAAATGATCGGGAAGAAAAGACATTGCATTTCCCAAGTTTTTCCAGCAAGGGTTCATACGTGACCCGATGCCAACCTGGCTCTACAAAGGTTTGCATGTAAGACTGCAAGCATTGAATGGAAATTGTTAGTATATATTTTTCAAAAACTACAGTGCAGTGTCTGTTTAAACAATTTTGAATTTTGAAAATAATTCTTACCCAAGTCCATGTAGACATGTACTGTGGACTATTTGTCTGCACGGGCCCTATTTTCTCCTCCTCGATTTGTATATAGGCCTCAATAACCTGTTTCACATTGACTAGAGAAAAATGGAATTGTTAACGGGTAAATAGGTGGCACAAATAAAAACTGTAGTGCAGTGTGTGTTATTGAATTAGTAGTTTAGACTCACGTTTTGTGACAGTTCCAAGTCCCATACAATATCTTTGATATCATGGTTTGTCACTCTCTCATCACAGAATCCTGCTCAAAAGTTATCACTGCGAATTTGAATACATGAAATTCACAAGATTAGTTTCAGTTTAATTGTAAATAAAAGATGAAAGAATTGTTCTTTTGGAATAGTGATATTACCGAGGTTGAGTACTTTAGTAGTATTCTTAAATTTTGTCCCTGTCCTCTTTTAGAATTTTCTACCAAACCTTCCTTTGACCCCATCCTAGTGCTTTCTTTTTTGGCTTTTTTTGTGTCTTTTTTGGCCTTTCATCTTCATCATCTGATTTTTGTAGACCTAGAGGTATTGAATCATGAAGGTTTGTTCCGTTTGGGGAATCAGGAAGTGGATTTGTGGCATCGAGCTGAGATGCCTCTTGTGTTGACTGCAGATTGAAAGAAACTAATTAGAAATTGCATTGGATAAAATGAAAACTGCAATGCATAAAACAGAAACTACATTGCAGGAAACATAAAAAAGAAGAAGCTTGAACTGCAGTAATTGCATACCTCTATCTGATTTTGAGGATCCTCTTGTGTTGATGGCTCCTCAGAAAAGATAAGCTTGAATTGTGGTATTTCTTCATCATCCTTTTTTGCCTCCTTCTGTTTTGATTGCTTATCTTTTTCGTACTCATAGCAAGATGCTTGATCCCTCTTTCTTTCTCTGTTCTTCAGCCTTTGTATTCTTGAAGGAACATCAGGTGTTTGAGTATCTTGCTTCTTCTCCTCTTCTTTCCCTTGTTGTTGCTTCTTTCTCTTCTTCTTGCTTGTTCTCCTCTTCTTTCTCTTCTTTTTTCTTCTTCTCTTCTTCTTTCTCTTCTTGTTGTTTCTCTTCTTCTTTCTCTTCTTCTTGTTTCTTCTTTGTCTTCTTCTTTGTTTTCTATTTCTTTCTCTTCTTCTTTCTCTTCAACTGGTTGTGCTGGTTATGTTGTAGGCAGATCCCTCTTTATTTCAAAGATTGTTGGGTCTGAGAACATGCTTTCAATTTATGCCTTGTACTTCTCTTGAATCTTCATTTTCTTGGCACTCGAATCCGTGTCAATATGAGGTTGCTTGCCTTTCAATTATGCAATCCTCCTTTTCAGATTTTGTATTTCGTGAAGTTGAATTGTAGTTTCCATTGTCATGGTAGTAGTCACACTCATTATCTAATTTCTCCTTGTGTGTTGCCAACTCTGCTTCCAGCTCGTTTGATCTCTTTTCTGATTGGATAAATATATCCCACAATTCCTTCATTTTCTTCTCACTGTCTTTATTTATTTCATCCTTCCACAGTTTTAATCTTTCTAGGCAAACAAAGCTAGGATCTTGGCGTTGGCAGTAATTGATTTGGGCAGTCATGGACTTCACCAAGAGGTCTTGAATTGTAACATGTTCTTCTCCAACTTCATTCTCAAACCTTTTCTTCTTTCTAATCTCTTTTAATTCTGCAGTTTGATCATCCTCATCAGCTTTTCGTTGTGCTGCTTCTCCTTGTTCTCCTTCATCATCTTCATTTTGTTTTTTCTGCAAATTGAATAGAAACTAATTAGAAACTGCATTGGATAAAACAGAAACTACATTGCAGGAAACGGAAACTGCAATGCATAATTCACTATTTAGAGAGTCTAATTACCTTGTCAAAAGGATCTCCCTCTTCTCTGGTAGTTTTTCTCTTTTTATATGTTTTCAAAATACCATGTACAATGAGAATGATTTAGAAACTGCATTGGATAAAATGCAAACTGCATTGCAAGAAACGGACACTGCAATGCACTGTGTACAGATTTTAATTACCTTCTTAATAGGGTCTCCTTCTTCCCTGGTAGTTATTCTCTTTTTAGGGGTTTTGAAAATACCATGTACAATGAGAATGATTTAGCATTGATTCAAATTCAAGATACATTAAAATAGAACATGCGTTAAATTGCATACCTCAATGTCATTTAAGTCCTTTATTTTGTTGAATCTTGTGTGGAGTTCCACAAGACTCCATTTAAGAATGGCAGGAGTTTCTTTCTCCTTGCCAAGGATTGGTTGTATGATGTTTGTCCTCTCACACAGAAGAAACTGCATAGTTCAAAAACAACATATACCAGAAATTAAGTTGAAAACTGCATTGCATAAAACAGAAACTGCATTGCAATAAACGGAAACTGCATTGCCTAAAACTCAAAATGCATTGCATAGGCCACTGTTTACTTACCAATATTAGGATAGTGCAACCCCAAACAACTCCTATAGATGCTTCTCCTCCCTTCTTTGCTTTTGCTTTTGTGATAAAGGATTCAATTATGTAGGCTAAAACAGGTCTTGCCCACGAAAAGCTTGAAAGTGTGTCTAGATTCACACAGTGCTCAACTAATTTCCAGTGCAAAGTGGATGAAGAGTTGGCAAAGAGGAAAGTCATGCAGAGCAGAATTAGGTTGACCACCTCCTTGTCGTAGTCAACAACCTCCTTTTCCTCTTTGTCTTCCCCTTCTTCTTCTTCTTCTTCTTCTTCTTCTTCTTCTTCTTCTTCTTCTTCTTCAGCTTCTTTGTTTGCTTTTTCTCTGTTTGTTTTCTTGTTTTACTCTGCCTTGGCCTTTTCTTTCTTCGGTTGGTTTGCCAAGGCAGTTGTCTTTTGTAATTCTTGTTCTACCTTGTTTTTTGATGCTTTTGACTTTGCTCCAAAGTGGCTTGTTCTGAAGGTAGCAATGTATCTATCATTGCCAAGTTTGACAGATTTTCCTTCGTTTGGCAGTCTTAGAATCTCAGTTACTACTTTGCCTATAATCTGGAATAATTTGGTGCCGAATTTGAAGGATTTTGTATATGGATCAAACTTCTTGAGCAGTTGTACTAAATCGAGTTCCGACTTATTCATGTTATTCATGTCAATTCTCTGGTGGTAAAACAACTCAATCAAGTTCCAGAATGGGGTTTTCTTGAGCAGCTACTTCTACCTTTCATTGAGCTTGTCTTTAACGTCTGTAATGATGCTGTTGAAAGCATTGACATTACACCGAAAATGGACATAGTCCGAGTGCTTTGCTTTCCAATCATAGGTTGGCTTTGATTTTGTCTTTTGAGCCATCATTTTGATTCTTGGCTTTCATTGGTTTTGAGCTTCCTTTTGTGGTGACATTTCTTATGCCATTTGTGATCTGAAACAAGAAGGGATGAAAACACTATTAGGACAAGTAGAAATAAACTATAAGGAAAAAGTATAAATAGTTGAGCAAAAAATAAAAAACAGAAACTGCAATGCAGAAAATAGAAATATTTGATGCTTTTCCTCTTTTAAAAGGAGCAATCCAAAAGGCAAAACATTAAACATAATAGACATATAATAGGAGCAATCCAAAACACAAAATATAACAAAAAAGTATACATCAACTTGACATGAAATGGAAAGATCAGCATAGTCAAAACAATAACTGCAAACTAAATCGGAAACTGCAGCAGTTTCCGTTTTCTTCAGTGCAGAAAACAGATATATTTGATGCT
This sequence comes from Prunus campanulata, assembly GCA_034190965.1. Taxonomy (NCBI): domain Eukaryota; kingdom Viridiplantae; phylum Streptophyta; class Magnoliopsida; order Rosales; family Rosaceae; genus Prunus; species Prunus campanulata. The sequence continues at coordinate 21,442,362 of CM067211.1, forward strand.
CTTCCTCTTTTAAAAGCAGCAATCCAAAATGCAAAACATCATCAAACATAATAGAAATATAATAGGAGTAACCCAAAACATGAAACATAACAGAAACTATACATCAACTTGATATGAAATGGAAAGATCAACAAAGTCAAAACAAGAACTACAAACTAAACCGGAAACTGCAACAAAAATATTCTCTTTTCTCTCACTGCGAATAATGCCAAAAAGAGTTCCGCTTACAAGCTCCGTCTCATTGGCTATGAATCATAAGCTACCATGTTCTTTTGATGCAATTCCTCTTTTAAAAGGAGCAATCCAAAATGTAAAACATCAAACATAATAGAAATATAATAGGAGAAATCCAAAACACAAAATATAATCGAAAATATACATCAACTTGACATGAAATGGAAAGATCAGGAAAGTCTAAACCATAAAGAACTACGAACTAAACCAGAAACTGCACTGCAGTTTCCATTTTCTACGATGCAGAAAACATATATATTTGATGCTCTTTCTCTTTCTTTGGTGATTGTTTGGTTTTTAGAGGTTTTGAAACCAAAACAAAACCCAAAACCTAAACTACATTGCTAAATGAAGAATGAACAGTAGGTATTAGAGTGTTGATTTTCTTACAGTTTTTTTGTCGAAAGAGAGAATGAAGAATCGGCTTCGATCGTTGGTGGTCGTCGTTGATCCAAACGATCGTCTCTGAGATTTTGGGAAATAGTGTGGAACTGTTGAAGGTGGTTTCTCGAGGTGAAGATGAAAGGTCGCGAGAAGGGGTTAGCATTCAATTTGAGTAGATGTCGATTCTGGTTACGTGCTTGGTGTTTTGATGTCGTTTTGACAGCTGTAAGTTTTGGTTAAAAACTAAATATTGAAATTTGGCATAATGGCATATGTTGTAATTTTAATGTTCTTTAATTGTATTTTGGTAAAAGTAGGTACTATATTTTGGCTTTTGCCTTTATCCTAATTAGCTGAAATTGGATTCCTATATTGTGTGTGAAAACTATAGGGAGTTTCACTAAAACACCCAAAATGGGGGCTGAAATTATAAAAAAACCCAACACCCAAAACACTTTATAAACACACCCAAAATCCATCATTACACACACTCAAAACCCATTTATAAACACACCCAAAAAATATACAATTGTTTATTTTGGGGTTGATTTTGGGTGTGTTTCTATGTTTAAATAGTGTTTGGGTTTTTTTATAAATACTTGTCTAGGATTGGGTTTATTTATAAATTTCTCAAAACTATATTGTGTGTGAAAACTAGAGCTCCCTATATATAATCAACTGAAGCTTACACTAAATATACCGATTTATATATAAACCAAAAACCTAAGTGTCTCCTTTCATGCTACTATGCCATCATGACTGAACTAGTTTAAAAGAGTTCTCTCTGTACCAACTAAACTGACTTCTATATACAAATTATTAACCCAAAAACTGACACCGTAAGCAGCAACTTCCTAAACATATCACTTTCCAAGACAGCTCCTAGAAATTTAAGAACTTGCACACTTACATATAACAAGCAATGCTCTGGACCTTTTTTTTTTATTTGGGTCAGAAATGCTATATGTTGGCGAGTAGAGTATATCCTATTCTATTTGGGTTTTATTTTTCCTTTTGTATAGATATTATGTAATTAGGATACCACTTGTTTTCCTTGTCTAACCCTACTAGGGTTTGTAACCTTATTATAAATACCTCCTTTTGGAGAATGAAATATATCTGAAAATATTCTACCCATATTGTTTGACTTGGTATCAGAGCCGACTTTCTGGTAACCTGTGTATTGTGCCCACCCGTGTTCTACTTTGTGCCCTAATTTCTTTTTAGGGTTCTTGTGCTCGTGTTCTACTCTGTGCCCTAATTTCTTTTTAGGGTTCTTGTGCCCGTGTTCTACTGTGTGCCCTAATTTCTTTTAGGGTTCTTGTGTCTGTGCCTTTGCCGTGTTCCGCTGTGTGCTCTGTCGTGTTTGTGCCTCTACTGTGTTCGTGCATTTGCCTCTACTGTGTTTGTGCCTTGTGCTCTGTCGTGTTCGTGCCTTTACTGCGTGCCTCTGCTGTGTTCGTGCATCTGCCATATTTGTATCTGTGCTGTGATCTGTTGTATACTCTGCGTGATTTGTTGAGTTTCTGCTACAATCATGGGTGGTAATTCTATTGTTGGTGCTGCTGGTGCTGCTGGTGCTGCTGGTGCTACTGCTGCTTCTGCAAATTTGCGTGTTTCTGACTCTATTCCAGGTACTGGCTCTAATACTTGGATAATTGATACTGGTGCTTCTGATCATATGACTTATGATGCTAAATTTTTTGATGAGTTGTCTAGTAACACCCGTAACCCATACATAACTAGTGCTAATGGTTTGCCCTCTCCAATTACTGGTGAGGGCACTATTTCTCTCACCCCAACTCTGTCCTTGTCTCGTGCGTTATTAGTTCCCAATATCCATTGTAACTTGTTATCTGTTGGTCGCTTACTTGATACACTTAATGCTTCTGCTACTTTCTATCCTACCCATTGCTCTTTTCAGGATCTCAAGACTCACGAGGTGATTGGGCATGGAAAACGGATAGGGGGGTTGTATTATTTGACATTACCTTCTGCACCAGTTCGTGATCGTGTCGTTAATACTGTTCAACGTTGCAGTGTCAAAGACAAACAGCAAATTTGGTTATGGCATCGTCGCTTAGGACACCCGTCATTTGGCTACCTTAAGCGTCTGTTTCCATCTTTATTTCGCTCCTGTGATGAGTCCAGTTTTAAGTGTGAGACATGTGTAATGGCCAAGAGCCACCGTACTGTTTTTCCCTTAAGTAAAAATAAAGCTGCTTTGCCTTTTGAGTTAGTACATTCTAATGTCTGGGGTTCTGCTCGTGTGACTTCTCATGGTTTCCGTTGGTTTGTGACGTTTATTGATGACTGCACTCGCTTAACATGGGTGTATTTGATGAAGAATAAACATGATGTTGCCTCTATTCTTCCTGACTTTTGTGCCATGGTGTCTACTCAGTTTCATGCTCGTGTTAAAGTATTTCGCACTGATAATGGCGGTGAATATGTGAATTATACATTGGCCCAATTCTTTCGTGATCAAGGTATCATTCACCAAACTACCACTCCATTCACACCTCAACAGAATGGTGTGTCTGAAAGGAAGAATCGTCAGTTACTTGAAGTTGCTCGCTCTCTGATGTTGGATATGTCTGTTCCCCATCATCTTTGGGGACATGGTGTCTTGTCCGCCGCCTACTTGATTAACCGTACTCCTAGTCGGGTTCTTGATTTCAAGACTCCACTTGATGTGTTATGTGCCCTCACTCCTCCGGTTTCAGTCTCTAAGTTACCTCCGAAGGTGTTTGGGTGTGTTGCGTATGCTCATGTTTACTCTCATCAAAGGAGTAAACTTGATCCTTGTGCTCTCCGATGTGTCTTCATTGGTTATTCTACGACTCAGAAAGGTTATAAGTGTTATCACCTGCCTACTCAGAAGGTACATGTCACTTTGGATGTCACATTTCATGAAGAGGTACCCTATTATGTTTCTCCCTCTTCTTCAATTCAGGGGGAGAGGGGGAGTGAATTGAAGAATTTGGAAAATATGGAATTTTTAGGCGAACAGGATGAAAACGACCGGTCCCAGTGAGGAAGCAACCGGTCGCGAAGGAAACGACCGGTCGCACATAGGAAGCGACCGGTCGCCCGCGTCGACGAGCGACAACAGTACCGATACGAGTGATGCGAACGGTCGCCAAGAAAGCCACGACCGGTCGCCAGACAAAAATGTTGGTGTTTTCGAGCCTCTCTCAGAAGGAAATAACAGTGATATTGGCGACTCCCATACAGATGAAATTGATAATATACCCCCCTCTGCCCTGCCATTGCCTCAATCAAGTTGTGATAATGAGGTACTTTCTAGTGATATGTCTACCTATTCTTTGCCCCCACGTACTACCCGTGGGAAACCTAAAATACAATATTCTCCTGATATACATGCCAAGTCTAAATATCCCATTAACCATTATATGTCAACTCATCGTTTATCTAAGTCATATGCATCATATTTGTGTCAATTATCTAGTGTATGTGTGCCAACTAAGTTGCAGGATGCTCTATCTGATCAAAACTGGGTAGATGCAATGCATGTTGAGATGGAAGCCTTGAACAAGAATGCTACTTGGGAGTTAGTTCCTTTACCAAAAGGAAAAAAGGCAGTTGGGTGCAGATGGTGTTTACTTTGAAGCACAAGGCTGATGGTTCCATTGACCGTTACGAGGCAAGATTGGTAGCAAAAGGGTATACTCAGACATATGGAGTGGATTACACAGAGACTTTTGCTCCAGTAGCTAAGCTCAACACTGTACGCGTGCTCTTATCCTTAGCTGCTAACCGTGACTGGCCGCTGCTACAATTTGATGTCAAAAATGCATTCCTCCATGGTGATCTCAAAGAAGAAATATATATGGATCCTCCGCCGGGTATCCCTGTGACTTCTAAGGAGGGTGTGGTGTGCAAGCTACGGAAATCCTTGTATGGATTAAAGCATTCTCCAAGAGCGTGGTTTGGAAGGTTTGCTGCATCTATGAAGAAGTTTGGGTATGTGCAAAGTAACTCTGATCATACTTTGTTTCTGAAGCGTCATAAAGGTAAATTGACGGCTTTAATTATTTATGTTGATGATATGATTGTGACTGGAGATGATCATGTAGAGATACAGAGCCTTCAGAAGTATCTGGCTTCTGAGTTCGAGATGAAATCATTGGGTGATTTAAAGTATTTTCTTGGGATTGAAGTTGCCAGATCTAAACATGGTATTTTTCTATCCCAAAGAAAGTATGTTTTGGATTTACTTGCAGAAACTGGAATGTTGGATTGTAAACTGATTGATACCCCTAGTGAGCAGAATCATAAGTTGGGGATATATCCCGATCAAGTTCCGACTGATAAAGAACGTTATCAACGACTTGTGGGGAAGTTGATTTATTTGGCTCATACTCGTCCAGATATTGCTTATGCTGTAAATATAGTAAGTCAGTTTATGCACTCTCCTAGTGTAGATCATATGGGGGCTGTGACTCGTATTTTAAGGTATCTGAAAGTAACTCCTGGCAAGGGGTTAATTTTCTCCAAGTATGGCCATACAAATGTAGAAGGGTATACAGATGCTGATTGGGCAGGTTCAGCCACAGATAGACGTTCGACATCTGGGTATTTTATGTTTGTGGGTGGCAATCTTGTTACGTGGAGGAGCAAGAAACAAAAGGTGGTGTCTAGATCTAGTGCTGAGGCTGAGTATCGGGGAATGGCCCATGGTCTATCTGAGTTACTATGGTTGAGGAGATTGTTGAAAGACCTTGGTTGTGGGCCTAATAAACCCATGGATTTATATTGTGACAATACGGCTGCGATTGCAATTGCTCATAATCCTGTACAACATGACCGTACAAAGCATGTGGAGGTTGATCGAAATTTCATTAAAGAAAAGTTGGATGCAGAGATTGTGTCCTTCCCTTTCATCCGTTCAGAGTATCAGTTAGCTGATGTTCTTACGAAAGCTGTTTCTACAAGTATCTTTCTCAACTCGCTTGACAAGTTGGGCATGCGTGACGTCTTCGCTCCAACTTGAGGGGGAGTGTTGGCGAGTAGAGTATATCCTATTCTATTTGGGTTTTATTTTTCCTTTTGTATAGATATTATGTAATTAGGATACCACTTGTTTTCCTTGTCTAACCCTACTAGGGTTTGTAACCTTATTATAAATACCTCCTTTTGGAGAATGAAATATATCTGAAAATATTCTACCCATATTGTTTGACTCTATAGACCTCAGACCTAACGACGAGCAATTTCATAGACATCTTCCTTGTCCGTGTATACTAGATAATAGTTTTAAATTCTCAAGTTCCTCTCGATAAAGAAAAGAAAAAAAAAAAACCCAACTTGGGGATGTAAAAGGGAAGCAAACTTTGGGATGGTTTTTATTTTCTTTGTAGCTTAAGTTGTTAAGTTCTTAGGTTTGACTCCCTCCTCCATTATTGCATGTATATATAAAATAAAAATAAAAATTGACGTACAATCAAAACACTTATTTTGCAATGGACTAGTTAAAAAAAGATTTGGTTAAAGCTAAATATTACTTTGTTTAAATATTAAATAAGACAAATTTAAAACATTAAAAAAAAAAATAGAAATATGCTATTTGAGGAACTGGTAAAAAGGACTTCGGTGCACCGATGCACCAAAGGACTGTAGATGTTGCCATGTTATACTACTAAATTACTAGTTCAACCTGTTTCTAATTGAGAAATCTAGTACGCATTTGAAGGAACTTGAGAATGCAATGCTATGACAATTGAGTGTTGCACTCTTGGGATCCTAATTATGTGTCAATATTATGTACCCAAAATTTGGGGTGTGTTATAAAGTAAATAAAATTTATTTTTATACTTTTTATGAATATTATATTTGTAAGAGAAATTTGAGTTTCCATGTATTTCACACTTAATATATTTACTTATTAGAAAATATCAAAATTTAAAATATGAATTAGATAAAATAAAATAAAATAACGGCATTGAAAATAAATTTGATAATAACCTGATTTGATCATGTGGTTATTTGATTTGGATTTATAGAATAAATATATTATCCAAATTTAAAACTTCAATTATAAATAAATTCGCAATTTTACTAGGTAGACACACATAGACTTTATTCGATAAATAGATTCGGAATTTGATTATAATCATTTATCTTATTCTTCTAAATATCCTTGTTTTTGACACAGGTAGACTCTCAAGAAATGTTGTCATGACTGAAAATATTTTGTTTAATGGGAAGAAGAAAAGACTTGCATATGATGTTGTTGGAAGTAAAGGATTATCTTTCAAATCATGGGTTGTTCATTTCTTGTAAATTATATTTCTACTAGATTTCTTTTGGAATAAATTAAATTTCATGATAAATATTTTTATATTTTTTAAGAAAGAAAAGCGTAAATAGCTCTTGTAGCTCAGTTGGTTAGAGCACCCGTTTAGTAAGCGGGAGGTCTTGAGTTCAACTCTCAACGAGAGCACAATTACAAATTTTCACAAATTTTTTCTTTCTTATTTTTGGTATAACTGTTTCCATTCTAATATACTATCTAAAAGTCTTTTATCAAGGTTGGTTGAGTTGGTAAGGATCGTTTTTTTTTTATATCCAGGCCTAGGCTTGAGCCCCGCTGCTAAAAATCCCTCCTGGGTAATCTGTAAAAATAAATAAAAAAAATGATCTAAAACCCCCTCTGTAAGTCCTCAAAGAGGCCTTGGTATGCCCTGACCTTAGGATGGGGTAACCTCCCCTCCCCCTAAACTTTTCTTCATGAAAAAAGATTTAAAAAAGTCTTTTATATATAAATATTTATCATGAAATTTAATTTATTCCAAAAGAAATCTAGAAGAAGATATAATTAATTTATATATAAAAAAAAAAACAAAGGGAAGAGAATGGTGAATCATTCGAAATACCATAACATGCCCTTGGTTAATGCAAACATGAAGAATTGAAATTATCTTTATCAAAAAAGAAAAAAAAAAGAATAAAAATTATTAATTAAATGAGAATAATATGGTAAATGTATACTTTTTCATATTTAAAAAAATTAAAAATTAAAACAAAATAAGATAATGAGTCCTATTTTTATTGAACAAAACTACTCATTTTATATTTCTTAATTCTAAAATAAAAAAATAGAAAATAAAACTAATTGGCACACGTGTGAGCGTGTGCAAGGGGCTAGTTCAGGATTGAAGCAAAGAGGATGGGATTGATACTCCCACATTGTAATCGAAACTCTGATATTGTCCATATATAGGAATTGAATTCTCAAAAACCTTTTTTCTTAAAATAAACCAAATCAATTGTCACTATTGGTTACCAAATCTTTTTCTCAAACTAGAAAGGCAAAATGGCATGTCACATTATCAAATAAAAACATGCTGAAGAGAATTTTGTTGCCGTTGCCACTTGTTTAAGCATACATGCTCCTAATTTACTATAAATTATGTGCAATTCTAGGCTTATCTCACATAACATACTCCGCACTTGAGGCTCCAAGTAGTTTTACAAAAGAAGATGTTAAGGGGCTTTTTCGGTATGGAGGACTAAACTAGACTAGAAAAATGGCTATATTGAAGGCATAATATGGACATTTAGAGGAACACCCCCCGCGGCGCCAGCCCCTAATCCCCTTGAAATTGGTTGGATCATGAGGAATTTTGGTAGTCTAGTCCTCCCTAACAAATGAGGCCTAAGAGCATTGTGGAAGGAGTTCATGGGGGTTTCAAAGTTGTGGGTTAAATAATAAATGATATTCTAATTCAGATGCTATTTTAATTTTCTTATCTTTAGTCAGTGGTTATAACTTCTAGGAACTTGTTTGGTTTTGATATGCAGTTGCATCTTCTTGTGTCTAAGTCCACCACTGATTCTTGGGCTTGTTTTTTAACATTGCTTGGCCATGTAAATATTTTATGAGTTGAATATAAATGTGTACCATGTGCATAGTTTTAACGTTTTATGCTTCTATATATAGTAAATACTTTAATTATTTTCAAATCTGGTCGACGTGACCGTGGGTGTACGTCGGTTCAACATCAATATAATTTTACTAATCCGCATCCGATTCGATCACATTAAAGGTTTAAATCCAATCTGATCTGATCCAATTGATATTGAATTGGATGATTGGTTTTCATAATGGAAAAGATAATAATGAAAGGGATGTGATTTCCCTATTCCTTTTTTCTCCACTTACACTCCCTTTTGCTTTTTAATACTTTTTAATCAATTTTGTTCTTTCTTTTTCCTATTCTACCCTTACCCTACATTAATTTCTTTTTACTTCACTTTTATATTAGTTCTTTTTCTTTACACTTAATTTTCCAACTTGCACTCCATTTTTAGTTTTTTTTTTCCTTTAATCGAGTAAGAAATTAAGTTTTTTTTTTTTCCTTTAATACTGAAAATGGAGTGTAAGTTGGAAAATTAAGTGTAAAGAAAAAGAAATAATATAAAGTGAAGTAAAAAAAGAAATTAATGAAGGGTAAGGATAGAATAGGAAAGAGAAAAAATAAAATTGATTAAAAAGTATTAAAAAGCAAAAGGGAGTGTAAGTGGAGAAAAAAGGAATAGGGAAATCACATCCCTAATGAAATATGCAACGTTTATTGTCACGTTTAATATAATCAAACACTTTAATAGATGTAAATGTAAAATATGAATGAAATGCTAGAGAAAACTATTATGATTTATAAATTATTAAACATAACTCCATCAAATTACTTAAAATATTCATAAATTTCTTAATGACAATTATCTAATGAGAAAAATAAGCATAAAACTAACTAGATTGGATCCTCACAAACAAATCCATCATCTGGTCCAATCATGTTAGTTTTGGAAATTAGGGATCCAATCCAATACTCCAAATCATCGAAAACAATAAAAAATGGATTGGATTGAATCTTGTACACCCATAAACTTGTGTTTTTTTTTTTCGTAAACTTTGTTGAAGTTGTGAATCTTTTGTACCCTTACTTCATTTTGAATCGTCGTAAACCCTTATAACTATTTGTGAAAATTTCCTCCAGGAAGAATATTTGTGGATGATCCTCTTCTCACTTGATCTTCTTCCTCCTCCATCCCGGCAAAATAAATTTGGTCAACGAAGCATACCCGGGGGGTGTTGGCCAAAGGCCCTCAGATGCCTAAGTCAGTTAAATAGTCTTAAGAAGATACAACTTTAACTGAAAGGATGGAGCTTTCTCTTCGTGAAGAGAGATGAGGGGGCAGCAGGAGCCGTGAGAAAGAGAGAGGGAGAGGGAGTTTCTTTAGGGTTTTTCGGATTACCTCATGTGTGGTGTGTAGCCATCTTTATATAGAGTCTCCTCATTGGCTAGGGTTTGTAGAGATAATTATCATATGGAAGGGAATTATCTTTTCCTTAAATGAGATGACATGATAATATCAAGAAGATTTGCTGGGAAACAAATCTTTGATTTAGGGAGATATTCCTATCTTAAATAAAAGATAATTGGTTAATTAAATCGAGTTTAATTAACATAATATTTGACCTAAGGAATCTTCCTCTATCCATGCGTCACCTTGTGATTGATTGCCAAAATTCATGTTCTCACAAATGCCTCCCAGCTTCTGCATGGCGCGAGTAGGGCATGTCGAGGATGTGAAATTCTTGTTGGGCTTTCCAACTTCCAATTGTTGATGGGTCCGTTTTGAGAGTTGGGCTCCTAACTTGAGAAGGCTTTTTTATTCCTTCTTGGAGTCAAGCAACTATGCTGTGTTGAGGTTGGCTTAGACCGGGTAGCTGTTGAGCTAGCTGACTGATGCAATGTTTTGCTATGGTATGTCTCAAACTACTGGTCTGCCTTACTCACATATCCAAGGTTTTGTTATATGTGAGTTCTTATGACCAACTAACTTTTGTCTTCTACTTCAATTGACAAGATCAGTAAAATGTTTGATCTCGAGCTGAATATGGCCAAAGTTTGCCAAGCCATGAAAGCATGAAGGTGGTCTGCCCCTAGCCAAAGATGTTAAAAGATGGAAACATCATGGTCTTGACTTGGATGATCAGCTCGATGAATTTGATAAATCCTTGACTAGCGTGTCTAGAAAAAGGAGGCATGTTCCCAAGGATGAAGCATGTCCTTGACTGGCTAACTTATGTCTTCTAGTTGGATTATAAGAAAGGGGTTGCTTCACTCTACCCCATCAGCGATGAAAAGGTTAAACGGCTTTTTCAGAAGACGTCTTCTATTTAAGGTGAGCAGGATACCATCACGAACACAGATGCAGCCGAGGGGCAGGTCGCCGATGAGGCTGGAGTCGAAGAGCATGCGGTCGATGAGACTGGAGCTAAAGATGATGTCAACTAGGGAGAGTCTCCTACTGACGTCTCAAAGTATATGAAGAATTTTTCTTCTTTGTAGCTTTAAGTATTAGTCTCGGTTGACCACTGTAGAAACCAAGAACTTCTCGAGCAAGAAAGAAGTTAGAGAGAAGAGGACAAAATGTAGAGAGAGAGAGAGAGAGAGAGAGAGAGAGAGAGAGAATTGTAATAAACTGATTTTCATTACTTGTTAATGTTATTACATTTGAGAGTATATATAGCCATTGGCTTTTGTACAACAATACCCTTATCTAACTATAACTAATTACATGATATACCACTACTCATCTCAACTAATCTTTTACTGTTATAACAGACTAATAGTTTTAGATGCTGAGGCATTTGCCTCAATACACCCCCTCAAGCGAACATTGGACTCTGCAAGAGTGCCAATCGGAAGCTTGGTTTTCAAGTAACAATACCTGGTTTTGGACAAAGACTTAGTGTAAATATCAGCCAACTGGTCTTCACTACAAACAAAATGAACTTTGATAAGATGTGCAAGAACTAACTCTCGAATATAGTGATAATCGATTTCAACATGTTTAGTTCGAGCATGAAAAACAGGATTTGAAGCAAGGGAGATAGCTGAGATATTGTCACACCACAAAGTAGGAATAGAACGGAGAGGAAAGCCAATATCATGAAATATTTTGCATATCCAGGTAAGCTCAGTAGCTGTGTGTGCCAAGGATCGATACTCAGCTTCTGTGGAGGATCGAGCTACAATAGCTTGTTTCTTTGCACTCCAGCTGATTAAGTTTGAACCAAGAAAAATACTATAACCATTAGTGGATCTGCGATCAAAAGTGCAGCCTGCCCAATCGGCATCAGAGTAGGCAATAAGATGCAAATGACTCTGCGTAAACCAAATACCTTGAGAGACTGTGCCTTTCAAATATCGAAGAACTCTTTTAGCAGCCTACATATGTTGATCTCTTGGAGCATGCATGAATTGACAAAGTTGATTCATTTCAAAAGAGCGATCAAGTCTTGTCCAAGTCAAATACTGAAGACCACCAACAATGGACCTGTAATCAGTTGGATTGGACAGAAGAGGACCACTGTGATCAAGTTTAATAGAACCGAGAGGAGTGCAGCAAGGTTTAGAACCGTCCATGTTTGTCTTTATGAGAAGGTCAAGAAGATACTTGCTTTGATGAAGAAAGAGACCCTCAGGTGTTCTTTGAACTTCCCATCCCAGAAAATAGTGCAATGGCCCCAAATCTTTGACTAGAAAGATAACACTTAATTTCTGAATGAAAGATTGACAGAGAGCAGTGTTGGGACCTGTAACAAGTATATCATCTACATAGACCAACACGATTACCAAGGCAGGGCCTTTGAAAACAAATAAGGATGCATCTGAAGAGGATTGAACAAAGCCAAAGGTATGTAGGACCTGAAATAATTTGTCAAACCAAGCCCTTGGTGCTTGTTTGAGGCCATAAAGGGACTTTCTCAATTTGCAAACATGCTGAGGCATTGAGGGGTCAATAAATCCAGCAGGTTGCTCCATATACACATCCTCCTTTAAATCACCATGAAGAAAAGCATTGTTGATATCCAATTGATTTAAGAACCAATTGAATTGAACTGCAAGAGACAGAAGGACCCTTATGGTAACTGGTTTCGCGACAGGGCTAAATGTATCTTGATAGTCAATACCAGCCTGTTGATGAAACCCTTTAGCTACAAGGCGAGCTTTATAACGGTCGATAGTGCCATCAAGTTTCTTTTTAATTCTAAAAACCCATTTGCATCCAACAATATTCTGAAAATTAGAGGTAGGGACTAAGGACCAGGTACCATTAGATTGCAATGCATTGAATTCTGCTTGCATGGCAGATCTCCAATGAGCATATTTGGATGCCTACAAGTATGTATTAGGAACATATTCAAAATCAATGGGAAGTGGATGTTTGGTTGCTGAATAGGCCTTTGGCTTGTATATTCCATCTTTTGACCGTGTGACCATAGGATGAGTATTGACAGCACTGGCAAGTGGAGCAGAAGGAGATTAACCAGTAGCTGAATCACTTTGAACATGCTAGTTATTAGATATAGGAGAGACACTGGAAGATCCAATGGGTGAATTGGGTGACATATCAGGGGCATTCCTATCTAGATGAGCAGAAGTAAGCAAAGAAAATTGCAAATCAACTGATGGTGAGCTAATAGAAGTAGAGGCATTAGAAACAGATGAGAACTTGGTGTTCTTGTGAAATGGAAAGGTGCCTTCATCAAAGAGAACATGTCTAGATATATAAATCCTGCTAGTGGTTGGATTAAGACATATGTAGCCCTTATGTTGTAAACTATACCCAAGAAATACACAAGGTTCACTTTTGGGAGCCAATTTAGATTGAACATAAGGTTTGAGCCAGGGAAAGCAGCTACAGCCAAAAACCTTAAGTCGAGAATAGTCTGGAGACATGTGAAAGAGCAGTGCCCATGGAGACTGGGATAACCCAGAAATTGGCAATCTGTTAATCAAATATAAAGCTGTGGAGAATGCTTCCACCCAATAGAGATGGGGAACCTTGGAAGCAATAAGTAGAGTTCTTGAAGTTTCAACAAGATGTCTATGCTTTCTCTCAGCACAGCCATTTCGTTCAGGGGTATGTGGACAACTTAACTGGTGAAGAATACCATGAGTTCTGAGAAAAAAATTAAAAACAGTGGAAGTGAACTCACCCCCTGAATCTGTACGCAAAGTCTTGATTTTATTGCCCAGAGAGTTTTCAACATAGGACTTGAATACAACAAACATATGAAAAGCTTCAGACTTAGCTTTTAAAGGAAAGAACCAGCTATACTTGGTGTAATCATCAACTAGAAGCAGGTAATACTGAAAACCACTAGGTGAAACACTAGAGGCAGGACCCCACAAATCACAATGAAGCAACTCTAAACAGTGAGTTGATGAAGAACTAGAAACACAAAAGGGAAGTTTGTGATTCTTAGCAAGAGCACAATCGGTGCAAAAGAAATCAACAACATATTTTCCTTGCAATGCTACTTTATTATTGGACAACATCCTTCTAAAGATGGATGAAGAGGGATGTCCCAATCGCTGATGCCAAACTTTGACAGGAGCTTTGACACTCATGAAAGCTAAAGGAAATGGAGAAGTTGAGTTGGACGCTTGAATAGGATAGAATCCATCCTTAATTGGACCCGTAAAAGCATCTTCCCCGAAATACGATCCTTTACAGTGGATCCATTAGGATCAAGTGTTAAGAGCACAGTTATGGTCTTTCAAAAATTGATATGCAGACAACAGATTATGAGTCATGTGAGGAACATGTAAGACATTGCGGAGTTTAAAGGAACCATGAGAAGTATTCAAAGATGAATGACCAACATGAGAGATGGACAAACCTTTACCATCGCCAATATAAACTTTGTCTTCATCGGTATAGGGAGAAGGAGCTGAGATATTAGCAATATCATTTGTAATATGGGAGGTAGCGCCAGAGTCAATTAGCCAAGAAGGATTGGATTTTGAAGAGTAGTGAGCACTGAAAGAAGCCAATTTTGCTGGCGGGACTCTGCCAAAGATTTCAGGATTCATCTGATCATAACAATCAATGGCTTCATGGCTAGTGGAACCACAAATCTGACAGGGAACCTTAGAGCCTGTATGAAAAGAGGAAGACTGAAAGTTGCCACGAGAACCTTGATAGTTGCCATGAGTATAATGGCCTCGATTGTTGCATGAATAGTTGTGATGAGAAAAAGTGCCACGATGTTACCCTGGGGGATCAGAAAAATTCCCGCGATGTTGCCCTATGTTGGTGTTATAATTGCGATTGGAGCGACGACCTCGATTGGAATTGTGCCTGAATGAATTTTGCATAGGCTGCTGTTGAGGAGTAGGGAGGAGGGGTGCCTGACACTGCGCAGAGAAGGGCTGAAAAGGCTCAGGAACAATGGAGGACACAAGTTTGCTTTCTGTGAGTCATAGATGGTTCCTTTGTAAGTAGCAGGCCATGAAGTTCATCTAGAGAAGTAGATGAGAGACGAAGCATAATCGAGTCAATAAAAGACTCAAATTCATCAAGTAGGCCATGAAGAATTGCTGCAATTAAATCACGATCAGGAACTGCAGTGCCAGCAGCTGCAAGAGAGTCAGATATTTCCTTGATTTGTTGCAGATATTCCGAGATCGAGTGAGAGCCTTTTTGAACAGTTTGAAGACGAGATCGCAATTGATGAATGTGAGCATCAGAAACTCCCCCAAATCGTTGCTCAAGTTTTGTCCAGAGATCACGCGATGATGAAACACCAACAGTGAAGGGAATGATTTCCTCATGAAGTGTTGAATTCAACCAAATGAGGAGGTTTTGATCCTTTTCATACCACGATTCGAAGTTAGGGTTGAAAGAACGATCATGCAGAAACGGCGGCGGACATGATTCTGTGCCATCAATGATGCCGATGAGCTTGTATCTGCGAAAAATTGGCAGAAACAAGGCACGCCATGGGAGGTAGTTCGATCGTTTCAGTTTGATCGGGACCAAAATACCAATGTTTTGAATCATTAGAGAGGTAGAGAGAGTCGAGGCTGAAGAAAATCCAAAATTTCCAGAGGAATTAGGGTTTGGCAATGCCATTTCGATCGGAGAAGACGAATCCAAGGGCGACGCCATGACCGATAGAAATCAAAAGCATAACACATATTACAGAGAGAGAGTACAAATCGGTAGAGAAATCAATGAACATTCATCGATTTGAACAGCGGAAGAGGATCAATCGCCGTGAGGCATACCGGCGTGATACCATGTAGAAACCAAGAACTTCTCGAGCAAGAAAGAAGTTAGAGAGAAGAGGACAAAATGTAGAGGGAGAGAGAATTGTAATAAACTGATTTTCATTACTTGTTAATGTTATTACATTTGAGAGTATATATAGCCATTGGCTTTTGTACAACAATACCCTTATCTAACTATAACTAATTACATGCTATACCACTACTCATCTCAACTAATCCTTTACTGTTATAACAGACTAATAGTTTTAGATGCTGAGGCATTTGCCTCAATAACCACTTCCTCTATTCTGCTAAACTTGGGCATGTCGGCTGCTTACTAATAAATTAGAACTTCTGGATCTGTTGATCGCCTGTTCTTTGTTTAGTTTTAGGTCTGCTAACTGCTTTTTGTCGCCTATTGGCATTTTGAACATGGATCTGTTGACCGCTTGAGTGGCCTACCGATGCTTTTAATATGGGTTTGTTGACCGTTTGGTTGGGAAACTGCGTGAGTTGTCTCTTGAGTGGACATGTTGGCCTCTTGGTTGGGCAACTGCGTGAATAGTCTCTTGATTGGATGAATATTCAAGGTTTTAGAACCTTCAATGCCTAAGTCAATAGATGCTATTAAAGAGATGCAAATCATACTAAAATGATGAAGGTTTTGTTCAGATACTGAAGAACCCCTCGAATTCATCTTCTTTTTTGGTTGAGTTAACGTGTTAATCAGCCGCCCAGTGAGTTACCATGTTCTCAGCGTTTGAACATCTCCCTTAGGATGTTTGAATGTTTACCCACCTCTTACAAAAAAGGTGTCGTCCTCTACTGAGGAATAAGTTTTACCCACCTCTTACGTAAATGATGTTGTCCTCTACTAAGGGATAATTTTTTCCCACCTCTTATGTAAAGGGTGCCTTCCTCTGCTAAGGATTAATTATTACCAACCCTTACGTAAAGGGTGCCTTCTTCTGCCGAGTGTTATTTTACCCACCCTTACGGAAATGGTGTCTTCCTCTGTTTAGGGTTATTTTTACCCATCCTTACGGAAAGGATACCTTTTTCTGCTGAGGGTTAAGTTTTACTGAGGGGTGAATATTTCTCGAACACTTCTTTGAATGAAAAATCGAACTTTCTTTGAACTGAAGTGAAGTGGACTTAGTCATCCACTGTAAACTAAGCTTTTTTTTTTTTTTTTTGTGGTAGTAGGACATCAATTGTTACTGATACGTTGCAACTCAAACAATGGTCTTTTCTCGTTCTTCTTCGAGCAGATCAAGGTTAGTCTTCATCTACTTAGAATTCTGATCAATGTTGCCCACCTCGATGCTCAAGGAAAAAATAGTGATATGAGGATGAATGATTCTTCGGCTCCAGAGGCTAAAGAAAATGGGGTTTCATTAGTTGATCTCCTTTTGGTGGTGTGATAAGCCCAAAGTACTCTGGGACGATCTTATTGGAGACCTCCGCTTGACCATTGCCTTGCGGATATTTTGGAGTTGATAAATGTTGCTTTATACCATACTTCGCAAAGAATTCAGTGAGCTGCTTGCTAATGAATTGTGATCCGTTGTCAATGACCAGCAACTGTGGGCAGTTTAAGCGGTGGATGATGTTCTTTGTGTTGCATCGTTCCACGTCAGCTTCTTTAGTATAAGAGAGAGCTTCAGCCTTAATCCATTTTGTAAAGTAGTTGGTGGCCACGATCATCATTCTTCTTGGCAAGAGCCAGTAGCATGGGACCCATTAAGTCAATGACCCATTGCATGAATGGTCATGTGTTGTTCTGCGGATGATACACTTCAGCTGGTAGACTAGGAATTGGCTTGTATCATTGGCATCGATCACATATTTTAACATACTTCATAGAGTCATGGTGCATGTATCGTTTCCATACTAGCCGTCGTGAATTTTGCATGTGAGATGAGGACCGGAATATGATCTGCAAACAAACTTGTTGTCCTGCATGTAGTACCTTGTGGCTTTTTGCTAAATTTTTCCTGCCTCAGACCTCTTATTTGGTAAATTTTTGTTTAACAAGTAGTCAATGATGGGGTCTTGCCAACTAGGATCCTCATCGATCTGCATTAAGTCTGCATGCTCTGCCTTTTCAATGCTTGGTTGATTAAGGTGCTTGACCGAAATTAAGCGCCTAAACTGGTGTTCGGCACTAATCATAGGCCTGCCAGTGCATCTGCATGAGTGTTCTCTGCTAGGGGAATTTGTTGGATGGTGAAGGTCGAAAATGCCTTCAAACGTTCTTGAACTTTGTCGAGGTATTGGATCATTCTTGGGTGTTTTGCCATGTACTTCCTTGAGGCTTGATTAGTGATAAGCTAGGAGTCTGAATAGAAGGTCAACCTCTTGATCGACAATTCTTTTGCTAAGTACAGTCCAATGACTAATGCCTCACACTCCGCTTCATTGTTTGAAGTTGAGAAGCCAAGTGTGATTGCTTGCTCCAACATAGTCTCGTCCGGGGTGATATGATGACACATGCTCCAGCTCCCTTATGATTTGACGCTCCATTTAAGCGCAACTACCACATATCTTTGAGTTGGTCAAGTTCGGCGGAGGAGTTCTCGTTTGCTCTTAAACTTTCCTTGTTTCTATTGACTAGCTTCTCTTCTTCGACTAAGGATGGAGTGAATTCTAAAATAAAATATGCTAAAGCTTGGGCTTTTATAGCAATCTTCGGCCAGTAGAGGAGGTCATATTGACTCAAGTCGATAGCCCATTTCATAAGTTGCTGAGTAGCATCGGGGCTCTGAAGAATCGATCTCAAAGGAAATTTTGTCATGAAGATTATCCGGTGAGCTTGATAGTAGGGTCTTAATTTTCTCGCGGAAACTACAAGTGCGAAAATAAGCCTCTCCTACATCGAGGAGAGCTTTTTACTTGTAGAATATCGGATGTTGTGCCCCCATCTCTTCTTGAATGAGAGCTAAGCTGATTGCTAAGTTGGACACCCCCAAGTAGATGAATAGGTCTTCTCCTAGCTAAGGCTTTGAAAGCTGGGGAGGTGAAGTGAGGTATGCCTTCAAGTCTTGAAAGGCTGCTTCGCACACTTCATCCCACTTGTCTCTTTGTCCTTTCTTCAAGGTTTTGTTGAGATCTGTGTAGTCTGCACATACTCTTCATTTGCGTTGATCTTTCTTCATCACCAGAACAACATTGGCCAACCGATCAGAGTAGGAGACTTGTTCAATGAAGTCGATTGCTAGAAGTTTGTCAATCTTGGCTTCAAGGATGGCAAGTCGCTAGGGAGTGAAGTTGCATCTTTTTTGGGCTACTAGCTTGCTAGCTAGGTTGACATGAAGCCAATGGCAGATGACCTACGGGTCAATGTCAAGCATGTGAGATGGCGACCATGTGAATACATCCTTGTTGTTCTTGAGGAAGGTGGTCAGCTCCACTTTTTCCTCTATGCTTAGGCACGAGCTAATCTGCGCTTTTCTTTTGGATTGTCAAGATCAAGAACTTTGAGTCCGACATCTTTCTTGGTCTTCATCCTTTTTCAGGAGAAGCCTCATGTCGAACTTGTTCTTCTTGATCTTGGTTCAGCAATTGCGATTGAGAAGTGGCTGATTCTTTTCCCTTCTGGTCTGCTCGACTTACAGGAATGAACTCCACTATCTCCTCAGCCAATTCTTTCCCCTTCTGGTCTTTTCCCTTCTGGTTGATTCTTTTGCCTTCTGGTCTGCTCGTTTCTTTAGAGTTTTTTAGATTACCTCATGTGTGGTGTTTAGCCATTCTTAAATGAGATGACAAGATAATATGAAGGAGATTTACTGGGAATCAGATTCTTGATTTAGGGAGATATTTCTATCTAAATCAAAGATAATTGGTTAATTAAATCGAGTTTAATAACACAATTATTTGATCTAAGGAATCTTCCTCTATTCACTTGTCACCTCGTGATTAGTTGCCAAAATTCATGTTCCCACAATAACCATTTTATTGGTTGTGTTTTGAAATTATGTTATTTTGTAAACTTAACCAAGGTTAAGACCGAATCGATTGTAACCTTGAGGGTGCTTTTTATGCTTTACTGATAAATTACTAATCTAACTCGTATCTAAGTAAGAAATAATAAATAAATAAAAACTTATTTTAAGGAACGTGAGAATACAATGCTATGACAATTTTAAGGAACGTGTTGCTTTCGTGGAATCCTTAGATTGTTGCTATTATGTATCCGGATTTTAGGGTGTGATATTATGTAAAGGGATTTTTGTAGAAATGTCACCTAAACTTATACTTCAGTTTGAATTTGTCACATTAAAGAAAAATTTAAGAGAAATGTCACCTTAATTTTTTTAAATCTATGATTTGTCATCTGACTTTAACACTACCCAATTTTCCATATATTTTTAAGGGTACTTTAGTCCTTTCGTTAATTTTTATGTTAAAATAATTTAAAACTATTTAAAAAATTAACTATTTGAATGCAATTTAAAATAAATAAATTAGAGTTAACTTAATAAATAAATAAATAAAATTTAAAAAACCTAAAACTGAAAAAGAAAAAAAAAGAAAGACACCACCTCCAATCCCAACTGCCAGCCACCATTGTTCTCTCTTCTCTTTCTCCTCACCACCTCATCCCTAAATATATATCTCTCTCTTCCTCTCACAAGAACAACCCCTACCCCACCTTCCCTAGCCATTTACCCCATCCCAGCCAAGCTCTGCCCATTCGGGGGTCACCCCACTTCTCAATCACCCCAATATGTTAAAAATGGAAAACGGAGCTTTTTACATTTAACCCTCAGCCATTTTTACATTTAAGCTTTTTTTTTTTTTATATATAATGATTTTTCCATTTTAAAAATATCCTTGAAAATGGAAAGACTAAAATACTCTTAAAATTAATAGAAAATTGGATGGTGCTAAAGTCAAATGACAAATCATGGATTTTGAAAAATTAAGGTGACATTTCTCTTAAATTTTTCTTTAAGGTGACAAATTCAAATTGAAGTATAAGTTTTAGTGACAAATTCAAATTGAAGCATAAGTTCATGTGACATTTTTACAAAAATCCCTAATGTAAATATTTTTTTTATACCTTTTATAATTGTTATATGGGCGTTTTGCCATGTACTTCCTTGAGGCTTCATTAGTGATAAGCTAGGAGTGTGAATAGATGGCCAACCTCTTGATTGACAATTCTTTTGCTAAGTGTAGTCCAACGACTAATGCCTTGTACTCCGCTTCATTGTTTGAAGTTGAGAAGCCAGGTGTGATTGCTTGCTCCAACATAGTCTCGTCCGGGGTGATTATGACAACACATGCTCCAGCTCCCTTACGATTTAACGCTCCATCTACCCGCAACTGCCACATATCTTTGAGTTGGTCAAGTTTGGCGGAGGAGTTCTCATTTGCTCTTAAACTTTCCTTGTTTCTGTTGACTAGCTTCTCTTCTTCGACTAAGGATGGAGTGAATTCTAAAACAAAATATGCTAAAGCTTGAGCTTTTAATTTATTTTTGTCTGATAACTTTTTAAAATTGGCCAATATGTTAAAAATGGAAAATAGAGCTTTTTACATTTAACCTTCAGCCATTTTTACATTTAAGCTTTTTTTTTTAATATAATGATTTTTCCATTTTTAACATATTCTTGAAAAGGGAAAGACTAAAATACCCTTAAAATTGATGGAAAATTGGATGGTGCTAAAGTCAGATGACAAATCATGGATTTTGAAAAATTAAGGTGACATTTCTCTTAAATTTTTCTTTAAGGTGACAAATTCAAATTGAAGTATAAGTTCAAGTGATATTTTTACAAAAATCCCTAATGTAAATATTATTTTTATACCTTTTATAATTGTTATATGTGTTTAAGAGGAATTTGAGCTTTCCATGCATTGAAACACATTTACTTATTATAAAAGATCAAATTTTAAAATAAGAATGACATAAATAAATAAAATCACGCTGTTAAAAATGAAATTTGATCTTGTCTAAAGTATATTTTTTGGCCATGTTGTCTAAAGTCTTAAAATAATCCGATAATAATCCCATCCCAAGCTTGTCTAATGTAAATTAAAGTTATAGTTAACCTTAAAAAATTTGTCACAAAAAAAACATTGAAAAAATGCTCCCATATTACAGTCTGAATACGGTCCAAATTTAAAATCCAGATTCGGAATTTTATTAGAGGCTTAATCCCATCTGTTTATAGGTGTCACACAATGGCCATGTACCTATGTCAGGGTTGACCAATTGGACTAAGGGAGAGAGGAGAGAGGAGAGAGGAGAGAGGAGAGAGAAGAGTTATGGAAATTAGAATTAATTTTTTTACTTTAGTTTTATAGAAGATGGAAATAATGTTGGGTCTAAATGGACTTAAAAATCATGTTTTCAAGTGTACCATTTATGTCTCGTACCCGATGATCCAAATTGTCACCACTCTGGTGTGGGCCCTAATTTCTATACGCGGGTCCCATCAAGATTGTACGAGGGCTAAGTACTTACTATAATTAAATTCTTACTTCATTATAATATACTTTGTAAAATCGGTTATTATTTACGGAATTTAGGAATCCGACACGTATTCTTTTTGGTAACCTTTTCTTTCAATCACATTTCCCATGCACATGTAATCTACATGTGGCTGCCTATGGGTGCAACGTAATCACAACTTTGAATTTGTCTTATTATGTATAAGCCACCAAAGTTAGTTGGAAGATAGAAAGTTGTAAATCACAAAGGTACCATGAATTAGTGGAGTTGTTGCTGCACACACATTTGTCATTATGATCATACATTTATTTCCTTCACTGCCTAACCTACCTATATGAACCAACCCAATCTCTTTCCAATTCAATTCAAACTCGAAAACACACATACACAAACGAACTGCCCTCTCTCTCTCCTCATTGATTACTCATGCACCTCCTCCAGATTCATAGAGGGACAGCAGCTAGGCAGCATTGATAGGTAGTTGTTTGGTGTCTGTTCAACCATATTACATGGACATATGCCAAAGATATTTTCCTTCTTAATGTGATCTCTGCTTTTCTTTTTGTTTTGGGTTTTTGAGGCCTTAAGCTGAAAGGTTGCTGCAACAGAAAAAATAGAAATAGAAAATGGAGATAGAGGGGGCAAGCGGTGGGCATAGTGGTGGTGGAGGAGGAAGTGGAAGAGGTGCATATTTGGTGTGGGAAGATCTAAGTGTGGTTCTACCAAACTTCAGTAAAGGATCACCCACAAGGAGGCTGCTCGATGGGCTCAGTGGGTATGCTGAGCCTGGTAGGATCATGGCTATTATGGGTCCTTCTGGCTCTGGCAAATCAACCCTCCTTGATGCTTTAGCAGGTACTCTCTCTCTCTCTCTCTCTCTCTCTCTCTCATCATGAAACAAAACTTTGTATTTCATTTCTTTGGTTTTATCATCCCTGTTTTAGTTATATATATCAGTAGAATGTCTCCTTTCTGTTTTAGATAAATCCAAGCTTTTCACTTTTAAAGACAACCCATGATTAAGAAAAGAGAACCCATGGCATGATTTGGCAGAGCCCAAAAGTGAAGTAATTTGGGCAAAACTAGTTGTTTTTTGTTTGTTTACTAAGCTCCATCCGTTCTAGTTCAAATGAATCTAAAAGGTTTTTCTTTGTAAAACTAATTTGGCCAGCTTTTGGTAACAAAAGTTTACCCTGAATTCGAAACTTCTATTGGAAAAAGACAATTCAGCTGCTCAATTTTTGGGTGTTGAGAAATTGACCAATCAAGAAGAAAAAAATTCTTTACTTTCCCTTCCTTCTCCAGTCGCCATTAATTGGCAGAAAAATATCCAATCCAAGGCTGAACTCTAGTCCCGCATTTATCTAACTGCCTTTAAGAGCCACCCATCAATTAGATAGCAGTAGCCAATGAGGTATTGGACTTCAATGGAACAAGGCACAGTTTGAATGAATGGGAAACAAAGCCTTTACCAGCCACCAAACTTTTACACAAGTCTTTTATTTCTTTTGATGTGGAGGCAGAGTGACAGAAGGAAAAGTAAATGGTCAATGACTGGTTTTAAAGCCTCCAATAATACCAGTATTGATGGGCAAGGACCATTGTAAGCATGGGCTGCTCAGGTCCAACTCAATTTTTAATGCAGAGGACACCTGGCAGCTTTTGTTTATGTTTTTTTTTTTTGGTTAAAAAAAATAGTCCAAGACTTGGGGGATAAGGAGTTTTATCATGGGTATAGGCAGACAGTCTATTTAATAGCTGCTGAAAAACATTTGTCTTATTCTTCTAAATATCCTTGTTTTTGACACAGGCAGACTCTCGAGAAATGTTGTCATGACTGGAAATATTCTGTTTAATGGGAAGAAGAAAAGACTTGCATATGGTGCTGTTGTAAGTAAAGGATTTTCTTTCAAATCAGGGGTTTGCTCATTTGTTGTGAATTATATTTCTTCTAGATTTCTTTGTAATAAATTAAATATTTATACCAAAAATATGATAGAAAAAACTTAGAATTTAGTAAGTGGTCAAATGCTCTCGTTGAGAGTTGAACTCAAGACCTCCCGCTTACTAAACGGGTGCTCTAACCAACTGAGTTACGAGAGCCTTTATGTTCCTCTTTCTTAAAAAAAAAAAAATTACAGAAAATGCCCTCTGTATTTATCTTTTGTTTTTAAGAAAGAAGAGCATAAATGGCTCTCGTAGCTCAGTTGGTTAGAGCACCCGTTTAGTAAGCGGGAGGTCTTGAGTTCAACTCTCAACGAGAGCATTTGACAACTTACTATATTCCAAAAGTTTCTTCTAATATAATTTTTTAATATAAATTATTTAAGAAATTCTAATATAAAGTCTTTTATTTATTTTTGATATAAATATGTATCCTGAAATTTAACTGAAGCAAGGAGGATGGGATCGAAACTCCACATTGTAATCGAAATTCTGATATTGTCCATATATAGGAATTGAATTCTCAGAAACCTTTTTCTTAAAATAAACCAAATGAATTCTCACTATTTTGGTTACCAAATCCTTTTTCTCAAACTAGAAAGGCAAAATGGCATGTCACATTATCAAGTAAAAACATGCTGAAGAGAATTTTGTTGCCACTGCCACTTGTTTAAGCATACATGCTCCTAATTCACTCTAATTGTGTGCAATTCCAGGCCTATGTCACACAAGAGGATGTATTATTGGGAACACTCACAGTCAGAGAAACCATAACATACTCGGCTCACTTGAGGCTTCCAAGTAGTTTTACAAAAGAAGAGGTTAAGAGCATTGTGGAAGGAACAATTATGGAAATGGGCCTCCTGGAATGCGCCGATCGATCAATCGGAAACTGGCACTTAAGGGGTATTAGTGGTGGTGAAAAGAAAAGAGTAAGCATTGCACTTGAAATTCTAACAAGGCCTTTCATATTATTTCTTGATGAACCTACTAGTGGCCTTGATAGTGCCTCGGCTTTCTTCGTTATTCAAACACTTCGAAGCATTGCTCGTGATGGAAGAACGGTTGTTGCATCAGTTCACCAGCCAAGTAGTGAAGTGTTTGCACTCTTTGACGACCTCTTCTTACTATCTGGTGGTGAAACAGTTTATTTTGGAGAAGCAAAGACTGCTATAGAGGTAAGCCTGGGAAGCTGGTAGCTTGATTATTAGGATAGTTTTTCATTTTTGGTTTTGGAGGAAACTGAAAACTTAATTCCAATTTGCTTTAGAATTTTTAAAATTTGAGTTTCTAGTTTATTCTTATAGTGTCACTTTAGGAGATCTTTAACCTTGTTTATGAGTATTTCTAGGTCAACAATTGAATTCTTAAAGCACAAATTTGTTTTACTCTGTGACTAATGTTAGTTTTTGTTTTCACTTTTGTAGTTTTTTGCTGAAGCGGGTGTCCCATGTCCTAGTAGAAGGAATCCCTCTGATCACTTCCTACGATGTATAAATTCAGATTTTGATATCGTGACTGCCACCCTGAAAGGATCTCAAAGAATTCGTGTGCGTATAATTCTAACTCAATTTTCTTTATGTGCAAAATGTTCAACACCCTTTATTCCTTTTCAAGTTTCAAATGAAATACAATGCAGTACATGCTTCTTTCAATCTCATATGTGTCATACTTTAGAACCAATTCCTCAGCTTGTGCAAACCGCCTCCCCCCAAAACACACACTTCCTTTTTCTTTCTTTATTTCAGCCATTCTTTTCTCGTACTAATTCTAATTCTGTGTCTGATTTATATAGGATGTCCCAACATCATCAGACCCTCTCATGAATTTGGCAACAGCAGAGATCAAAGCTAGGCTTGTTGAGAAATACAAGCGTTCAAATTACGCAGATAAAACGAGAGCTAGGATGCAAGCAATATCAGCAATTGTAACTTTTCCAACTTGAGCTCTGTAGTCTCATTTCTTTCTGTGAAGTTAGAACAGCAAATTCTTATGCATTGACGTGGTTCACCTATTTTTGTGTTAGCTGTTTCCTATAAGAAATCAAAGCATGATGCTACTTTGTGAATTTTCTAGATAAACATGTAACTTCTTTTCATGATGTTTGAACTTTCCTTTGAAACCTATTTGAAATTGTTTTGTTGCCATTATATCATCTTAACAATTAATTCTTAAAGGTGAAGTCCCCTCCCTCTTTCATCTTAACAATTGACTGCATCCATAGGTTGGCAAGGATCATGTTCCTTGTCAACTAAGGTTTATGTATCGGCACAAATAATCTACCAGACATGATAACTAAGCTACATCTGTTAATCCCTAGTCTTTGGCATGGTTGGCAAAAGTGGTGGCGGCTTAAATTAGGACTGAGGCTTTTAAATATTTGTAATGAAAAAGGAACAAAGTAAAAGATGTGAACTATGCAGTTTTTGCAATATGTATGAAGCAGTCTTTGTTTGCAGGAAGGACATGTAAATGAAATGAAAAGTGGAAGTCAAGCAAGTTGGTGGAAGCAACTTTCAACCTTGCTGCGAAGATCATCTCTGAACATGTCTAGAGATGTGGGGTATTACTGGTTAAGGATAATCATCTATATACTTGTATCAATATGCGTTGGAACTATCTATTTTGACGTTGGCAATGGCTATACTGCAATCTTTGCCCGGGCAGCATGTGGTGCATTTATAACAGGCTTTATGACATTTATGTCTATTGGAGGTTTCCCATCTTTCATAGAAGAAATGAAGGTAAACAAATGCACACACTGAAACAAGTATGCAAATGTATATATTTTGTTGTGTGTGTACAAAGGGTTAGACAGTAGAAATTTCTGTTAGTTATTGGCTTCTCATACTTTGTTTTCTTCTTGTAAACAGGTGTTTTATCGGGAAAGACTCAATGGGTATTATGGAGTTTCAGTGTTCATCATATCCAACTTCCTCTCTTCATTCCCATTCCTGGCTGTAGTTACTCTAACAAGTGGGACTATTACTTACTATTTGGTGAAATTTCGGACAGAATTTTCACATTATGTGTACTTCTGTCTCAATATACTTGCCTGCATTTCTGTGATAGAGAGCCTCATGATGGTTGTAGCTTCTCTGGTTCCCAATTTCCTGATGGGCATAATTACAGGAGCTGGAATCATGGTAAGGAGATAAACTCAAATGTTTGATAAGCTTTCATTTTCTGTTTAAGTCATCAAGTCTATCCTTGCTGATATATCCTTTTCAACTAAATGTTTGTGAATGCAGGGAATCCTGATGATGACCTCTGGATTCTTCCGCTTGCTGCCAGATCTTCCCAAGCCATTCTGGCGCTACCCAGTTTCATATCTCAGTTATGGCTCATGGGCAATACAGGTTACACTTTGTTAATCATCTATATTTTTCAAGCTGCTTGTGGAAATGATTTTGTCAAATGAATTTTCCCCTCAAAATCATAAAAAGTCCACTTAATTGCAAAGTATTCCTTTTCCCTCAGAAGAACTTATGCAGTTAAAAACCTTTTCAAGATCCAACTAATGGACAAAAAGAAATTCATTTGTCTTATAAATAATCATTGCAGATGCAAAAAGAAAAAGGAAACACAGTAAAGCTTCATTGCTTTGTCAGATGAATGCATTCCCAACAAGTTAGAAACGGAATTATTTTAAGACATTTTAGAATCTCAACATTTTCTTAGAGATGCAATTAAAGCAGCCTAACTACATTGAGTAAAACTGCTGAACATTAGGGAAGATAGTCTATATATTAACTGAAGATGTAAAAGAACCCCCCCCCAAAAGATAAAAAAAATAAAACTACACCATGCAGGCCAGGCTAGGTTTAACATATGATGTATTAAGCACCATATCAGCCAGCTGATGCTATAAATCAGATGGTATTAATTTTTGTATCGTAATTTGACATGCAGGGCGCCTATAAGAATGATTTTCTTGGCCTTGAGTTTGATCCAATGATACCTGGTGATCCAAAACTGACGGGTGACTACATCATCCAACATATGTTTGGGATACCAATAGACCACTCCAAGTGGTGGGACTTTGCTGCTATTGTAGCGATTCTTGTGTTGTATCGGGTTCTCTTTTTCGTAATTCTCAAGTTTAAGGAGAACGCATCGCCATTGTTTCAGACACTCTACGCAAAGAGAACACTAGAACAGCTTAACAAGAGGCCTTCCTTCAGGAAATTACCCTCTAGTAGTTCCAAGAGGCACCAACCTCCCCACTCACTGTCTTCTCAAGAGGGCCTTAACTCTCCACTGCAGTAGAGGAAGCATTATAACTGTCATGAGGGTTTATGAGCAACCACTTTTATAGTGTAATCTCTCCATGCGGTTTGTGTAGTGTAATTAGTCACTTTTTCTCAGAAAAGATCAGATAGAAAAGTAGAGAGTTTCTGTTGGAATTTAAAATGCAGAAACTGTTTTAATTTATCTTTTTGTTTTTCTGATGGATATCATAAAAGGAATAACACGATACAAGGGATATTAGCTGGTTTATCGTATTTCTTTTACCAAATCTAAATGTCACTTGTCTCATTGCATTTATGGGATTCGTTGCACACACTCTGGTTTGGGTGAAATTGCACTTTGTTACTCGACATTCGAAATGTTGTATTCGTGTCGAGAGCAGGTACCACAGTGGTGGTGGGCCCCCGCGCCCCCCGCCCCCCCCCCCCCCCCCCCCCAAAATCCCCCTACTTGACACCCATATTCGAAACCCAAGGGGTTTCTTTCCTCCCAGTGTAACCCAAAAAAAAAATTGTTGTATTCGTAACATACATTTTTGCAGACATTGCGACGTCTTCCTTCCCTTAAGTTTGTCAATCATTTCATAGTTTTCCCTACATTGCATTGCGATGCATTTTATAGGTCCCATTTTTTTTTTTTCACTAGTGATGGGACGGGTATTCAAACTTAGATGTAAGGGAGTAGGTGCGCTGTCATGGACAATTTATAGGTCCCATTTTTTTTTTTCACTAGTGATGGGACGGGTATTCAAACTTAGATGTAACGGGGTAGGTTCGCTGTCATGGACAACTAGCCTAACGTATGTTGGTCCCATTCTTAAATAGACTTAATATCAGCAATGTCTTCTGAGCTTTACCTAAAAATCAAATTGGTACTTATCATTTAACTTTGTTAAAACCGGTTAGGATCAACCCGTATGACAAAAAAATCCTAGTCAAATTCGAGTCCACTCGCTAAGACACAATTATAAATGAGAGGGTTTCAACCCTTTAATTAACATGCTGAACCCATTTAATAAATAATTTGTGTCAACTTTACCATGTCACATTCAACATATTAAATTTTGTTAGCTTTAAGTCTCAAATTTAAAATTTCTTGACACCCATGACACCTTAGCATTGTGTGTTAGAAGCCTGCAACAGAAAAAATAGAAATAGAAAATGGAGATAGAGGGAGCAAGCGGTGGGCATAGTGGTGGTGGAGGAGGAAGTGGAAGAGGTGCATATTTGGTGTGGGAAGATCTAAGTGTGGTTCTACCAAACTTCAGTAAAGGATCACCCACAAGGAGGCTGCTCGATCGGCTCAGTGGGTATGCTGAGCCTGGTAGGATCATGGCTATTATGGGTCCTTCTGGCTCTGGCAAATCAACCCTCCTTGATGCTTTAGCAGGTACTCTCTCTCTCTCTCTCTCACCATGAAACAAAACTTTGTATTTCATTTCTTTGGCAAATCAACCCTTCTATTTAGTCACTTAATTCTGCTATTTGTTCTATCTGGAAAAAGACAATTCAGCTGCTCAATTTTTGGGGGTTGAGAAATTGACCAATCAAGAAGAAAAAAATTCTTTATAACTCTCTTCCCCTTCTTCTCCAGTCACCGTTAATTGGCAGAAAAATATCCAATCCAAGGCTGAAATCTTGTCCCGCATTTATCTTACTGCCTTTAAGAGCCACCCATCAATTAGATAGCAGTAGCCAATGAGGTATTGGACTTCAATGGAACAAGGCACAGTCTGAATGAATGGGAAACAAAGCCTTCACCAGCCACCAAACTTTTACACAAGTCATTTATTTCTTTTGATGTGGAGGCAGAGTGACAGAAGGAAAAGTAAATGGTCAATGACTGGTTTTAAAGCCTCCAATAATACCAGTATTGATGGGCAAGGACCATTATAAGCATGGGCTGCTCAGGTCCAACTCAATTTTTAATGCAGAGGACACCTGGCAGCTTTTGTTTATGTTTTTTTTTGTTTTGGTTAAAAAAAATAGTCCAAGACTTGGGGGATATCATGGGCATAGTATGAAATATCGATAATATCGACGAAATATCGAGGATATTTCGATTGTTTCGAATCACGGATATTTCGGAACATATCCATGTACATATCGTATAAATATCGACAATATCGACGATAATATCGGAAAATATTGATGTCGATAATTTCGCTCACACTTCAGCAATATTTTGTCAAAATATCGGTGTAATATCGCTAAAATATTGAAAATATCGATGTAAAGGGGAAAAAAAAAAGAAAAAAAAGGGAAAAAATGGGAGAAAAAGGGAGAAAAAAACACAAAGGAGATTTGAACCCCTCCCATTTTACTCCTCCAACACCTTAACCACCATATCACTTATGTTTTTGTGATAATATGCTAAAATATTTATATTTATATGGGTGGCATGTTAACAATTACATGCAAAACTATTTTGGGGATTTATCATTTGATGACTACTCTTTACAATACACTTACTCTACACATAAAGATGATGAAGAAAGTGAAAATTTTGAACCTCATAGGAACTCTATGTGATACTAAGTCACTCATGTATCTTACCATGCAATGTATAAAGTGTAAAATATTGTAGTAAATCATTATTTATAAATTATTAAGGTGTGTTTAATCTTTTTTCATTAATTACTACATATTTTCTACACTTACAGTGTTTGCCAGCTCGCTGTATAATCAACTTAAATCAGTTAAATTCATCATGCAATGCATTTCCTTCTAATTTTTTGTGATAAACTAATAGATAATTGACTAAATAAACATTCTCCAAAGTTTCAATAAAAATTTCCAAGTTTTTCTTATAATTTCCGTGGTTTTTATTCAATTTTTATCAATATCGATAATATCCCGATATTTCCATCAAAATTTCCGTGTTTTTGGACTATCGATATTTCCGATATCATCGATATTTTAGACCTTGATCATGGGTATAGGCAGATAGTCTATTTAATAATTATTGCATTAACTTAGTAGCTGCTGAAAAACATTTATCTTATTCTTCTAAATATCCTTGTTTTTGACACAGGCAGACTCTCGAGAAATGTTGTCATGACTGGAAATATTCTGTTTAATGGGAAGAAGAAAAGGCTTGCATATGGTGCTGTTGTAAGAAAAGGATTTTCTTTCAAATCAGGGGTTTGCTCATTTGTTGTGAATTATATTTCTTCAGGTTAACTGCCGAATTGCCCCCTGAATTTGTACATAACTACCAATTTACCCCCTGACCTTTTTTTTTTAGTGAATTAAGGGCTCGAATTAAATTTTATTATCAATGTTCCCCCTGCCGTCTAAATCATCAACATTTCATCCAATTTGCCGTTAAATATGAGGGCAAATTAGTCATTTCATATATTAAAAATAATTAAATACTGTAAAATAAAATAGCGTGACATATAAAATGAAAAAAATATCATTTTAATAAATAGAGCCCCCTTCCCTTGCGTAAACCCTACCTACCCAGCCCCCAATCGCCTCCCCACCCACACAACTCCACCTTGATCTCCCCCACCTGCGCACCTCCCGAACCCTCAAACCCATAGCCCTGACCCACCTCACAAAACCTCTTTGATTAGGGCGCTAAGAAGAAATCGATGGTGGGAATTGAGAGAAGGGAGAGAGGATGAGGAAATGAAAATGAGTTTCTAACTTCTTCCGTTTCTTCTCATTCGTCTTCTTCTTCAGGCTTTGTACTCTTCGAAAACCCACATGTCTCTAGAATGACCTGAACTCGGCTCCTTTATTTCAAACCAAACCCAGACACCAATCGCTCCAAACCCACTAGAGAGAGAGAGAGAGAGAGGGTCAAGGAGGATCTGTGGGTGGGGTTTGTATGGCTTCAATAGTGGTTGGAAGGGGGTGTCCGATTTGGGGTTGGGTGCTAGATCCATAGCTGGGGGAAAGAGGTGGTTGGAGTTGAGGTGGGGAGGTAATTAGAGATGGGTGGG
Source organism: Prunus campanulata (assembly GCA_034190965.1). Lineage (NCBI taxonomy): Eukaryota > Viridiplantae > Streptophyta > Magnoliopsida > Rosales > Rosaceae > Prunus > Prunus campanulata. The sequence continues at coordinate 21,474,688 of CM067211.1, forward strand.
GCTGCTAAAATTTCTAGAGAAAATTTTCAAGTTCTAGGTGTGTGTTGTGGGTTGGGTGATTGGGTGGGGGTTTGGATTGGATTTGTTGCTGGAGGTAGGGTTTGTGCTTCTTTGTCTCAACTCTATGTTCTATGTTTCTGATTGGCTCAAAGCCACTGGTGTGGCGTCTAGGAATTATCATGATTCATGAAGCTCCAATGGCCGTTTGAATTTGAGAGGTTGGGTAAAGAGATTGAGGTGAGGGTGGTTGTGGCTGTCAGGGGTTGGGTAAAGAGAGAGAAAGAGGAGGATTAAAAAATTTAGCCTTGCCTTGCTTTCGGTTGTCACAGCTCTGTGCTCAATGCTCTGGTTGTGGTGATGAGGAGAGGTGTGATGGCGATGGTGGGGAAGAAAGGTGATGGCTGTGGGGAGGGGGTTTTTTTTTTTTTTTCTCTCTCTCTCTCTCTCTCTCTCTCTCTTTTTATAATTTTTTCCAAAAAAAATAATTATTTTTAATAATTTAACTGAAAATTGGATGAAATGTTGAGTATTTGGATGGCAAGGGGAAAATTGAGAATAAAATTTAGTTTGAGCCCTTAATTCGCTAAAAAAAAGGTTAGGGGGTAAATAGATAATTAGGTACAAATTCAGGGGGCATTTCAGCAGTTTACCCTATTTCTTCTAGATTTCTTTGTAATAAATTAAATATTTATACCAAAAATATGATAGAAAAAACTTGGAATATAGTAAGTGGTCAAATGCTCTCGTTGAGAGTTGAACTCAAGCTTGACCACTTACTATATTCCAAAAGTTTCTTCTAATATAATTTTTTTATATAAATTATTTAAGAAATTCTATAAAGTTTTTTATTTTTATTTTTGATATAAATATGTATCCTGAAATTTAATTGAAGCAAGGAGGATGGGATCGAAACTCCACATTGTAATCGAAATTCTGATATTGTCCATATATAGGAATTGAATTCTCAGAAACCTTTTTCTTAAAATAAACCAAATCAATTCTCACTATTTTGGTTACCAAATCCTTTTTCTCAAACTAGAAAGGCAAAATGGCATGTCACATTATCAAGTAAAAACATGCTGAAGAGAATTTTGTTGTCATTGCCACTTGTTTAAGCATACATGCTCCTAATTCACTATAATTGTGTGCAATTCCAGGCCTATGTGTTGAACCACACGCACTCATCAAGGAAGAAGAATCTGAAACGGATTCTTCTCAATCACAATAGTTGACTTCCTCTCCAAATATTTTGTATTTACTGCCATTCAAGGCTTTTACCGTTTATAGCTTTATTGTGCAATTATAAATATTGTAATATTTACACAAAGGAATACAATTAGAATTCAAACTTCTACACTATGTCACACAAGAGGATGTATTATTGGGAACACTTACAGTCAGAGAAACCATAACATACTCGGCTCACTTGAGGCTTCCAAGTAGTTTTACAAAAGAAGAGGTTAAGAGCATTGTGGAAGGAACAATTATGGAAATGGGCCTCCTGGAATGCGCCTATCGATCAATCGGAAACTGGCACTTAAGGGGTATTAGTGGTGGTGAAAAGAAAAGAGTAAGCATTGCACTTGAAATTCTAACAAGGCCTTTCATATTATTTCTTGATGAACCTACTAGTGGCATTGATACACTTCGAAGCATTGCTCGTGATGGAAGAACGGTTGTTGTATCAGTTCACCAGCCGAGTAGCGAAGTGTTTGCACTCTTTGACGACCTCTTCTTACTATCTGGTGGTGAAACAGTTTATTTTGGAGAAGCAAAGACTGCTATGGAGGTAAGCCTGGGAAGCTGGTAGCTTGATTATAAGGATAGTTTTTCATTTTTGGTTTTGGAGGAAACTGAAAACTTAATCCCAATTTGCTTTAGAATTTTTAAAATTTGAGTTTCTAGTTTATTCTTATAGTGTCACTTTAGGAGATCTTTAACCTTGTTTATGAGTATTTCTAGGTCAACAATTGAATTCTTAAAGCACAAATTTGTTTTACTCTGTGACTAATGTTAGTTTTTGTTTTCACTTTTGTAGTTTTTTGCTGAAGCGGGTGTCCCATGTCCTAGTAGAAGGAATCCCTCTGATCACTTCCTACAATGTATAAATTCAGATTTTGATATCGTGACTGCCACCCTGAAAGGATCTCAAAGAATTCGTGTGCGTATAATTCTAACTCAATTTTCTTTATGTGCAAAATGTTCAACACCCTTTATTCCTTTTCAAGTTTCAAATGAAATACAATGCAGTACATGCTTCTTTGAATCTCATTTGTGTCATACTTTAGAACCAATTCCTCAACTGGTGCAAACCGCCTCCCCCCCAAACACACACTTCCTTTTTCTTTCTTTATTTCAGCCATTCTTTTCTCTTACTAATTCTAATTCTGTGTCTGATTTATATAGGATGTCCCAACATCATCAGACCCTCTCATGAATTTGGCAACAGCAGAGATCAAAGCTAGGCTTGTTGAGAAATACAAGCATTCAAAGTACGCAGATAAAACGAGAGCTAGGATGCAAGCAATATCAGCAACTGTAACTTTTCCAACTTGACCTCTGTAGTCTCATTTCTTTCTGTGAAGTTAGAACAGAAAATTCTTATGCATTGACTTGGTTCTCCTATTTTTGTGTTAGCTGTTGCCTATAAGAAATCAAAGCATGATGCTACTTTGTGAATTTTCTAGACAAACATGTTAACTTCTTTTCATGATGTTTGAACTTTCCTTTGAAACCTATTTGAAATTGTTTTGTTGCCATTATATCATCTTAACAATTAATTCTTAAAGGTGAATTCCCCTCCCTCTTTCATCTTAACAATTGACTGCATCCATAGGTTGGCAAGGATCATGTTCCTTGTCAACTAAGGTTTATGTATCGGCACAAATAATCTACCAGACATGATAACTAAGCTACATCTGTTAATCCCTAGTCTTCGGCATGGTGGGCAAAAGTGGTGGCGGCTTAAAGTAGGACTGAGGCTTTTAAATATTTGCAATGAAAAAGGAACAAAGTAAAAGATGTGAACTATGCAGTTTTTTCAATATGCATGAAGCAGTCTTTGTTTGCAGGAAGGACATGTAATTGAAATGAAAAGTGGAAGTCAAGCAAGTTGGTGGAAGCAACTTTCAACCTTGCTGCGAAGATCATCTCTGAACATGTCTAGAGATGTGGGGTATTACTGGTTAAGGATAATCATCTATATACTTGTATCAATATGCGTTGGAACTATCTATTTTGACGTTGGCAATGGCTATACTGCAATCTATGCCCGGGCAGCATGTGGTGCATTTATAACAGGCTTTATGACATTTATGTCTATTGGAGGTTTCCCATCTTTCATAGAAGAAATGAAGGTAAACAAATGCACACACTGAAACAAGTATGCAAATGTATATATTTTGTTGTGTGTGTACAAAGGGTTAGACAGTAGAAATTTCTGTTAGTTATTGGCTTCTCATACTTTGTTTTCTTCTTGTAAAGTGGTGTTTTATCGAGAAAGACTCAATGGGTATTATGGAGTTTCAGTGTTCATCATATCCAACTTCCTCTCTTCATTCCCATTCTTGGCTGTAGTTACTCTAACTAGTGGAACTATTACTTACTATTTGGTGAAATTTCGGACAGAATTTTCACATTATGTGTACTTCTGTCTCAATATACTTGCCTGCATTTCTGTGATAGAGAGCCTCATGATGGTTGTAGCTTCTCTGGTTCCCAATTTCCTGATGGGCATAATTACAGGAGCTGGAATCATGGTAAGGAGATAAACTCAAATGTTTGATAAGCTTTCGTTTTCTGTTTAAGTCATCAAGTCTATCCTTGCTGATATATCCTTTTCAACTAAATGTTTGTGAATGCAGGCAATCCTGTTGATGACCTCTGGATTCTTCCGCTTGCTGCCGGATCTTCCCAAGCCATTCTGGCGCTACCCAGTTTCATATCTCAGTTATTGCTCATGGGCAACACAGGTTACACTTTGTTAATCATCTATATTTTTCAAGCTGCTTGTGGAAATGATTTTGTCAAATGAATTTTCCCCTCAAAATCATAAAAAGTCCACTTAATTGCAAAGTATTCCTTTTCCCTCAGAAGAACTTATGCAGTTTAAAACCTTTTCAAGATCCAACTAATGGACAAAAAGAAATTCATTTGTCTTATAAATAATCATTGCAGATGCAAAAAGAAAAAGGAAACACAGTAAAGCTTCATTGCTTTGTCAGATGAATGCATTCCCAACAAGTTAGAAACAGAATTATTTTAAGACATTTTAGAATCTCATCATTTTCTTAGAGATGCAATTAAAGCAGCCTAACTACATTGAGTAAAACTGCTGAACGTTAGGGAAGATAGTCTATATTCTAACTGAAGATGTAAAAGACCACCCCCCCCAAAGATAAAAAAAAATAAAACTACTCTATATCATAGATGAAGGCAGCTTAACTTCCATAATGCCACCATGCAGGCCAGGCTAGGTTTAACATATGATGTATTAAGCACCATATCAGCCAGCTGATGCTATAAATCAGATGGTATTAATTTTTGTATTGTAATTTGACATGCAGGTCGCCTATAAGAATGATTTTCTTGGCCTTGAGTTTGATCCAATTATACCTGGTGATCCAAAACTGGCGGGTGACTACATCATCCAACATATGTTTGGGATACCAATAGATCACTCCAAGTGGTGCGACTTTGCTGCTATTGTAGCAATTCTTGTGTTGTGGCGGGTTCTCTTTTTCGTAAGTCTCAAGTTTAAGGAGAACGCATCACCATTGTTTCAGACACTCTACGCAAAGAGAACACTAGAACAGCTTAACAAGAGGCCTTCCTTCAGGAAATTACCCTCTAGTAGTTCCAAGAGGCACCAACCTCCCCACTCACTGTCTTCTCAAGAGGGCCTTAACTCTCCACTGCAGTAGAGGAAGCATTATAACTGTCATGAGGGTTTATGAGCAACCACTTTTACAGTGTAATCTATCCATGCGGTTCGTGTAATTAGTCACTTTTGCTCAGAAAAGATCAGATAGAAAAGTAGAGAGTTTCTGTTGGAATTTAAAAGGCCTTGTTCAAAATAGATCCCTATATTTTCTATTTCCTAGACATATACTCATCACTCTATAAATCTATGTGTAAAACCCAATTTCAAATTTAAATGACCAGTAGGATATAAGAGGTCATAGTATTCCTATATTTTTACATCATTGCCACTGTTGAGGCCCAAAAAATCCATGGTTAGGCCCGAATAAATTCCTAGCCCAAAGTCGATATATTATTGGAAAAAGACCCGATTTGAAGTACATCGAAGTCTGCCATGCGCAAGCCATATCCCACACGCCATGCCGGATAAAAGTTTGTCACGCTAGAAACTGAGATTAAAATTATAAAGGATGCATTTAGCTTTGCAAATCCATGCCAAGTATCCTATCAAGCGTTATACTCAAAAGCATGCCAAGCGACATGCCGTGCCAAGCGAGAAATTATTGTCCCACGCCCGATCGCACTACAAGCTTAAGTGGGCCCAAGCCACTCAAATGCCTGGGGCTTGCTTGAGTGGGTTGTGGTATGGATGGTAATAAATTATCATGAGGCCCATTAATGGACCGAGAAGTGGAAGTTCCGGGTCGCTTGGGAGACTCGGGACTCAAGCCCATTTCTTAGGCCCAAATGTGGGTAAGCACAAGAGAGGAGATGGACCATTGCTTCAACTAGAATAACCCCACCAAAATAGCCCATCACTTTAGTAAAAAATAACCCATTATCTTAGATAGCCCATAAAGCCCAAATATTTGGTGAACCTAACCCACTTATTAGATGACTTAGTTTTCTATATTAAAAGGCCCAAACAATTTGAATAAGAGGAAGTCAAGGCCCTCAGCATTTGGCTGAAGCAGAAGACCTCGAAGAGGCCAAAGATTCACATGTGAGGGGCTGCTGGGAGAACGAGTTCCAAGTGAAAGCATTCAAGAAACCAAGGGGTATTGGCGCGTAGGGGAGGATGCTATCTCTTAAACCAACAGGCGCACCCATTCTTTTTCCTTCATCAGATTTGGCCATGAAAAGAGGAGGAAAGAAGAGAAAGAAGATGGGTGAAAATGGAAGCTCCCCTCTGAAGTAGCCGCCGGAAGAAGACTGGAGCTCCCAAAAATCTCTAATTTTGTGGGATTGGGCAGAACTGACTTTGCCACCATGAGGTAAGTCAGGAAGGAGGAGAAGAAAAGGAGAGGAAAACTTAGCTAGATTGGGAAGAAACCATTAGGGTTTTTTGGAGAAGAACCATTCCCAGTAGCTATAAATAGGACCTCTTCTACCCAACACAGGGGAACCCACAACCTTCAGAGAGCAAGCTTTCTCTCTCACTTGCAAACCCAGCAATTTTCATGCTATCTTTGCCAATTTCCCTTATTTCCCCTATCTTGGCAGATTGACAGAAGCTTTGACAGAGTCACTGTCAAGCTGCCGGAAATTGCGAAAATCACCCAAAGCTCTCCACCAAACCTCCTTAGAACCTCTCTTCCCTTTCATTAGAACCTCTGTCCTTCATAGGAACCCACAACTCTCTCTCTCTCCTAAAGTGCTAAACCCATGATAATTTTTGCTCCCATGCCACATGCCTCTCATGCCAAGCCCAAAAGTTTATCTGTAAGCATGAAGAAATTATCTGTAAGTTGCTGTTGTTTTGGTTGGTGAAGGTAACCAAAATATTTCCTAAGGCCTTGCTGCCCTTTCGAAGCATTTTGGGGCTTAATTTTCGAACTCAGACAAAGGGGACAATTTCATCCGCCCAGCCCACTTGCTGCCGGAAGAAAAAGGCCCCTACATAAATTGGCGACTCTGCTGGGGATTAAGCCAATATCTGAACTAATGCCTCCAAAGAAGAAGACTAGAAGCAAGAACATGACCTCTCAAGATGGGCCAAACCATGGTGATTCGGAATCAAGGCAAAATGCCTCCTCTAGAGAAGAAGGACGTGCAAGTGAGGGAACTTTCACCCTCTCAGACCTCATTGCTACCATCCATGCCATGGGAGAAACTCAGAAGGAGATGGCAAACACGATCAAGGAGTTGAAAAATTCGGTCTCTAAGCCAAGTGAAGAAAATGAGAGACACCCATAAGAGGAGTCTGCTGCTGCTGGAAAGGGGTCTGAACAAAAGGGACCATCTTTTGTCACCTAAGAAGATGTCATCGCTATGCTGGAAAAAGAGCTGAGTAGAAGCCAAGAGGATTGGAAGTATATTCCTCAATCACCGTATCCATCAAGCTTGCTCCAGCAGCCATATCCTAAGGGCTATGAGACACCAACCTTTGTCATCTTTGATGGGAGGAAAGGAAGCCCAAAGGAGCATGTCAACCGCTTTCTTGATGCCTTGGGACCACATGCTGGCAACCATAATCTCCGGCTCCGCGAGTTCTCGAAGAACCTTACCGACCGTGCTGATACATGGTATACGACATTAGCACCAGGGTCTGTTCGTTCGTGGGAAGATTTGGCAAGTAGGTTCTGCAAAAAGTATTTCCAACATGAGGAAAGAGTTACAACCACTCAACTCAACAACACTCGCCAAAAACTTGGGGAGGATCCCGTGGACTTTGTATGCAGGTTCCGGGACCTAGCCTTGGACTGCTACGACGAAAAAGATGAGGAGGCGCTGGTCGAAATTTGCATCAGCAACATCGTGGCAGACTATAGAGTTTATTTGGAGAATATTGGAATTAGTCAATTCTCTCGGTTGCTGGAAGCAGTAAGGAAGACAAGTATGTCCGTCAAACCAGCGGGGCAAAGAAGCTGGAGGAGTGAGAAGAAGGAGGCGTATCAGACATTGGCTGTGGATGATAAACCATCGGGTGACTACAACTCACGCAAGCGAAAGGATAGAGAAACGCACCCGCCATTACCTTGCAAAGACGAAGAATTCCATGCCATCCTCGACACATTGATTGCTGATGGTGCAATCAAGCCTCTCATACCTTACAAAATTCCTACCCGAAAGGAGAAAAATGATCCTAGGTACTGCCGTTACCATCAGTTTGTAGGGCACCCAACCACGGGTTGTCAAAGCTTAAGGAGGATTTTACATGCTAAAATACATGAGGGAGTCCTCGAACTTCCCTCTAGGAAGCAAACTATTGATGAAGACCCCTTGCCGAAACGAAGGGGAAAAGAGATAGCTGCTGTCATCACATGCTCCGATGACTTACTCGACGATGATGAGTTAAGCCACCCATGGAAGAATAACCCAAAGCCACTCGAGGCTATTTGGGAACCTTGTGGAAACATGGAGAAAGCTTACTGGTGCAAATATTCGAAACCTTCCAGCTATAATACCCCATGGCCCCTTGCTGATGGATGGGATGATAGCACAGCTAATGAAGTTTTCCCGATGGACGTGCCGGAAGAATGCTACTTGAGGGCTTCGTCTGTGCCGCAGGAAACAGCTGCTGTAACATTTCACAACCTTACGGAGGCCGAAACAAGTGTGGTGGAACGCTATCTAAGTCTGAAGCAGGGACCCACGGCCTCACAAGTCCTCCAAAGGAATCCAAAATTCAAGTCACTCTTTGACCAACTTGGCTTTGGGCCTCAAGCAAGAGAAGCAGCTGCTGTAGCTCTCATAAACATCTCTGTAGAGTCGAATCCTCATTGCTTCGCTGCTCAACCACTGTTTGTGCCTAATAAATCACGGCCATGAGCTGACCGAAGGAGCCCCTTTTTTCTCAGCCCTAACAGTCGCTCGTGGACTAAAAACGCGGCGTTTCGCCGAGATGCTTGGCCTTCTTGAAAACGAGAGAAAAATTGCTAAGGCATAATCATCTCGGCCTCGATTATAGGCCGAGGCCGAGGCCGAACAAAATCACGGCCAAAGGTATTAAAGTCAGATCATCACGTGACAACAGGGCCCCATGCTTCATTTAATGAAGTAATGCTTCTGTTTATTGCAGCAAACCCACTGGCCACGAATAAGCATTTAATGCGCGAGGGAAGGTGGGAAGTGACTAGAGTCATGATTTGGTGATAGGAATCAGAGTGATTAGACGCAAACATTCTCACAAGGTTTCTTGCAGCTTGAGAGAGTAGGTGACCAGCTATCAGAGCAATAAATGCGTCTCCACGGCCAGAAGCGCAGAACCCACGATCAGGGCAGCGGCCGAGATTCACCAGGATTTATGGGGTCACACCACCATACTTCACGATCCCAAATGTTGATTGGACTACCCACTTGCTCTAATCAGGCTCCACCATGCAGATTTTCAGCCTTGATTACTCATCCAGGAACTCTTCCTATAAATACAAGGCTCAAGACTACATTTAAAGGGTTCAAACACCAAACCAAAGCCTCCCACGGAGCAACTTATATTTTCCTGTAATGCACTTTCAATATTTTACTTGCTTTACTAGGAGTAGTGTTAGTTTGTAAGGAAAATCCGTTCATCAATTTATCATACGACCCTTGATTTTCAAGGCACCGGAGCACCATCCCTGTTACTCGCTCATTCACCCCATATATCATACGACCGTCGCTCACTGAGCAACGCGCCGGAGCACCGCCCAAAACCCACCATCAACATCACCACTAAACGGCCTTGTAGCTCAGGCCGTGAACCTAACAGCCGAGATTAGTTCCTCTCTCGGCTACAATCGTTTGATTAGAAGTCAGGTCCAAACAGGCACACCACTTAACCATTCTATCCACATCAAACATCTCGACGCAAGGTAGACCGTGCTGGCACGCCCGCGCACAACTGCACCGCATCCAAAAGCAGGAAGCCGCATGTCAACGCATATCCCCTCGGCCCGGAACTCCAGGCCGTGAGATTTGTGCGGTAGACACTTTAGCATGGTTCTGCTCCTTTTGAAACTATAGGATGCGTGGGCCTTTAGCATGCGTAGGCCGTGAAATTCACAAGAACAAATTTTCCAAATATATATATATATATGAGATACACGGATTACGGTATCCCTCAAGCATTCGGAAATTAATACAAGTTCCAATGATTCAACATTACATTGCAAAGTCATAACGACTATGTCGTTAGAATGTTCAAAAAAAACAAAAAGCTACAGTCAAGATGGGATGAAGCTACACATGCTAAAGGCCCACGCATCCTATAGTTTCAAAAGGAGCAGAACCATGTGCCAAGATGATCGATCACCGAGCCAAGGAAGAATGACCTGCAAAAAGAAGGAAGGCATATGTCAAGGTTAGGTGATGCTGGAAGGCGTAGTCCAATAAATAAGAAAAAAAAGAAGAAGGAGGTATCGGAAAAATTTGAATGAGGGTCTATCAAAATTTTGGCAGCATCCACCTTGTTTTAAAATGATACCCAAGCCGTGAGAAGAACTCAAGCAAAACGGTCCCACCAACCAAGCAGCATATATATATACTAACCAAAAGTTACAATGTGTCTTTGGCAAAAAAACAAAAACAAAGGGCGGGGACGTAGGTTCCAGCAGCTAGGACACAGCAACACTACAATGCCAAGCTACCGCAATACAAGTTTCGAGGTGCCCCAAAAGGAAATACGACCTAAGTCAGACTAAGTTATACAAGCTAGGAAGGAATGTGTTCTTCAATCTTGAAAGAAGTCCCGAAATATGCCAAGCCAGTCAGTCTTACACCAAGCAAGAGGCGACCTGCAGAATTAAAAAGAAAAAAAAAGAAAATTCAGAAGAGAACAGGTTGGTATTGGACAAGAATGAAACAAAAGAGGAGGACGGGAAGTCACGAACCTCAGGATCATTAAGGATGGTTAGAAAGGAATGATGGAAGTTTTGTGGGAAGATCTTGTCACTGCTTCCACCATGCAGCCAGCACCATTAGGAGAAACACCTTGGGCGAGCAGGAGGGCACGCAATTCCCTATGCTAATCTTCTAACTCGCGCTGCTTAAGATTCAGGGCCTCTGCCGTTGCCCTTATGTCTTCAGAACCAGAAAACGACTCCATGCTGCGAGTAGCTCGCTCCCCGAATACAGTGCGTGCTAGATTTTTCACTAAGTTCAAAAGAAACTCTACCCGGAAGCCTAAGGTCATGGCTTCACAGATCGTGTCCCGCCAACAAAGAAGTCGATGGTCTGTGATATCCAGCAATCGCATAGTACTCATCCCATGGAGCACCAAACCAAGGGTCCGGAAGGCGACGCACCATGAGAAGGAAGACGTGATGCCAGTCATATCCATAAGATCTCCATATTTATCCAAAAACTCCTTCAAAGCTGCAACAGTCTTAGGATAAACGAGAGTTCCCCAGAACATTGCATAGCCATTAAACCGATGATAAATTGGCAGAAGCTCATCTGCAGACCGAAGGACCTGAATACCGCTATCAAAAAAGGACATAAATGCAGCAAAGGAACTCTCCCATTCCACCCAAGACATGCTAGATGGGTGTCTTGCAGAAACATCCTGGGTAGTGGTGCCATCGATTTGGGCGTTCTCTCTGACAGCTGTATCACCAGATGGAACCACTGGAAGAGATGCTGGGGGGACAGACTCTGGTGTCCGGAGAAGTGGTTGGATATGGGATGGAGTGGGCAGTTCCCTATAGAAGGCAAAAGTTCCACTTCGGAGAGCTGCCGAGAAGGCCAGAGGGATGACAGGCTCAAGGCTCCTTCGAAGGAAATGTTGGACGGCAGGCTGCAAGGGACTCGTAATTTGAAACGCAGGTGCCTTATCTAGAGAATTTGCAGATGTCATGGTCGGGGGTGACTCGGCAAGAGCTGCCTCGACCAGTGCGACAAATGGGTCGAAGGAAGAAGGCACCACAGGCACAATTTCCGTGCTCTGAGCAACGTGCCCAATCTGCAAAAAAAAAAAGGGAATATATGTATGCAAAGATCAATACGAGATAATGAGCAGGTTGCACGTGTTAGCAAAAGGGCGAGAGAGAAGCAATCGTCCAACTAGGCAAAAGCAAAGAAAATTCAGTGGAACGGGTACCTCAGGGGTACTTTGCACAGGGTCAACGATGGCTGCAGCAAGGTGCGAGCCTTCAGCAGTGTTGCTGACTTGCGAGGCAAGGATGGAAGGTGAATAAGAGGTTGAAGCGCAAACGAAGGAAAGCAAAGTAGAATGTGAGATATGCCATGTACCGGCTCAACACTAACACGATGCATACTGCTACCAGCAGGCTCATAGAAGGTATCTGAGCCACCTTGCCCTTCTGGATGATCACCAGAATAGGCAAACGCATCCTCATCGCAATCGTAGGTGTCGTACTCATTAAAATCCTCATGCGTGTCGCCAATGTCCTCTTGCCCCAGAATGCTAGCCTCGGTTTCAGTGGTATCACCATTGTCGCTGTCATCATCAATTGTCACCACGGGTCTGGCCCCGGAAGCCCCGCCATCACTTATGTGAGTTCCGGTGAATCTTGCATGCAGGATACGCATGCTACGACGTTTTGGAGTCACCTCAGGAGATACCAGAGGCGTGTCGTCCCTCTTTCTCTTTGGGGTTGTACCCATCTTCCCTATAAAAAAAAAAAAACAGATAAAAAAAGAGATAATGATAATATATATATATATATATATATATATATATATATATATATATGTGATACACGCATAAAAAGCAAAACAAAAGAGGGGAGGGGGCATGAAAAGACATTTGAGATAGAAGGACACTTACTACGAAAAGGGGTAGTTTCCGGCGCCTTACCAGCACGACTCTGGCTCTCGGATGCAGCAGGCTTCGAAGGTCGCGGGCGTTCCGGGGGAGTTGCTTCTCTAGTCCGAGGAGGACCACTTGGTGCCACCTTTGGGATGAACCTTTTAGAATTACCTGCAGTCTGCTCTTTCGTTGCACTTGGTTTTTCCTCTCGTCCCTGTTTGCTCGACACCGGTGTTGTACCTTTTTCAAGACTGCGAGGCTTTTACGCTCTCGGCTTTGGTCTCGTTTTAAAAAATTCTCCAACAATGTCACCAGACTTGGAAATAAAGGGCAGATTGCGCTTTTGGCTGAGAGGGATGGCTTTCTCTTTCGACACCAAGCCTGCAAGGCGGGCTGTTGTAGGGGGCGATCTGTCTCCAGGAAGAGATTGGAACTCACGGAGAGAGTCGAGACAGCGATTCCAATAGGCTCGGTACCTTTGTGAGAAGCCACCAATCCTCCTTTTACTAGCCAAAACAAGGGGCTTGCAGCTGTTCGGTATATGGTCATTGCTCCAGAAGATCCTATGAAGCATGAAGGGGTCATCATGATTGGGAGTGCTTGGTACCCCTTGATCGAGCCCAAACTGTCGCTTAACTCGATGTGGTGAGTAAGTCACGGAAATCTCTGAACGGCTGTCTCCAAGAGTAGGCAATGGGATAGGAGCAACATTTAACAAAGCATACCTTCTGAACTAGCCGCCTTGTGATACAGCTGCTGGAACCTCGACAGTATCACCAACATCAGCATAAAAGGGCACGAAGGTGAAGGTCTCCCCTGAGGTGCCGTAAGGACGGAAGATGAAGTTCTCAATGCTGTCCAATAATTTTAAGAAGTTCTGGCCTTTTCGCTGCATCTACTTGAACCATCTGTAGACTAGGGGAAGATTATCCGGCATATAAGAACCCTTACCCCAATCAGCCCGCTCCACGGCATACGAATGAGGGAGTGAATGTACATCCAACCCTTTGAAACGCTCCCATAAAAACACCTGCAGGAAACCAGAATTCAAGAAAGTCTCCACACCCACGGTTCCGGATGCATTTTTCTCCAAAAGCTGGGTCCGATCGAGTAGCCGATATAGATGTCCCAAGAACATAGGGGCTAGAGGGATCGTGTCACCTCGAGCTATGGCCAAGGCCAAGGGAAACACACACTCATGCAAACAGTTCTGAGAAAAGTCGCAAAGCACGAACCTCCCAAGCCACAGTGCTATAAACGCAGCCAACCAGCAAGGTCCTTGTCTATTTACGTCACCAAAGTATTGAATCCAATTACTAAACCGAAGCGAGGTGCTGGGGGAAGTAGGAGCACCTCTCCGCAAAACCGCAAGCTTGTCTATCTCTTCTGGGGTGAGAACAATGTCAAAGGGACTCTGGTTGCCACAAATTGGAAGGCGAGAGATATTCGCTATGTCCTCAAGGGTGGGGGTAAACTCTCCCCACGAACATATAAAGGTATGGGTAGCAGTACTCCACCTCCGGACCGCATGACGAAGCATCTTCGCTTCAATATGGATATCCCACAATTTGGAGAGGAAGATGGCATCAAGAACCTGTGCCCTGCACAAAATGTTGCAAGTGGTCAACGTACTCTGACCAACCCTTGCTGATGCTGCAAGGGTATTGGAAAAACAGGGGAACGGCTGGAAACAGGCCCTTCTCAATACAACACCTGGATATGGAGGAGGGATCGATTACAGGAGCAGTTTCGGGCGATGGCTCGTCACCAACAATAGGACTCTCACAAGCATCTTGAAGCGACAAGAGCGGCCCTCCTGCTTTAAGATTGTCATCCACGAAGTAGAGGTGGTCTAGCATGATCGGCAGAAGATCGGTGGATGCCATGGAAGATCCACTAAGTCACGGGTACTTGCAAAAAAAAAAAAAAAAAAGAGCAAGGCACGTAAGTTCCAGCACCTTTACGATGGTTGAGCATACGTGCATCTCTACAACTTCATGCCAAGACCATACTGACAAATGGATTGAATTAACACCATCATGTAATTCTGTCTTATAAGAAGAGAAGGTCGTTTGGTGCAAGTACGAAAGAGGGAGCCAAACTACAGAGGTAAATTGTTTGAAGGGAGGCTATGAGCTGATTGTTCGACATGATGCATGTCTGCGCTTCTTGCGTCTTGGTTTGACATTTGCCTAAAGGCTTTGCGTTCAATCCAAGACGAGTCACTACCTTAAGAATGCTTGAAATCCCTAATCGGTGGTTCATACTCAAAATTTGAAATTTCGGGCATGAGGAATAAAGGAAAAGAATATGCGGCAAAAGGGGACTGAAGAAAAGCACTCTGTTCGTGAGGAATTCTCAGAAGTTAGATGTATAAACGCTCCCGTGTACATGTATGCGTGCATAGATGTGTGTAGTGACAAGATGAAGAGACAGGAGAAGGAAGGGAGGAATAGGGCTTACCACTACTCTCGATGGCGATTTTTCCAGCAGCTCGCCGAAATCAGAAAAAGAAGGAACTGCCTTGCGATTTCTTCCCCCAAAATTGCTTCACGAGTTTGCCAAGTTTAGTTTCTGACGAATTAAGGGAGAGACCTAAAGGATTTGAGGATTTTTTTAAAGGAAAACGGCGGCTCCTCTTAGTGGTTGCGAGCGGTTTTCCTATGCCTAACTGACTAGTAGTTGTGGACGGTACCCCCTCAGCGATCTCTGGTGCCAAGAGTCCCCTAGGTTTGGGCGAGATGCAGGGTTGAGGGAAAGAAGGTGAGGAGTTCTGGTCTGGCGCACACAAAGAAGAGAGATCATAAACAGAAAGAAAAAAAAATTATTAAAATAAGGCAGATTTGATGAAAGCGTACCTGGGGAATATGCAAAGCTGCTGGAAGATAATCATGACAGCACACACGCGGGAAACGAGAAGGTCACGTCAACAACATGGATTTGATTTTTTCTCTTGGGCTGGGTTTGATTATTTGGCACATCTCAATATTTTTCTCATGGCCCCAATAATCAAGGGGGCTAATGTTGAGGCCCAAAAAATCCATGGTTAGGCCCGAATAAATTCATAGCCCAAAGTTGATATATTATTGGAAAAAGACCCGATTTGAAGTACACCGAAGTCTGCCATGCGCAAGCCATATCCCACACGCCATGTCGGATAAAAGTTTGTCACGCTAGAAACTGAGATTAAAATTATAAAGGATGCATTTAGCTTTGCAAATCCATGCCAATTATCCTATCAAGCGTTATACTCAAAAGCATGCCAAGCGACATGCCGTGCCAAGCGAGAAATTATTGTCCCACGCCCGATCGCACTACAAGCTTAAGTGGGCCCAAGCCACTCAAATGCCCGGGGCTTGCTTGAGTGGGTTGTGGAATAGATAGTAATAAATTGTCATGAGGCCCATTGATGGACCGAGAAGTGGAAGTTCCGGGTCGCTTGGGAGACTCGGGACTCAAGCCCATTTCTTAGGCCCAAATGTGGGTAAGCACAAGAGAGGAGATGGACCATTGCTTCAACTAGAGTAACCCAACCAAAATAGCCCATCACTTTAGTAAAAAATAACCCATTATCTTAGATAGCCCATAAAGCCCAAATATTTGGTGAACCTAACCCACTTATTAGATGACTTAGTTTTCTATATTAAAAGGCCCAAACCATTTGAATAGGAGGAAGTCAATGCCCTCAGCATTTGGCTGAAGCAGAAGACCTCGAAGAGGCCAAAGATTCACATGTGAGGGGCTGCTGGGAGAATGAGTTCCAAGTGCAAGCATTCAAGAAACCAAGGGGTATTGGCGCGCAGGGGAGGATGCTATCTCTTAAACCAGCAGGCGCACCCATTCTCTTTCCTTCATCAAATTTGGCCATGAAAAGAGGAGGAAAGAAGAGAAAGAAGATGGGTGAAAATGGAAGCTCCCCTCTGAAGCAGCCGCCGGAAGAAGACTGGAGCTCCCAAAAATCTCTGATTTTGTGGGATTGGGCAGAACTGACTTTGCCACCATGAGGTAAGTCAGGAAGGAGGAGAAGAAAGGGTGAGGAAAGCTTAGCTAGATTGGGAAGAAACCATTAGGGTTTCTTGGAGAAGAACCATTCCCAGCAGCTATAAATAGGACCCCTTCTACCCAACACAGGGGAACCCACAACCTTCAGAGAGCAAGCTTTCTCTCTGACTTGCAAACTCAGCAATTTTCGTGCTATCTTTGTCAATTTCCCTTATTTCCCCTATCTTAGCAGATTGACAGAAGCTTTGACAGAGTCACTGTCAAGCTGCTGGAAACTGCGAAAATCATCCAAAGCTCTCCACCAAACTCCTTAGAACCTCTATCCTTCATAGGAACCCACAACTCTCTCTCTCTCCTAAAGTGCTAAACCCATGATAATTTTTGCTCCCATGCCACATGCCTCTCATGCCAAGCCCAAAAGTTTATCTGTAAGCATGAAGAAATTATCTGTAAGTTGCTGTTGTTTTGGTTGGTAAAGGTAACCAAAATACTTCCTAAGGCCTTGCTGCCCTTTTGAAGCATTTTGGGGCTTAATTTTCGAACTCATACAAAGGGGACAATTTCATCCGCCCAGCCCACTTGCTGCCGGAAGAAAAAAGCCCCTACAGCCACCAAACTTCATATTTTATTTATAATTTATTTCAAGCATTTCATTAACTGTCATAATTGTAATTAACACTCCCTATTAATAGCATATCAATCACCCCATTTCTTTTGGTTGTCATTCCCTCTCACATACCGCCCCCTAAAATTGCAAACCAAAAAAAAATATATGTAAATTACATATCCAATAATATACCTATAAAAAAAATTAAATATAAATATATTATTTAAATAAAATATAGGTATATTATTTACCAAAAAATTTAAATAAATAAATAAATAACTAAGTCAGTTACTTTGTAATTGAAATTTCCGTACATTTTTCATAAATTAAAAATGGGTACGCAATAATTTATAGAAAATATAGGTACATTATTTACCCATAGGTAAATTATTTTACAATATACCTATAAATGTGTATAGGTACATTATTTGGAGAGGAAAAATAGGTTCATTTAAAAAAAATATGTACATTGTTTTACTAGGTATATTATTAGAGGAAAAAAATAGGTACATTATTTGGAGGGAGAAAATAGGTTCATTTAAAAAATTGTTTTTTATAAAACAAATAATAGGTACTTTATTCAGAGAAAAAAGGGTACATAATTTAGAGAAAAAAATAGGTACATTATTTAGAGAAAAAATAGGTTCATTTAAAAAAAAATGTTTTTCATAAAACAAACAATAAATAGATTATCAAAATATTTTTCAACATAATTAGAATGTACACTATTATTCATAAAACTACAATAAAATAGATTACTAGTAGTATAATTCATAAAAGGAAAACAACAACAAAAATTTATTAAATAAACCAAAACGTTACTAATATGTTAATGTTGAATTTAATATTTAATTTCAAATAAGTTTCTAAATTAATTCCTACATCCATTATAACCATTTGAAGATCTTTCCAAATTCAACGTGTGTCATTAGTTACACCTCCACATAACACGTTAATTTGTAAATACGGGTAGTTTTGAAATCCCAAAAATAGAATAAATCAAATTTTAAGCTAGATTAGGTAACTTGCTTACTTGAATCCTAGTCAGCGGGTTTTACTTGAAAATTTTGGGTATTTTAAATAGAAAAATGAAGGAAAGGATTGTAGGTGATTACAAATGAATTTTATGGGTCTAAGCTCAATTTACTAAATTTAAAATGCAGAAACTGTTTTAATTTATCTTTTTATTTTTCTGATGGATATCATAAAAGGAATAACACGATACAAGGGATATTAGCTGGTTTATCGTATTTCTTTTGCCAAATCTAAATGTTACTTGTCTCATTGCATTTATGGGATTCGTTGCACACACTCTGGTTTGGGTGAAATTGCACTTTGTTACTTGACATTCAAAATGTTGTATTCGTAACATACATTTTTGCATACATTGCAACGTCTTCCTTCCCTTCAGTTTGTCAATCATTTCATAGTTTTCCCTACATTGCATTGCGATGCATTTTATAGGTCCCTTTTTTTTTTTTTCCACCAGTGATGGGATGAGTATTTGAACTTAGATGTAAGGCGGTAGGTTTGCTGTCATGGACAACTAGCCTAACGTATGCAGGTTCCATTCTTAAATAGACTTAATATCAGCAATGTCTCCTGAGCTTTACCTAAAAATCAAATTGGTACTTATCATTTAACTTTTGTTAAAACCGGTTAGGATCAACCCGTATGACAAAAAATTCAAGTCAAATTCGAGTCCACTCGCTAAGACACAATTATAAATGAGTGGGTTTCAACCCTTTTATTAACATGCTGAACCCATTTAATAAATAATTCGTGTCAACTTTACCATATCACATTCAACATATTTAATTTTGTTATCTTTAAGTCTCAAATTTAAAATTTCATGACACCCATGACACCTTAGCATTGTGTGTTAGAACCACACAAGTAATATTGGATGATGGAATTTTCTCACACATATACAGTGTCAAGATGTCATAAGAGTTTAAACATGAGACCACTATTCTGCAACTGCAAGTCATTAAATAAATGGATTACCTCAATCATATTGTATTATCCGTTTGATGAATGAGTGGTATTCAGGTTGGAAACTTCTGACCCATTTAATGCAATAATCATGATTCATCACTGTAGGGGTCTTTGTCTTCCGACAGCTACAGATGGGCTGGGCCGCCGTAAGGAGCAAAATGGCTGAAATTTCCCCCTTGTGTCTGAGTTCAAAGATCAGACCCCAAAATGTTTCGAAAGGGTTGTAAAGCCTTAGGAAACCTCTTGGTTACCTTCACCAACAAAAATAATGGTTGCTTACAGATAAATTCTTGGCTTTGTATGAGAAGCTTGTGGCATGGGAGCAAAATCGACATGAGTTTAGCACCGATGAGAAAAATATGCGTACTTGGGGGAAAAGGGGAGTGTTAAGGTAAAAAGGGAAGGTTTGCAAGCAGGTTTGGTGAGAAAAGAGGGGAGAGAAAGGGATGGGTGTCTTAAGTGTTCTTCCGGCAGCTTGACAGAGGTTCTGTCAAATGTGAGAACAGTCTGCCAGAAGAGGGAGAATGGGAGAGAAGGGAGAATGGAGCATGAAATTGCTGGGTTTTGCATGCAAGAGAGGAAGCTTGCTCTCTGAATGTGTGTTGTGATGATGGGTAGGAAATGCCTCTTTTTATAGGCGCTGGAAGCTACCATTTTCCAAGAAACCCTAATGGTTCCTATCCAATTTGGCCAAATCTCTCCCTTCCTTTCTTCTCTCCTCCCTTGACTTTTCCCATCTTGGTGAAATTTCCTCAGTCTATTTGCACAAAATCAGGGATTTTTGGGAGCTCAAGGCCTTTTCCCGCAGCTACCTCAGAACTCCCATTTTCAGCAATCTCCTTCCTTTCCTTTCTTCCTTTTTTTAATGGCCAGGTCTGATGAGGGGAAGAGAATGGGTATCCATGCTGGTTCAAATGGTGATCTGTGCTCCAATGTCCCTTGGTCCTTTGGATGTTGTTGCTTGGAACTTGTTCCGTCCTGCGCTGAAGCCTCTTAGTAGCTCTGCGCACATGGTCCTCCCAATTTCCTTCGTGGCTTTCTACTTCAGCCAAGTGCTGGAGCTTTGCAGCTCTTCTATTGTAATTGTATGGGCCAAGTTGGTTTATTGAGTAAGTGGGCTATCTCTTTCAAGCATTGGGCTTTTTATGGTTGAGTCAATAAGCTATTTTGGTTGGGCTATTTTGGTTAGGATATTTTGGTTGGGATAACTTTCTCTTTGTGCTCACCCATATGTTTGGGCCTAAGAAATGGGCTTGAGTTCCGAGGCTCCCAAGCAACCTGGGACTTCCATTTCTCGGCCCATCAATGGGCCTCATGTCGATTTATTACCATCCATACCACAACCCACTCAAGCAAGCCCCAGGCATCTTGCGTGGCTTGGGTCCACTTAAGCTTGTAGCGTGGCATGTTGCTTATTTGCTTGGCGTGGCATGTGTGCAAGCGCATATGACGAACTTTCGCGTGCTCAAATCGGGTTTCTTCTCGGTAAGATATTGCATTGGGCCGAGAATTTATTTGGGCCGAACCGTAACTTTTTTAGGCCTCAACAATCACAAACCCAGAGAAAGAAAGAGATAAATAATAAATAAATAAAATCATATTTGTGGAAAGGCTTATTACTGTAGCGCCCCCTGAAACTTCAGTCAAATCTCACTTTACCCCCTAAAGTTAAAATGACCCACTTAACCCTCTTAACCGTGATTTCGTGTTCCACTTTACCCCTGCCGTTATCTCCATTAATAACTCTGTCAGTTTTGATGATGTGGCAGGGCTATTTTAGTCTTTTTCACCACAAGTGATGACGTGTCGTGTGAATGGCACACTTTTTTGTTTAAATTGAATTAAATAAATAATAAAATAATGTAATTATTTGTTTAATTAAAAAATATATATAATTAATAAATTAATAAATAAAAATATTTTCACTATGCTTTAAAAATTAAATTAAATTAAATAAATAAAACTCTGCCCAGATCCAACTCTCCCCATAGATCAATCCTTATCATCCTTCATCTTTTCTCCTCTCTCTGCAACCAACCTCTGCACCAGTCATCCACAACCACCCAAACCCACCACCACCCATACCAGCCATACCCACCTTGTCTAAAATTTGCTATTATATTTAACGTGTCTTGTTTCTTTCTTCTTCCCAATTAGCAAACATATTCCACTTAGCATAGACAATTCCTAGCAGTTCAACCGAAATGCATAAAAGCAATTCCATATTTTTTTATTTTTTTTGGGTGAGATGGGGGAAAGAGCCCCAAAAACAATTACACAACATCAATAAGGCAAGTTCTATGAACTCACATCAGATCCTCCTCTAGGTGAGCCCCTACCCACCTAGGAATATCAGCAAAGGAAACAAGTCCTAAATCAAAATTAAAACTCCCCTTAGCCAAGCAGTCTGCAACCATATACTTCTCTTTGTAGACGTGCTTCACCACACAATTATCAATTTGATGCATAAGTTCCCAACAACTGGATAGCAAAGTAGCCAGAGGATGTAAACCAAGTATATTGAAATTCTAAAAAAGTAGAACTACTGTATCAGAATTCATTTCAACAATCAAGTTGTTGATTCCCTTTTGCACAGCAAGTTTTAGGCCAAAAAGCAGTCCCCAAATCTCAGCTTCTAGGATCTGACCTTTCCCAAGGTTGATTGCAAACCCCCCAGTCCAGTTGCCACGTTCATCTCTTATCACTCCTCCAGCACCAATAGACCAGAAGCACATTTATATGAGCCGTCAACACTAAGTTTTTGTGAAAATTTGGGGCTAAGTTATAGAGCAGATGAAAAGAAACACAAATTAAAATTCATATACTCGATCAATGAGAGAGATAAGTGAGGGATCGGAAGCAAACATGGTAATGCGTCAGTAATGCGTTAGCTTCGCCGTGGTCACCTAGAGCTGTACAAGCTCTATGGATTTTGTTCACCGTGGAGATCAGGTTCTCCACTGCTGGCTTGGGAGATAGATAGCAGCAGGAACAACAACGTCAGACTCATATCGCTTGGATCTGAGGCAAGCTCGAAACGTTGATGTTTCAGAGACCTAGATATGTGAAGAAATTAAGACGAAAATGGGCTGGAGAGAGAGAGAGAGGGGGGGAAAGAAAGAGGCTGGTGGGGGGAATGGGTGGTTACGGCTGGTGGTGTCTTTGGGTTGGTTGCAGAGAGAGGAGAAAGGATGATGCCATTCTTTGGGGAGAGTTGGATCTGGGTAGGGTTTTTTTTTTTTTTTTTTATAAAATAATTTTTTAATAAATTTAATTTTTAAATCATAAAAAAGAAAGATTTTTATTTATTATTATTTTTTGGATAAACTTATTTATTAATTTTTCCATTATATATAAACATTATTTTGTTATTTATTTAATTCAATTTAAACAAAAAAGTGGGTCATTCACATGACACTCATCACTTGTAGTAAAAAAGGCTAAAATAGCCCTGCCACTTCATTAAAACTGACAGAGTTATTAATGGAGATAACGGCAGGGGGTAAAGTAGAACACGAAATCAAGGTGAAGGGGGTTAAGTGGGTCATTTTAACTTTGGGAGGGTAAAGTGAGATTTGACCGAAGTTTCAGAGGGCACTACAGTAAATAAGCCTTTGTGGAAACATATATTTCACCAGCCAATAAAAACACGACACGTGGAAAAGGAATATTCCTTAGGTCAAACTAATTACCCTAATTATATTTAATTAGGGAATTATCTTTTATTTAAGATAGGAATATCTCCCTAAATCAAGAAACCAATCTCCACTAATTCCTAAAACCCCAGCACACAAGAAAACTATAATTACATAGTTACACAAGACATTTGAGGTAACGTTTTCTCACTTGAAAAAACCCTCTCTATCTCTTGCCCTCGCCTCCTCCCCCACTCTCATGGCTCCGGCCACCACACACGACTAAGGTCACCCGGCTCTCCCCATAAGAGAAAACTCCATTCATTTTAGCTATTGTCATATCTTTATAAAGATCCAATTTAACTAACTTAGGCATCGGAGGGCCTTTGGCCAATACCCTCAGGTGTGGTATATTTACTCCTATTTATTTTGCAGGGATTGAGGAAGAGAGAGAAGCAAGATCGAAGCTTGAGGAATCAATTCGCAAATATTCCCTGTGCGGAATTTTGCTCAAACAATATTCATGACCTAAGAACCAGAGAGAGAGAGAGAGAGATAAGGAAGAAGATAAGTGGTGGCTCATGATGGGTTTGGGTGGTGAGCTTTTTTAGTTGAAAATATCGGCCCAAAACTTGCTGTCTTTTTTTTCCAGACCTCCAACTTATCACGCCAAACCCAAACCAAAACCATTGCTGTATCAAACTCGCTTGTTTCAATATTGTATAAAAAAAAAAACATATTTAAGGATAGTTCCAGCCAAGGTCTAAAATATTGATGGTATCGAAAATATTGGTAGTCTAAAAACACCGAAATTTCAATGGAAATATCATGATATTATTGATATCGATAAAAATTGAATAAAAACCACGAAAATTGTAAGAAATACTTGGAAATTTTTATTGAAACTTTGGAGGATGTTTATTCAGTCAATTATCTATTAGTTTATCACAAAACATTGGAAGGAAATGCATTGCATGATGGGTTTAAGTGATTTAAGTTAATTATATAGTGAGCTGACAAACACTGTGAGTGTAGAAAATATGTAGTAATTAATGAAAGAAGATTAAACACACCATAATCATTTATATATAATGATTTACTACAATATTTTACACTTTATACATAGCATGGTAAGATACATGAATGACTTAGTACCACATAGAGTTCATATGAGTTTCAAAATTTTCACTATCTTCATCATCTCTATGTGTAGAGTAAGTGTATTGTGAAGAGTAGTCCTCAAATGATAAATCCCCAAAATAGTTTGGCATGTAATTGTTAACATCCCACCCATATGGATCCGAGATTGGTTGATGTTGTCCATAAGCAAAGTCATTTGAAGATTGGATCTCGGATTCTTTTCACGAGCCACTCAATTCCATCCCAAAAGGAAAGGTCAAAGACTCACATTCTCATGTGAAAATCTAATTCTTGCAAAAACAGTTCAAAACAAAACAATATAAATATACATATTTAAGCATATTATCACAAAAACATAAACAACATGGTGGTTAAGATGTTGGAGGAGTGAAATGGCAAGGGTTTGAATCCCCTTTGCGTGTGTGCTTTTTCTTTCCTTTTTTTCATTCCATCGATATTTTAGATATTTTCGATATTATAGCGATATTTTGACAAAATATTGCTAAAGTGTTAGCGAAATTATCGACATTGATATTTTCCCATATTGTCAATATTTATACGATATGTGTATGGATACGTTCCGAAATATCCATGATCTGAAAAAACGATAATATCCTTGATATTTCGTCGATATTATTGATATTTTAGACTATGGTTCTAGCCTTTTAAAAAAACATATAAAATGTTCAAGTTATAACCTATAAGTCATAACTCTATGTCCTTTTCGTCTTCTTCAACAAACTGTCGTTTCTTCTCTCTCCTCTCTCACCACCACCCCCCTTCTCGACTCCGTCTCTGCCTCTCTCTCTCTCTCTCTCTCTTTAGAGACTGAGACTGAGATTGATGAGGATTTGGATTAACAAAATCTATGTATATAAAGCAAAAGATAGAGAAAGATAAAACATTCAAAATACTAGAAAATGCCCGTAGTTTATGCAAACATTAAGAATTGAAATTATTAATTAAATGAGAATAATATGGTAAATTCACACTTTTTCATATTAAAAGAATTTTAAAATTAGAAATAAAATCAGATAATGGTCCTATTTTTACCTCTGTTTGGATGAGAGAACTCGAAATTTAACTAAACGTCAGGATAGTGCCATTTAAAAAATTATGTCATTCACAAAATTCGAAATACATAAATCCAAACACTAAAATCTTCAATTGCCAAAAATTGAAATTATGGAAATCTAAATTTCTTCATTTTAGAATTCTATGTAATTTTCAATTCCTTCATCCAAACAAAGGATAGGAGAAATTGACAATTCCCTAGTTTGGCAATTTAAAGTGTGGAATTTATTAAATGACACGCGGAAAAAATCGTGGAAATTGAGGCATCAAATTCCCAAGTTTAATTTCAACCAAAATAGGCGTCATTTAACAATTTTCATAGTGTCATTTACAAAAGAATTAATTGTCAATTTACCCTTGAACTTGTATTCTACTTTCAATTTGCACCCTCAATGTTCTTTTTTTGGAAAATTAAGTACATGAGCTAATTTTTATTGCCAATTCCCCCTATCATCTAAATTTCAACATTTCATCCAATTTTCCATTAAATATGTGGGCAAATTAGTCATTTTATATGTTAAAATAATATAAAATCTAAAATAAATAATTTTAATAAAAAGAGGGACCCACCCACTTCACCTCTTTCCCTTTTGTTGTAATTAAAAATACAGAGGGGAGGGGGAGCTCAAATAAGAGAGAGAGAGAGAGAGAGAGAGAGAGAGAGAGAGAGAGAGAGAGAGAGAGAGAGAGAGAGAGAGAGAGAGGGGGGGGGGGGAGAGAGAGAGAGAGAGAGGAAGAGAGGGAGAAAAGGGAGGGTGGCTTTCGGTGGTGGTTATGGGGGAATGGGGAAGAAGAAAATGGGTGGTTGCGGGGTTGGGGTTCTAGGTTCGTGATGGTGGGGGGTGGGGGCTGTGGGTGAAAAATAGAAGGAAGGGAGAAGAAATCTAGGGGGAGGGATGGGTCTGGTTTGTGTGTTATGGGTTTCTAGGTTCTGGGTTCATTGGGGGTGGGTCTATGATGGTGGATGGGGCTGGGTATGTGAGTTCTAGGTTCGTTTACGGGTCGTGGTCATAGGGGAATCAGGAGGAGGATGGGGACAGGGTGAATGGTCTAGGGGTGAAAAAAACGGAAGGGGAGATGTGGGGGGATTGGTCAGGAGTGAAGGGTCATGGGGGAATGGGAGGAGAAGAAAAATGCGGGGAACTGTCAAATTTTGTAAAGGGTTAAGTGTCGATTTACCCCCTAAACTTGTACGCCACTTTCAATTTGCACTCTCAACTTCTTTTTTTTGGAAAATTAAGTAAATGAACTAAATTTTATTGTCAATTCTTCCCCCCCTCCCAATCATCTAAATCAACAACATGTCATCCAATAATCCGTCAAATTATTTAAAAAAAATGTTTTGAAAAAATTAAAGAAAAAAATACAAAAAGAAAAACAAAATTCTAGGGACCCACTCAGAATTTATGTGCTATTTGATGCCCATTTGTTCTTGTTTCTTAATCTCAGTTTTGTTGGCAAAAATTTATGCCCA
The DNA here is from genome assembly GCA_034190965.1 of Prunus campanulata. NCBI lineage: Eukaryota > Viridiplantae > Streptophyta > Magnoliopsida > Rosales > Rosaceae > Prunus > Prunus campanulata. The sequence continues at coordinate 21,501,228 of CM067211.1, forward strand.
TTTGAACATTTATCTACTGATGCCTTAAGTTGGGCAGACAATGGGCTGGCTATATTTGAGAAAAGTGGAAATTTAAATTCCGTCATTTTAGATTTATATGTAATTTTCAATTCATTCGTCCAAATGGAATGTTATGGAATAAAACTATCCATTATATATATTTTTATTTTAAAATAAATTTTAAATTTTAAATTTTAAATAAAAATTTTTTAAAAAATCAATTGGCAGTGCTAGTAGTATAAATTAATTTATCGGTTTTTGTGGTGCAACCGCACAACACTAATACAAACTATTGGCACCACAAGGACAGGCAACCAACGAACCCCAAACATTCTAAAGACATGACGACGTCGTTTGAATCGTCTTGTCCCTTTTATTATAATTCTCTAAAACCCTAGCAAATAAACAAAACAGACAAAACCACAAACTCTTAAGCCCTCCCCTCTCTCTCACTCCTCACTCTCTGACTCTCAAATCCTCCAATGGAGCAGAGATTAGCAAACACATGGCGCATGTCAGTGAACGAGAAGAAGTTCATCGAGACCGCTCTACTCTCCGACCTCCGAATCGATGGCCGTCGCCCCTTCGACTACCGTAACGTCACCATCAAGTTCGGCAAAGACGAGGGCTCGGCGGAGGTCCAGCTTGGCCAAACCCATGTAATGGCCTTCGTCACGGCCCAGCTTGTCCAGCCTTACCGGGATAGGCCAAATGACGGCTCTCTCTCCATCTTCACCGAGTTCTCTCCAATGGCCGACCCCTCCTTTGAGCCTGGCCGCCCCGGCGAGTCCGCTGTTGAGCTCGGCCGCGTAATTGACCGCGGTCTTCGGTTAGTTCCTTCTCCCGTTTCTACTATCAATTTGTTTTTACTTTTAATTTTAGGTGAACCTTGTGTGTTTTCCAAATTTAGAATTTTTTTTTTTCGTAATTTGTGCATATTTTTATAGGAAAAGTGAGAAATTCAGTACCAAATAAAGCATGAATCCATTTTTACTTTTGTTTTAAAGTTCGATTTTTGTTATATTTAGTCATGCTCTGGATATGACGTGCGTGGTTAAATTTTCACATTGTTTATAAATTTTTGGGACTAATGAGCTGAAGAATATTGTCATTTGAGTAATGAGAAACAAGAAAGAAGAGATATGTGACAGGACAGTGTTGTTTTGCATTGAAATGAATTAATATGCAGGGAAAGCAGGGCGGTTGATACAGAATCGCTTTGTGTTCTTTCGGGAAAGTTAGCATGGGCTATCCGTGTTGACCTCCATATTTTAGATAATGGAGGGTAAGCTCTACTTCCTTTCTATTCCGACATTGTATTTTTTTTCTTTACGTTTTCCCTGCTATATATTGAAATTTACCTTTTTAGAAATTAAATGTGGACAGAAACCTTATTGATGCTGCTAATATTGCGGCATTGGCTGCTTTGTTGACATTTCGGAGGCCTGAGTGCTCCGTGGGGGGAGAAGGTGGTCAGGAAGTGATTGTACATCCACCTGAGGTTAGCTCCTGTTGCTCTTGCTCTCTCTCTGTACACAGATTCTCACTGATCAAGTCCTGGTAAATTCTTATATGAAACGTTTGCATGTAGAACTCAAATTTTCCTGAAGTCCTACTTGAAAATGGATGATATTTTCCGCCAACGAACTGAAACTAGATCCAAACGAAATAAAAATGGATAAATATTCCTAACCAAAAAAACACAATAATCTGAAATTATAAAGTTACTGGAAGACCTGTATGTTGTGGTCAAAAACATTAATTTGTGCTTTTGACACTAGGTGATGAGCTTTGCAAATCAAGACACAAGGAAGTATATGCGCATGTAGTAGTGTAAAATACTATGCATATCACACTGGAATAACCCTTTTAATTTTTATATGTATTGCATTTTGACAGGAGAGGGAGCCACTTCATCTAATCATACACCATCTACCTATAGCAGTAACCTTTGCATTCTTCAGTTTCGAGAGCAGTGTGGTAAGAAAAAGTTTTTTTTTTCTTCTAAATATGATGTTTGCATAAAACTTGGCTGAAACTATGAAGTTCTTTGTCTGTCTTGATTTGATGCCACATAGGTGATTGATCCAACCCACCATGAAGAGGCTATTATGGGGGGACGAATGACTGCAACACTTAATGCAAATGGAGATGTTTGTGCCATTCAAAAAGCTGGAGGGGAGGGTGTCTTGCAGAGTGTTATAATGCAATGTTTGCGAATTGCCTCTGTCAAGGCTGGTGCTATGACAGAAAAGATAAAGAAGGCGGTGAGGTTTTCACTCTATGAAACAGTCTTTTAATACTTGATTTGCCTCTCTTTCACTTGAAGAAAAATTATAACCCTTTGTGAAAAATTCTAGAATCATAACATGAACTGGCTAATCTAGAAGGCAAATGGCAGATTCTCATTTTTTTTTTCTCAAGTACACATCAGTGACATTTTTCATCAATATTGCTTGGAAGGTCTCTTGGAAAAGTACTCATGATCAGAAGAGACTAAATAAGTGTTTACTTCAAATAAATATTTGGATATAACAATCAAGATGTTGATTCATTTGGAAAAGCTTTATGTGGTCAAATGTATTCTCAAGTTTCGGCTATTCTTAGTCTTTCTACTGCAATTCAAATGTAGGTTGATTCATACAACACAGAAAGAGCATTATGCAAGATCAAGCGCCATACTTCTTCTGACCCCATGGATGTTGATAGAGGTGCTTCTAATACAGGGGTGACACAAAACTCTTCTGTTGATCATATGGAGAGATTAAAGCCGGTTTCTGAGGAACGCATTGCCAATCAAAGTGAGGATGTTGAAGGTGAAACTCAATTATCAGACAAAAGGAAAACTAACAAGGTTAATGATGCGAAGATTTTTATTGGGGGGCCCTCAAGTTGGTAAGTTTCTAATTTAATGAAAATTTAGGGCCTTGCTCCTGATTATTAAGGTGAGTTCAGAATGGGAATATACTGAGCAGTGGATGGGTTTAAACTTAGACTTCCCTATTTTCTCCTAAAAACTGAACCAAAAATAGGCCATCAAACAAGTGATTGGGGAAAATGAACATACTTTTATATTCTTGAATCGGGTTCTATAGGCACATGCATACTTATTTCTATGCTATGAAGAATAAATTTATTCTTTGTATAACTAGTTTCAGTAAAAAAACATTCTTGATAAGCCCAGGCCCAGCAAAAGTAAATAATTGAATAAATTAGGAAGGTTAGACCTGTATCGAATTATTTGATTCTAGTTTTCTTATTATTATTCTTTCTTTTTTCCTCAGGGATCCATACTCAAAGGGTGTTGATTCGGATTTCTTAAAAGCTTCTCTAGCTTCCCATGGTACTATTTTTTGTGATCACTTATAAGAGTAAAGGAAAATGACCATTATACCTATTGCTGTTCCTTGTGATGACTTTAGCTCATTCCAGAGTTTTTAAGACTAATGATCCTGTTTATTTAGTTATTCATCCTTGTGGAAAGTGGAATTGACTCATAAAATGGGGAAATGCATATTGGTTATGACTTACAAACGAAAAGAAATTATGTAGGTTCTTGGTTTTTACCCTTCTTATGTGACCTAATGGTTAAGAATCATGCTTCCATTTTTGAAATTAATAGTGTTGGCCCTGCTGATAGCATTGAAGTTAGTGGATCTGTAGAGGTGATGTTTAGAAATTCCAACATTGTGCTATTGTTTCAATCTTAGATGATTGTATCTAACTTCTCAGTAAAAGAAAAGGAAGAACTCAAGTGGCAAATTAACATTGTATTACTGTAGAATTTATTTAACAATGAGCACCTTTCTTTTGGCCTGATGTAATGAGCATGCTTAGTAGTCTAGATTTGGCATGTAAGATGTTTGTTCATACTAGTTTCATTCATGAAATGTTAAACTTAGAATGTAGATATAATTATGCATGATTGTGCATACTTATACAGACATGCACATACAGGAAGAGAACTTCTGTTTACATGCATGCACTCCCAGACATGCACATGCACATTTATATGAGATGGAGAGAACTTTAATCTACAGGCATTGACTGCAGATGCATGATATGTGCAGGAATGTCAATGCCTACTAAGGAACAAAACGACTCAAAAGGTGAGGAAACAACCAGCGGAGCCAAGCCAGAAGAACCTTCTGAAGATATTAATCCAAAACCTTCGCCCATTAGGGCAGCTGAAACTGCAGAACAAACAAATGGAGCGAAAACCTTGAAGGATGCTGTGAAGCCCAAAAACAAAAGACCCAGGAGAAAGAATCGCTCCTCTACAGGTCCAAGCTAGATGGTCTTGTCCTCATGGCATGTATGGTGTTATTCTGTTTCTTGGACATATTTTCTTATGTGCTTCTCTGTGCCTTAAGTGTGGATAAATCAATTTTGTAAAAGAAAAAAAAAAATCATTATCTTTAAAAAGCAAGGATATCTCGTCTTCTTACTCACCAATCTTACAAAAAGATAATTGATCTGTTTTTTATCGTTATGAAAAGTGAATACGTGCTTTCAAATGCTTGGAGTGACAGAAAATTTCGTTTGGTGATATTTTACTGTGCACGTTGCTTTCTCACCGTGTTACTTGGCAGATACTTGTGTGCTGCAGTTCTCTTTGGAACTCATGAAAGGCAAAAGGAGTTGAACAAGTCTGTGATCAACTGCAAATTGATTCGAGGGGGATGGGTATGGCTAGTAAATTGAGATATGATAGATGATCGTCTGCAACTAAGTCTGGCTTGACCAAGTTGCTTGCAACTGTTGACCAGAAAAATGAAGCATTATCCTGTTCTCATTGTTGGCTAAAGCTGCTAAGTTGCTTCTCATGCAGTTGTGACTCACATCTAACTGTTTAGTTGACACTTTATGTATTGCTCTGTCGTGTACTTTGCGTTGTCATGTGTGCTTGTTTTGTTTACCCCTTTAATTTTGGTGTGCAAATTGTACATGAACGAGGTTACTAAGATTACTAAAAAAATTCTGTTGCGCAAGAAATGATAACTACCTACTTTCTACTATTTCATCTTCAGCCTCCTGAATGTCAATACTTAAAGTAAAGGTGACGTCTAATTTCATTTTGGCAAAAATAAATAAATAAAGAAATCAACATTAGGTAGAAATTGATCAGAAATTCTTTTTGCATTCCCCTACAGCATCGTCACTGCAGTGGAGTGGAATTTAACCAACAAATTCAGGATGGATTCGTGTGTCCTCTATGCCCATGACAGTTTAACCACCAATTCAGGATGGATTGGTGTGGCCTCTATGCCAGGGAGAGATTATATAATACTACGGTAACATGACTACGTGGTACATCTTGTACACGTGTTATAATATGAATAGACAACACGATTTATTTTTCTCCCTTTTAGGGACTAGTATGAATACATATTCACTAATATTACAACACGTGTATAAGATGTACCACGTGACTGTACTACCGTAGTATTCTATAATATCTCATGTCGAGGACACCAAAATGTCGAACCATGAATGAAGAAATGCATGAGAGACAAGCATATTAGCTAGTGATTTTGAGGCCCAAATTCTTGACTGGAGGGGACACCAAAGACCTCTGCTTTTCCATCCATTCGATAGATGGAGTAGAGGGCAGAGCTTTTGGTTTTTTTTAATGTTGTTAAAAGAGTTGAACAATCAAGATAGATGACGAGTGTTTGATCAAATTGATCGGGTCATTTCTTCAAGTCTACCGGTCTATCAGGATGCCTCAGTTGCATACATCCACCACATCTCCACTTGCCATCTATTGTAATTATAAAAGGTTCGTATCGTCATGACCAGGGACGGATCTTCATGGAGGGCAGGCTGGGCTACTTCCTGGCCCAAAATTTTCCTTTAATAAAAAAAAACCTACATATCTTTAGTAGCCCTCCCAAAATTAAAAAAAAATTAAAACCTACATGCCTTTTGTCTAGTTGACTTCATATGTCTGCTCCTCTCTTAAGCTTCCTCCCCTGGGTTTCTCCTAAATACGTGTATGTATCCTTAATTTTAGTTTTAATTTGAACTTGAGTATTCTAGGGTTTAAGTTAGGCATGAATTATAATTTCGGGATTTTGTGAAATTAGGGTTTTGATTTTAGGAATTTTGTATAAAAATGCATTTGAGAGGTAAGGCTCATTACATCCCCTTGATTAGGTGTATTTTTTTTATATGTTTCTTAGTAAAATTTACTCGTGCCGTCAAGAAGTATGTAAGTTTTGCCCAGTCAGTTTTCAAATCTTAAATCCTCAACTGGTCGTGACCTTCTCTTGAACTCTTAAAACCTTTGTTGCTCCACCCTTGTAGGGGCAGAAAAACCATCATTCATGTCAAAGTTAAACCACTTACATTACAATGAGTAATGTTAGCGAGGCCACATGATAGTACCACGCTGTGTATTACTTATGTAATAAAGGTATGTCCAACCAATATAAGTAGGTCACACAACCATTAGACATGCAATACACAATACGGTATAGTAATGAAGTCTCTCTAGCATCTATCTTTGAAGGTTCAACTAACATCTAGGGAGGTCGGCCACCACCAAGGACGAACCTATGTGTAGGCTGAAGTGGGCTTCAGCCTAGGGCAAAATTTCTAAGTTGGTGTAAATTTTGTAAAGTTATTTCTATTATAATAAATATTAGCCCACCACTGCAGCATATAAATATTAGGCTATTAGCCCACACTGCATGTCTTTTCTTGTTTTAATATTAGCACATTCATTCTGTGTCTCTCTCTAACCTAATAAAATAATAAAACACAACATGAGATATTTAATACAAAAGAAATGGTGGGAATTTCAATTAGGAAGAAATTAAAGTCGGCTTGGCTTCTCCGTTCTCTTTTCTCTCTGCTACCAAAAGTCTCTATTTTCACCTCATTGAACTTGATAAGGAGGCGAGAGGGAATCATAGGCTCTCCTTTCACTTTACTATTGCACATTTCATCTATTTTTTTAGAGAACATGGAATCATTTTGCAAAAATCATTATATTGATATGCTAGATATGAATGCTTGTTATAAAGTTGGATCTGTCCTTACTTTTGATATATATATATGTTTAAAAATAGGGTTTATATCCCAAAAAAATAATAATAAACCCACCCTTGTAAATATTCATGGGTCTGCCGTTGGCCACGACTAACATTGTCTCTAAAGACTAATGGTGCTTAACGGAAGTGGAGCACAAATTCAGAGACCATTACTTATAAGACCCAACCCAAATTCCATTTTGGAATCTGAGCCGAACCCTGTGCATGTCCGACACTTGGCAGGTGCTTAGCACAAATGACCTAATTGCCCTTCTAGTCAAAATTACAATAAACTCTTGGTTCGACTTCTGCCAAAAATTTGGCAGTCTCCCCTGTAATTTGATCGCTCCCAAAATTTACACCTGTCAAACAAGCATATATTTATGTACACCAACTACCAGCATGCAAATAATTACATTCTGACAATTAAACATACGTTCTAAGGCAATATCAGAACTCTATACAGAATAGATTACAAGTATAAAATAATTATACAAAACCCTACGTTGGTAAAAGACATGGCGGAAGGCGGACTCGGCCCGATGGTGGCTTACTGTGCACAATTACTACATGGGAGCGCAAAACATTTAAAATCTGAGTGGACCAAAAACAGAGTTTTCTGAAAGTACATAAGAACGTACTAACCCCACTGTAAAAATAGTTATGAAAAACTAAATCAATTTCTTCATTTATACTCGTACTGAAATCAATGCATTCATATCTATATTTATAGAGTCAATCACACATGTGGTCAAACATTAATTCCTTGAAAACATTGAAATCAACTTTATTCTACCACCTAGGTATACCCATTTATTTCCGTCAATTCCTTATGATCCGTCAATTCCTCGTATCACCATTGGTGACACGTCCTCGCAGGTCTTGGTGACGCGAAGTCAACCCGAGCTGCAATCTTCGTAGGATTCAGGGGACACTAGGTCGGCCTAATCCGCAATCCTCGCAAGACCCAGGGAACACTTGGCCCATCTAAGCCGCATCTCTCGCACCACACGGTTCGGGCGTCCCCGAAACTCGTGGTGCATAAGTCAAGCATGCTGACATATCCGAAGGCAACATAATTTATTCCGAAGGCAACCTTATTTCCGAGACAACATTTATTATACCGAAGGCAACCTGAATTAATCTTGGGTACCTATGGTGGTTTCTAAAAATATATATAAAATTCTGAAAGGATTTAATAAATAAATGAATTCATGTTTAGCTTAAAACTATGTTGCCATTAAACCTGATATGTAATTAGATTTTCCTTTTTCTATATCCTTTAAGGATATCCCTCTCGGCAGCATATAGATTGAAATACTTAAAAGCAACAAATTGATTCATAGAAACATCGATCATTTAAATAAACTTATTCAAGATCAAATAATGAATTACATTGCATAAATTCATTTATGAAAACAAACAATCCACTCACTGCTGGTCCGAGCTAGCTAGACCTTCCAACGGATTAGTATGTACTCGAGTGCCTGAATAATCATCATAATATTTTATTAATAAATCTGCTCAATAATATAATATTAAATTAAAAACCCTGACCCCTGCTCCTAAAAGTGTGTGCATCAACTCAAAGGTCATTCCTATGCCCACAATAGCTTTTCTCTCATTTGGAATGGTTTAGAAGTAACTCGAGACTCAAAAGTAGGGGTGGGCATCGGGACTGGAAAATCAGAACACCGAACCGAACCGGTGAAAAAAAACCGGAAAAAAAACCGGTTGACCAAAAAAGTCAACAAACCGGACCGAATCGGTTCCAACCGGTTCCGATTTCGATTTTGCACCACACCACACCGGGATCGGACCGAACCGGACCGATCATATATATATTTTTTTATTTTTACAAATTTTTAAAATCTAATGCCATATTTTAAATGTTATAACAAGTTCAACTTCAAAAAATTTCTAAATGTATGAATTGGATTATTTGTTAATTTTTAAGCCAAAAAAATTAAAAAAATAATAAAATAATAATCCGGTTTAAAACCGAAACCGGTCAGAACCGAACTGGTCGGTTTTTGAAATTTTTTTTGCCTAAACCGGACCAAATCGGACCGATTAAATAATACTGGTTCAATTTCAGTTTAAGGTGAGAATCGGACCCCATGGGTCTACGATCTCAAAATTCGAATCCAATAGTTCCTAAAGGTTCCAATATGCCTAGGACACATGTCCCTAAAGTTTGGTCTCGATCGGACGGTCGGATTGCTCACGATCGCACGATCAGACGGACGTACGGTTTCCATAACCCTAGCCCTAGGGTTGGCATTTTCGGAGTATCTGGGACTCCGATTTACGATCCGTCAAATCCTATACAATCCTAGAATTACCTAGATCAACATATATGGAATTGACTACGATCCAACGGTTCAAACGTATCGAACCCAGAAATCGCATAATAGGCGAGATCCATTTGGGGCCCAAATGTTATCCGAATTGAGATCCACAAGTTCCTACACGCTTGTGAGGACACGAGGATCATTCTAGGACTAGAAGTGGTCCCCGATACCTAGCCCACGTGCCGCCCACACGTTGATCACCAAGTCGTTGGGTAATTTCCTGATCATTAGTGATAAAATATAATTAATGGGCATGATAAAAGCGGGATTATATGCCAATTATAAAATCACATGTGCCTTGATAAAATAATATAATTATTAAATAACGCATGTGCAATAATTCTATAATAAAACATTAATTTTTAATATCTATTAAGAATTTGCATTGATTCAAAATAAATATCAAATACTAATATTTATTAGGAAAGTGCATTAATTCATAATAGAATATTAAATATTAATATTTATTTAAGAATTGTAAATTAGGAAATATGGAACAGAGAGAAAGGCTTGGCATATACTGTTCGGATATCCGGGAACGCAATGGTGTGGTGGGCATCATCAGGCGACGAACGGAGACCATCATTTCAATGATGGCAGCAGCAGTGGAGAATTTTCCGACGCTGCCTGGGCTATTTTATTGCGGCTAGAGACGGCGCGAGTCTTCGGCATGGAGCTCAGAGATCCCTGGTCATGATGAGACAGATCAGGTCGCACGTGGTGGCTCGGTGATCGACGCCGGTGACAGAGTAGATCCACAGTTTTCTCCTCGCTAAGCCATTTGTTTTTTAGGTCGTTATGCCTTTATTGGGTGGCTAAAGGAAATTCCGCTAGACGGTAGAGATTAACGGGGATGACCCTTTATTGTTATCCTGGTAGTTAGGCCTCATCATTTGGCCCGCGGGCTCATGGGCCGATGGGGGCCCGCCCGGCCCATTGAAAAAAAGCCCGGCCCAGCCCGTTATGGGTTTTGAGATGGCCCGGCCCGTCTTGGGTCAAGCTAGATTTGGGCTTGAGTGTTTGAAGCCCGGCCCGGTTCATAGGCCCGGCCCGATTAGGCCCAAGAAAGCCCGACCCAGCCCGCCCACAAAAGCCCGGCCCGTTAGGCCCGCATACATATATAATTATGTATAAATAAGAGTTTAGGATTAGGATTATACAGTCCCGATCTCTTGGACCACAGGGTTTCAAGAGATTTGTGGTCACTCACCGTTGGATGTAAATTCAACGGTTCACTCACTCTTGCACTCCTTTTAAGAAGTTTTTTTGAACCATTGGATTAATATCCAACGGTAGGTAACCACAATTTCTTGGACTCCTGTGGTCCAAGAGATCAGGACTGTAGGATTATATGACTTAAATCACATATGTAATTTGTTTCATTTCATTTAATTTTCTTTACTCATTCCTAGTTTTATAATTGGATGATTAGCACATTAATTTAATTTGTGTCAATTATTAATACAACAATTATATATATATAAGATGAACAACATATCATATCACCAAATATAATCGTACCACCAAATATAATCATGCTTTTCTTGAACACATCACCAAACATTTGCATATTTATTCATACCATCCTTTAAAAAAAATATTTTTTTTATACTTATTATTTTTTAAAATTATTTCTTAAAACGTATTACGGTCTAATTATGTAATAATCTCAAAAACAATACTTGGTTTTATTATTTTTGTAGAAAATCTTATTAAGTTGTGTGACTTTATTAGGTGTTTTATGAATTTGGTTTGATGTGAAAATATTGGAATTAAGTGAGTTTAATCTCAAATTTGGACTAAAATCCCCTTATGATTAAGTTTATGATTTTTTTCGATTGAAGTAGGCCCGTTTTGGCCCAGCCCGGCCCGTTGGGCTTTCTCAAGCCCGGCTCATGGGTCAAGCTTGGGCTTTGAATTTTCTAAAAAAATTCGGCCCGGCCCGCTATTTTCTCTCTCCTCTTTAAAGCCCGGCCCGGCCCATTGACGAGCCCTACTGGTAGTCGTAATCCCACCAAGAAGCTGGTAAAAGGGTCATCCCTGTCAAGATTAACACTCACATGGTCCTCGAGATGCATAGACGATTTAAGGGCACTCTTTTCTCCAACCACTTGCAGCTAAAAACACATAAAAGTTATTTTAGGGAGTCATAAATACTATAGTTATTTTTTAATTCAATATAATTGGTCCATCTTTATAAAAATAAAAATAAAAATAGTTAGCATTAATTAAAAGTTTAAATTATGCATAAAACAAAGCAACATTAAATTAGGAGTCACTACGAATCATTTCTCTCTCCTCATATTTAGGAGCTCCAAGAGATCTTCATATTTTAGGATATGGATAGGGAGCATGGTTAGAGTTGTATTTTTCTAATGTAATTCCTTCCTAAAATTTATCTAAGGTGGTGGTTGAAGAAGAGTGAGAAAATCAACACCTTTTTTTTTTTGTGTTTGCCTTATAAATGTGGACTAATTCGCTTCACGAAATTGTGGAGTTTTGCCTTTTCTTCTTTTGTCCATAAGTGGACCTCAAATTGTGACAGGTCTTGTGTCTATAGAAAAGACCTTAATGGCATGGTAATATGTATACTTCATCGTGGAATTTGAAGACATCCTTGTTTTTTAGCTCTAACTTTCTTCAGCGTGTTAGATTTAACGTATTGTAGAAATTAAATAGTTCTTACATATCTCAACATCAAAATTTTGTTACCTATATGTGATGATGCTGGTGAGTATTTTCTTTTGTCGAAAAGAAACGGATGAGATTAATATTTCAATAGAAACTTACATGAAAATGATCTCCATAGCCCAAAAAGGCTAAAAGCCAATGGAAACTGAGACAAAACTAGACTGGGATCTAGCAATCTTAGTTATTTCTTAAAAGCCTCCCACATAAAGGAGGAGGATTCAAGCTCAAATACGAATTTTCTTGGGTACACCTATGTACTAAGTAAGTAGACAATATTCGCTGTTGAATGGTCTTTAAAAGTATTGAGGTATCTACTCATTCAACGGTGGATACTGCCTATAGATGTACCCCAAAAAAACCGTGGACCAAATTTGAAATGAACACATAGATAGAGAAAATAATGTAAAGTCATCATCGACATTTTAAGTCAATATTAATAAAATGTTTTACCTTGATCTGACAATCTGTATATTAATAACGTGCTTATGTTCATTTATACATATTAAATCCCTGTTACAATAATTTTCGTTTTGTTTATTAAGTCAAGAAACTAGAATCTTGGCTCTTGGGAGATAAGTTAAAAGCAGAATCTCTAAAACCAATTATGTGACCCATCACCAGATTCCACTGGGCCAAGAATCTGAATCTTCTACATGTCAGCTGCAGCAATGGATCACTTATTAATTTGTTTTTCAGAGAGAGCAAGTTTTCCCATACTCGCATTGTATTTGTCCATTACTTTATTCCACAACACAGATTTGACCTATTTCTAAAAAATCAATTCTTATGCATATCATATAGATTTATAATGAAAAGTTGTTTCCCAAAGAAAATTACTTTTTGAAAAAAATAAAATAAAATAATGAGCCTCTGCCTATCTTTATAGCACACATCAATGTGGACTCTTTATGATCAATATTCAACATTAACAACTCAACTAAATGTAATAATGTATGAAATTATTATTACTACTCTCAAAATTAGTGGACTTTTTTTTTTTTTTTTTTTTCATTTTATCTTTATTTATAGAGAATTGGATGTTGGACATGAACACTTATTTCTTTTTTGTTTTTTTAAATAGAGAATTGTTTTACATATGAAGTAGCGGGCTTAAAAAAAAATTTCCTTTAATGACGACAATTTTGAATTATTTAAAATTTTAATTACAAGGAAACTTTGATATATAGTCCCCTTCTATTGAGGCATTCCTCAAATAATTTTTTGAAGGACACCCTTTAGGGTATCCAACGAATTTTTTTTCCAACGATCAAAACCATTTATTTTTTAAGTCTTCATAAATAGATCATCCTTGCAAAAAACATAACAAATCGAAAACCGTTTAGATATCTAATTGTGTCCTACAAAATCAATGAACACGGTGCTTTAAGAAAGTACTAAAATTTAATAATTTAATTGAGTGCTCAAATGATATCGGATTCAAGTGATTTTTTGGAGAGATAATCTTCGAATGAATATCTACCAAATAGACAATTTGGATTAAAGAAATACAACGTATGGTGGGCCCCACAAGAGTGTCCCTAAAATAAGCTTATTTAAGGGATTCCTCAATGGAAGCTCATTATATATAGAGAGAGCTTTAGTTGAGGGATCCCTCAAATAAGGGACACCCTTGTAAGGTCCACCACGTAATGTATTTCAATAATCCAAACCGTCAAATTTTGAGATATTCCCTCAAAGATCATCTCTGCAAAAAATCACTTGAATCCGAAACCATTAGGGGTGGGCATGGTTCGGTTTGGACCGATTTTCTCAAATTCGAACTGATCCGGTACTATTTATCCGGTTTAGTTCAGTGTTTTAATAAAAAAAATTCAAAAATGATTCGGTTCGGGTTGAACCGGATTATAAAAATTATTTTTTAATACAATTTTCAACTGAAATTTTATTTTTTTACTCAAAATTAACAAATTATTCAATTTCATATAAAAATAAATATTAAAGCTAGAAAAGAGAGATATTTTGAAATTGAAACTGGATAAGTATCAGTTATGAGATTAAAAATATAGCATTGAATATAAATAAATATTGAAATTATATATTTTTTAATTTGACCAGTTCAGTTCGGCCCGGTCCAGTTTTTTAAGACATAGAACCTGAACCAAAACCGATCCAAACTGGTCTGGTTCGATTTTTGACCTGTTGTTGACTTTTTGGTCAACTCGATTTTTTTCAGGTTTGGTTCGGTGAGGTTCGGCTCGGATTTTCGGTTTGCCAGTTTGAATGCTCACCCTTAGAAACCATTTGAGCACTCAATTAAATTATTGAAATTTTAGTACTTTCTTGAAGCACCGTGTTCGTCTATTTTGTTGGTACCACCTAGATGCCTTAAATATTTTCAATTTGTATGATTTTTTGCAAAGATGGTCTATGAATGAAGACTTGAAAAATAAATGGTTTGTGATAAGTCCATAAATTTACACATTTATGTACTCTCTATACTTAGTTTTTGTAGGAGAATTTGATTTCAAATGGACTTATTACTTTATTTTTTCAATTTTCAGCTTTTCAGAGCAAGTAATTTGTTTTCAACGGAAATACGACTTTTTGGTGAAATTTTAGTACAAGACCAGTTGAAAATGAAAGCTAAGATCTTGAAGATGATTGTGGAATTTTTCTAGAATTTTCGGAGCAGCCAATGAGAGCAGTCTTTGAAGTTAAGTCAGCATAAGGTGTAATCCTGTCAAAATTGTGCTTCTGTGGAAGAAAGATTATTTGAAGACTTTCCTGATTTTTGCTCAAGGTGTGCGATATATGGTTGGAAAGATAAGACAAAGACCTACAATTTACATATTTTTTCTGAATTTTCTTGGAGGAGGAACGACCCCAAACATGTGTGCAAAGTAACTGACGTGTTATCCCAATCCAAGTAGGAAGAGAAGTCAATTACTTACCCATTTTGAATTTATGTTTTAAATAGGTTTTTCTTTATTTTTGGGCTGATGTAAAAGCCCAACTAAGGTAGGAATAGATGTGTGTTTTTTATTTAAGCATGAGAAGCAACTCCTTTGGGGTCACACAAAGACTAAGAGAAATTGGAGACACCGGAAGAGTACCGCAATTGGCTAAGTTTTTTTTTTTTTTTCTTCCTTATGTTTTTGCTTATGCCAAATTCTATGATTACGTGTAACTAATTTTTTGTTGCTAGGGCATGATGTAGCCCTAGTATGATAATCTAGTTTTCTTATTTTATCTATCTATTGATTGCCGTTTGATGTTGGATTCTTAATCACTGTGCTTAATAACTTGGTTAATTATCTTGATGCTTGATCACCATCTAGACTTTTAATTGAGTTAATTGGATGCAAATTAGAGTAAATACCATACTTAATTTGAGGCTTGCTTCTTGTAATTAAGATTTGTAATTCGTCTAGGGTAAATACCATACTCCTAGGGTTTACATGCTTGTTGGAGGTTTTCACTGATCTTAATGAGTTTCTACCTAAATACCATAGGCGAATTGCATGTAAGAATATACGAGTTAGCCTAAATACCATAGGTAATTCATGAAAAAGGAAAACTAAGCAGCGACATCAAATGGTTAGTTAATAGGTATATGAATAAGAGGCTAGATCGGATTACTAGTGGTGAATTCATTGTCCTAGTGCTTTTATCAATTTGAATTTCTCATCCTTGTATTTTGTGACTTTCTACTTGTTTTGTCTTTTAATTTCGTTGGTAAGTAAATCATTCTTTCAAAAATCTCTTTGGTAAAACACGTTAGTGTGCTACGTGTTTAATTTCTTGTTTTTATAATTAGAGTAGTTAAAGTATTTTGTGAAGTAAATTAGGTTAGACAAATTGGAAGTTGAACTCAATCCTCGTGGGAATGACCTTGTATTTGCCATACTATATTACAATTGACCTTGTGTACTTATGAGTATAATTTGTGTTTAGACTAATCTTTATAATCTCCATGTTTCAGGTTGTTTAAAATTCACAACAGTTTGGATTGTTGAAAATAAATTCATAGGGTACCCTAAAGGGTGTCATATGCTGACGTCCGGATGTGAAAGAAGTTGAGGTTCCAACCCAAAACCAATTGGCAATGGGGTGGAACCTCAACTTCTTTCATGGTATCAAAGCAGGTTAGCCCACGTGTGAAATCCTAATAGTTACACGTGCTTCACGTCACCCAATATGTGTTGTTCACGTGTTAGGCTTGAAAATTCGTCACACGTGCGGGGGGGTGTGAGAATGTGAAGATAAGAGTCCTATATTGGAAAGTTGAGAAACCTAACAAGGGCTTATAAAGAGTTGGGCTACTCTCCCCATTGCCAATTGGTTGTGGGGTGGAACCTCAACTTCCTTCAGGATGTTATTACCGTACATACGCTATGTATTTTCTATTATCCCTCCCTGTTTACAATGGTGTCCACACGATAATAAGGTTCGAACGTTCGCATAGGAGAATAACAATATATATATATATATATATATATATATATCCCTATAATATGAAAAAGGTATGAAATTATTGTCATATTATATAGGACTAACAACAAAACACCCCTTAGATGTTTGGGATCATTCTCAATTTGGGCCATGGGGTTTCAATTTCATCAATTTACACCCCCAACGTTTAAAGATTCGATTAATTTACACATTCCATTAATTTGATTGTCTAGTCTTCTATTAAATTGGCGTGGTAAGTGAAGAACCCACTTTTGTGCTCATGTGTCAATAAAATTAATTAAACAAATCTTTAAAATAATAAAATATTAATATTCTTTAAAAAAATACTAATATTTTAAAAACATAATTAAAACAAACAAACAAAACCCAAAGCCTTTCTCAACCAGTCATCCTCTCTCTCCCCTATCTACCTTCTCGACCCACCACGACCAGGGGATTGAGCTTCCCCAAAAATCACCAAATCAAAATTTGCTGAAAACGAATGAGATGGCATCGCCCAATGAATTGGCAGCCCCACGACTACGCCCTCGCCTCTGCCATGGCCTACGCCCAATAGCAGTGCCAAGCAGCGACCAACATCCAACAAGGATGAAGGATGGGGGAAAAACCGTCCAACATCCAACATCCAACATCGATCAGTTCTAGTTTTCTGGGTTGAGCAGAGGAGATCTTGAGGTGAGGCGCGATTGTTTGGGAGGCGGTGACTGGAGGTTGGCAGGACAGAGGGTGAAGGGTGGGTCAGGGAAGGGAGAAAGGGATAGTGGGGTCAAAGTTGAATGGTCAATTTAACAGAAGACTAAACGGTCAAATTAACGAAATGTGTAAATTGATCGAACTTTAAAACATTGAGTTGTAAATTGATGAAATTGAAATCCTCGGGCCCAAATTAAAAATCACCCCAAATATCAGTTAACCCTATTATATATAATCGCATACAGGCCATGAAGATGACAGACGCGACAAGGATCCAATCATTTTATACAATAAAAGTTATAAAGCTAATATTCTAAAAAGGTGGGAAACTGAATCAATTATTTTTTGGGGTTCCTTGAAATGTCACCGTTCTCATGTAAATTTTATTGTTGTTTATTGAGCAAGAATGTATTAAACAACAATAAAAACCCACTTTCTTTGCCTCCTTCACGCAGTAATTGTCTAATGACCTCATACATAGAATTTTTTTAAGGAAAATGCTAGAGGCACGAACTTTGGGCACCAACTCTCTAATAGAGTGTGAGACCCGTTGTATTGGCAGGCTCCACCTCTATTAGAGAGTTGGTGCCCAAAGTTCGTGCCTCTAGCACCACCCTTTGTGTAAACATATGGGCTAAGCTGGAACTTAATTACTGCTAATAAGGGCACTTCCAGCAGTCAAACCCTTGCCATGGCAAGGGGGGGCTAAGGCTGATACTATTCACGTGAATAGTATCTGCCCTTGCAAAAAGTAAGTTGCACTTCCAGCAGTTGCCCGGGCAAAGGGCAAGTACTATTCAATTTTTTGTTTTTTTTCACAAATTTGTTTACCTAAACAATTAATTTGGACAATATTTTCGGATAAAATTTTTGGGTTCGTACTTGTCAATACTTGAGTAAAAAGTGAATAATAGTATAAGTAGAAGAAAATGTATGAGGATTTAGTGTTGAAAGTGAAGAGTTTTGGTAGGTATTTATTTAAAAAAAAAATTACATAATTTTTGGGTATTTTTCAAAAAAAAATTCGATTTTTTTTCATTTTTTTATTGCACAGAAATTGGCTGCCGTTGGATTGGAGGAAAAATTCTGATCGGAGAGCCCAGAACGCGACACTTGGCAGAGAGCTGTTGGCGGCACTGTAGCGTCACTATAGCTGCTGACGTCATCCAGTGCGCAGGCTGTCGCTCGGGCCCCTTCCCCCTTCGGGCCAGCCCAGGCTCGTGGACCCCACACTTGCCCGGGCCAGCCTGTGCTGCTGGAAGTCACTTTTGGGCTCTTGCCCCCCCCCAGCCTGAGCCCTAGGGGGCTGCTAGAACTGCTCTAAGGGCCATGCTTTCATATCAAACAATATCTTACATTTTATATTGTTGACAATAAGAATCATTATTGTATCAGAAAATCATTCATGAAAATATAAAATTAAGTTTTAATGCCATGGTGAGGTCAGATGACTACTTACATTGGCATGTATAAAAAAATCAACATGATATCTGTGGGAGCAAATTTCCTCCCACAAGAATATTCGATTGAAAGATTCCCCTTTCTTCTTCGCCGCCTCTTTCTCCCTGCAAAATAAATTGGATAAGAGGACCACACCCGGGGGGTGTTGGCCAAAGGCCCTCCGATGCCTAAGTTAGTTCAATTGATTTAGGGAAAAATCAATAGCTAAATAGGATACGGAGATATATATGTGTGGTGAAAACCGGGCAGCCGGAGCCTTATGTAAAAGAGAGAGAGAGAGAGAGAGAGAGAGAGAGAGAGAGAGAGAGAGAGAGAGAGAGAGGAGGTGGCTAGCATTTGGTAAGGGAAGAGCTCTCTAGAGTTTTAGTAGAAATTCTCACGTACCTCATTCCTTGTGCGTGGCCAAGTATTTATAGGGGGCCTTGACGAGGTTGGTGTGGTTGGTGAGGTAGGTGAGGTTGGTACATTTAGGGATCTGATTAATTAGGGAATTAATCAAATCCCTAATTGTGGTAGGTGAGGTTAGTGGGGTTGGTGTATTTAGGGATTTGATTAATTAGGTATTTCTCAATTTAATTGGATAACCCCCAATTAAATTGAATAACCCCCAATTAGGTTTAGTAATTCCCAATTAGGTCAAATAATCCCCAAAAGGAAGGAATTACTTGACCTAGGATTCTGATTTAATTTGGTTCCCACAATATCATCGATCAAAATTCACAGTCTGATGTTTGCAACGTAGCATTTCTTCTTATTCAACATTGTGTCAACACAACATTACCTTGGAGATACTAAAACGATTAAAGATGATCGGACGGCTACAATGATCGAATGATTATTCAACATTGGGTCTTCATCTAGTAGCAGCAGCTGCGTAGAGATTCCTTGTGATGGAGGAGTTGCATCGTAGTTTCAATAAAGTTGAACTTTGGGAAAGCAAAAGACTTGTCCGAAAGTGTATTTTTCATGTTGGTAGTGTGATAACTCCTTGTGCAAAGGAATAATATATTGACAAGAAGTCATTAGAATTAGGTAACAAAAACTGGAAAACGTTACAAACTCCTAAGAATGACGATGCAGTTATCATAAAACAAACAACATAGCTAAAATTACCAAATGCGTTCACCAAATTTATTCACTGAATAATATGTTAGTATATTGAAAGGTTGTCTATGAATGCGATCTCCCTAGCATGATTCTGTCAATATACATTTCATCCCGTCAGTATATACGCTAATACTTTGTTAACAATAAAGGAAATTAATCATACACCACCAGATGATTTTTTCATGAATGAATAAAAAAAAAAATTGGCGAACAACATTGAAGGTGGCAGGTAGGACTCTTTAAAATAAGGAAGAAAAAAAGGTATGAAGCTACTCATCTTAGGTAAATATCTCACATGCTCTGTAATTACTTTTGTTGGGCTTGAAATTTGATGCAAGATTTTCCATCTCCTATAACTACCCTCCTTCCCACCATATGTGGACCCCCACGAGCACAACCTCCTCTCTCTCTCTCTCTCTCTCTCATGGTCCTGTGGAGTATGGAGGCCATGGAAAAGAGCAGTTGTGTGTTCCAAAATTGGAAGTTAGTCCTTTAAGGAGTTCAATACTGTAAGTCTTGTTTTTTTGTTCAGATATGGTCCATATGCGCCACCACAAAAGATTCAAACCAACCAAACTTGTACTTGGTACCACCTGTATATCTTAGTTTTGAAGCCTCTCTGTTTAATATCTGCCTCTCTCTCTCTCTCTCTCTCTCTCTCTCTCTCTCTCTCTCCCCCTTACATTTTCAAGGTTCTCAGGGCCACCATGTCCATATTTCATTTGATATTCTTCATCTGGATCCTTTTGATAGTGAAGTGTTTTGAGGCTCTTGGCTCTGCTTCATGGTGCCAACACCAGTTTCTTGCCCAAACCAATAGACAATTTGAGCAGAAGACAGATAGGTTTTGGGAGTTCAAAGAGCAAACCAACAGCTGGGTTGAAGTTCAATTGCCCTATGATCTGGTGTCTTGTCTTAATGATAACTGTACTGTAGTTGGTTCGATTGGGGGAACAAATAACAAAGAAGAGCACATAGAAAACCAATCTGATGATGTTCCAGGAAAGAGGGAGAGGGTAAAAAAGAAAGATGGTTATGGAGGATTGGAGAAGGAGAATAATTCTGATGTGGTTTTGCCTCTGAGAAAGAGAATTTCTTTGACCAAAATGTCTGATATGTCCATCTGGGTCACTGGTGAAAGTGGGTCAATCTATGAGAGGTTTTGGAATGGGGTCCAGTGGGTGATGGCACCCCATGATTTGCCAATATCAGGAGCTCATGCAATCTCTGTTTTAATTGTCAATCATACAATTCTTGCTCTCTCTGAATCAGGAAATCTATATCAGGTACTATAATTAACCCACCAGTAGCACAAATTTATATCAGTTTAACTCTTATAATATGAATTCATCTTTCTGAAATATATCAATATATATATATATATATATATATATATATATATATATATCTAATTGTTTGTAATCTTCTTCCTGCTTCTTCCAAATTTTACTTGGGTGGGAATCTATTTTTAGATATGAACCTTTGATCAATTCATATGTTTAAGTAGATTTTCCCACTGTATTCTAAACTGATCACCAGAAACTATTTGATTTACTAGCTATGTTATATGAAAACTTGGATCCTCTGTGGATGTTTTTCTACTGATGTTGTGCCCATGTCCAAAACTATGTCGTTTCGGACCAGGAAGTTTGAAGAATTCATCATAAAACAGTTCTAAATCATCTTTCTCTTTATCTGCACATATCATATTCTTGCAGTCATATCATATCCAGGCTGATATAAACTCTAATTCATGGAAAGGGGCTTACCTAAACTGCAAGAGTGTTCTAGTCTTTTTGTACTAGCTGTTTTATCATATATCTTCTTCATCATATGTTTCATTTCTGCACTTTCAGATGAAAATCAGTGAGAGCTCACAGCCTATTTGGGTAGACGTTACACCTACACTCAGTCAAAGCACAGATGAAGAAGGAGAACAAAGTTCTGTGATCTTAATTAAGTCTGGTCTTGTTTCATATGATGGAGAGTGAGTATAATTTCACTTTTGGAGTGAAACTTACATACTAAGAAAGCTTACCCGAATACCTTCACCGAAAATATTTAGAAAGTTGAGTATCACCTTATAACACCTTGATTTTGCTGCATTGCTGCCAGGAGAGTCTATTTCTGCACGAAAAAAGGGACTCTGTTAGAACTTAGAGAAATTGAGCCTCCAAGGTAAGAATCGCATATACACAAGTGAAAGCATCACACCCAATGCTGAGCCTTAAGTTTGAATTTCAGTCTCGATTTATACTGTAGATGTCGATGGGGAGACTCTAATTTCACTTGGGCGTTTGTGCTATAAACATAGAACAGATGGGTAGATCATGGACAACCCCCTGGTGCAAATGCTGCAGCAATAGCTGATGCTGCTGGTATTAGGGCAGATGTAATTTATACCATAAGGTAACTCCTCTCTCTTGCATTTGTTCATGCGCTCGTATCTTCCGTTAGTCAAACCATCATGCAAGTCAATTAAGCTCAATGAAACCTTAACCCCAAACTCTTTGCTATGTCCATGGTTACTCGAAAAGAAAGGATTATTTTGAGGTTATCAAATACAGCATAACATGTAACTGTAAATTGCAGTTCTGCTGGTGATCTTTATGAATATGATAGAAGCTCAAAACCATCATGGAAGAAGCATATATGGAGAGAAGGAACAGCTTATGATGCTTCTCTAATACCATTGACGGGGAGTACTTTACATGGCGCGAGTGGAGATCATTCTATTTCCCTGTTTCTTCTAACAAAAGTACTCCTGCATTTTCATATTTATCACTTCTAAGACTTACATTCAGCATTGAAGTGAAAAATAATTTCACAGATTTTAAGCGTATAGAGGGAAAAAACTAATTAGAGTTTGGAGGCCAGCAGTAAATATAACATCTTTCTGTAATGGATACCCTAATAACAATCTGGGAACAACTCAAGCTACTTAAGTCTAAAACTTATATAACTATTAGATTGAGTATCGAACCTCAGGATGAATCTTGAAGATCCAAAAATACATTTGTTCATTAGCAACTATATAAACATGAGCTAAAATATGCTGATCTTATTATTTTTTTTCTTTTAACTGAATGCTCAAACTATTCAAAGCTTAAAGTTACCTTCCATTTAGAGAAGGCAGAAAATTTGTATCAGTGCTGTTATGTAAAAGCATTACCTCTAAACCCAAAACCTTGATAAACCTGGAATTTTTGTGTCTTACATTTTCTTTCCAAATTTAAAACAAAACTCTCACCGCATTTTGCATATAAGCAGGATGGTAAACTGGTAGAGAGACGACTGCACCAAAGGAAATGGAAATGGGTAGTTTATGGAAGTCCAAAGGATCAGCGCCTGACATCTATCACACCAGTGCTGCAAGATGACACAAACGGAAGATTATTCTCGTTGTTTTTCACCACATCCGCTGGATCAGTTTTCGAATATCAAATACCAAGACAATCAGGTGAGTTGAGAAATTATGGAAAAATCAATTATTCCAATCTTATAAACCGTACAACTTGAACAGAGTTTTCCCAAATTCAAATCTTCCCCACCTGTGATGTTCAAAAAGATACCAATGTGATAACTGCAGATGCATATTATATTGTTTGCCACATCACATAACAGAAGATTAACTTCAATTAGTCATGCTTCACTCAGGATCATATTTAGGAGGAACTTTAAAAGCAAAAATAAAACAGTTCCTTATTGGAATGAGCTGATAAACCAGTTTCAATGCGAAACAGTCAACCTAATTCGCGATATAGTTTGCTAGCAAACGAGGTGCACTCATCTGTTCTATGGAAGTTTCATCAGAGGTTGCAAGAAGGTTATAGTTTAACATAAGCTCCACCAAAACTGTGCTTTCACATACTAGTCATTCAAGAGTCTAAATAACATCTCATGACCCCCACCCCAAACAAAGTGTAAACATACAAAAGAGCTACAAAAGCAAACCAGACAAGAAAAGAAAACCAAAGTAATTTTCCTATCAAAATTTAGGTGGCCTTCAAAATCATACTTCTTCAAAGTTCATTTAAGACATTAATTAGTTACTGTTTAAATTTGTTCCTTGAGATTGAAAGGTGGTGAGAAAAGAAAGGAACTAGACCACATAAACACTACAAGCAAAAGTGATGTTTTGCAGGGCCTGATAGCAGCAGGTAGTTAATAAGGCTAAGAAATTGCAGAATCAAGTGATCACACAGCACCAATCATACTAAGATCCATGCAACTGAATTTCTGTATAATCTGCACCTAGGAATCTTAAATTATTCATCCGCCTATTCGACCAGGAAAAATAAGAAAAAGATTGTACCATTACTACTTTTAAAGCAATGTGTGATTGTACCTGTTTAAGAAATTGATAATCATGAGATCTATTTCTTTGTGAAGCATATTATAGGCATTCATGACCAACTGTAAGTTGAATTTTAATAAGATTAACTATGAAGCACTTCAAATTTTGATTTATAGAAGAGAAGCTGATAGACTTATGAAGATACAAAACTGAATTCTGAATGTGCACCTTAGATCTAAGAGTTTCCCACATTAATACAGGTATTGCTCAAGAGAACCAAATTCCAGAAGCATGGGTAAGCCATAAACATCCCCTACATGCAAAAGTTGCCAGGGGTATTGGTGGACTACAAATTCAAGTTGGTAGGATTCTGTTTCCACTGGATGATGGAAGACTGGCAGAACTTCATCTATCAGGCTTAGGTGGTGAAAACTCTGGTCCATCTCATCAAGTAATGTTCCGAAAGAAAACGGCAGTCAAATATTTGTGGTCAATATTAGATGCCCCAGAATCGGAAGGCTGGAATGCAGAATACTGCATAGAACAGCGTGGACCAACAAATTGCATCACAGGCGTAAAAGATGAGCCAAATGATGTAGGAATTGCAAGAACAATGACAAGAAGGCGAAAAGGAAGCCAGACACAGCAGCATTACTTAACTCCAGGAACGTCAGGTAGTGCTCCAACAAAACCTTTGGAAGAATACAGTTTTCCAGACAACTGGATTAACACAAATTTCCATTTGAGAGCAATGCATGGAGGCAGATCATTTTTCCTCATAACCGACGGTGGTTTTACTTTTGAATATCTTTATACTGAAAATGTATGGATGTGGCTGAGGCATGAGCACTCAACAGCTATTAAAGGTGCACTAGGAAACTACAATGGAAGCTTGTATGTCGTCGATGCATACGGCAGTGTGCTTCTAAGGGAAAGGAACAGCAATGATCTGGAATGGATAAATTGCACTGCCTTGAGGAAAGGAAGGCAAGTTGTTGGAGGTCCTCCATGGGATGGAATTCCTGGCAGAACTACGAGAGTGACAGCAGAAGACGCCCTCTTCTTTGTGAGCAGAAATGGCAGATTACTACAGTTCACAGTAAGTTTAGAAAGGAACAGAAAAAGAAAATATCTACTTCAGTGAAGATTCGATGACCTTAAATTTTAAAAAGGAAATATCACAAACATATTTACTACGGCAGATAAGATATTTAGAGCATTATCATAAGTCTGATGCATACCTCACTACACAACCACGAAACGAAAGCAAGAGCTTTCATCAAAATTGATAACGTGACTGTCATACATCACATTCATATCACCATTACCATCATCATAGTTGCATTTGAAAAAAAGGTCAATGTTATACTGGATTTGTGACTACCAATGGTCATGAGCTTTATGAGTTTAAACAAAAGGTTTTATACTTTTCCAGTTATGCTAAAGAAATATATTAGAGGTATATGTATACTGGAATATATTTAACAATTTGTAAACATTAAATAAAAAATTAGCTGTAAAGGGAAATAATATTTGTGTAATTTCACAAATGATGATATCACTACAGTTGGTGACAGACTGACAACTTATATTCTTCCGTAGGTTGCCCTGAGGAAGTTCAAATGGAAAGATTGCCGAAACCCTCCAAATACCAAGATTGCCTCTATAGTAGATCAGGAACTGCTCAGGGAAAACATAGTGTTTGTTGTTGGAAGGAATGGTCGGCTATATCAGTATAATAAAGTGACTGAACTGTGGCATGAGCACTACCAATCTCAGCATTTGATTCTATCAAGACTGCCTGGAACTGCTATGAGGCCATCATTGCTTTCACTAACAGGTTCACTTTTCATGCTTTCAGTAGATGGAGGGCTAGTTGAATACCATTGGAACACATTCGATGGATGGAATTGGGTAGAACATGGAAGTCCAGATAAAGTTGTGACATTCGTTTGTTCACCCGGTCCATCCTTTGAAGGTAACCAACTGTTTCTTATTGGCTCCAATGGAAATGTTTATCTGAGGTATATGGATGAAATGACATGGAGATGGAAGAACTGCGGTTTCCCTTTTTCGAGAAATGTGAATGTTGAAGATCGAAGAGGTGGGGAAGGAAATGACAAGGAACAATTCTGTACCGACATAGACTTTGCAGCTAGTTCAAAGAAGGATTATGAAAGAGTTAATGACCAAAACAGTGACTGTAATGAAGAGGTTAGTAACGAGCTGCACTAATTGCTAATACAATGCTGATGTGAAGTTATTAAGCTAATGCTCATTGGTTTCATTTTATGTAGGTGGCACCAATACGACCAATTCCCTTCGCTGAAGATTCAATAATCTTTGAGCTAAGAGATGGCAGAGTAAGAAATTGCTATCTTAATTTACTTGTGTTAATCATTTTCCTAGTAGAGAATCAAAAAGAATTCCAGCATAGCCATATGAACATATTCTGTAGTGGGAAAAGACATATAACCTAGAACTGCCAAACAATCTTCCATGATAAGAGCAATTTGGACATACATTAACTAGGAGTCACAGAAATCCATTGCATCATTTTAATAACTGTGATGAAAAACCCATATCCATCTGCTAGATTCTTATTGATGATGTCATTTATCAACACCTTTATTTATGAGCTCTTTAGATTTTCCTCATTTTCTTCATCAATTCTAACTTAAACAACACTCATTAGCGATGGAGCATCCTTGTATTACCACAGATGTATGTAATTTTATTTCAAAAAGCTTTCTTGTATTACAGAAAACCTTCTTGCAAAATGTCATTGAAAAGAAAGAAAAAAACCCCACAATCTAAAATACCATTGTGAAAATTAATAAGGATATTTCTGAGTTTGATATTTCATTGCAGTTGGCAGAAATGCAACGAATAGAAGGCACGCATTGGATATGGTCGCGTATAATAGGCACACCTACAAGCTTATGCACATCAAGTTACTGGACTACCTTGGCATCATGAAACAACAGCACAACACAGCTCTCTATGTACAAATCACACATCATGTACAGACTACTCTTCTACAATATTGCTGCCCTTTTAACGTAGACAAGTCACAAGCCACAAGCTACTGTAAAGAAAATTTACACATTACCAACAGAACAGTTGTACAAAGCTATAACTCGATAGTAAGTTGAAATAAAACAGTATATTCAATAAATGAAGCCATTTTCATTGTATATCATAATGTTATACATATATCTCTCTGAGCTACTTATCCATCCAAAGTACCCTACTAATGGCTGCTTGCTTCCATTGATATTTGTGAAAAATTGGCCTGTTTTACACCATTTAAATTTTTTTTTTTTTTCTAAAACAGGATTTAATTGATAAATAAGATTAAAATATTAAACTCAAGGTTTCTAACATAAATAATCAATCTGCGTAGGCTCTCATTATTAAAGGAACTCACCTGTTTTGGACTTGAAATGACCATATGGAGTCAAAATGTTAGGCAAGAGTTGGGGTTGAGATCTCTAATTCTCATCGAATACCAAATTGATATGGTTTGGTTAAATGATGAAGATTAGGTTGACAATGCAACGGCTCCTAACATCCACATGCTAATGCATCCTCACGATTTCATGCTTGTAAGAGAATTTCTAAGATTAGGTAAACTCTTGACTTAAGTGCAGTAGAACATTGAGTGTTCCCATTATGATCTTTTAATCCCTTGATTACTCCTCATGGCGTATAGGACATTCATGCCTTGGTTATGTGGCATAGGACATGCTTGACTTGGGACATGATGCCTTGTTCATCAAGTTTCACTGACTTCATAATTTAGATATGATGGGATCATTGGTAGAACGGTGGATCATGCTGGTGTCCTTGTCGTTTAGGCGCCTGTTGCAAAAATTGGCTCGTTTGTGACTAATAAAAAAAGGCTTAATCCAACGGCGTAAAAATTTGTGATTGTAAAGTTGTTTTTGCCAACTTTAAAAAATAAAAACGAAACTGTTACAAGCCTAAAAGCACAATGGGTTTCCCTGATGATTTTATTAAGCTGGTTTTTGAGTGTATATCTACTGTCTCATATTCTTTGATAAGGCATGGAGCTGTGGAAGGTAATATTATCCCACAAAGGGGGATTAGACAAGGAGATCCCTTATCTCCCTATCTTTTTCTCATTTGTGCAGAGGGTTTCTCTACACTTCTTAAACAGGCAAAGCTTTCTGGTGACATAAAATGGATTGAAGTTGCAAGGGGGGCCCCTCCAATTTCTCATTTGTTTTTTGCAGATAACAGCTTGCTCTTTCTTGAAGCAACACCACAGGCCTGTAGAACCCTTAAGAGGGTGTTCGAAATTTATGAGATGGCAGCAGGGCAACAAATAAATTTGGCTAAGTCTGCGATTGCTTTCAGTTCAAACACTCCTGTGCAATTAAGGAATGAGGTGAGTAGCATTTTAGCGATCCCAATTGTTGAGTTTCATGAGAAATATTTGGGATTGCCAACTGTGATTGGTAGGAAAAAGAAGGAGTGCTTTAATGGAATAAAAGAAAGATTGAGAAAGAAGCTTAATGGATGGAAAGAGAAACTACTTTCAAAAGCAGGAAAGGCTCTCCTTATCAAAGCGGTGGCTCAGAGCATTCCAAATTATGCTATGGGAGTCTTTAAACTTCCTGTAACATTCTGCGCAGACTTAAACTCAATGATTTCTAAATTTTGGTGGAAGAACTCAGAGTGTAGCAAAGGTATTAGCTGGGCAAAGTGGGTGCATTTGTGTTTTGCAAAAGATGAAGGTGGAATGGGGTTTAGAGATCTGGAGTCTTTTAACAAAGCGCTTGTGGCTAAGCAATGCTGGAGACTTCTTACCAATGAACCTACAATGATTCATAAGGTGTTAAAAGCGCGATACTTTCCGAAGTGTAATTTTTTGGCAGCGGGTAAAGGAAGAGCTTCCTCTTATATTTGGAGGTCTTTGATTTGGGGTCGTGAGTTGCTCTTGAGTGGGTTAAGGAAGAGGATTGGAGATGGACAAGAAACACTAGTCTATGGTGATGCTCGGATTCCTAGACCTAACTCTTTCCGCCATATTTCCCCTCAAGTGTTGGATCAAGAAACTAAAGTAAGTGACTTTATTTTTCCTATTGGGAATTGGAATGTTGATTTACTAAATTTGTGTTTTCATGAGGATGATGTTAAGGCTATTACATCTATTCCTTTGAGTGTTAATTATCACAAAGATAGATGGATTTGGCATTATACTACAAATGGAACTTATTCTGTGAAGAGTGGATATAGGCTGGAGATGTCTAAGAAAAAGGAATGCAGTGGGGCTGTTGGATCTTCTTCGGAACCAAGAATACAAAGTGCTTTCTGGAGAAAAGTTTGGTCCCAAGAGGAACCACAAAAACTCTTATATTTTAATTGGAGAGCTATTAAAAATTATCTTCCTTGTAGATCTAATCTGTTGAAAAGAAAGATAATTTCTGATGACTCTTGCCCCATTTGTAATGTGAATTCTGAGACTGTAATTCATGCTTTGTGGAGCTATCCTAATGCCCAAAAAGTTTGGAAAAAAGTAGGGAGGTCTTTACGGGGCTACATTTTTCCAACTATGGGGATCTGTTTGAAATTGCCACTATGTATCTTTCGAAGTTTGAAATGCGCTTGTTTTTATATATCTGCTGGAATTTATGGCCAAACAGAAATAAAGCTGTTATTGAAGGTCGCTCTTGTGCACAAAATGTGATTTTCAACAGAGCTCATTATTTGGTTGATGAATATGAAAGTCTTGTGAAAGGGGAACCTAAGTTAATTGTAAAGAAACCAACCAAATGGTCTCCTCCTCCTGTTAGTAGATATAAACTGAATGTTGATGCTGCTTTTATTCCTGAAACAGGGGTGGGTAGAATTGGTGTTGTTGTTAGAAATGACAAAGGGGAAGTGATGGCAGCTATGGCCCTTCCTCTTGCCAATGCCACCTCATCTAAACATGCAGAGATCATGGCGCTTCATTTCGGGATGAAATTTGCTCGGGATGCTGGCTTTTCTTCTATTTTAATTGAGTCTGATTCACAAGGGGTGGTAAATGATGTAAAGAAGCATGAGGAAGAGTCGTGGGCATCAGATGGGCATCTTATTGATGATATTAAGAGGAGTCTACAACATTTTGAAGACGTTACTATCTCTTTTAGTCCAAGAGGTTGTAACCAAGTAGCTCATTTTCTAGCAAGGCATGCTCTTAATTGTGATACTATGGTAACCTGGATTGAAGAGGTTCCCTTCTAGCTGAAATCAGTTGTAAATGATGACATTGTTGTATCCTCTTAATTGTTATCAAAGAGTTCTTCTTTCCAAAAAAAAAAAACATCCAAAATAAGAGAATCTCTCATAGTTTGATAGAAACTTATTCGTCACATGGAAGTGAAACTTCCATACAAGAACTCTTGATTGATTGCATTTAGTAATAACTCTCTATTGAGCACTTATACACTTTACAAATTATCAATGTCAATTGACAATCCTATGACTAAGAACTATTTAAGATATGAAGGTTCGAGAGGAATGTCTCCTGAACCTATTCAATTACTTTCTCTATCTTTCATTTTCTTTGGACTATTGTTTAAGTACATAACTGTAATGAGACATTTGCTATAAACAATAAACTTGCCTTTTAATAAAGCTAAAGAAGTTTAAGATATAAAATATTCATAAAATATTATATCACATAATCGGCTTTTAGGTCATATTTCCAACATTGGGCTCCAAAGTTCATGTTCCCTTATTTATCCCCAAATGTGCAAGTATTGGCATAGTGGGTGATGTAGGCTTTAATAAATGGGGCTTATGACATGCTTGCCTTGGTTATGCGGCATGAGACATGCATGCCTTGGGCCATGATGCAAGTATTGGCATAGTGGGTGATGTAGGCTTTAATAAATGGGGCTTATGACATGCTTGCCTTGGTTATGCGGCATGAGACATGCATGCCTTGGGCCATGATAACTTGGTCATCAAGGCCTCACTCTAATTGCATAATTTCATACATACGATCATGCACTGTCCAAATTTAGGGTGCTCGAGTAGTGACTTGGTTTCTTAAGGAGTAACTCACACACCTACGTAATTCAATTCAAAGGTTTTTTTTTTTTTTTTAAAGAAATGAAATTCATTCATAGAATCAAAGTAGAGTATATAGAACGACACAAAACAGTGGCTTCATTAAAACCTGGACAAACTGTTTAGGAAAGAGTACCACACATGTCATTGACTAACAGTAGAGTCTGAAACAGTCACGCAGGACCAAAGCTAGAGTAAGATAAAATAAAATAGTGAACTGACACATAGACCTTCGACGAGAACACTACAACACAATCCAACTGTCAAATGAGTCTTGCAGAACCACAAGACATTGAGAGCATCCGACAAAGAACATAATATGCCAAGAAGAAAGCAAAAATCCACTAAGCACACCATTTCTAGCCACCTCCAATATCAATTGGCGATGAAAGAAGAGAAATTTGCAAGGAACAATACAAAGAATAGACTAACCCAGCAAACAAGCTAGGAAAGAAAATAAAATAAAAAAGCCCCCAAGCACGCCATATCATCTCAACACAAACAAAGAAACCTCCTATGAAAACATAATCCTTGAAACAGGCTGAGAATCAAATATCAGCTAAGGGGAGAACAAAGAAAACACCACGCAACAATAACAAAACTGGCCTAGCCACTTAACCTGAACAGAGGGATTAGGCACAAGAGCATTCGCCGAATGCCAAGCCCATGAATGCTCCAAGAACACATTAAGGAAGGCGCCTAGGAGACTCCACTCGGCCAGTCTCCATAGGTTTATTAGGAAGGACACCAACATTACCTGAATTCGCAGTCTCCATTGCAGAGTAACCAGCCAAACCCATAAATATGGGTAAAAGGATGGCACCCAATAACCCTAGTTGCCAAAAACCGAGCCCAACACCGTGAAAAAGAGGACCAAAGCTATAGACCCTAAGTGAAGAGCCACCCATGCCAAATCTCTGGACAGCGGTCGTCTTCTCATGAAGGTAAGGCTTGAGATCCCAGATCGGTTGACGAAGGGAGCGTGAGGAAAGCCACCTTCACCGTGACCGCCGACCCCAATGAAGCAGCTTGCACCATAGTCATCATTGAGTTGGAGTTGGTCGACACAATAGCGGAGTGACGGCAGCGACTCAACATGGAAGAAAAGTGACTCAACGTTGTCAAGTCTAGGAGGGCGACGACAACTGAACGTAGATGAAAACTAGCGTTGTTAGGCCGAGGAGGGGATAATGGCTCAACGTGAAAAACCTAAACCCTAATATTTGACACATGTCTCTCCTCACGTAGCGAGAGAGCAACCCAAATGAGAATAAGTTTGTTGGCCCCTTTAATTCAATTCAAAGTTACTAATTAATAAAATCTTAAACTAGATTGAATTAGATTCTTAAGAGCAAATCCGTTAACTGATCAAATCATGTTGTTTATGATTTACATGTCCAATATAACTTGCTAGAGTCATCCAAATACGTGATACATGAATCTCACATTTGAATTGTGTTAGGAAAATGTTGAGTACTTTAGTAAGATATAGGAACCGAAAAGTCAACTTTGGCTAGTACTTTTGGATGAAGTCTTGGCTCGTTACAAATAGTATTAAAGGACAACCCAACCTATATGTGGTATTCATGGGTCATGGTCACGGTCATGACGATGAGAGAAAGGAAGCCCCTCACTATGAGGTCAAATGTTGTGTCCTATATATGAATGGCCAGCCTATTAGATAAGTAAACTTGATGAGCACACCAATTCCTAAAGGGTGGAGATTTTGATACCTTAAATCCCACGTCAGACCCATAGTCTTAGGTTCGAACTTCCATGACACCTTGGCGGTGTGTGTAAGAAAATCCCACAACCCCCCCTTTCGTAACTTTGGCACCCAAAAAAAATCCGATGTTGAAATGTTTCTGAGAAGATCTTAGGTACTTACGGAGTGTTTGGATGAGGAAATTTAAAAGTGTTCATAAATGATGGAATTTAAAATAATGTTCTAGAATTTGTAAAAATTTCTTCTTTGGCTAATGGATTTAAACATGGAATTGTAAAACTTAAAAACCACAAAAGAATGATTTGGCTCAATTGATCAATCAGTATGATGGAGCCCTTGTATTTATAATTGGAAGGTGATATACAATACAACCATTACAAGAAGTAGGGTAAATCCCTATTACATGTAAGTTCTATCGACACTTCAAACACAACACAACAACTTATCTAGAGTTTGAAAAATATAAATAACGGATAAAATCAGGAGTTTGAATTTGAAACTACAAATAAAACTTTGTCTAACATCCTCTCGTAAGCAAACATGTCGAGGAAGAACTGGAAGCGTGTGGTGGACAACCTTTGTGTGAACAAATCTACAACTTGATCCTCGGAGCATATAAAATTAACAACTAATTCACCACGAATCACCTTCTCCCTAATATAACGGTAGTCTTCCTCAAGATGCTTGGTCCTGGAGTGAAACACATGATTGGAAGCTGTTGAGGCCCAAAAAATCCAAGGTTAGGCCCAAATATATTCTCGGCCCAGTGCGATATCTTATTGAGAAGAAACCCGATTTGGGCACGCAAAAGTCTGTCATACACACTTACACGATCCACGATCCACGTGCCACGTGCCATGCCAAATAAATATGCAATCTGTCACGCTAAGAATCGAAATGAGCCTATAAAAGGCACTAGCTCTACAAGCCCATGCTAATTATCCCGTCAAGCATCATATCTCTTTTTAAAGACGATAAAATTCAAGCATGCCAATCGACATGCCATACCGAGCGGAAAATCATTATTTTACACCTAGCCACGCTACAAACTTAAGTGGGCCCCTAGCCACGCTACAAACTTAAGTGGGTCCAAGCCAAGCAAATGCCCGAGACTTGCTGAGTGGGTTGTGGTATGGATGGTAACGAGCTTTCATGAGGCCTATTGATGAGCCGAGAAATGAAAGTTTTGGGCTGCTTGAGAGCCCCAAAACTCAAGCCCATTTTTTGAGCCCAAATATATGGGTAAGCATAAAAAGGGTCATCTTCTACACATCAAGACCAACACACATTCAGAGAGCAAGCTTCATCTCTCACCCTGAAATCTCTGCAATTTCGAGCCCTATTCCTCCATCTCCTCCCCTTTTTCTCTTATGTTAAGGCGTTCCAGAGCTTGATAGAGTTTTCGTCAAGCTGCCAGAAACTACTCAACACATCCATTATACCACCATCTCTCTCTCTCTCTCTCTCTCTCTCTTCAACAAACCCTCTTAGAATTCATTCCCCCTTGTCTTAAAACCCCTGTTTGTCATAGGAATTCACAGCCCTCTCTCTGTTTATGCTAAACTCATGATGGTTTTGCTCCCATGTCACAAGCTTCTCATGCCAAGCTAAGAATCTACCTGTAAGCAGTTGTTATTTTCGTTGGTGAAGAAAACCAGGGTGTTTTCTAAGGCTCTACTATCATTTCGAAACATTCCCGGGGCCTAGTTCTTGAACTCAGATCAGGGGTATTTTCACACATTAGGCTCTTTACAGCAGCCCAGCCCAATCCGCAACTGCCGGAACGAAAAAGCCCCCTACAGAAGCCATAGCAATAGAGGAAACATATATCACACCATATACTTGGGCAAGATAAAGGCAACTACAAATCATGAAAAAATTATCTAAGCCAAGATATCTCTACTGCCATTAGGCTTGCTTACGTTACTCACCTTATGTGCTTGACCTAGAGACTGTAAGTTACTTTTTGGAGCTCCAAGACACCAAGTTGTTGCCCAAGTACACATAGTAGCCGCTAGTAGAATGACGACAGTTTGGATCACCAGCATAATCTGCATCTGAAATAGCAGTAAGTTGTAACTCACCAAGTTTATATACAAGACCATGATCATAGGTAGACTTGAGATAACACAAAATCCTATTGACAGCTAACCAATGCATGGACTTGGGAGAGTGCATGACTTGGCAAACTTGATTAACTGCATAGGATAGTAATAGTGAGGAATTGCAATGCTCCCACTAACACTTCTATAGGTGGCCGAATTAGAGTGTGGTTCACCCACGAAGGCACTAAGGGGTAGTTTGTTTACATTTTAAAAGCCTGTTTTCATTTTGCCAAAATGAATAAGGGTGTAATTGATGTTCGTTGGACCAATTTACAATGATTTGAGAAAACAAATTCACACTTTACTCTTTAAAGTTGAAAACATCGAAATGAAGTTTTATGAATTTCCAAATCCTCTCTAGCAAACACACGGGCTACGTTTAGAAAGAAAAGAGTAATCTCATGTTTCGTTAGTCCTTTTCTCTTTAGAGTTTCCTCTCCAAACTGATTTTGGGAGCTCTCCAAACCTTTTATGAAAGTCTAATATCATTTATCAAATAACAAATGATTATGACAACATCAAATATCAATGGCAACTTTCATTAAAAAAAAAATGTATCAATGGCGGCAACCAAAGAAGAAACTCCATAAAAGCTTTCGCTCTAATGGGACTAGAGAGTGGTTACGAGCACCAGTCACTATGCTGATTATCAGGGATCAAGTAGCAAGGCGACACTTGGCTTGGATGTGAAGTGCATTAAATGATCCATTTCAGTCATCATGTTGGTATTAGGTGCGTGAAGTGACATGACCTGATAGGGATCTGGTCGTATTAGAATACTAGCGCTTCTGCCTTTTTGGTCACAAGACATCACAATGGACCTGGGGCGGTCAGTTTGGTCGGGTCGGTACATGAGCACCAAAACTCTAGGCCGCACGATGTCTCCTGATAAGCACAGCTGGAAGGCCTACTAGCAGTACCTAGGGTGGTCAACCTAGTCGGGTCGGTATATGAATGACCTAGCCCTTCTTGGCCACGTGGTGCTTTCTGATAGGCTCGGCTATATGACCCATTACCAAACCTAATAAGTAATTACATAAGATGATGTCCTTAACATTAATTATCATATAATTAGTTGGCTTTAAGGGCATACTACTAACATGTAATTGAGCGGTGCTTTGGTGTATCGAAAGCTCGTTTTCCAATTTTGAAGTTGATGCCTAATTACCCTCCATGTAGACAACGATGTATCCCTATTGCATGTTATGTGTCACATAATTTTATCAGAAGGGAAGCATGTTGTGATAAAATTTTTGAAGAGTTTCAAGTAGAAGACATGATTGTTGATGATGAAAATATGGCAACACCAAATATGGATATGTCTTCAGGAAATATTGCACAAATGGCCACCATTAGAGATAAGATTGCAATAGATTTATGGCATGATTTTACTCAAGGCTCTTGATTATGTTGTTATATTATGTAATTTTTATAATGATCACGTTTATGTAATATTTTGTCTAGAGGTTTGTATGACTATGAAAACCTATTTTTGCTTGTCTTTACAATGATAACTTGGAGGAACACATAAGATCATGGAATTGTGTTTTGGCTAATTCTTAATTTTTTTTTAGTCAAATTTTATCTAATTGAGTTTAGGAAAATATGTTTGGGTCATTAATATCCATAATGGAAAATGAGTTTGACTAATTATGTATATATATATATATATATATATATATATATATATATATATAAATTCATGAAAATATTATGTCAAAAAATGAATTTAAAAATCCTTGTATCGAATGCATATTCACTATTTTTGTCATTTTCATTTATTGCTGCCAAACACGTTTTCATTGTTTTTGTTCTCCGAAACTGTTTTTCATACTAACTACCAAACGCATTCTCTAATCTTGGAAATGCATTTTCGTTTTCTAAGAATATTCTATGAAAATGATTTCCGAAAACATTATCAGATGGGCCCTAAATAACATATAACATCAAGAGTTTGAATTTGAAACTACATAAAGACTTTGTCTAACAAGAATTTAATATTTTAAAACTTCTACTTTTTTGGAATTTTAAAAATGATAAGGGCTCGTTGAGTAACGTTTTTTGAAAATATTTTATGAGAATGAAAATGAGAAAACGAATTTGCATTTTTAGGATTCAAAAATGCGTCTAGTAGATTAATTGGAGAATGTTTTGTGTCTTTAGAAAACACTGAAAACACTGAATTTTTTTGGTTTTCAACTTTTGTTCACGAAGTTAGATTTGTTTTCAGAAAATGTTTTGTGAGGGAAGACGAAAACGATGCACCAAACATGTGTTTGCGAAAAGAGTGCTGTTATTTCCACCCACCTGTCTAATTTTCCCACCCACCTTATCTTTTCACCCATCATGTAAATTTTAAAAAAAACACAATCCTATCTTTCCACCCACCATTATTCGTAAAATACCCTTTAATTATTAATTCAACAAATTCTCATCTGTATGAAATTAGTATTAAATTAATTCAACTAAAGCTCCCCCACCCACCCACCCAACCTGGTTAGCCACCCCAACCCCGCCAGCGCAACCACCCCTCTACTTGCCAGAAACACCTCATTTTCTCTCTATTTCCTTTCCCACTCCCACAAGACAAACTAGATAAAAATCACGGCTACAAATCCTCTTCGAAGTCTAGAATCTCTAGAAATATCAAAAAAGGAAAACTTGTCATAACAAATTGGGCTTAGAATTTTGCCTCTGTAGGAAGGTAGGGTCTGCATTAGTATCAACAAACAATTCAGATTCTTTTTCCTCTCTTCCTTTTATGGTCTTACCCAAGTTTGTGACAAAAGATGCATCTTTTCTCTTGACCCAAAAAAAAAAAGGTGCATCTTTTCTTCCTCAGTATCTGAATCAGCGCCACCAAGTGGGAGTTGTTTGGATCTGCACATAACATATAGAGAGAGAGAGAGACAGAGAGAGAGAGACAGAGAGACAGAGACAGAGAGACAGAGACAGAGACAGAGAGATAGAGAGATAGACAGGAAAGGAGGATTTGTTGATGTCAAGGGGGGAGGGGGTCGCTGCCGGCTGGGTGGGATGGCTAACAAGTTGGTGGGTAAGGGAGTTTTGATGACTATTGGGTTTTTGTTTTTGTTTTTGAAATAATTAGTTTATTTTATATATATATATATATATATATATATATATCTAAAGTTAATGTTGTTATATATAGAAGTCCTTAGAAGTCATTTTACAAAGGGATAAATTTGTCTTTAAAAGTTTGAAGATAAGGTGGGTGGGGAAATAGGACAAGGGGGTGGAAATAGCAGCACTCTTGCGAAAAACAGGAAATGAAAACAGAAAACGGGCTCTAAAAACATTGCTGAACAGGCCCTAACTATTTGGATAGAATTTAAAGTTAGGATTCATGACTTCCAAATTTCATATGTTATTTCCACGTGAAATTTCTAAATTTTTATGTTTTTTTAATCCGAACATGGAGAATTGGAAAAATTCTGACTTTTGTCCAAATCCCAACCCAAATTTATTTTCCCCCATCAAAACACTACAAAAGTTAGTTTAGTTAGCACTTTAGATCTTTTTTAGTTCACAAGTAAAAAAATACTATGGTTTCACATTAATAATGCGTGGAAAAAAATCTTGGTTTGAACATTTAATATATATATATATATATATATATATATATATTTTTAGAAGAAGAAAATGTGACTTTTTTTTTATATGTGATATTGTAAACTAATCTATAGAAAGGAGAATTTTAACTCATATGTAACGAGGGAGATGCACTACGATCATGCCTCTTCCATTTGCGGAAGGCCATCATCAAGGTGCTAGATTTTAATGTCGGTTATTATTTTTCTCAGAAACATAATTTAAGAAATAACCATCATACCTCTTCTAATAAAATTATTATAAAATAAATAAATAAATAGACAGCCATCGAGACAAAGCCCAAGGTAAACCCTTAAATCCCAAGCCAAACCTTTGTGCCTTTCCTCATCTACAGAGAGAGAGAGAGAGAGAACAAGCACATTCTGAAGAGGTAACTAGAAGCGTTGGAACTGAGAGAGAATCAGCTATGGCGAGCGCAGACGTAGAGACCGTGGACTTCGATTTTCAAGAAGACGATCTCATGGACGAGGAAGGAGCCGCCGACGCCGAGCCCTCGGCGTCCCCTAGGGCCCCACAACCCAAGCTCAAGTCCGCAATCACCGGCGTCGGCGCGTCCGCCTCACCCGCCGCCCCTAAAAAGACTAAAGGTCGCGGATTTCGTGAAGATCTCAATGCCGACCGTAACAACCGCCTCGCTGCCTCCGATTTCGACTCCCTCAACTCCTCAGACGGCCTCGAACCCCAACGATGTAAGTCCTCTCTCTCTCTCCTTTTGTGTGTCTCTTTATGTACGTCTTTGGTTTTTGTTGTGTTAGTGGAAGTTTGAATTTTTAGAATTGATTGGTAGCTATGGTTTGAAGACTCTTGGAGTTTAATCTGATAAAAAGAGTTTCTTGATTGAAATTGTAGCTTGGATTGTATGTTTTGGGGAAATTTTCACTTGTTAGAATTGATTGGTAGCTAGGGTTTTAGGATTTTTGGAGGTATTTTTTTCTTTCCCTAATGGAAGAGGTCTTTATTGGATTGGTAGCTGGCATTGTAGAATTCTTCGCTTTTGTTCGCCCGGATTCATTGGGGAAATTTAAGCGGGTGTGTATGTTTTGCAATTCAGTTATGCTGAAAAGTGAATAGGTTCCCGGAAGTTTCAGTTTTTTTAGTTCGGATTTTGGATTTCCATTCTTTAGTTTGAAGTTTGGATTTCTTCTTTTGAGTTTGGACTTTGGATTTATGTCGAGGGATCGTTTTGTGGACGTATACTTCCGTTATTCACATATGTGTCTATAGAAGTCAGGGTCAAGCATATTTTCATGGTACACAGTTTTCAACTGCTTTTTTAATCAAATGTGTGAGGTTGCAGTTTTAATAGGCCATGAATTTTGGAGGGTAGTGCATGCCATAGAGCTCCTTAATTAGTGTGCAACAACTGTAGGTTGCAGGTTGAACCAAATAATCATGTTTGTCGAAGACATTAATCTGTGGCAGCAAGGTGAAAGTTTGGAGCATAGTGGCAGTCAAAATGTGTCTAAATAGTTTAAATTCAGTATAAAAAAATCTTTCGGTATGACTAGAAAGGAACAGTGAAAATGCATTTGATGTGTAGAAAAGCTGGGTTTATGACTTTAATTTCTGGACTTTATGGAGCTTGTAAGCAAGTATGCCTTTTCATATTGAACTTTGGCAGGAACATGATGAGAGAGAGATTCTTTTTTCCTTTTTTCTCTAGGTAAATTGAAAAAATATAGAATATGGGAAACTCCTCCATGGAGCAGAAATCATTCAATTCCCATAATTTTCTCAGTGTAAGCTTTGATATTTGTACTTAATTTCACTGCTTATTACTGTAAGTTCTTTCCTCCTTTCCGGGGAAAATAGGATCTCATTTTGTTGCACTTATGGGTCAAATCTTGTCTTGTGTATTAATTGTGACTTTAAATGCTTGTCTAGGCTCTTAATAGAAACTTCCAGGGGCTAGCCTTCTTTTGTTAAGCATAGCCTACCATATGTTCAGTCTAGGTCTGGAATGCTCTTCTGCATTCTGTGTAAATAACAGGGTCCTAGTTCCTTGGAAGTCATGTTTTCCCTTCTCTGTGGTGCGGATATAGCCTCATGGTCTGTTCATTATCTCACCTACCTCTTTGCAATTTCTTTTTACTACTAGTTCAAATTTTAAACTTTCAACTTCAACTGTAATGTCTTTGATTTTAACCTCGAGTGGGTAATATGCCCTCTCATAGATTTTGGGTAGGTGCCTTGTAATGCCACCTATTCAAGAAGCTGCCCGAATGGGTACCAAGTCAAAAATTCGTCCTTCATTTCCATTATTGATTATAAAAAAATTAAAAGGGATTATATTTACATATTTTTGGCCCACTCTTGCTTTCCATTTCTTGTTTGACTTCTTGCAGTAATGTCAAGACCTTTACAATTCAATTGTTCAGTATCCATCCTGATTTTAATTCTGCTAAATCAAGAATGATAATCTTGTTTTCCAGTTTACACAGAACCTTTTTATGTATTTGAGTTTCATATATTTTTGTAACCATAGGGTAAGGAGTATATTTCCTACTTACATGTAGTTTGCATTGCATCCCCTGACAATTTCTTCTTTTCATTTTAAAAATGTCTGCAGCCGTTGAGGGATGGATTATTCTGGTCACTGGGGTACATGAGGAAGCCCAAGAGGATCATCTACATAATGCATTTGGTGAATTTGGAGAGATAAAAAATTTGCATTTAAATCTTGATCGCCGCACTGGGTTTGTGAAGGTACGATAGGACTTTCATTTTGTATACTATGGAATTTGGATATGCATTTGTTTTTTTTTTTTTTTTTCAATTATTTATTTTTCTGAATATTGTATCTTATTATTGAAATTTGTAAAACTGGGGTAATAAGTCATTCATCAGTTATAAACTGTGGAGAATAACAGAACAACAGAAAGTAAAGAAAAATTATGGGTGAAATCTGTAACCTTGTGTAGTCCAAGAATGGAAATTATTGGAATTTGTATTAAGCATGGAATTTTGAATTGAATGCTAGGAAATATGAGCTGTTGGATTGCCAGCCGTTTAAATTATAAGATTGTAAATTCTCATATCATATGGTGCATATACTTGTGCATATATGTAAACGTGTATAAGAGGTTAACTCTAAGAAATGAAGCCCAATATGCCAGATTGGCAATTCTCCTATTTAACGGGGCATATACTATGCACATATGCATTATGCATATATGCGTGTAAGCAATTAACTCTAAGAAGTGAAGCCCAATAAGCCCATGACCTATTTGGACTGTTTAAAAATGGAAATCAGAAACAGGCATATTCTTTTGAATAAGAAAAGGGTAAGGAGGAAAATTGGAAAGTTGCCCTTTTTTTTTTGCTTTTTTTTGTCTGTGTGCGCATATAAAGTAGCCCGCATACTAGCTTGTCTCTTGGCCAATTCACTTCATCACTTTTGACTGGTTTCTAGAACATACTCTACAAACCACATCACCTACTTAGATCAATTCTGAAGCTTGATAAAAAAAAATTGATTTTGCCTTAGAGAATCTGGTTGACTTTCATAAGGTAACAACGTGGATGAGTTTACCTTCTCACCCTGTTCTCAGTTTTGGCACTTGGTATATTGGCCAGAATTGTAACCTAAGTGTAGACTACATAATCTTTTCAGGCTATTAAGTGGTTATTGGCAACTTTGTATGCCCTGTATTATCTACCGAAGCCAATTTCTTGAAATGGAAACCCAAAAAACCAAAATATCATTTTTGGTTAGAATGTCAACTTCGCGAAACATCAACTGACATGAAACGAGAAGAAGATGTTTCTCAAGCAAAAATTGACATGAAATGGAGACTCTTAAAATGGGGATTTTATTTAAGATCAGTACTTTTTTGGTTTATTAATCAGGGGCTTGAGTGAGGTTGTAGGTTCATTCCTCACCAACATGAAAGCTAGAATAATAATGTGTTATCTGCATGGACCTTCCCTTACTTTGGTTAAGCAACTCAACTGGAAGTTCTTACATCCTAATCACCCGAATGGGCTCAATTATGGAAAATGGTCTTAGGTGGAATGAAGATTTAGAGATGCTGAGTATTGTTGCCAGGATGTTAAATGCATATATCTATCTGTGATAAATTTCTTCCAGTAAATGGAAAGAATATTAACTTATTTCTGTATCAAAAGATTCACAGCAGTTATCTTTCTCGAGCCACATTCTTTTTGCATCTCATAATGAGCATTTAAACAATCTAATGAATGAACTGTTTAAGCCTAAATTTCTTCATTAAGGTAATTTTTCTTGTTTATTTTTGAAAAAATCAATATTCATACGACA
Source organism: Prunus campanulata (assembly GCA_034190965.1). Classification (NCBI taxonomy): domain Eukaryota; kingdom Viridiplantae; phylum Streptophyta; class Magnoliopsida; order Rosales; family Rosaceae; genus Prunus; species Prunus campanulata. Next base: position 21,544,131 of record CM067211.1, read on the forward strand.
ATATGGGATGATTAGAAAGCTATTTGACAACCTAATGGACTAATAGTTGTTTCTTGCTCTTGATTTGAGGATGCATTTGGGAATAGTTATATCCTTAAAGATAATATTGGATGAGTCCGTCAAATGATGATGCATTAGATATTGTTTTCACTGGTTGAGTCCATCAAAAGTTGATAATTGTTTTTTAGTGACTTATTGTGAATTATTTTTGCTGCTAGGGATATGCGCTGATTGAATATGAGAGTTTTGAAGAGGCACAAGCTGCGATATCTGGAATGAATGAAGCTGCATTACTTACACAGATTCTTAATGTTGATTGGGCCTTCAGCAATGGATCCTTCCTTGATGGATCCAGGAAGAAGACCACAAGGTTTTACTTTACACCTAATTTTCTTGTGAAATTCTTAAGGGATGATTCTTTTCACATAAAAAGTAGTTCTAATTGCATATTTAAAGAGATGAATGTGTTTGCCAATAATTAATTCACATCTCGGAGTTCAGAAGAAACTTAGGCCATTTTTGCATTTTTTAACTTTAGGTTATCCATAGGCATCTATAAATGTTAGGGAGCAATCCCTAATGAACTAAGGACTTATATGAAACTTCTTGCATCTATAAATCCGTCACCTATCAACTGTTAATGTCGGGTGCAAATAACTTTTGGCTCCCCTCTTTTTTCCTTCAAAATAGTGCTAAGTGCTTTTGACAATGAAAGAGAGTTTTGAGGGACTTATGTGTGAAAAGCGCTATATGATATTACCTATTTCCAAGTGTATGGTTTTCTTTAAATATCTTGTGCTGACGTTTGTAATTTTTGCAGACCTCTACGAGAACGTCGTTCAAGGAGTCCCCCTAGGAGGAGATACTAATGTGGCATGCATAGTTCTGTCGTGAGGGGGCTTGGATTTTGAACAGTGGGTTGGATATTTTATCATTGAGTTACTAAAGATTTGGGTTGATGTGTGGAATTCACCTATTTTATGGATTCATCTCAATTTGCCCCGGAGCTCTCACCTTTTTTTCCCCTTATTGTATGCTTTCGAAGTGATTTCCCAGTTTAGTCATGGTTCTTATTAACATGAGTACGTTTCTCTAGCGTGATTACTTTTATCTGACTTTGAAGATGCTGCTAAGACCATAATTTTTGTAATTGTAATGTAGATTAACCTTAATTTATCTTTTCAAATTTTTTTTTGTTATATGTTTTGCTGATAATGTCATGTGGCTTTTGTTTTGGAACATTATAATATGATTATGAACTGTTGATGGGGAATATCTCATTCCATGGCCGAAGGTGCAGCCAACCAATGGTGGAATCTATGATATGTTGTATAATCTCTGCGGTTCTTGCTATAAGCAGGAGCAGCCAACCTTGTGGTTCCTAACTTCACTAAGGGAAAAGTTCTTTGAGGAGTTTACTCATGGAAGCAACATGAAGTCAGTCAAAATAAGAGTTATCTTGGGTACACAAGTGATGATCGTGTATATACTGTACCAAGGAGGAGCACTCCAAAGGCTTAAGAAGACTAAAACTGTGTTAGAAGAGGCTGGGCGAAGGTCAAGAATCAATAAATTCTTTCTCAGTGGTACTTCATTTTCTAATGTCGGAAAATGTCATAAATTCGAATCTCCCCTCCTTGTTGATTGCAAAAAAAACTAAAAATTGTCAAGACCCAATGTTCTTAGATGATGGTTATGGTGATGGCGGCAACAGAGGTGGTGATGCCGACAACAGTGGTGTGATAGTAACTATATAGTAACAGTGGTGGTACTAGAAGGGAGTGGGAGATGAGATGCATTTGGCAAGGTGGTTCGGTGGTGGAGACGGGGATGGTGCTAGTGGCAGAAAGGGTTGTGGGAGCGGGGTGATAGTTGGCTGTGTGGGGGAGGTTGGCTTGTCCTATATTTTTTGTGTTTGAATCTCATTTTCTTGGATTTTAAAATAGATACGAACTGAATGAGATTTTAAGGTTGGAATTTATGATCTCTAAATTTCACCTAAGTTCTATATTTTCTTTTTACTGATCGAAATGATTTTAACTTTGAACAAATGAGCCAACGGTTTCATGGCTCAATGGTAAAAGCGTTTAGTGGTCTCATATTCGAATCTCACCAGTTCTCCCTTCCAAACTTTGACAAAGAATTAAAAAACTTGGAACAAATGCCAAGATTTTTGTGTTCAAATACCAAATGGGCCCATACCACCTAACAAAATTGATATTGATTATTTTTTCCAGATCTCAACTTTCCCTGAAATATTGATTTTTTTAATAAACTTTTTATGTCCTGAGTTGAATTTTCAAATCCAAATCCAAAAAGTGTTTTGGAATGTCCATCCGAAACTATAAGCCCACATGGTTTATTTTGGGAGTGTGATTAAAGAATGCACATGAATAAAAGCGAGTGATCTCACTGTTCCCCCTTTCTAATTTTTCTTTGTTTTTTTTTTTCTTTTTTGGTTTGAGTTGCCCTTTCTACTCTCAAACCAGGTTGAATCCCTTCTCCCACTTTGTCCATTTTTGTCTCTTTCTGTAAAGACAACAAAACCTCGAAATTAATATTTTTTAAGAAAGAGAGAGGAAATAATGAACGAGAGAGAAAGTACTGAGAGAGAGAGACTGACAGAGAGAGAGAGAGAGAGAAAGTTGCTACTGCTTGTGCAGGGTTTTTGTACTGTCATCAAAGTTGTGGTTCTAAAATTTGTAAAATAAAGAGAAGAACAGCAAGAGCAGTAGCAGCATCTAAGCCCCTTTGAATTGATAATCTCTCTCTTCTTCTTCTTCATCAAATCATCTTCAAAGTTCAAAACCCGCTCCTTGTTAAGCTTACTCCTTGAGCTCATCGGAATAAATAAAGTTTCACCTACTCATTCATGCATTTGCTTCTCTATTTCTATAGCCTTACAATGATTACCCTAAAATAATGATCTGCCCATTATTGCTTCTTTCTCTTTTTCTTTGAATTTTTATAAATTAACAAGGGCCAGCTTCACACTCCACTCTCCCTCTCTCTCTCTCTCTCTCTCTCTCTCTAGGACACTCAAGCGTTTCTTTGTTTTTCTCCATGGATTCTTATGAAGCTACTAAGATAGTTTACTCAAGGATCCAAAGTTTGGATCCAGAAAATGCCTCCAAAATCATGGGGTTCCTTTTGATACAAGACCATGGTGACAAGGAGATGATACGCTTGGCATTTGGAACAGAGACTCTGCTGCACAATCTCATCATCAATGCCAAAACCCAACTTGGCCTTCTTCAGTCAAAACCCAACTCTGCTACACCTTCTTCTCCTTCTCCTTCAACCTTCAACCCCATCGCAAGGCCCAACCCTTTGTCCCTGTCCTCCATATCTAATCCCTCCTCCCCATCTGCGAACCTTTGGAGCCTCAGCAATCCCATGAGCCCCAGCTCCACTTCTTCACCCTCTTATGCCAATATTGTTAGCAAAAACAGTAACCCTGGTTCTGTTTCTGGGTCTTTGTTGTCACCCACCATATCATCATCATCTTTATCTTCAGCCTACCATTCTTCTACTAGTGAACTTGCTGAAAAATACCAACTTCAGAGCCATCTTTCTTTCCTCAGTGATCCAAAGACTGATGATTTGTTTGATGGAAGCCAAAGTGCTTATAGCAGTTCTTCACTGCAAAAGCAAAGTTACTCTGTACCCAGCATGTGTTTTGGAGCTGAAGATGTAAATTCTGGGGTTGGATGGAAGCCATGCTTGTATTACTCAAGAGGGTTCTGTAAAAATGGAAGCAGCTGCCGTTTTCTCCACAGTGGCTCCATTAATGCTGATGGTGCCTCCATTGATGTTGGTTCTCCTAGCAATGTCAATGTACTTGAGCAGTGTCAAGAGTTACTCAGATCCAATGCTGCTGCCCAGCAGCAGAAACAAGCCGCAGTCTCACATTTTATGGCTGGTGGTACTTCTTTTCCATACAACAAGTGCATGAATTTTCTTATGCAGCAACAAAATGACACTAAAAGGTATATGCTTGTAATTCTGCAAGAAAAAGTATTATGTTGCTTTTTGAATGAGTTTTGGTCTTGGTCTGGTGTGTTAATGGGGAATCTTTGGTTGCATTTTGATGTGTTTCAGGTCAGCGACATCTGCATTGATGATGGGAGATGAGCTTCACAAGTTTGGGAGATACCAATATGAGAGAAACGACATTTCAACTTTAACTTTGGGAGGAAATGTTAATCACAGTTCTAGGCAGATCTACTTGACATTCCCAGCTGATAGTACATTTAGAGAAGAAGATGTCTCTAATTATTTTAGGTAAAATTACTGATCATTTTGTTTCTAGCAATCTTATGATGAAGTGTTTGACATTGAGGACTTGAACTAAAAGCGTAGTTTCTTTGTATAATTATGTGGTTTTGAAGCATTTATGGACCAGTTCAAGATGTGAGGATTCCATACCAGCAGAAGAGGATGTTTGGATTTGTTACGTTTGTGTATTCAGAGACTGTGAAGATTATTCTGGCTAAAGGGAACCCTCATTTTGTCTGTGATTCGCGGGTGCTTGTGAAGCCTTACAAGGAGAAGGGGAAAATACCAGACAAGTAAATAGCAATTTTGAGTCTTCTGGTTTGTCTTGTTTTACAAATTTTGCCCTCCTTCCACATTGTTTATTTTTGCTTTGAATCACACATTTTCAGGAAGCAACAACACCAACAGTTGGAGAGGGGAGACTATCATATCTGCACAAGCCTGTCTGGGAATGATTCTAGGGAGCCTTCTGACCTCAATCTTGGTAAGAAAATAGGCAAACTAACTTTGTTCCTTTGATGGTGTTAAAAAATTCCTATATATTGAGGATTTGTTTTGATTTGATCTCTTTGTAGGATCAAGAATGTTTTACAATACCCATGAGATGTTAAGAAGGAAATTAGAGGAACAAGCTAATTTGCAGCAAGCCATTGAACTCCAAGAAAGAAGGCTTATGAACCTGCAACTTCTAGGCATCAAGAGTAACAATCATCATCATAATCAACATCAATACTATCATGGTCTTTCAGAAGGGTCTCCATTTCCCTCACCAACTTTATCTCATACACCCAAAAATCAATCCCTCATTGTTTCACCAAATGGGAATAAAGAAGAAGTCCTAGAAGGTTGGCTAATCATTATGTTCTGGAGTTCATGATGTAAAAAGAGAAGCTAATTCATGGTGGTTAAGTCATTTCTGTTTCATTTGTTGACATTGCATTTCTCGCAGAATTTGAAGGTAGTCTGGCTGAACAACTGCAGCAGGAGATGGTGAATCCAGCTTTCAATCCCATTGACCATGGTAGTGAGGATGACAATGCCAATGACTTTGACCTCCTTGAATGGTATTAAACTTTTATATATTCAGTCAGAATTATAAATTTGGTCAGAATCTATTCAATTCTGAAATTAATGTGTTTTTTTGGTTTCAAATTTGGTTTCAAAAACAGTATGGAGCACATTCTGCCTGATAACCTCTTTGCTTCTCCAAAAAAATCAGCTGCTGACCAAATAAATGCCTTCTCAACTACTACTTCTGCAGAAGTCAATACTGAAAGCACCAGAGTTACAACCATTTCTTCTTACAACAGTAATAATAATTTACTGCCCACCACTTCTACCTCCTCCAATGCAAATGCCACTTCCCCAAAATCTGTTCTCTCAAAATGCCCAGGTACTGCTTTCCCTATTTAACAAAATATAGCAAAAACACATACTTACTACTAAAATTCCATGGACAGAATAAATTGGTAATTTTAACTTTTTAGGTTTTCTTTTGGGTATGGAACCATTGGAATGTAATTAAGCATGGCCAGCAGCAATGGGGAGATTGACTTTGCTAGAGTAAGCACTTCAATCTCTCACAAGATTTTTGTAATCAATTGCAGTTCTGGTCAAAGGGATTATTGCTGATGATAATACTTAGTTTGTCCATTTTTTTTTCTACATTGCAGAAACAATTGAGAAGCATATACAAGGAAGGAAAAAAAAAGATCCTCTAGCTATATAGCCAAAAGCATACCTACATCAAAAGACACTTCTAGACAAGATCTCAGCAAGATCACTACTGTCATTAATCTATTTATATATATAAATACTGTTTAGAATAATACATAATTGTATACATAAAAGAACAGATGGACTGATTTATTGGAGTGGGGTCTATTTACAACTCTGTGCCCTATCTCTCTAGGTATGTGCTGGACCACAGCAAGTAGCAATGTAACATAGCAACAAAGGGCTAGTTGTAGTAACTTTCATGTGATCTTTAAATTTACTTCATCTTTTACCATCTCTGTTTTTGTGTTGTGTGAGGTGTGTTTAGATTTTTTATCAGAGACCTGACTCCTGTGCAGACCCAATAAAGGGGTGAGCAACAGTAGCAGAAGGATAACTACTGTACTGAAATGGAGCCCCCAAAGGGGGAAAAAAGTTGTGGGAATGGCTAAGTGGAGGGTAAAAGCTGTGTCTCTGCCACCATCTTTAGTTTTTTTGGTTGTCTTTATTGCAGCATCCATCCATCTAGCATTTTAGATTATGAAATAGGCAGAACATAAAAAGAGGACTTTTAGATAATTTTTTTAATTAAATAAAAAATTTGAGGGGGGTTAAAAATAAAAATTATAAAAAGAAAAGTTGTTCTTTCATGTGAGTAAAGGCCTTCTTTCTTTAGGGGACTCTTTTGTCTCATTTTGTGGTTTCTTTTTTAGATGGATGTGAAGGGGTAAGGGCCACACTCTCACATGGGTTCCTGACACCATTTGAATGGTATCTGCCTATCTGGGTACCACGCACTCCTTTCCCTTTCAGTTTCAGTGCCTTTAACCCCTTTCTGATTTTAACATTTGCTTCTGATTTTTTTTATTTTTTATTTTATTTATGGGTTTTAATTCCCATGTGTTTTGGCATGGTTACGAAAGTTCAAAGGATGGATTTGAGTTCATGCTTTAGCTGTATCTTGCCTGTTGATTTGTCCAAATCTTTGGGTCTGCCTCCTTCTAAACAACACCGCTGGAAGCACTGTCAATATGGAGAGCACATCATTACAAACCAAAAAAACAGGGAGAAAATAGTTGTTATAGGGATTGATTGATGACCAATTTTTGGGTTATCAATTAGTAGAGGAACTTTTCATCAAAAATAAAAGAACAAAAGAGTACAACACAAGCATATTTTGGTCATATGATGAGTGAGATAAACGCAAATCACGTAATGAGCGAGATAAACACAAGAGTACATTGCATCCGTGACACGGAAGTTATTTTCCTTGGTTAGAAGCATTTGAGCACATGAATTATATCATGGAAAAGTTTCTCATACCTGGATTACTGACCAACTTGTAGGAGTTTTGTTGTTGTAGATGGTATTGTTGCCGATGTTTAGCCCAACATGTAGAGATACAGCAGGACCACTATAAAGATAGTCATGTTGGATAACTGTACTAATGTGTTGTTAAAATAGTGTTGCCCCCTAATGTGGTTAAGATGTCAGCATCATTAGGGACCCAAATTCTTGCAAATAGCTGGCCACCTCAATATGGTGTTATGGGCCTTTTTGTTCCGCAGTTTGCGTATTTGGAAATTAGTTTGATTTATATTGTGCTTAGTGTTGTGTCAAAATCAACCTAATGAGGAGATTAGTGATATTTCCATGTCATTTTTTGTGGTATGCTTGTTTCTAGTGGGGGAGCTTCGTGTAGCTGTTACATCAAATTGTCACAATCACAAAGAAAAATAAATCATCACTTGAAATTTTTTAATATGTTTCTCATGATTGTTAGTAGATTGATTATAGACAGGTGTTGCTAAGTTTGTGCACTTTCTTGTGTGCTTTGTGATTCCATTATCAACTTTAATCATGGAGACTCGTGAATACCATGGTAATTGTTTAACCAAAACTCAACTCTTTTTGGGTTTCCTGGGTTTTTTTTCCCTAATATCATATCTAAAATGAAAATTTTACCTTATGTTCATAATTCGAAAATTGGTTGGCAGCTATGAAGTCTGAGTTAAATTCAATGGAGAAAAAAATGAGGTATGGGAATTGGTTCCATTGCCTCAAGCATGTCGACCTATAGGGTGCAAGTGGATTTATAAAACTAAAAGAGACTCAAAGGGATTCATTGATAGATATAAAGCTAGATTAGTATCTAAGGAATTCACACAGCAAGAAAGAATTGATTACAATGAAACTCTCTCCAGTCACTACAAAAGACTCATTTAGAGTTTTAATGGCTTTAGTTACTCATTTCAATCTGTATCTCCATCAAATTGATATAAAGACTGCATTTTTGAGACGGGGATGGTGCTAGTGGCAGAAAGGGTTGTTGGAGCAGGGTGATGGTTGGTTGTGTGGGGGAGGTTGGCTTGTCCTATATTTTTTTGTTTGAATCTCATTTTCTTGGATTTTAAAATAGCTACGAACTCAATGAAATTTTAAGGTTTGAATTTATGATCTCTAAATTTCACACAATTTCTATATTTTCTTGTTAATGACCACTCTTCATATCAAGTTTTAGAAAAATACAAACTCCTCTACACTCTATTGTCAGATTACTCTTCTCTTTTAAAGACATAGAAAATTGACGAGCCTACCTCTTTAAATATGCATGGGAGTGGATGGAAAGGCTTGTTGATTATCAACTCAACAATACCCAAGTGTTGGAATTACAGTTACAATTCTTGGAGAGAGGTAAAATTGTTCTTTTTCTCTAGAAAGTATTAAATTTCGGGTTTAGGGTTCTATTTGTTTGTGTTTTTTTTTTAACTGGGAACAAAGAAAATTGTGGGGTTTAAATAGAAAATCTCTTTTATTTCTTATTTTTTCAGTTTGGGGTGTATTTAAGGGTAATTTGGAAAGATAGTGGGGTTTTCTTAGAAATTGTGAAAATTTAAATTAAAAGATGGGGTGAACTTAGAACATGGGGTGAACTAAGAGAAGTGTGGGGTTTAAATAGAAAATCTCAAAAAAAAACTTGGAACAAATGCCAACAAACCTTGTTGTTTCAAGATTTTTGTGTTCAAACACCAAATGGGCCAAAAACTTCACTCAATTACATATATAACTCAAACCCTTTCAAGAGACAAGTTTTTAAAGTACTTCCTTTGATCAAAACAAGAATGAATTTAAGCTCATAAAAAAAAATCAACACCATTGTTTTTACAAACTTCATATAAGCACAATCATTATGAAAATTAGATATCATACATTTATAAGTTCGAACTAAATGTATAACTGAATTGGAATCAAAATAATAACAAATACTTTATTATCCTTACCTCAGAAGTTAAAAAAGCAACATCCAGTTACACCAACAGAAAATGAGATTGAAAGCTAGTTACACTAACAAATACTTTATTATGAAGATATGACTTATGGTGCTTAGGTTTTTAAGTGACAACAACTATTGGGGTTTTTACCTATTCTTAAGATGAGAGAAGCATGGGTTTTGCTGAGAGTGTAAAAGAAAAGAGAGAGATGACTACAGCAATTTTTGTACAAAGAGGAAGAGTTGGAGTTGGCGTTTGATCACATTAAAATATACTTATAGGCAAAATATCTAAATCTTGGAATTGTAAAATTGAAATTAAAATTGTAAAATTGTAGAATTAAAATTATAGTCCGTTATTTATCTATGGATCTTGTAAAGAAGTATTGAAGTAAAAGTAATTAACTAATGAGAAAAAAAAAAAATCAACAAAACAGAAGATTTAAAATGATTGTTTTTGTAGCTGCAGAATTTTAATGGTATTAGGTATGCACTTACCATCAATTTTCTTAAGTTTGCAGGGCTTTCTTCGTCTGTGTTTGTGAAAGAACTCGTCGCAAATTCTCCCTTGGAATCCGTGACAAACCCTGTGTGTCACATCCTAGCATAACTCAAAAACATATGGTCAACCTAAGAACACAATCCTAGTAGAACTCAGGGAGATACTCAACTTGAGAATACAAATCCTAGCAGAACTCAAGGAGATATACTCAACCTAAGAATGCAAATCCTAGCACCACACGGTTCGAGCATCCCCAATACTCGTGGGGCAATGTTATACGCGCATAGACTTTTTCAAAGGGAACTGGGTTGTTCGAAGACACTTTTATTTCCCGAAGGCAACTGGGATGTCCAAAGATATCAATATTTTCAAAGGCATCCAAAATGTTCGAAGACATCAATATTCCTGAAGGCAACCATATTTTTGAAGGCAACACAGTCCAATTTCAACCATTTAACACATATATAAAAATAAATATATAACCAAACATTTTATTAAGTTGGGACATTTTGGAAAAGACCAAAGGAGAGAGAAATATTTGTACAAGAAGCCAAAATTGAAAAATGCCCTTATTTATTTTTGGATTTCCTAAGGAATCCTTTACATTTGCATGTCTTTTATTTGAAAGTTGAGGGGTTTTTCTATCTTTTTGGAAAAGTTTTGGCTTTTTCCAAAAGTAAAAGTTTTTTTGTGGCTAAAACCTAAATTTTCTTATTAAGTTCTTATTAATGCCAAACCCGGTTATCCAAGCCATTCCCGACTCGAGTACTTTCCCAAGTCTCTCTTAAATATTTCATAATTCCTTTTTCCTATAATTCACATTCCAAATCCATTCTTCAAACCGTTATTAACTTTCCAAGCTATCATCAATTATCAATATGCATAAACATTTAAAATCAACTCAACCCAAATCCGCATAATAAAACATAAATATATCATGCTTGAAAAATAAAAGTGATAAAATAATAATTCATTAATATTTAATAAAACTCTCATAGCTTAATACCATTTTTAAAAGAAACATCCAAATCTCAAACACCTCCTAACCAATTGGGGTGAGACCCACCATCTAGGTTAGCTGGGCCTGCAGGGCCCACGACCTCTAATCTCTGGTTTGAAAGTTCCTATTGGTCCAAGGTAATAAGTTAAACTCATCCTAGGAGTTTCGTCATGACCCAACAGTTGGTTTAACCTTGATCGAGGAATTTGGTCAATTATGATTATAAAATTCATAAAAATTGCACAATGGCAATTTAGACATCCCATTCTTAATTCGTAAGTTCCGACACGACCCTAGAGTTCTAGGAAATGACATATTCTCAAACAAGACCGATCCGACGGTGCAATCATAATAAACCCAAACATCACATCATAGGCGAAATTTCGATTTGCTGATCAAATGGTGGAATCTCGCACAACCAAGCATATCGTCGTGCTTAGGACAACGTTGGGATAATTTTAGGACCAAAATGGGCCGCCATAATGGGGCCCATGCACTGCCACTCGCCGCCGGCAACAGTGGATGGCCAAATCACCGACCAATACCTATACCCACAGTTCAAGCACAACCAGGGTAGTCTTTTTTATTCTTGGACCCCGACCAAAAAGTGGCCCAAACTTTGTAAATCACAATCGGCCAATTTGGGGGTTACAAATCAATCTCTCAAATAGCAAAATCAATCCTAACTAGCTACACAATCAGCAAGAGCACGAGGAGAGGATCGAAATCCATACTTGGATCGACGTCAACGGTTACCGGAGTCGCCGAAAATGGCAACGAAAAATCTCGAACCCTCTAGGCCTTTCTGAGCTTGTGTTGTCGCATGGAAGGGTTGGGATGGCTACACTCTTGCCTTGACGGAATCACTGGCCTTGGCCGGTCATTTTCCGATCGGTCTCGCCTTCAGCCGTCACCAGATGGCGCCGTTGTGGCACCGACAATGCTGCTGAGGCGCTACGTGCTGAGAGAAAGAGAAAGAGATCGGGGTGAGAGAGAGAGAGAGAGAGAGAGTGACCCGCGTGGGCCAGCTTGTGTCCTACTTAAAAATCCGATTTTGCAATAGTTACAGTTTTGTCACTGCACTTCCGTTAACCAAAACGGCTTTGTTTCAACTCCGATTTGGGCCCATTACGTGTCTAGGAACTTGTGAGCTTGAGCACTAAACAATGGAAACAAGGAAAATTCGAAAACTAGTCTTGAACAAAGAGTGAACCCCAAACCACTTAGAAAACCTAAGTCCTTTCACTTTAAAATTTTGAAAATTAAATTAAATTTTGGGACGAGATGTTACAATTTGTTTGGGGGCATCCCTACCTTTTGTTGGCTCCTTGATCCGTTTGTTTTCCTCCATGTATGTAGCTTTTTGGTTTCCTTAAATTATTTTATTTAACCCCAAAAACTTATGGAATATCCTCTCCACATTTTGAGTTAACTTTCTTTTGCTTTTTAGGTTTATGTGGGTTTTAGTTTTCAGGGCATTTTTGTTGTTGAGAAAAGATGATATTTCATTAAACGCATAAGAAACAATACATGACAAGAAACTAGCATGATAAAAGGCAGCCTCATTAAAACTTTCTCGAAGAAAAGATTACTTGGGGTAGGAAAGAGTACCACCCACGTGCTTTTATGGGAGGCATGCTTAAATAATTTATAAGAGACCCCTTTTTTGTGGGGCCCTATGCGGTCACACAGAGGGCTCACCTTAGAGCACTTCTAGCAGTTTACCCTTTGCCATGGCAAGGGGGGGCTAGGGCAGCTACTATTCACGTGAATAGTGGCTGCCCTTGCAAAAGGTTGTGGTGTTTCCACCCATTGCCATGGCAACAACTATTCACATGAGATATGAGGAGAGAAATTTGTATAGAGTTTTGGTGTGGGAAGTGAAAACTATGACTAAGTATTTATTTTTAAAAAAATCTGAATTTTTTTGTATTTTTTAAAGATTTTTAAAGATTTTTTTTTTAAAATGTTGTTGTTGACGTCAGCAAACCCCCACTTCTACTTGGGCTCATCTTGCCTGAGGGCTAGCCTAGTTTCGTGGGCCCCAGCAGCTGCCCAGGCCAGCCCTTGCTGCTGGAAACTGTTTCTTGGCCCAAACCTCCCCCAGCCCCCCCCCCCCCCCCCCCCCCCCCACCCCCAACCTATGCTGCTGTAAGTGCTCTTATAAATAAGACTTGTCCATTTATGCTTCGTGTTATGTCAGATGGCCAGAATGTTAAATGTGACACGTCACATAACACAAATACATTCCTATTACAAAGCCAATTAACTACCAACTTCTAAGTAAAATGTTAAATGAACCTACAAAAGTACTGGCCAATTTATGCTTAGTGTCATGTTAAATGACATGAGCACAAGTACATCACTGTCACTAGTACAAGCACATTTGTATTACATAACTACCAACTCATAAGTTATAATCCTATATGAGTTACAAATGACCCAATTTCTAAGTCCATCTATGCTACAAAACTACTAATTTATGCTTTTTAGTTAAAATATTATATGAGGCTACAAAATTATTAGTTGATTTATGCTTGCTAAGGTATTAGCCTATTTATGCATGTTACGTGTTGCGAATTTTGGATAACCTGAAAACAAAGATTATTCTAAACACAAATTATACTCGGAAGTGCACAAGGTCAATAGTAATTTAGTATAGCAAGTATGAGGTCATTCCAACTAGGATTGAGTTCAAATTTCAATTAATTTAACCTAATTTACTTCACAAAACACTTTAACTACTCTACTTTATATAAATGAGAAATTAAACATATAGCATACTCATGTAAACACAAAGGGGATTTTTGAATAAGTGATTTAATTAATTAGAACAACGAAATTAAAAGATAAAACAAAGTAGAAGGTCATGAAACACAAAGACGATAAATTTAAATTGATGAAACTACTAGGACAATGAATTCACCAATAGTAATCCAATCTAGCCTTTTAAACACCCACCTATTAATTAACAAATTGTTGTTGTCGCTTAATTTTTCTTTTTCATGAATTACCTATGGTATTTAGGCTAACCCAAATATTTCTACATGTAATTCACCTATAGTATTTAGGTCAAATATGAACACACATAGAAACTCATTAAGATCAATGAAAACCTCTAATAAGCATGTAAACCCCAGAAGCATGACAATTAACCTAGAAGAATTACAATGATTTTTTTTTTCTTTTTTTAGGACATTCCTGTTGAGAGAGGCGACAACATACTAAACTCACACAAACTACACAGATGCTAGGACTCGAACCCAATGCAGAGGCTCAAGATCCATTTAGTAATAGCTAAACATGTGTTTTTATGTTTTAGGTTTGCAAGTGGATTGTGGCAACTTTATTAGCTAATCTTCTATTATTTGATATTTAGGTATTGGGTTCTTTAAGATGCAATAATCTCTTCTTTAATATAAAAAATTAAGAAATAATTTTAAAAAAGGGGACAAAATGGGTGGAGCGTACCAATACATATTTGCATACTACGTCTTTAATAGGTTTAGCTCACCAATACAATGGATCCATCTCTATTAAAAAGGTGATACACAATGTGATATATAAATGTGACATGACTATTATTTTTGATGTAATAAAAGATAAATATTCCCACATTTAAACCCACTTGGCCATTTTTAACTCTTGTTGTGATTTTAGTCTCAGACATTTGAATGGTCTTTTCTTTTTGATACTCCAACTCTAGTCCCTTTCATGAGCTTGAAATCTAAGTCAAGCTCTATTCTTTAACGCATCTGAAAATATTTTACAATGTGGTAACTGAAAATTGAACTTCCATTTTTGTATCTCATTGACACAAACATTTCACTAATACATGCATTTCACAACACATTTTACAGTCTATTGCTAATAATTTTAGTTGTTGACACCATCAGTATGGTCAATAACAGGAGTCATTGAAAATGATTGCATTTAACGAACTATTCAACACAATGTTTTTTTCATAGGATATTCAACACAATTTTTTTTTAATAGGATATTTAACACAATGTTGAAAACACGAATTTATATAACTTCCTAAATAAAAGTTTATATAAAAAAAATTTGGGTTAGTAATTTATAAATTCAAACGAAATAATTTTGACTAGAAATGCTCAACAAGAGGGAGTTCTATTATATAATTCATATCCACAAAATAAAAAATACTTAATTCCCTCCCACCAAAGAAAATGAATATTTAATTCGCATCCAAACTGGCCTAGAACTTATCAATTTGCAGCACCCAATTTTCTTTGACTGAAACGGAACAGATTTTATATTCAAAATTTGAATTTTGGGATAAAAGTTGGATGCTTTTTAAAAATACTTTTTATTCTTGAAATGGTTATTAAAAAAAGAGGGTGCGTGGGACAATGTTGGAAGTAGGGTTATGATGAGTGTTATGACTGTAATCACACATTTATATATAATTTAATAAATTAATTATATATATTTAGCCACACACAATCAAGCGGGGTGCTGTTGACAATTAACCTTTCAAGTAGATCTGAAATCTACCACTCCCCAGTCTCCCTCAAAAGATAGATTCCAGTGAGAGAGAGGAGAGAGAGACAGAAGGAGAGAGAGAGACTTTCCAACTCTCTACTGAGCAAAACCCACTTGTCTACACTTGAAACCCTACTGAGTGAGTAGTAGTGATATACTGAGTCCAACAACTGTGTTGTTTTAGCCCCCCAAAAACCATTTTTCTCTCACTCTGTTGTTTTTCTCTCTCTGAAAGAGAGAGGCAGACCCAAGAAAACCCCCCATGGGTTCCTATGAAGTTACAAACATACTCTTCACTAAGATCAAGGCCTTAGACCCAGAAAATGCCATCAAAATCATGGGTTATCTTCTCATACAAGATCTTGCCGAGAAAGATTTGATTCGCTTGGCTTATGGTCCGGAGACCCTTTTGCACTCGCTGATTGTGAGGGCTAAAATCCAGTTGGGCCTTTGCTCGAGCACTTCGTCGACATCTTCCACACCTTCCTCTCCTTCACCGCTAAACCCCATAGCCAGACCAACTAACGCCAACCCATTTTCACAGTCTTCCCCTAGAATCCCGAACGGTTTTGATTTTGGGAAAAACCCATCTTCTCCCTCCTCAAATGCCTGGCCACTTTCTGGGTTCCCAAACAACTCCATTAGCCCAAAGTCAAGCCCTTTACTCTCTTACGACAATATCCGAGCCGGGTCAGTTTCACTTCCAGTACATTCACCCCGCTACAGCAAGGATGGTGGGGGTGATGTTTGGCCTGGCGGCGACCTCATTGACGAGCACCAACTCAATGAGTACCTCTCATTTCTCAATGAGTCTTCCTCGTCGAGGCCCGAGGATTTCATCGATCCTCGGCTCGAATTGGGTCATGGAGTTCCTGATTGGGCTCATTCTGTCAACAATGGTGATGCCCATTTCCACAGAAGGAGCTATTCGGCTAGCGATGCGTGTCTCGGGTCCGAAGATGCTGCTTTGGGAGGTGGGTTCAAGCCATGCCTTTACTTTGCCAGAGGGTTTTGCAAGAACGGAAGCAATTGCAAGTTTGTGCATGGCGGTTTTGCTGATTCCTTGGACGGTTCTGGTGCCATTGTGGGGTCTCCGACTAATCTAGACAGTTTCGAGCAGCAAGACGAGATGATGAGGTTGAAGACTGCCCAGCAACAGAGATTAGCTGCTGCTTCTCAGTTCATGGGTGGAGGGTCACCTACTCCTTACAGCAAGTACATGAATTTCCTCTTGCAACAGCAAAATGACCCTCAGAGGTATGGAGTGGTCCATTTTTCTGTTTGCTGTTGCTTTTATTTGGGTGTGGTTATTGATTTTGAGTCTGTTGGAGACAACCCATTTTGCTCTTTATAGATTATTTTCTTTGTCATTAAGTGTGGTTTGTGTTGGTTATTGATTTTTTCTCTTTTCGGGTTCAATTGTTTTTTTCTTGGTGGCATTCTGTTGTATTCTAGAGTGGCAGCGATGATGATGGGGGAAGAATTTTACAAGTTTGGGCGATGTCGACCTGATAGAAACGACCTTTTGGCAATGTCTTCAGTTGAAAAGGCGAGCTCGGCTTCAAGACAGATCTACTTGACATTCCCAGCTGAGAGCACTTTTAAAGATGAAGATGTTTCAGAATACTTCTGGTAAAATTATACATCATATTATTTCCTTATTATTTGTTATTAGGACCAAGTCTTCGGTCAACCTTCAGTATGAGTTAAGTTGCTACTCGGATTATTGGTAGAATAGTTTTTTATTTTATTTTTATTTTTATTTATGATAATCATGCCTTAGCCCTTTGGTCAGCTTTCCTGACAACCAATTACTCAGTAACGGCAATACTTACCATGCCAAGGTTTTAGAGTGTTTCTAGCCTTAGTGGCATCAGTCCTTTATGTTTGAACTTTTTCCAGAATGATAAAGTTAAGAAGTTGTTCAAGGTTTTCATTGCCTTGAAGGCCTCCAAAGCATCATCAATTGTTTATGGTCAAGTCTTGGATAGAGGTTGTGGCGATTCAAAACCTTGACGTTAGTTTGCTCGTTTTTTCATTTGTAACCCTGGCCTTGATATACTCAGTTTGGTTCTCTAGGGGAGTGGTACCTTGCATTCCAAGTACTGGATATTCAGAAACAGGGGTTGTGCTTTTGCTTAAAGTTACCCCTGATAGGAGAAAATGTTTGCACCACCTTGTCATATCACTTATATGTGTGTCCAACAAATAAATTTTAAATTTCAGAAGTTCAGTTATATTTTTGCTCCTCTACTAGGGTTTTAATGTGCTTGCATTTCATCTTGTATGACAATCTATTTGTTTGGCTGCAATGAAAAGGTACGTTTGTAACTTTACTATTCTGATAAGTTAGCTATTATGAGAAGAAATTTTGGGATTGTTGGCTTGTGTATTTGGATACATTGTCAAGAGTCTAAACCAATAAGGATTGCTCTTTCTATCCCTGCCTAATGCCTGCATAAGAGCCTTGCTAGTCAGCTGTAAAATTTTATACAGTGTGCCCATATCATGCAAAGAGCACATTGAACAGGTTTTGATGGCTAATGTTAAGTCTTTTGTTGACCCCTTCACCTGCTCCAACGTGACACTGAAGATCTTGAGTGTCTTTAATAGCCATTTACAGAATGTCTGTGATCTATTTGCTCAAGGCCATTTTAAACTTGTAAAAAGCTGTTTGGTTGTTTCTCTTATCTTTATTAAAGATATAATTAATTTCATTAATTATCCACAACAATGATCAACTTATTGGAACACAAAGTTATTGCTGACTTCCAGCATATATACTACTGTGTATTGTTACTTAAATATTCAGTCGGTCCTCTGCTGTGAATACAAGTGTATCGTCATCCATCATTTGATATCAAAAGATACATCTGATCTAGTACTCTCCTGGAAGAGTTTCCATGACTCACCTTTTATTTTTTTTACACTAGCAATGAGACATCATTGTTTGAATCTGTCACATAACACAACTAAATATTGTTGCATGGTATGCCATGATACGATTTAGTCATTGATGATTTTTTTTTTCTTTTATAGAAATTAGATACAGATTAAGCTTGAAAAATTGAAATAACGAGAACTGCACGACCTTGGAGTTCATCTATGCAATGATTATTGGAGACGTCCTACAGGATGTCATGGTGTGAATATGACAATAATAGGAAAACAATTTTTGAGTTCTTGTGGTACAATATTTAAATCTTGAGTGAACTCATAAACACTTGATTTTAAGAATGGATGGCCAAATGTGGTTTGAATATTGTGTAGGGTTTACTGTTACAAACCAAAGGAGTTCGTTGTATTATTACAAGGGAAGAGATCATAATGTCATTCTTATATTGTTTAAAGGTTCAGAACTTGGAATTTCTATTAAATAGTTCCTTTTTGTACTTTTGAAGCAAGTATGGGCCAGTTCAAGATGTAAGGATTCCATACCAGCAGAAAAGAATGTTTGGTTTTGTTACATTTGTCTACCCAGAAACTGTGAGGCTCATATTGTCCAAAGGAAATCCTCATTTTATATGTGATTCCCGTGTGCTTGTGAAGCCTTACAAGGAGAAGGGAAAAGTCCTGGATAAGTATGTATATCATTGCTCTTTTACAATCTAATCTTATGCCTTCTTCACTTTGCACTGATGCTTTAACTGCTGATTGTCTACAGGAGGCAACAGCAACAACAACATCTAGAGAGGGGAGAATTTTCACAATCTTTGAGCCCTGGTGGTCTTGATTCTAGAGATCCCTATGATCTCCAACTTGGTTAGTGAAACAAGATTGGATACTTTTCTTTGTGACATATACTCTGTTTGAAAGAGAATAGGGTTAAATTAATTTTAAGATGGCTTCTCATTTGGCTAACAATTAAAAAAGAAAAACTCTCTCTCTCTCTCTCTCTCTCTCTCTCTCTCTCTCTATACACATGTATGCGTATGCACATTTATACATATTATTGTTCTTGTTTTTATTGAATGCAGCATCACAATTCTCGTTGATTTTTTATTACTTGAATTTGTTTTCTACTAGGGGGAAGAATTTTCTATAGTGCACAGGAGATGCTATTGAGAAGAAAATTGGAGGAGCAGGCCGAATTACAGCAAGCCATTGAACTCCAAGGGAGAAGAGTCATGAGTCTGCAGCTCCCAGACTGGAAGAATGACCGCTTACCCCATCACCAGCGCAGTCTGTCCGTTGGTGCTCATGTTCCCTTAAGTCCTCAGTCTCATGTGCAGATCAATCAAAATGTCATTCCGTTTGATAGCATTAAACAAGAAGTTTCAGAAGGTTGTCTGATTGACAGTAACCGTTCTAATATACATATTTAAACTTTAAGATGAAGCATTGGGTCACTGACTGCTGAATATGCATGTTGCAGGCCACGGTGATATTCCAGCTGCCTCAATTTCTGTGACTGCTGCTGTTGCTGAGCAGCACCTTCAGAAGGAAGATAATTTTGCTTTCATTCACAATAATGGCATTGGCAAAAACAAGGAGCAAGGCTCCTACCTGGAAACTCCTGATCTTCAGAAAAGGTATGGAGCATAACTTTCATACCAAGAGAAAGTTGACAATAGCAAACAACATTATATGATTTTATCTATAGTGGTGCTTTTGTTTTTCTGGATTTTTCTAGTTTGAGCTTCCATTATCAGGTCCTTTTGCATTTTCTAATAATAAAGATTTTTTTTTTCCCTTCTTTTGTGGTTGTCATGATAGCAGTGTAGAGCAGGTCCTTCCTGATTGCCTTTTTGCTGCTCCCTCAAATTCAGCTGGGGATCATCTGTCTGACTTGTCAACCACTATGTCAGATCTTAATGATACCATCATAACTGCTGAAAAAAAATCATCATCATCAGTCAATTCTGCCAGCTGCATGGCTTCTCATTAATGCTGATTGATTTTGCTAGGGTAATAGCTAATTCATTTTGTTCTCTGTAGATGACCTTGCTAGGGATTGTAGTCATGCAATCAAACAATCTTTTTATTATGTTGGGTTCTGTTCCTATGCAGGAGAGTAGAGAAGCATATACAAGGAAGAAAAATCCTCTAGATGTATAGCTGAATTATACCTACATCAAAGAGTAGATCCATAGAGAAGATCGCAACAAGGTCTCACCGTCATCAATACATACTGCTAACCGATACTACATATTTCATACGCAAGGAGAAACGAAATGAATTACGAGAGTAGGATTTATCGCTTTTGCTACTTTGTACCCTCTCTGTAGGTGTGCTGACCACCAAACAGGCTAGACCAGAACAAGGATTGTAACTTCTATCTACACTCTCATATACACAACTTTTCTCTCTACTATCGTATTTTCCTTCTGATGTGAATTTTTGCTAGTGTTTAAGTTTTCCATTAGAGTATTTGATGCTTTTTGTACATATACTTGGACAGAAGTTTAAAGCAGACTTTTCATAAGTATACAAATTATTATATCACTATAGCATGTATGATACGGATGGGGAAAAAAGCTATGGCTTCCCTTTGGCCTTTTTGTTTTGTTTGGTCATGATTGTTCCTGTCTGATGTTGCAGCATCACATGATCACCGAATATAGGGGTAGAAAGGGGATTTCATATAACAATTGATCAAAGTTTTCTTTTTAGGTGGCTTGGCTTTCGTAATGTACTGTTTTTTGCTTTTTCTGCTAAATTCACATGTGGGGCAACAACCAAGTCGTCACATGGGTGCTGACATTTATATAAATGGTTTATCAGGCTCTATCACACTCCTTTCACTTTCACTTTCACTTTCACTTTATTGAAATGTTTGTTTCTGAATCTTTGTATTTTTGGAAGCTGGAGCCCTCATGCTCTCTCTGGCCTAGGTATAAATTATGTTATGCTCTATGTGCCTATAGGGATGCCCAATGGGTACCCATTCAACCATATGCCCAAATGGGTACCCATGTGCTAGCGGTGACAGTGGTGGTGGTGGCCGTGGTTGTACGGTGGTTTTAGCAGTGATGATGGTGATTGGTACCTATTGTCTATCCCTGTGCCTAACTTGTGTTGCTAATGTTCACTTTTATTAGGTCAGTTGGCCGGTGAGCGGTGGTTTTAGCAGTGATGATGGTGATTGGTACCTATTGTCTATCCCTGTGCCTAACTTGTGTTGCTAATGTTCACTTTTATTAGGTCAGTTGGCCGGTGAGCTCGCCTCCTTGCTTTCGAGTTCTAGTCTCTCTTCATAGGTTAGATTAATTTAGAGTATTTTATTGCTTGAATTAAAAGGAAAAAAAAAAAAATGGGCAGGAAAACGGCTTTTCAACAACTGGAACTGGTGGATGAATTTATACTGTTAACTCATGGAACGGAAAATTCTCCACATTAAATGAGATGATAGACTAATACAGAATGGGAACTAATTGCCTTTGTGCGTTTAAACTTTTCACTAATGCTTTTGTCAGTTTTCCAATTTAATAAAAGGCCGAAATTTAAAGTACGGTTTGTTTGGATAACTTGAAATTAGACACAATTCAGAAGTTATGCTTTTGTCAGTTTTCCAATTTAATAAAAGGCCGAAATTTCAAGTACGGTTTGTTTGGTTAACTTGAAATTAGACACAATTCAGAAGTTTTGAAATGACGGATTTTGGGTAGAAGTTTGAAACTCTAGGCACCAAATGAATATTTGTGTAAACTTTTGTTGAGGCTCAAAAAATTCAAGGCTAGGCTCAAATATATTTTGGCACAATACAACACTTAACTGGGAAAGAAGCCTAGTATGCAATAATTTGTCGTATGTGCTTGCGCAAGTTATGGTCCGCATGCCACGCCAAGCAAACACGCAACCTGCCATGTAGAGAGGTCGTAACGAGCCTGTAAAATATACTGGTTCTATGAACCCGCGCTTACTGTCCCGTCAAGCACCGTTTAGCTAGGCTATAGCCCACTGCAATACGGGAAAGCTCGAGCACAAACATGCCAGGCAACGTGCAACGCCAAGCGAAAAACTTTTATTTTGGCACCAAGCCACGCTACAAGTTTAAGTGGGCCTAAGCCATGCGAATGCCTGGGGCTTGCTGAGCGGGTTGTGGTATGGATGGTCACGAGTGTTCATGAGGCCCATTGATGGACCGAGGAGTGGAAGTTTTGGGCTACTTGGGAGTATCAAAACTTAGGCCCATTTCTTGAGCCCAAACATATGGGTAAGCATAAAAAAGAAAAAAATGAACCAACACCTTAGAAAATATCCAACAGCCCATCACCTTAAGAAAAGGCCCAAACACCTTAGAAAATATCCAAAGCCATAGCCCACAACACTTGGAAATATTCCACATCAGTCAAAATATTTAGCACCTTGTCAAAACCAAGGCATACCCATATGCACAGGTTGCTAGAAATGAAACATCCTTTAGACCAGCACTCTTACCCATTTCCTTCCTTAGCAAGCTTTGGCAGGAAAAACCAGGGAGAAAGCAAGAGGCGCCTCACCCAAAATGAAGGAGTCCAGCCGTAGGAAAACCTTGGAACCCAAAAGGCTTCGTCCTTATGCGCTTGGATTGGGGAGATTTTACTAAATAGGATTGAATGGAAGAGAGTGAAGGAAAATGGAGAGGATGACTTGGTAAAATTAGAGCTTCCAGGGCCTATAAAAGGGGGCATTCCATACCCAGCAAAACAACCACATCCAGAGCAAGCAAGCATCCTTACTCACTGCTGGAACTTTCAATTCCAAGCCATATTCTCCCATCTTCTTATTTTCTTTTCTGGAAAACAATCCAGGAGCATGACCAAGCTTTTGTCAAGCGACTGGAAATTTACTCAAGACACCCCTCTCTATTTCCATCTCTCTTTCTCTTCCTTAGCCAAAATCCCACTAAATTTCTCTTTCCCCTTGTTCTGAACCTTTGTTTTCCATAAGAAATCCAAGCTCTTTCTCTCTATTGCTATACTCATGAAGACTTAGCTCTCATGCCACAAGCTTCTCATGCCAAGCCATAATATTGATTTGTAACAATTGTCTATCTTGTTGGTGAGAGGAACCAAAGTGCTTCCTAAGGCTCCACGAGCTTTTCGAAGCACTCTTGGGGGCCTGGTTCTTAAACTCAAGCAGATGGGCAAGCATACTCTCCCACTGCTGTTAGCACTAGATTTAAGCTATATATATATATATACTCTCTCTCTCTCTCTCTCTCTCTCTCTCTCTCTCTCTCCAAAATCCCTATTCTAGATCTGAAACACTTGTCTTCTGAAGCCAAGTTGAAATCATGGGCATCACCTTTTTGGTGAGAAATTCGAAGGTGCGACCAAGCATTCGTCAAGCTGTCAAAGGCCCAATCAAACAAGTAGCAATTGCTGGAACACCCGTTCCACTATGTTTCAAGCAAAGCTCTTTCAGCATCTGCTCCACCTTTGTCATCGAGCAATGGCTTCACAGTAGCAAATGTATCCTTCTCATCAAAACTTTCAATGTACTTAAGAGCCATTGAAGAAGACCAAAGCACTCCCTAAGATCTCAACTCTTTCGGGGTGTTTTGGGGCCTGGTGCCGCAAACTCAGACAAGGGCGCAAAAGAGCTCGATCTACTTCGTAGTAGTCCAACAAACCCTCAACAAAAAGACCCAAACAACCTTCCTCTCTCAATCACTTATATTAAAAATATTAAAAAAAAACTAATTTTTTTTAAAAAAAATTCTATATCGAAAAGAATTTGGGATTCGGTAGTCATGAATTCCTATTTTAAATTCCAATTAAATGGGCCTTAAAAAAAATAATTTAAGGACAATCAATTTTGAGGGAAAAAATTACTACCATCAACACCATCACTACCTTTTCTAGTACCACTTTTCCCTTATCATGACCACCGCCCTTTCAACATTATGACCACCACTATTATAAGTTATACCACCATCACCGTTACCATTTTCCCTCCACCTTGCTACCACCTTACCACTAGCATCAACATTACCACCGTCACCATCATCACAATCACCATAACACAACTGCCATTGGTCCAGCAAACTAATTTAAATATCATTATTTTTGCAACGGTCTTGTAACTCAAGTGGTTAAGAACATTTATTCATGCACCGGAGGTCTTAAATTTGATTCTCTCCTCTCCCAATAGCACTTTTATATAATAAAAAATCCATTAATTTTAAACTTTTTTTTTTGCAATAACAAACTCTAGACCTTTAAAACTCTTTTTTTTTTTTCTTAAATAAAATTCCATAATTTGAAATTCTGGTTACTCTAAGGGTCATGCTACCACATTATTAGATCACTTTGTAAACCACCTCTCTAATAAAGGTGAAGCACACCAATACAATGGGTCCGACCTCTATTATAGAAGTGGTTAAGGTGGTCTATAAATATGGTCTCCCTAACATTTCCCTAAACTCAATTATCCCAATGCCATCATATTAGAAAAGTTGACTAATAAAATAACACACTTAGATTTAAGAGAATAAAAAAACTTAAAATTCAAGAATGAAAAATAACTATAAATGTAAATAATATAAGATATATTTTTAATGCTTTTATTTATCAAGCGGAGCATACGAGGAGGGAGCAGGGCGAAAATCGTAATTCCCGTACAAGCCCCATCAAAAGAGGCCCTATGAGGAACTGACCATACGACAACCGTTTTCGTCCCCAATTTTCAACAATGTAATAAAATTAAACAATCTAAACTCGATCTTACAAACAAAATCTAAACTCAAATCCAGAACGACATGCTATGACTTAAGCCCTAAGTTCATTTTAGTTTTGCAATTTCTCTTTTCACTCTTCGTTCTGGCCCCATTGCTGCCCACCCTTTGTTGCTACTACACATCGCATGCCCTAAGCCCCCAAATCAGGTACCATTACTTTTCAATACTCATCTTTCGTGCAATTTGTTTTTCATTTGCTATTTTCCTAATTGATTCATGAATCATGAATGGTGAAAGAAGAAAGTTATTGAATATTGATGATTTGTTAGATTTAATAGTAGTGAAATGCTATTGAAAATTAGAAAAATGCTTATGGTTTACTATTTTGCTCATCAAATAAAACTCTTGATAACAAATCTACAATCTAATTTTTGCATGTAAAAATTTGAATGTGGAATGAAACATTACTTGTGTCATCCCATTTCTTTTCTTCTTCAAACACGAGCCATTTAATTTTATTAATAAAATTAGAATGCAATTTTTATAGCTCAAATGGAATGGGCTTTAGCATTTATATTAGTAATTTTTATGGTGAAACTGAAATAGTTATATTATATTTTAGACTATTAGTGTTAGGGGTATTGTTAGTAATATCTTCTTTAATTGTTTAACATACAATTTTAATTTAGAAAAGGATCGAAGAGATAAACAAGTTTGGACTGTAGAGAAGACTCACCCTCGGAGTGTGCTTTAAAACCTATCCAAGTCCTTCGCCAATTTTGATTTCCCTACTCCACCTTTGCTTGAGCTCTCCAAGTTACGACAACGGTTGTAACCTCCAAAATCTCCACACCAAGGTTATGCTTTGGTGAAGATGATGAACCCACAAGGAGGACTAGATGCTAGAAAATCATCCCTTTGGTAGCCGACCTTCCCTTGCTTTAGATTAGAGAGAGTTCGATTTTCTTTTATTCTCGACCTTGCAAAGAAAAACCCTAAAGAGGCGAGGATGAGCATTCTTATGCTTATTTGACATGTAAGTAAAATTTTCATACAAGATTTCTTGATTGATTGCGTTCAGTGTAGTCACTCTGTAGCAAACACCCAGACACTTATCTTAGTGTCATCTACATGAAAGGCTTGAGACCAGTCATCCTCACAATTGAGCAGATACAGTGTATGTTTTTCTTTTAGAGTATGAGTTTAAGTGGGAAATGTATAATGGATCTAACTTCTTTAGATCACTTTCGACGTAATTGCTCTTATGTTTAAACTTGGATAGTTAATTAAACAAAATATCCATAAAACACTCATCTAATAATTGAGTTTTAGGGCATATTTATGAAGGAAAAACTATTTCTAGGCATTTCTCAAATACACAAATAGGATAATGAGCTATCTAACATGCATTTCTACTAAATACAAAGAAGAGGAAGCAAAATAGAAACTTAGAAACTCATACAAATTCTATTGAACCCAAATTTTTTCTAAGCTTATGAAATGTTGCACCATAGACTCTTTAGAACTACTTTAAAGAGAGGGACTAGAGATGTAGTTACCCTTGGAGTGAATCCTAAACCCTAAGAAGGTGTTCAAGTAGAGTGTTTGATCTCTCCTTTCTTGATTATTCACTATGGCTCTCCAATAGGTAAAATAGTGTGCAAGTCACCAAAGCTCTTCACCAAAGATGGATGGAGATGAGAGATAGAGAACTTGGGAGAGTACAAGAGTACTAGCTCTTGCTCTCCAAAGTGGTTGGCCAAGGGGGACTTGAGAGAGAAAGGTTTGATGTATCTTCTCTTCCAATTTTCCAACTTGAAAACCCTAAATCAAATGGTGCTAGACATCTAATTTATAGATCCATGTTATGACACATCTCTGCACCCTCCCTTTGGTAGGCCTAATTTTGGGTTTTTTTGGTCCAACACATTTATTCCTCAATGTGTCACATATGTCCAAAGTCTTATGGTTAAATTCTTAATTATTTAAGTCATGTAGGACCCAACTAAGTTCATTAACTTTAATTGTTTAAAATAAACTTTTCTAATTAGTTTGATTAGTTAATTACTTAATTAATTAAGTCATTAAATTGTCTTACAAGTATTGATCCCGGTCAATCCTTGTTGACCTTGTCAAGTGTTTGGTTAACTGTTGTGTAAGATCCCACATCGACCAACAGAGAGGGGGTGATGTGCCTTATATGTACATGCCCGCCTCCATCTAGAACTAGGCCTTTTGGGAGCTCATTGGCTTCAGAGTCATGGGAACTCTGAAGTTAAGCGAGTTGAGGCTAGAGCAATCCCAAGATGGGTGACCCATTGAGAAGTTGCTCGTGAGTTCCCAGAAACAAAACCGTGAGGGCAGAGAGGGGGGCCCAAAGCTGACAATATCGTGATACGGCGGAGCCGATCCTGGGATGTGACAATTTGGTATCAGAGCCACTTTGCCGTGTGGTACTAGTGTGCCGATGAGACGTCGGGCCCCTAAGGGGGGTGGATTGTAAGATCCTACATCAACCGACGGAGAGGGGGTGATGTGCCTTATATGTACATGCCCGCCTTCATCTAGCACGAGGCCTTTTGGGAGCTCATTGGCTTCGGAGTCATGGGAACTTCGAAGTTAAGCGAGTTAAGACTAGAGCAATCCCAGGATGGGTGACCCATTGAGAAGTTGCTCGTGAGTTCCCAGAAACAAAACCGTGAAGGCAGAGAGGGGGGCCCAAAGCGGACAATATCGTGCTACTGCAGAACCGATCCCGGGATGTGACATGTTGACCTTTAACTTTGACCAAGCGTAAAATCTATTTCTCTATTCTATTTCTTAATCCATTCCATTGTAGTGTGCAATCTTATAGGTTCTAATTAGCGAGGCAGTGGATAAGTCCGATTCCTTCTGAATCGAGAATGAATTGAATCCCTATTAGTGAAGGCTAATTGTTATTAGACCTTACAAGGCTTCCACAAGTCATGAGTGACACCTAGCTATATGTAATGACTACCCAAGCTAAATAGAATTCATTGGAGAACCTAGTCAGTTGTAATTGCAATGCAATCCGCTCATTTTGTATAACAATACTTTATGTCACATTATTAGGATATGGTTAACTTGTATTAAATCCCAGTGTTAAATTTCTACGTTATATGATTCACTTGGAGGAGATTGCAAACTTTGCTATTGCAATCCTTTCCGATACTTTGGCCCAAGATTCACCGAATCATATCTCTAGAGTACTCTCTCTTTTTACTAAGAGTGGAGATTCCATATTGTACATTCACATGTCTTTGTGAGCTTATCAAATATCCCGATGATTGCCTTTAAACCATATCTCCCAAAACGGTCATATAATGATCTCAAATATAAACCACTCGTCCACAAGACAATTGTGATGTCTCACGTCTGAGGACTAATTTGCATTATCACAACTTAGAATTACTTGTTTGACACTTGTGAGTAAAACTACCATACAAGAATTCTTAGTCGATCACGTTTAGTGAACTCTATCTCTATTGAGCGCCTACTCACCTGTCTTAGTGTCTCTACACGGATGACTTGGAACTAGTCATCCTTTCGATCGAGCAAAAACAGTGAGTACCAGTCTTTATGGGTCACCATTTGCCCAATTGGTGATCGTATGAGTAGAAACATTTTAGGATGTGATATATCATAATGGAAAGGTGTCATGAATCTAACATCTTTAGATTAGTTTCCATATGTATCGTAATCCACAGACTTGTCACTTTATTGCCTATGTATAAGTTTCCTAAAGTGACTTTCATGCTCTATTAATTATGTGGTGTTATGTCCTTAGAAGGTTTTTCGTTTTTGTATGGTCTTATAAGGCATATTTCTAACAATTTCCAACACAAAGAATTGTCAGGCTTTAGTGAATTGGAAGTAACAAATTCAAATTAATTTCACCAAGTATACAAACTAGGCTTGTATTGGATGAGACACACTTGAATGCATCAATGATACAATTTTTACTTTGACTAGGTCTTGATGTTAGAAGCTTCAGACCAAATTCATACCATCATATCAAACAATAGATCCAAAAAAACCAAAGACAATCCCAAGACAAGAACTAATGTGGTTCACCAACTAAGCTACATCAAGTGGCTATGATGGCTATGATTTATTAATGTCAAGAAGATTACAAATTGAAGAGACAATTGCCTCTTCCAATCACCCTTAGGCAATCTCTTACTCCTCTAATCTGATCTCCAATCTCAATAGAGAATCCTCAATACACACAAAAAGTATACAATAAAACTAAGTTTTTTGTGCACCCTGGATTGTGTTGGCATGTGTTGAGTCCCATATTGGTAAACTATTGCGTCGATGTGAGCTTATTATATAAGTGATTACATAGAGCATCATTAGTGAGTAGTCCTTTTAAGGTCTAACGCCCCTATAGTGAGCGCTTCCATTGGTTATGAAAGTTGATCTAGAGTCCACTACATGGTTTTTGATAAAAAGTTGCTAAAGAATTGCTTGTGGGCTCCAATAAGGACATCATGCATTTAAATGAGAGAGATTATGACACTCCAAGTTGCTTTAATTTTTTTTGAGTCCTATATCTGCAAAGTACTAGGTCGATCTGATCTACATAAGCGATTGTAGGAAGCTGAATTAGTGACTAACCCTTTTCTGATCTTCAAATGTCATGAATGGAAAAGTGATAACCCTAACATCTAGTTTTTCTTTACTAAAAGGTCGATCAATCTTAACATGGTTCGTACGACCATGTTGCACCGGATTATGAACAATTTAGATGGCAGTCTTATTATCACAATGGAAACTCATGGGCATTTTGAATTTGAACCCAAAATCTCTTAACAAAATTTCTCAACCAAAGCAGCTCATATACCCTATGTGACATACCACCAATTTTAGCTTCAGCACTCAACCTAGCCTCCACTTTTTGTTTCTTACTCCTCCAAGTAACAAGGTTACCGCCAACAAAAGTAAAGTACCTAGAAGTAGAACGGTGGTCTATAATCCTCCAATAAGCATTTGTATACAACTTTACATCTACATGACCATGCTTGGAGAACACTAAGCCTTTACTCGGAGCCACTTTCAAGTACCTTAGAATACGCACAACAACATCCATATCATCGTCACTTGGAGAGTGCATAAACTGACTTACCACTCTCACTGCATAAGCTATATAAGGATGTGTATGAACCAAATAAATTAACGTCCCTACAAGTCGCTCATAACGCTCCTTATTAGTAGGAACCTGATCGGGATAAATCCTAACCTATGGTTTTGTCCAATAGGAGTATCAATTGGTTTACAATCTAACATACTTGTTTCTGCCGGCAAATCCAGAATATACTTCATTTGAGACAAAAAAAATACCATGTTTAGGTCTAGCATCTTCGATCCCAATGAAGTATTTCTGCTCACCCAATTATTTCATCTCAAACTCAGAAGCTAGATACTTCTGAAGACACTCTATCTCTATGAGTAACCAAACTTCCTCATTGATGAGCTAAACCTAACAAACCACACTCTCGAAGATTACTTCAAACACTACAAGGATTTTCTCAATTTTCACACAACACCCTTTTAGGAAGCCACATGAGTACCCATAGGAAGATCCATGTACACCTCCTTCTTGAGATCGCCATGAAGGAATGCATTTGTAACATCAAACTGTAATAAAGGCCACTCCAGGTTAGCAACCAGAGACAAAAGTACAAGAACACTATTATTCTTTTCTACAGGAGCAAAAGTCTCCTGATAATCCACTCCATACTTTTGAGTATAACCCTTTGCTACCAATCTGGCCTTGTAACGATCAATAGAACCATTAGCTTGCTGGTTTTTTTTTTTCTTTCCAAGGCTTCCATTTCAACATTCATGGCATCGACCCACTTGGGGTTCGATAGAGCATCTTGCAACTTAGTTGGAATACATACACTAGATAAATATGATAAATATGACTTGGGATAAATGATGACTTGACACATAATTATTAATGAGATATTTTGTTTTGGCATGT
This sequence comes from Prunus campanulata, assembly GCA_034190965.1. NCBI lineage: Eukaryota > Viridiplantae > Streptophyta > Magnoliopsida > Rosales > Rosaceae > Prunus > Prunus campanulata. The sequence continues at coordinate 21,575,018 of CM067211.1, forward strand.
ATATTAGGTGAGTGTTGCACTTCAGGTTTTCCACGAGTACTTTGTGGAGGAAACTGATAAGTAGATATAGGCACAACATTAGAATTTACCTAACTTGTGTCACTGGCACGAATTGATTCAGACAATGGCAAGGCATGGGGTTATAGTGTCGCCATCAGTTACACCATCATCACTCGGTTCATCCACAATTGACTAGTCCACCCCTTATTGGTGACATGTTTCCACCCCTTATTGATGGAAAAGTTACAATTTATTCTACATTTCAAAACTCTCTTTTTCTTGATGACTCTCCATTTCACTCATCCGTCCCCCTGAAGTGGAGAGGCAGGAGAAGGTTGAACATAATACGAAATGTCTTCATGAAACATTACATCCAAGGTAATATGCACTTTCTGAGTTGGAGGATGGTAGCACTTGTAGCCTCTCTGAGTAGTAGAATAGACAATAAATACGCACCCCATAGCACAAGGATCAAGCTTACTTTGTTGATGAGGGTAAACATGGACATACGCCATACACCCAAGCATCTTAGGTGGGAGCGTGGATACAGAAATTGGGGAGACACATTCTTGTAACACTTCAAGAGGAGTTTGAAAGTTTAGAATCCTTCTGGCAGTATGATAATCAAATAGATTGTAGCTAAAACAACATGCCCCCAAAGGTAATTGGGAACCGACATATTCAACACTAGGGAGTGGGAAACTTCATGCAACTGACGATTCTTCCATTCAGACACACCATTTTGTTGGGGTGTAAACGGAGTTGTCATTTAATGAATAAAACATTGATCACGGAAGAAATTGAGTAGACACCATGGCACAAATTTTTTGAAAACCCAAGTTGATCAGGTGCAATCATCAATAAATGTAATGAACCAACAAAATCTATTCGAATCAATCTTAGCAAGACCCTACACATCAAAATGCACTAAATCAAAGGGCAACGCAACTTATTTTTACTTAAAGGGAAAACAATATAGTGGCTTTTGGACAATACATATGTTGCACACTTGAAACTAGATTAATCACAAGAACAAAATAAAGATGGAAACAAATGCTTAAGAAAGCCAAATGACGGGTGTCCCAAGTGACAATGCCATTACCATATTTTTTGTTTTTCTTTGACACTGCCACTCTTAATGTTATTAGCGACTCGATCACGAACTGCTTCTATCGGTAATGTCAAGTAGCATAATCCCCTTATCATTTTACCATGCCTAATTGTCTAGTGCGTCCTGAGATCCTAGAAAGAACAATGTTTATAATAGAAAGTAGCAAACTCATTAAGTATTGCAAGTAATCAGCCAACAAATAACAAATTATAATGGATATTCGGAACTAGTAACGCACGTGACAAAGACAATCTAGAAGTGAGGGTTATTGTGCCCTCGCCAGTAATTGGAGAGGGTAAGCCATTAGCACTAGTTATGTATGGGTCACATGTTTTACTAGACAAATTATTAAATAATTTAGCATCACATAATTTAGCACCAGTGTCAATTATCCAAGTATTGTAAAAAGTACACGGTACGGAGTTAGAAACGCAAAAATTTGTAGACGGCACAGTGGGTTTAGTCTCTCCTTGATTCATAGTGCAAGCAGCCTTAGGGCCACGCATACAGGCTTTGTAGTCAACAAACCAGTATGGGTAACCATGTTCTTTAAAATAGTTTCCGGAAAGATGATCACCTCCATAATGAATACACTTGTGGGTTCCTTGGAGGGGACTAGGTTTGGCCTTGGCTAGGCCGGGCTGGTTAGTGGTCTAAGAAGGCCCGGGTAGGCGGAAGCCAACAAAGAGGACTGACGACTGGTTGTTAGGGTTTGCCTTCATGGTAGCGGCACTGCAAGCATGGTAATCGCCGAGTGTTGTCCTCTATCACTATGACATATGCTTCCAAGATAGATGGAACAGGAGTAAGAGCCAAGATTCGATTACGAAGTCCATCAAATTGAGGGTTAAGTCCTCTAAGAAAATCATAGACTCGATTGATTTCAATTTCTTTCTGGTGTCGAGCTACATCACTTGGATTGGTAAGTTCATTGGGGTGCAAACAATCAATCTCTTGCGAAATAACATGTAATTTCTCGTAAAACACATTCAAAGGCTCACCATTATGACATCTCACAGATTGCCGTTAGAATTGAAAGAAAGTAGAAGTATTTTGAGTAACAATATAGGTTTTCTAGATAGCCTCCCAGAGAGCGATATCACACTGCTCAAACAAGGCGCACACCTTCTTCGTCACCAACATATTCATTAAAGTCATGATTGCACCAAACAATTGTCTTCTTCCCATTCAACATATTCATTAAAGTCTTCCTTTGGAGCTTCTTCCCATTGATAAATCCAGCCATATGACGACCAGTAATCGTAGGGAGTGCACTACGTGACCAAGAGGAATAATTGGATCCTTCCAATTTTTTAGGGGTAATAGGGACAAAATAGTCACGAGAGGGTCGATCCTCCTTGGTACTAGAAGTGCCAATAACATCACCACCTTTTGAATCATCACCCATGATTGCAGCAGAAAACACAAAAAAAAAAAAAAAAAAAAAAAAAATCCTAAAAGGAAAATTAGGGCACACAACACAAGCAGAGAGAGGGAACAACAAGGTGTGGAAAAACCCTAAAACAAAATAGGGTTCGGCATAGGTTATTGAACAGGTGGGCACGACACACAAGGTTACCAGAAAAGTGCTGCTCTGATACCATGTTAAACAATATGTGGGAATTTTCAGATGATTATTACTCTCCACTTTAGAGGCAATATATATAGTTTACAAGAGTGTTTTACAACTATACTAGCTATACTAGGAATCCTAATTACATCGTGATAAAATAGAAAATAAAGATAATTCCTAAAATTAAGTCTTACAACTCGGGACAAAGTAGAACATGTACTATAATCTAAGAGGCATGAGATCATTAAGTTTAAGTCTTAGAGCATCTGTAATGCGCTCCCTAAACCACCTCAAATTTTAGGGAAGAATTGGAAGAATACCACTCGAACCATACTCCCTATCCACCTCCTAAAATAGGGGGACCTCTAGGAGCTCTTAAATCTGAGGAGAGAGAAAGGACTCCTAGTGGCTCTCTATAATTTAATGTTGCTTTGTTTTATGTATATTTTAAACTTTTAGTTAATGCTAATTCTTTATTTATTTATTATATTTTATAGAGATGAACCAATTATATTGAATTAAAAAATATAGTCATCCAAAACTTATTTTCTTTTTCATGAAGGTGCTGTAAATAATTTGAATTGTAATGACCTATTTCTTGTAGCTATAACTAACAATTCAAATCGTTAAAAACGTTTAAAATTATAGCAACTAGGATACCTAGCTAGTAGCTTTGAATTAATATATAAACTCTAGGGTTAACTAACTACTAAAGAAGGAGACTTTTGGCCCTCCCATCTTTGGTGTCCTAGGATCAACTGAATATCAGCATTTTGTCTTAGACTAAAAACAAAGAGATGATCTCATAGGGGTTGCCTAAAGAGAATTGATGGTATAGAATCACTTTTAGCGCTCCATTAATATTATAGTGTGAGTACAAGAAAGTTTTCCCCTTCACGCAAACCATTTGAAATGGTGAGTCAATTTGAAAGCAGCAAATTCAATCCGATGCAAACCTACCGAATAGCAGAACATGAGGGCAAATTGGCGTATGTACCATCTTCGGAAAAGGGCCTTTGACCTTTCTTTTTTCTTTTGAAAATGAAGTCTATATACCAGTAGCCCCAAGCCCTGAATTAATTTGATTGGATTTCAATTTTCCCGAGTTTTTGTTTTGGAGGACAAAACAGAAGAAAAATGAGGTCATGTTAGTAGGTTGAAAGTTGGAAACGCATGCTTGTCTGTGGCAAACGTGCAGAAATATTCTGATTCCTGGATGGTGGTACAATAATTATATATGTAACAACAGGGTATGTAAGGAGAAGAGCAGGTTTCATACCCGTGGGCCAACATATCTATGTACCAAAATGTACTGCCCTGATTTGGTTTCCACCAGAGGAAGATGCTTCAAATCATGGGTTTTTGGTTTCCACCAGAGGAAGATCCCCGTGACTTTTTTCTAATGTATAAAATTTGGGGCCAGTTTCATTTTTCACGGGTCAAAATATATTTTACTCTCTTCTTCACAGTGAAGGGGCCACCACAGAGAACTACGGTTGGATAGAGTGAGAGGGTGCAGTGCTTGGGGAGCAAAGTAAAAAGGTAAGGATCAATTGTAATTAGTGATCAATATCTTACAGTTAACAGAGTTGTAGACGTTTGAGTTGATGTGTGTTGTAGTTGTAGACGTGTCCAGTTTATGCCTCAAGGTTCACACGTGGGACATTCCTCATTTAGGTCTTTTTTTTAAAAAAAAAATGCCTGCGAAATTAGAGTAGAAGGATTGAAACCACGACTCGAATATAAGGATAACTGCTTTTAACCACTTGAGTTACAACCCAATTAGGTCATTATTAAATGGGCAAAAGCTCTGTGCGTGAAGATAACACCTAATAGGAATTGTTTTGCAAAACAGAAAAACCTGAGAAAATTTAATCTTTAGTAAGCTTAGAAATCTTAGGTTTTTATTTTATTTGTGGTTACAATGCTCATTTTTGGGTAGGCATGGTTTTACGAGTAATTAATAGGAAAAACCGGATATGTTTGTGTAGCACAATAGGCTTTCACGTTTTAACTCAACAGTTTATGTTTCTTTTCTTGTTGGAATTCTGTGAAGCAATGGAAGGTGGCAGCTCAAACAACGTCGAAAATATCTTCCTTCCCGCCCACGGTATCTCCTTTCCCATGGCTCTCTCTCTCTCTCTCTCTCTCTCTCTCTCTCTCTCTCTCTCTGTTTCATTTCAATATGTTCTATTTTGAAGTTGAAAGAACTTTATAATTATAAACTAAGTACCAATATAATAAAAATATAAATGCAGAAAACTAAGTGCCAATATAATAAATTTATATCACAATTGGTCTTTTTTATTTTTTTTTAATTTTTTTTAATTTTTTTTTTAATTTTCAATCTTTTAATTCGATGACTAAAAAGTGCAATGAACCGATGCATGGGATGTATCGCAGAAGGACAAACCTTTGTCTTACACTAGGATACATTTGGCTCATTACTTTTGGATCTGCCTTTGCAACTTATAACAGATCCAAATGAGTTACGAAACCGACAGAAGGAACTTGAGAAGAAAGAAGCACGGATTCAAGAGCTGAAGAAACAAATTGAACTAACCAAGCTTCATTTGGAGGAGATGAAGAAGAAGTCAGGTGCAAAGGAGAAAATGGAAGCTTTCAATCAGCTGGTTGAGGCATATAACCGCATGAGAGAGGAGTACAATGCATGGTTGGCTGAGAGATCGAGGGACTCCAACAAGTGAACAATGATTGATTCATTTTCAACCCTCCTTGGTCAATGTTTTAATTGCAATTAAGTTAATTCGTAGTTAATTCACTTCTGTGGGAAGTAATTCTGTAATGTATGAATCAACTTCTATCAGTATACTTTGTGCTATGAATTTGAGCTTCACTTGTGCCCTTGAATTTGAGGACTACAATTAGAATTAGGTCAACAAATTTGATTTAAACATATAGAAAGAAGAGAAGAGAATTGACCAATACACTAAATGACTGCTCTTAATACGAGTACACACATTGGCTAAAACTTTGTTCTTCTCATTGAACCTAATCTGGTATTTGGGTTGTTTATCAGGAGAGAAGAGACCAAAGTGCCTCTCAATTTCTGCAGGACCCTTTTGGTTTTCGTCAAACATGGCAAACAAGTAGGTTTCTACAGGTTTTCCACTCCTCTTTGGAGTCCCTCCCTTCACACTGTCAATCAAATTCTTGTAGTAAGTGCTTGCATTTTCAACTGTGGCTCCTTCCCCGCCTTCCGATGGCCAACCGGTCTCTGATACAACGATCTCCACACTCGAACCGCCGGCTTTCTCAAGAGCAGAGTACAAGGCATCCACAGCTGCAGCAAAGAGATTTGTGTACCCCAATGCACCATCTTGTACTATCACCCCAGGTGCAGCAAATAGGGCATAGCCAAGGCTGATGTCTTTGGTGTCACCGATGTAGCTGAAATAAGGATACACATTGGCAAGAAATGGAGACCCATTACTTGAAAGGAAGGCAATGATAGGGTTTATGTATGAACTCGCAGCATCACTAAATGAGCCTGTTGACGGTGGATAAGAACTGCCCAACAGAGACATATCTATGGCTGTTGAAACTTTGATTTGGTCCTGTAAATTGGCAGATGCAATTGCGGTTTTAATGTTTTTCATGGCTGCTAGAACATATTTTGCTTCTGCATCTTGGGGTTTGATCTCATTTCCCACTGCAATGTACCTAAACTTGACATCAGGAAAGAAGTTTAGGACATTGTCTTGAACCCAAGTAGTGGCAGCTGCAACGTCATTTCCAAGAGACTGGATGTCTTGGTTTCTAACGCCGACGATGAGATCGATGTTGGATCCTTTCAGGGCTTGGAGAGTTGGAGGATTTGGATCAAAAATTCGCATTCTTGTTATGCCATTTGCTTGGTATAGACTTATAACTTCTGGATCAGGCGGCAGGTTGTTGGCAACCCGACCATAACAAACTCCTATTGACTCTGCACCTATCTCAAATTCAATCAAAACCAAATATGAACTACATCATGTCAGGCTGTGAATGTTTCTCGCATAAGTAGAGCATAAAAACGTTTTGAGCCTAAGAAAGCACTTTTGTCTACTTCTACCAAAAGATCGTTTGAGACTATTTCCGGAAGAATCAAAAGTGATTTCTAACAATAAACATTTCTGAAAGAACTTCTAACAACAACGCTTAGGAGCATAAATGCTTCTTACAGAAGTAGTCCTAAATGGGCCCTAACTGTTAAGCAAAATGTTTTTCTTAACATTTAGAACCTTTTGTTTTTTTTTTCCTCTCAGAAGTCCTTAAATATAAACATACATTGAGACATGTAGGAGGGATGTACCTGTTGTTTTGGAGCTCAATGTCAAAAGCCCAAGAAGTAGGAACGCAGAAACCACATATGGTTTGTTAGCTATAATCTCACAAAATGAAGCCATGATGAAAATGATTGGTATAACAAGCTAATGAATAGATTGGTAACTTTGTATTGCCTTCTTTCACTAACAAATTACTTATATATAGAGCAAAAGGGCCTTAGATTAAATTATATATCATGCAAATGTGGGGTGATCAATTGACTAATCATGCCAGGATTACAAGAGACAGAATATATATCTTCCGATAAAAACTAATTTGTATTTCATTAACGTATTTTAAAGAATAATAATAATGGTTTATATCATGCTAACAGGCTTTAGAATCATAGGGATATTTATGTATTTGGCATGTTAATGCTGAAATATAGAACACTGAAACCTTATTTTAACATGCCTATCTTTCTCATTATTTAAAAAAATAAAAAATAAAATTCTGATAATACCAATGACCAATGTCGGCCAACGTCGGCCAAAATTGTTGTAAACATAATTATATTATATAATACTTTCGTTATTTTATAAATAAATAAATATTTGACTTTTTCAATGACAATTGGGTCAATGACAATTTCCACTTCATTCATGAGTTCAAATTGCATGTATAATAAATATAAAATTAATAAATGACTTGCCAAGTTTGGTCGATTTGCATCATATGAGGTCTTTACCATCCTTAGACCATCTCCAATCATATTGGGGCTAAACTCAAATTTCCACCCTATAAAATACAACTATTCATGTATTGCCCAGACTCAAAATGTTTTTTCCTCCAACCTTGCAGACTCAAAATTTGAGTCCGTACATTTATTAAATTGTTTAAGAATAGTTGAACTCTATTTTTCTATTGTCGTTAATTTTTCTTAAGTTGATTTTTGTTTATAGCTTCATAATTTATTTTTCTAAACATTTTAACCTAAAAAAAATTATAATTTCACTTAAAATTTGATTTTAGTGGATTATTTAATAAATGGGTAGGTATTTATAGAATTTGGAATGAGTTTTAAAGTTGAATCTCATGTAGATTAATAAATAATATAATTTTGACTATTGGGTTTAATTTGGGTCATTGGATATATTTTTTTTTCGTTAAAATCAGGCTTGGACAATCTGGGCCGTTAGATTAAGCTTACATTTAAAAAAACAAATTACAAAAGCATATTAAATGTAGCCGTTGGATCTCAACGCGTATTTGAATTAAACACAACATGCGGCCAACATTTAAAGGAAGAGGCAGACTTCTCTTGCAAACGGGCCCCACTCAATTTGCACTAGCACGTGGGCTGTTTTGAGGCTTGCTTTTGGGCAGAGTTTGGGCCCACAAAAATTATAAGTCCAGGCAATATTTGAGGTGGAATTCCACCCAAGATTTGAGATTTCTCAAATTTCCACCTCACAAAATACATGGGTTGGAGAAGTTTTTTGGACTCAAAACCTATAATTTGGATTTCCACCCATTGGGTTGGAGATGGTCTTAGGAGACTTTCATAAAACGAGGATAGCACTTGAGTTCCCTCACCTTCTTTAGAAGCTCTACATGATTTGCTTGAAGTGAAATTCTAGTCGAATTTTTTTGGCTCATTTTATTTTTACTTAACTAAATATAAATTTCCTCTGAAAAAAACTAAATATTAATTTCCTCTTTACAACCACGATCAACGACATTCGCTATATAAGTAGCTAATTTCTCTAGCAAGTAATAAGTACAGTTCCATATGAATTTGACCTTCACTTGTGCGCCCATGTAATTTAATAATTGTTATTCTCATTCATGCAAGAATAATAGTCGGACAACAATTAGGTCAACAAATTTAGGGTCAGTTTGGCATTCTTGTGCAATGAAAATAATCTTTGTCGGATTTGTGGTGAGAGAAAGCAGTTTGACGTTTGGTAAACTTTTTATTAAAAATGTTGTAGGTACTGATATCCTGCATAATCAGAAAATGATTCATGCATAATCATTAAACCCAGCGCCTCTTCAAAACTGATTTCCCATTTTTTTTAAAAATTACTTATCATCCCAAATAAGCAATGCCAAACGGGCACTTAATATAAATATATAGAAACAATAAAGAAGAGAAGAGAATTGATCAAAACACTAATTAAATTACTGCTCTTAATACTAGAAGACGTATTGAAAATACTTTCCTCTTCTTTTTTCTTTTGACAGATTAAACTTTGCTCTTCCATTGAAACTAATTTAGTACTTGGGTTGTTTACCAGGAGAGAAGAGACCAAATTGTCGCTCAGTTTCTACAGGGCCCTTTTGGTTTTCATCAAACATGGCTCCTTCCCCACCTTGGGATGGCCAACCGGTCTCCGATACAACGACTTCCACAGTCGAAACGCTGGATTTCTCAAGAGCAGAGTAGAGAGCACCCATAGTTGCAGCAAAGAGATTTGTGTACCCAAATGCACCATCTTGTACTATCACCCCAGGTGCAGAAAATTGTGAAGATATTATTATTAGTTGTTTAGTTTTGAGTTGTTTGAATAATCCCTAAGTTGTAGGAACGTAGTTGTAGAAGTTTATCTTTGACTGTTTCTCTAGCCAGTATCCCATGAGATTAGGACTTGTTATTCGTGGGATAATGCTTTAGCTTTTTACGTTGGTTTCAGTTTATGTAAAGGCTATATAGCCTAGTTCTTTTATCTTGAATAAACACTGTAAGAAAACTTATTTTTCTTAATTATATTCTCAAGCAAAACTTAGTTAATACCAACAATTGGTATCAGATCCTCAATTGGGGTAGAGAGAGCATAAGGAAGCTTGCAGCAACAAGAATTAATGGCAAGAGAAGGACGTAGGTTCGTGCAACCAGCGATTCCACGCTTCGATGGCCATTATGAACATTGAAGCATGTTGATGGAAAACTTCTTGAGGTCCAAGGAATATTGGGGCCTAGGGGAGAATGGAATCACGCAGTATGTAGAGGGTGCAGAGTTGACAGAAGCTCAATTGAAAGCCCTAGAGGATCAGAAGCTCAAAGATTTGAAGACCAAGAACTATCTCTTTCAGGCCATTGATAGAGCTATATTCAAGACCACCTTGAAGAAAGATACAAGCAAGGGCGGATCTACTGCTAGGCTGGAGTGGGCTCCAGCCTAGGGGAAGATTTTTAAATATTAAATATAGTTAAGTTTATATAGTTAAGTTTATTCCCCAAATAAATATAATAAACTAATAATAGCCCAATTTAGGTAAAGTAAATAATAGCTTCATTTAAATAAGCCCATTCCTAAAACATATAGGAAATGATAAATATCAATTCAAACTTATATAAATTTGATTAGAAATAGAACTCATGCTAAGGCTCTACCAACTTGACCTATTCTAATCGTACTGATATTGAGCTACACCTACAGAGAGCAAACATTAAAAAAATTCTTCTAGCCACCCAAAACGCCATATTTGAACCTTGAGAGCCTAGAGGAAATAGCTCTCCTCCTCTAAAAAATTGTACCAACCTATCTTCAATGGTTCTTCAATCTTGGTAAGTTTTTTTTTTAATTTTTTAAATATTTAATTTCCAATTTTAATTGTTGTTGTTAAGTTTTTATTTAATTTCCACTTCATTAGGTAAGCTCTTTAAATTTGTTTTGCAATCAAACATATTTTTTTGAAGTTGGACAATGTGTTTGATTTGATATTTATTTATATTTTGTACTTTTTTGTGTTATATTTGCTTGTAATGTGACTTTGTTTGATTTATAAAATTTTATTTACATTTTTGTTTCATGAGAAAAAAAACTTATAATATATCTCCTCAAAAAAAAAATTATTTAGCCTAGCCCTATAAAAATTCCTGGATCCGCCATTGGATACAAGGAAGGATATATGGGATTCAATGAAGAATAAATATCAAGGCAAGGCGAAAGTCAAGCGTGCCTAACTTCAAGCTCTTCGTAAAGAGTTTGAGATGCTCAATATGAAGGTTGGAGAGTCAGTTGATGAGTATTTTGGAAGGACTCTAACCGTGGTTAACAAGAGGAGGATTAATGGAGAGAAGCTGGAAGATGTAGCCGTTATCTAAAAGATTCTGAAATTAATGACACCAAAGTTTGACTATGTGGTGTGTTTGATTGAAGAATTAAAAGATCTTGATAATCTGTCTATTAATGAACTACAAAGCAGTCTTCTAGTACATGAACAATGGATGAATGGCCATGCAATGGAAGAACAAGCATTGAAGGTGAGCCAAGAGAATCACTCTTCGGGGAGAGGAAGAGAAAGAGGTCGAGGAGGCTTTCAAGGACGTGGAAGAGGACGGCAAGTGATAGGACCCACCCCGAACTCCTCGGAATCCAGGACGAATCTTGTGGAAGTTCCGACAACATATTGATGCTGAAGAAATGAGACTTTATGCCAAATTTCAGCAGAGTCCCCCCTAAAAAATGAATATTTCCAAATTTCTCAACCTGTTGAAAACACAATAACACCAACTGGCAGCATGCACAAGTTAACAACATGCAATTAACAACAATGGCCTCCGGCCTTACAATCCACCCTAACATGGGCAATATCAGAGTAGTCTAGAGAATTCAGTTTACAAACGAAAATGAAGTTCAACAGATTAGAAAAGATTAAAAGTTCATCCTACGTAAGCTCGGGATTCGGAAGTTCACGACTCGGCTCTGCTGCTCAGTTCAGTCAACTACTGTTTGGGGGGCGCAAAACAGAAAAGTGTGAGTGGACAAAAACAAAGTTGAGTTCACAATGAAAACAACATAATATAACCCAACCGTTTAGAAAACGATGTCGAAAACCATATGCATTCACAATTGATATAGCTATATATAAATATATAGTTAGGTCAAAACCATATGATACTTTAATACTCATCCCATTCAAACCTTTTCCTATTATTCCCGAACCAATCTCTCGAAACGCAAGCGAGGAAGTATCCTCACCGATAAACAAGTATATATATATATATATATATATATATATATATATAATATAATATAATATAATACTTATATAAATATATATATATATGTATGACACTACCAAGTTTTGTACCGGTGAAACAATCTAATTGGGGGATTGTTTGACTAGTCCACATGGAAGAATCCTCAATTGACCATGTGGCTAGGGAACGAGCCGTCCAACCGGGGGACTAACTCTACCAGCACGTACAGTAGAATCTTCAAAACTCTTACGCTTGTGACAAGTCCTACGCGAGCAGACTACCCCGCTAAGGGTCTACGAAACACCCCATCAAGGGTGCCCGGGTTCCGTCATATCCAAGTATCACCACATTTCCAAATATCTAATTCCAGTATTCCAAATCCGGGGAGGTACATAGGGTAGTGCTTATAGCACTTCAAACTGACATAAACTTTAATCCATTCTCTTTCAATAATCTCATGACCAACACCCCACGTATCCCACACATAACCAAGCATAGATAGAAATTCTCGAAAATAATATATATCAAGTCAAGATACTCGCAATATGCCAAAACCTGAATATATTGCAATTACTTTACAAAAATATCAAGTTTCCACCATAAAATATATAAGAAATTCAATAAAAATAAATCATTATGCATAGTTTTTCCATAATAAAATAATACTTATTATTTGAAAACAAAGTCCACTCACAAATAGTCCCACGTTGCTTGACCCTGAGAGGGTCCTGCCTGCTGCATACTCGTAGTTGGAGTACTTATTTAACAATACGAAGGCGAGATAAAGTAAAGTACTTCGAACGAGAACTTTAATTAGATTCATAGTTTCCCAAGATTAAAGTATGTATACGACGAACGAGGTGTCCTAAGGTCCAATTACGTGTTTCGAATGATGAGATAGCCTCAGAAGACGCTCGGTCAATCGAGTGGTCAAACTTCCCAAATTTGGTCAACCAGGCCCACGGGGCCACGACCTCCAATTTTCGATCCGAAAGTTCCTATGGGTTCAACAAGATTTAATATACATGTCCTGCAAGTTTGGTCAGAATCGAGCGGTTGGATCGCTCGCGATCGCACAATCGAACTGTTACGTTTAATGCAAACTTTAAGTCATTGAATCGAAGTATCCGAGACTCTGATTCATGATCCGCGAATTCCTACATGATCCTAGAGATGTCTAGATCAACATTTATGAAATTGGAGTCGATCCAACGGTCCGAACATATCGAACCCGGATAAGGCCTAATATGTGATATCCGATCAACGGTCAAACGATAACCAAATTCAAATCCAAGCATACCGTCGTGCTTGGGACGACATGAGGATCATTTTAGGGCCAAGAGGGACACCCAAAGTAATTCCCGTAGTCGGAAAATCTTCAAACTGCCGGTCAAGACCTATACCTACATGATCAGGGCATTAAGTGGAGCAACTTTTGTTCTTGGACCAACCCCAAAAAGTAACCGGAACTTGCCGGAAACACGAGCCAAAATCGGCTGAAACTTTAAGCGGTAATTTGAGATTGGAAACACAGAAATTGATCCTAATCAACCCAACCATCAGCTAGAACACATTGAGAGGATGAAAAAGCATACATAGATCGAAGAAATTGGTGGCCGAAATCGTTCGAACGAACTCCGGGAAGTTTGACATAAAAATGGCCTGTTTTCTCGATATTCCGGCGAGCACAGGCGGCGGTGGCAGCTGGGAAGGGTTGGGATGGGTAGAGGAGGTGGTGGCGGTTCGTTTGGTACCGGTTTTGTGGCCAGTGGTGGCCTGTGGCGGCGGTGGGAAGGCCAAACCCGATCAATGCTGTTAAGGGGCGGCTGTTTCGCACAAGTGAGAGAGAGAGAGAGAGAAGAGAGAGAGGAAAGGAAATCAGATTTTTAAAAACCCTTTTCAAATTATTTACGGTTTTGCCACTAAGCTTCTTCTGATCGTAACTTCTTCGTTACAACTTCGATTTGAGCCCACTACGTGTCTACGGACTCATCTCAACCCGATCCATGCAACGCAATAGTACCAATCATTTCCCCAAAATCCTTCCAGATTAGAAAGTAACCAAAATGACCCTATCCTCGGGGGCAAAATTGTAATTTTATAATTTAATAAATTAATTAAATTAAACAATTACTTAAATTTGGGTCGGGATGCTACACCAAGGAACATTTGATAAATCAAATGTGGAGTGTTACTACTGCCATGAAATGGGACACTTTCAATATGAGTGTCCCAAAAAGGAGAATGAAACAAAAGCCAACGTAGTTGAAACTAAAGAAGAGTTGTTGCTGATGGTATATGGGGAAGTCATGGAAAAAAAAAATCAACAACACATGGTATTTGGATTTAGGATGTAGCAATCACATGAGTGGAAACAAGAAAATGTTCACCAAACTTGATGAGAAGTTCAAGGAGAATATAAAGCTTGGTAATGATTCAAGCTTAAAAGTAAAAGAAAAAGGAGATGTCAAAATTAAAGTCAATGGTGCTGTACAAATCATATCAGGTGTGTTCTATGTGCCTGAATTAAGAAGTAATCTGATCAGCCTTGGTCAACTTCAAGAGAAGGGGTTCGCCATTCTAATTCAAAAGAATTGCTGCCAAATTCATCAAAGGTTTAATTATGCATGTTGAAATGTCTTCTAATAGAATGTTTCCATTACAAACACATGATGCATTAACCAAGCAAGTCTGTCTAAAATCAACTATCCAAGATGATACTTGGTTGTGGCATTTTAGATATGGACATCTGAATTTCAAGGGTCTAAAGACTTTACATCAGAAAAGGATGGTGGGAGGACCACCTTAGTTGCAACCTCTAGCTAGGGTTTGTGAAGAATGCACAATGGGAAAACAACACAGAGAAGTTTTTCCAAAGGAGAGCACATGGAAGGCATCATTAGTATTACAACTTGTTTATTCGGACATTTGTGGACTTATAAATCCTATTTCCAATAGCAACAAAAGGTATTACATTACCTTTATTGATAATTATAGCAGGAAGACTTGGATATATTTCTTAGCTGAAAAGTCAGAAGTCTGGCTGTTTTCAAGAAGTTCAAAGCTGTTGTGGAGAAGGAAATTGGTTTGTTCATCAAAACATTACGAATTGATCATGGAGGAGAATTCACATCCTCCCTTAAACTGAATGCGATTAAGCAATCAGTGTACATCTGAACTTGAATAGACTCCAAGTGAACTGCACATCCTTCTGAATGTTTATCGAAACATTACGAACTGATTGTGGAGGAGAATTCAATTAACAAGAGTTTGTTAATTTTTGTGAAATGAATGGAATTAAAAGGAAGTTGACAGCAGCTTATTCACCACAGTAAAATGGAGTAGCCGAGAGGAAGAATCGCACCATCATGAACATGGTCCGTAGTATGCTCACTTTGAAGAAAGTTCCTAAAAGGTTTTGGCAAGAAGTAGTGAACTGGAGCAACCATATCCTCAACAGATGTCCAACCCTAACAGTGAAGAATGTTACTCTAGAAGAAGCTTGGAGTGGAAAAAAACCTAATGTTGGCTATTTCAAAATATTTGGCTGCTCGGCATATGCTCATGTAAGTGATTCTCAACGTATTAAACTTGATAATAAGAGTGTGAAATGTGTAATGCTTGGTATTAGTGAGGAAACGAAAGCTTACATGTAACAACCCGGTCCTAAATTAATAGTTAAATATTAAATTATTCAAGAAAAAGACAATTTTACCCCCGGGATTTATTTAAATGATTTGAATTAATTAAGGTTTTGGGAAATTAAAGTATTATTTAATATTAAAGGGGCAAAAACGTCATTTTAAGTTCGGAAAGGAATTTTGGAAATTTCGATTGGACCGTTGCATAGAGCACGTCGAGACGACTCCGTAGACACGTAGTGGGCTCGAATCGGAGTTGTAACGAAGAAATGGTGATCAAGAATAACCGTAAATTTTTGAAAGTTCAGTTTTTTTAAAAACCCAGAATTTCCTCACTTGGGCAGCTTGACCAGTCGACTTCAGATCGTGATTTCTCCAAACTCCAGCCTCTGTTTCAAGCAAGACCGATCCCTTCGCCGGAATCAGCCACGAAACAGGCGGTTTTGGGACATATTTTTCTTAAAATTTAGTCGGCCGTTTCTCCCTCCTCCAGCCACCAAACCGATTGAATAAGGTATGCTTTTTCACCTATTTGTCAAGCTCTAGCTGATGGTTGGGTAGGATTTGATTGATTTGCAGTGTAGATAACTCGAAATTCGAATTGAAATTTGGCCAGTTTTCAAACTAAAATTCCTGCCATTTTTCGAGGTGGGTCCAAGACAAAAGTGGTTCCAAATGGGGTTTTACACCTAGGGTAGGAATTTGGCCCGGCGGTTTGGAGTTTTTCCAGCTGCCGGAATTTACTCACAACACCCAGGTGATGCCTGTGTGTGGGCTAGGCTTTGGACTGGCTTAGGGTTCTAGAATGATCTCCTGGTCCTCACGTTCGCAGAGGTACTTTCGGATTTCAATTCGGGCAATGTTTGAACCCCGAACGGATCTCGCCTATTGTGCGATTTTCGGGTTCTATACGTTTGAACCGTTGGATCGTAGTCAATTTAAAATATGTTGATGTAGGTAATTCTAGGATCGTATAGGATTCGACGGATCATAAAACGGAGTCCCGGATACTCCAAAAACGCCAACCCGAGGACTAAGTATATAGTAACCGTCCGATCGTACGATCGTGATTAATCCAACCGTCGGACCGAGACCAAAATTTCGGGACATGTGTCCTAGGCATATTGGAACCTTTAGGGACTCCCAGATTTGTGGTAGGAGGTCGTGGGCCCAGCGGGGCCGATTGACCAAGTTTAGGCG
Organism: Prunus campanulata; assembly: GCA_034190965.1. Taxonomy (NCBI): domain Eukaryota; kingdom Viridiplantae; phylum Streptophyta; class Magnoliopsida; order Rosales; family Rosaceae; genus Prunus; species Prunus campanulata. Next base: position 21,591,802 of record CM067211.1, read on the forward strand.
GTTTGACCCTTGATTGACCGTGAGTCTTCCGAGGCAGTTATATCCTTTGAGAAGGGTTAAAAGGACCATGTAAACGAGTCCTGACCGGGAATGAGTTATTTGAATCAATTTATCAAAAAATTGATATAAAGGCCAGGAAACAGATTGTGAAATAAAAAGGAAAGTATTGATATAAGTTTGGGATAGGGTTTTTCAAACCCATCACATGGGTACCCCTTAGTTGCTTGAAACAGTGTCATTTATAAATAATGCCCCACGTATTTCGAGGACCCCTGAACCGTGTGGTGCGAGGATTGCGGCTCGGATAGAAGTGGTATCTCTGAGGCTTGCAAGGATTGTTGCTAGGATAGAAGTGGAATCTCCGAGGCCTGTGAGGATTGCGGCTCGGATAGAAGTGGTATCTCCGAGGCCTGCGAGGATTGCGGCTCGAGTGGACTTGGTGTCTCTGAGGCCTGCGAGGATGGAATTGACGGATCAGGAATAGGGGTATGTCTAGGTGGAGAGAGTTTCAGTTCTGAGATATTCTTAAACTAAAATAAAGGGAGTTTAGTGTATGACATATTTATATTCAGTATTTGATTGATACGAATATTTGGAAGAACTACGTGTGGCTTGATCCCTCGTTAAGGGTACATAGGCAGCCTAGAGTTAATAGGTGCAGCCGTGAGGTCAAGTAATAAAGAGGTAGTCCAGTTAAGTTGTTATGAAATCCAACATTGTTCTGGGGATGTTCTTAGAAATTGAATTGAATGTTATTAGCAGAAAGATTTATTCGATTTATTGAGGCCTAAGGCCAGAATGATATGATGCTTGATTTCTAGATATAATTCGATACATGCTGGCAGTTGGGTTATATATAAATATACATGCTTGTTTTACAGGTGGTAATTTTTGGGAAATGTTCAAATTACAGGGGAGACTTTGCCGAATTTTCGGCAGAAGTCGTACTTGAATTTCATTGAATTTTAGTTAGAAGGGCAATTTGGTCAATTGTGCCCGGCAACCGCCAGGTGTTGGACATGCACAGGGTTCGACTCGAATTCCAAAGTGGAATTTGGGTTGGGTCCTGTCATTACAAGTTGTACAACCCAAATACACAGAAGATTATTATTAGTAAAGATTTTGTTTTTAGTGAAGATGAAGGATGGGATTGGAGTAATGGAAAAGATCAACATGTCACTGTTGACCTAGAAGCAACTGAAGAAATTGAAGATGCCACACATCAAGCTTCTCAAAATGAGTTACTAGATGTTGAAGAATACACGCTTCCCACATCGGAAACTTAACAAAATAGAAAGTCCCTTATAATAAATGGTTCCACTCCTAATAACATCGAATCCTTTTGTTTAAAACCCCACGCCTGCTAAACAAGTGGTTAAGTTGGGGACAATATCGATGTTGCTAGTGGTGGGTCAAGGGTCCGTTCCTTTGAAATCTTAACATGGTATTAGAGCAGGTCGGTTGACTGGGCCCAATTAAACCCAAATCAAACAAACTCAAATCAAACAAAAACCCCAAATTGAATCAAAATCAAACAAACCCCAAATTAAAAAATTATAAAAAATAAAAAATAAAAGAGATCGATGTGGAATTGGTTGCACTAAAAAGTGGTCCCACGTGAGGAGGAGTGTTGAAGAATACACGAATCCTACATCGGAAACTTAACGAAATAGAAAGTTGTTAATGTATGAAATTTGATTATTTCTTTTGGCTTCCCTTGACAACTTTGTAATAGGACTTTTATATGTATTTATCAAGCTCAAGGATAGATTAAGTTTAGCATCTCTAAGTGTTCTTAACTCTCATCTATCCTATGGAGGTTCAAGCAATTTGACAAAGGTAAATCATGCATTGCATATCATGCATTAAAACTGTTTTCATAAAAGATGACTAGTCATCTTTGCTCAGTGCGATTTCCAGCTGGTTAACCATATGTTTTGTCCTATTCTATTTTCTCTCTCTGCTGCCATGTGTCAGTCTGACCTATGGGAATCTTTTGTCTGTAAAAGCAAATTATCTCCCTCATTTGGAAGCCGACTCTTTTGGTGTGGAAGTTTTGGAAAGATTGACTTGCCATCTTTCTCTTCTTCTTCCTCAAGAGTAAACCATATATTTCATCTATGAGTTTTTCTAATTGATTTCTTTTTGAAAAACTGCTTTTGAAATATGAATCTGCATCTAGCTTTTTTAAATCATTCTCTCATATAGATCTAGATCGGATTCTTGACTGATTTCTTCAAGAGTATGGTTTCTTGAAGAAATTGGTCTTTCTCCCTTGAATCCAAAGTTTGGTTTCGGTTTGAGTTGGAGCTTGCAAGCTAGTGCCATGGGATGAACGAGCTGGAGAAGGAGCTGCCATTGCCATGAAGAACTAAGCTTGAAGCTTTGCTAAGTTGGAGAAGAAGATTGCACAAAGGAGGTATAGCTCATCTTCCTAAATAGATCTAGGTTTTATTTGAGCTTGCTTGTATTCCTTTGTAAGAATCTCTTTCTACTTAGTGGATTGCCTAGTCGGTTGATGACTCCCAGTTTTTCCCAATGGTGGGTTTCTGGGTAAACAAAATCTGTTTTGCATTTCTGGGTTTCTGTTCTTGCTGTTTGACTAGTCATCTATATCTGCTGTTTGCTGTTTAATTGATATTGATGTCTTCACACACTTTCACCATAGTTGTTGCTAGCACAGGGGATGCCTAGATTGATGGGTCCTTCTGAGTGCCTAAGTTGTCACTAGTAATCTTCTAGGGGATGCAGGTACCTTGTGGTATGATGTGTGTGTTCTCTTGATTGTTGTATTGTTGTGTCTTGTTTGTTTAGATAAATTTACCCCTCGTCACCTAAGTATCAATTTCAAAAGTCCCATATAATAAATGGTTCCACTCCTAATAACATCGAGGTCTTTTGTATAAAACCCCACACTTGCTAAACAGGTGGTTAAGTTGGGGATAATATTGATGTTGCTACTGGTGGGCCAAGGGTCCGTCCCTCTGAAATCTTAACACCAGAAAATGACTCATTAGAGAACGACTCCTCAAAACCTAATCAAGTAATGACTAGGGGAACCATAACAAGAAGAGCTCCTGGATGGCTAACTGATTATGTGACTAGAGAAGAACTAACATATGAAGAAAATGGCGCTCACTTTGCTTTGTTCATTGATAGTGATCCAATCACCTTTGATGAAGCTGTTAAAAGCTCAAAATGAAGGAAAGCCATGGATGTTGAGATAGATACCATTCAAAGAAACAATACATGGGAGCTTACTGATTTGCATGTGGGAGGAAAAACAATTGGAGTCAAGTGGATCTTCAAAACAAATATCAAAGAAAATGATGAGATTGACAAGTACAAAGTCAGGTTAGTAGCTAAAGGATACTCTCAAAAGCATGGTATTTATTATACAGAAGTTTTCGCACCTATAGCTCGACATGATACCATTCGATTAGGAATTGCTTTAGCTGCCAAAAATGACTAGGATATCCACCAACTTGATGTAAAATCAGTTTTCTTGCATGGAGAATTAAATGAGCTAGTCAATGTGGATCAACCCATTGGCTATGAACAGAAGGGGCAAGAGCAGAAGGTTTATTGTTTGAAGAAATCTCTATATGGACTGAAACAAACTCCTAGAGCTTGGTACAGCCGTATTGAAAGCTATTTTTTGAAAACAGGTTTTGTGAAGTGTCCATATGAACATACCTTGTTCATAAAGCATCAAGAGAGAGGTAATATCTCTATTATTTGTCTCTACGCCGATGATTTAATATAAACAGGAAATGATACAGCTATGTTCACTGAATTCAAGACCTCCATGATGAATGAGTTCGAGATGACAGATCTAGGAAAGATGCATTACTTCTTGGGTATTAAAGTGAAGCAATCTACGGATGGAATCTTTGTTGGGCAGAAAAAATATGCATAAGAAGTTCTCAAAAGATTTTGTATGGCTGATTGTTGTACAAAACCCAATTGTCCCAGGAACTAAGCTCATTAAAGACACTGAAGGACAAAAAGTTGATAGCACTCATTTCAATCAGATTGTGGGGAGCCTAATGTATTTTACTAATACACGTCCAAACTTAATGTATGTAGTTAGTCTAATAGCAGGTTCATGGAATCACCTACTGAAGTGCATCTTCAAACAGCAAAAAGGATACTTCGATACTTGAAGGGAACCACATATTATGGTTTGTTCTACAAGAAAGGATTGAAAGGAGATTTTCTGTTAAGATACATTGACAGTGATTATGCTGGTGATTTAGATGATCGAAAGAGTACTTCTTGGTATGTTTTCTTGTACGGTTCAATAGCTGTTGCTTGGTTCTCAACGAAACAACCAGTAGTTACACTTTCAACAACTGAGGTTGAATTCATTGTTGCTGCTTCATGCGCATGTCAGGCTGTTTGGTTAAGGAGATTACTTAATGAGTTGCATTGTTCACAGTATGAATCTACTCTGATATACTGTGACAATTGTTCAGCTATTAAGTTATCTAAAAATCTAGTTATGCACAGAAGAAGTAAGCATATAGATGTTCGATTTCACTTTCTACGAGAGCTCACTAAAAAAGAAGTGGTGAACTTGGTTCATTGCCGAACTCAAGAACAGGTTGCAGATATTCTAACAAAGCCATTGAAGCTGGATGATTTTAGAAGGATGCGCAGTTCACTTGGAGTCTATTTAAGTTCAAATGTAAACTCTTAATCGCATTCAGTTTAAGGGAGGATGTGAAGATATTATTATTAGTTGTTTATTTTTGAATTGTTTGAATAGTCCCTAAGTTGTAGGAACGTAGTTGTAGAAGTTTATTTTTGATTGTTTCTCTAGCTAGTATCCGATGAGATTAGGACTTGTTATTCATGGGATAATGCTTCAACTTTTTACGTTGGTTTCAATTCATGTAAAGGCTATATAGCCTAGTTCTTTTATCTTGACTAAACACTGTGAGAAAACTTATTCTTCTCAATCATATTCTCAAGCAAAACTTAGTTTAATACCAACAAAAATAGGGCATAGCCAAGGCTGATGTCTTTGGTGTCACCAATGTAGCTGAAATAAGGGTACACATTGTCAAGAAGAAGAGAGCCATTACTTGCAAGGAAGGTAATAATAGGGTGTATGTATGAACTTGCAGCCTTACTAAATGAGCCCGCTAATAGAGACATGTCTATGGCTGTTGAAACTTTGATTTGGTCCCGTAAATGAGCAGATGCAATTGCGGTTTTAATGTTTTGCATGGCTGATAGAACATATTTGGCTTCTGCATCTTGGGGATTGATCTCATTTCCCACTGCAATGTACCTAAACTTGACATAAGGAAAGTAGTTTAGGACATTGTTCTCAACCCAACCAGTAGCAGCTGCAACGTCATTTCCAAGGGACGGAATGCGTTGGTTTTGAACACCGATGATGAGTTCGATGTTCGATAGAGCTTGCAGAGTTGGAGGATTCAGATCAAAAATTCGCTTTCTTGTTATGCCATTTGCTTGGTAGAGACTTATAACTTCTGGATCGGGTGGCAGGTTCTTGGCAACCCGACCATAACAAACTCCTATTGGCTCTGCAACTGTCTCAAATTCAATCAAAACCAAATATGAACTACATCACATAAAAACGTTTTGAGCCTAAGTAACCGCTTTGGTGTGCTACTATTTCTGGAATAGTCAAAAGTGATTTCTACCAACAAAATAACGTTTCTAAAACCCTTCTAGGAACTTAGGAGCATAAATGCTTCCTACAAAAGTAGTCCTAAACGGGTCTTAAATGTTACGCAAAACGTTTTTCTTAACATTAAGAACTCTTTTTTCTTAGAAATCCTTCAATAAAAACGTACATCGAGATATTGGAGCTTAATGGCAAAAGCCCAAGAAGTAGGAACGCAGAAACCACATATGGTTTAATTGTTGCTCATAATCTCACAAAATGAAGCCATGAATGAAACTGATTGGTATAACAGGCTAGAAAATAGATTGGTAACTTTGCATTCCCATCTTTCACTAAAAAATTGTAAATATAACTATATAGTACTTTTATTTTAATAAAAAAAAATTATTTGACTTTGTCAATGACAATTGGGTCTAGTAGCACCAATTTATTAGTCAATGGCTATTTCCACTTTGTTCATGAGTTCAAAATTGCATGTACAATCTCCTCATTGCATAGTCTCAAAAGCAATAATCATATAATCAGAACTTTGCCTCTTTGAGACCAAAGCACTTTAGGACTATGCATGCAATGAGGGGCAAAAGGATAAATAAAAGCTTACACAAGGTCTATCTCTACTACTTCGGCTAGGATCATCCAAAGCCCTTTTGAAACTTAATCATCTGGTAAGCTGGTCTCTCTCTACTACTTCTCGTTCAAGTCATTGTTTAGGAAATATATGTTAATGTATTTTGAAAATGGCTTGTTGCTAGTGGGTGAATCAATAGCAAATCAAGATGTTGTCGACTTAAGAAGAGGGAAAGTTTCTCTCCATAAGAGACTAGAGTGTTTTTTTTTTTTTTTTCTGGGTCTGAAGGAGAAAACTTGTCTTAACTTGGAGTGTAGTTTGGGGTGCAACGTCCAACGCATTAAAACTTTATATTATATGTACCTTCCTTTGTTAGCCTAGTTAAATGGTACCATCTCCTCATAAAAAATAAAATAAAAATAAAGGTGCCATCTTATGAGTTGCTTTCAAGACATAACAATTGAAACACACGTGTCATTGAAATAGTATTGTGCAATGTACATAGATGTAATAAAGATGAAGCTCTCGACATACAAGAACAGATCATCTTGATTCAGTATAATATATGTTCTTTCTAATTAGAATCCTGACTTTTAATAAGGAATTCATTGAAATTTTCATGAAAAAATTGTATTCTCCCACTACTAACGAAGGCCCCTAAAAGAATTTTTAGAAAACAGAAAAGTTATACCATTCACCCTTTCCTCTCGATGAATGCCAATCGAAGAGGAGCATACTTCCACAGAAACCCACCATCCTTCCCACGCTAAAACAAAAAAAACCCCATTAAATTATGACATCAAAACATACTTAAAATATATACTTTGGGTTTTAGCCTGAAAATCTTCTCCAACCAAGTATATACAAGCGGGCCCTAAAACCAATTCAGGCAAAAGCTCAAGCGGAATAGCGCCCTTCTATTGCCTGGATCTAAATTCGGTGGAGCCCAAAAAGCAAGCTGCAAACAACCCACTTGATGGAGGAGCCCACTGTCTGGCTGCATTAGCTTTCAACCTTTTTTTGTCTGGGACGTGTGTGCCTCTCGTCATTGCAATCCAACGGTTATGTTTGAACCACAGGTCCTTTTTTTAAGAATTTAGATTTTTTAAGATTAAAATGTTCAGAAAATTAAATCATGAATGTTGAAACAAAAAATAATGTCAAGAAAAATTAACGACAAAAACAGAAGAAGAGATTAATCATTCTTAAGCAATTTAATAAAACTGTGGACTCAAATTATGAGTCTGCATGGTTGGACAAAAGAACAGTTTGAGTCTGGACAATACATGAATAGTTGTATTTTAGAGGGAGCAAATATGAGTTTATCCCAACATGGTTGAAGATGGCCTTAAAGACAAAACCGAAAAAACCCAAATATTGCTATGAGAGGTCTTCTTGCACATGAATTGTTGAGGGAAAATGTGAGTCTTCAACATAATTTCACCACCACTACCTAAGTAATGCGGTTTCATTATTTATTTAAGGTTCGACCCATTCGAGATGAAGCATTTCTTAATTACAACCCTTGTTACGAATTACAAGAGAAAACCCTTTTATTAAAATTACAAAGGAATATAATTTGGAGGAATGCGGGTTTATTTGGCATTGCAGCTGCACCTAAGTTAAACTTGCTCTGTAAACACTTCCATGCCCTCCCTTCCCAATACATCTAGGAAGAATTAGAACAAGACAAACAGAAATGAAGTGAAATATATAAAAGCGGCAAATATCCTGATCAGGTAGTGAAACCACTAAGAGTAAGCAATTCACCACATGTTGTCATATGCAATGGCTTTGGCAAATGCAGCGTCTGAGTTGATGAGAGGAGCTGGCAAACTTTTTTCATTGTTGGACGAGACTGCGGACTGGGATTCAAGGATGCAAATGCTATCTTCACCAGAGAGACCACTACCCCCGCTTCTTGTTTTGTGGGTGGAGAGATGCGTTGATCCAGAACATCTGAAATTGGCATTTCACGCATTTCAGGGCTAGCTGATGCAGATGCGGATGACGATGACGCCCCAGTTGATAAAGATGAGAAAACATCTCCCGGATGGCTTCCCATAATTATTTCCAATGTGACAACTCCAAAGCTATAAACATCGCACTTCTCATTCACTTCCATTGTATATGCAAGCTCTGTATAAATCACACACCACATACAAAACATTGAGATTTCAGTGCTCAAAAGATTACCTCTTATAAACAGGAGAGTGCGGGGTGATTAATTTCTAATTTCCAATCCAATAAAAATCATTGAAAAACACCACCTACAGATTCGAGAAATTTAGTTCTTTTTGAAACCTAATAAAACCAGCTTAACAAAAACGGAATTTAATAAAAGCTGGATGTGTTTATGTTAACCCCTCCCAATGACGAAAATGAAACATGGGTGTAAAAACAAACGCATAAAAAGTTTTAAATGCATAGAACATAGATGAAAATATTACCTGGTGCCATGTATCCATATGTGCCTGCAGGATCAGTCCAATTAGTTGAGTCTGGGTTCAAAAACTTAGAAGTACCGAAGTCTGAAACACAGGCCTCATATTTAGAATCCAACAAAATGTTGTTGCTTGATATGTCACGATGTACAATCGGTGGCAAGCAATCATGGTGCATGTAAGACAAGGCATGAGCTAAACCTTTAACAATATTCGCTCTTTTACTCCACCCCAACTCTTTAGCTTCTTCATCTTTGCTCAACATTGCGGCCAAGCTACCTCTTTCAAGATACTCATACACCAAAAACGAGTGTCGTTTATGTGCACAGAAACCATAGAGCTTCACAATGTTCCGATGCCGTATCTCCGTGAGTGCCCTTACTTCATTTAAGAACCCGTTTTGAGGATCCTTCTCATCATTTTGCAACAGATGGAGTTTCTTCACAGCCACTACATTGGCAGATGGCAAACTTGCTATGTAAACGCTTCCATGTCCTCCCTTCCCAATGCAATATGTGGGATCAAAATCTTCTGTTGCCTTTATGATTTCCTCATACATTGACTTTCCATCAAAATTTAAAACTGAAAAGGAAATTTCTTCATGCATGTTTTTTTGTGCTTTATCCTGATGATGCTTCTTTCTTTTCAGTAGAAAAACAGTCGTAAAGAAAGCAGATAGAAGTACAATTACTGCTATAAGAGAAAATATTAACTTGTGATCCTTTTTTGAGCCACTTTCATTGCACGGTGAAAAACCTCCAACGAAGCCACACAATCCTTTGTTCCCTTTTAATGCTTCTGAAGAAGCTTCTCGAAATGCGCTGATGTTGGGAAGGGGACCTTCCAAGTGATTGTAGGATATGTCAACGTTCGACAAACCGCGCATCTCTTCAAAAGTTGATGGTATGGAACCCGAAAGATTGTTGTGGGAAAGATTGAGCGTCACCAAACTCTGCATGTTGCTCATTTCTGATGGTATCCTACCTTCAAGTGAGTTGTGACTTAAATCGAGGTCGGTCAATTGAACTAAGTTCCCCAAGTGAAGTGGGATTGGTTGAGATAAATTGTTGTTGCTCAAATTCAAATGGTATAATTTGAGCAAGTCACCTAGAATGCTCGGAATTGACTCATTAAATTTGTTTGTTGATAGGTCAAGATGTCCAAGATCAGTCATGGATCCGAATTCCGAGGGTATAGGACCTGAAAGTTGATTTCCGTTCAACATCAACTTCACCAAAGAAGCCAGTCTCCCGAATTCCTTTGGAATCACCCCAACTAAATGATTTGAAGAGAGATCCAACACATGAATTTGGGTTGCGTTGCCTATCTCAAGTGGTATGCTACCAGTAATGTTGTTTCCTGCCATTTGTAGAGTTGTCAACCGTGGGAATTGTTCCCAGTTTCGTGAGATTTCACCGTACATGTTATTGTGGCTTACATCTATAAAATTAAGATTTGGATAAACACCAAAGTCCTCAGATAAATTGCTTGTCAATTGATTCCGTTGAAGACGAAGTCGGGCTAGGCTCGTGCAGGTTTTCAAGCTTTTTGGGATTGGACCAGTGAAAAGGTTGTTGCTTGCTGTAAAGTTTTCCAGTTTTCCACCTTGGCAAATATTTTGGGGCAAATAACCAGAAAATTGGTTTATATCCAAAGCCAAGACACTCAAATTTTTGAGATTCTCTATCTCTTGGGGGATGGGGCCGGAAAGTTGGTTATTCCGTAGGTATAAGATTTCCAAGTTGCTCAGGTTACCAAATGAAACTGGAATTGAACCATTGAGTTGATTATCACCCAAAAATAGCTGCGCAAGATATTTCAAATTTCCTATCTCCTTAGGAATAGAACCAGAAAGTTGATTGAGATGGAGAAAAAGACGGGTAAGGCTTGTTAGATCAGCTAGTGATCTTGGAATTGAACCATTGAGTGTATTATTGCCCAACCTTAAACGCACAAGAAATTTCAAATTCCCTATCTCCTTAGGAATAGAACCAGAAAGTTGATTTTGACCTAAAGAAACATCGGTAAGGCTTGTTAGATCAGCTAGTGATCTTGGAATTGAACCATTGAGTTGATTATTGCCTAACCTTAAATGCACAAGATATTTCAAATTCCCTATCTCCTTAGGAATAGAACCAGAAAGTTGATTGTGATGTAAAGAAAGATAGGTAAGGCTTGTTAGCTCAGCTAGTGATCTTGGAATTGAACCATTCAGATGATTATTGCCCAACCTTAACTGCACAAGATATTTCAAATTCCCTATCTCCTTAGGAATAGAACCAGAAAGTTGATTGCGACGTGAAAAAAAATGGGTAAGGCTTTTTAGCTCAGCTATTGATCTTGGAATTGAACCATTGAGTTGATTATTGTCCAACCTTAAATCCACAAGATATTTCAAATTCCCTATCTCCTTAGGAATAGAACCAGAAAGTTGATTTCCAAAGAGATAAAGATGGGTAAGGCTTGTTGGATCACCTAGTGATCTTGGAATTGAACCTTTTAGTTGATTTTTAGACAAATATAGCTCCACAAGAGATTTCAAGTTGCCTATCTCGTTGGGAATTTCTCCAAAAAATGTGTTCCTAGAAAGATTGAGAAAGGTAAGATTTCTCAGGAGACCGATTTGTGGTGGGATTCTCCCAGAAAACTTATTTAGAGAGAGATCAAGATAGTTTAGTTTGGAGAGGTAACTAATTTGAGGTGGAATGGCACCAAAGAGTTTGTTGAAGCTGAGGTCAAGATATTCAAGGTTAGGGAAGGACAAGAATGAAAATGCATTTAGCGTACCTTTTAAACCAAACTCCGTAAGATTTATCTCGATGACACTTCCAGCAGCATTGCATGAAACACCAGCCCAAGTACATGGGATTTGAGAATTGTTGGTGGCATTATTGCTGGGAGGGTAGGCCCATGAGGACAGATTGTTTTGGGTTTGATTTTGAAAGGTGGCTTTCCATTTGAGAAGAGCCTTTGCCTCATCAGTAGAACTAGCAGAAGCTAATTGAAGGTAATTTGATGATGAAAGCAGCTGAACATACAAGAGAAGGCAAGAAGCTAGAGAGCATACTTTATAGAAATTAAAAGATATCATGGTTGTATTATAAAATATTGTTTTGTGTATTTTATTATAATACTTGTGAGTCTTATTATTTATAGTGCCATATATTCATTAGCTTTCAGAGTTCAAGACTTTGAAAGGTCCTTCCAGTATCTTATTTTCTTACTCAGAAAACGGTTTGGGAAGACATTCGGGGTTTTCACACTTGAGTCAAATTCTTTATCTCTTGACTTTGGAGTTGAAGTAATTGTTAATGAGATGAAAATGATAGAAGTGAGAGCTTGATTCAACTCTTGTTTGCTACGGCCTCACGCACATTACTGAGAAGGTATTCAATATTCAATATTCAAGAAGAGACGTTGGGGACATGACTGATCAATGTATTCAATATCCCACATTTAACGCACATGACTGAGAAGGTATTCAATATCCCACATTTAACTTTGGTCGTTCTGTCCCAATCGGCATAGCTCCTTAATCTCAAATTATTCGAAATCAACCTATGCATATTTCAAAACAGAGAATAAGCTAAAAATCGTAAGCTTATTCTTATTATTTTTAATATGAGGTTTTTTTTTTTTCCAAAATTTTTAATATGAGTTAAAAATGTTAGGCTTTGTTGTGTGGGAGGACAAATGTCGGAAATTTAGAACAGGTACAGGGAGGGTACACACAATTTGGGGACAGCGGATCCACTCCCAGAAAAATTAGGTTGAGAGATAACTTAAGTTCAACGTGTTTTGCAACTACGTCGCATTTTTTAAAAACCAACGTGCTTGAGATAACTTAAATTTAGTGTGTTTTTTATCCACGTCGTTTTTTCTTGAAATCCGACGTGCTTTGATACGGCACCACGTCACTTGTATAACCACCCACGTCTTTTAACTCTCTAGATCCCGATTCAAAGACTTGATTACCCTTTGTTTAGTGGGATATCAACTTGTTCAGATTGTGTTTTATTGAAGACTAGCCTATCCGCACGCGCTTCGGTGCTTGCGAAAGGCTTTTTTTAAGAAAATAAATAAATTTATTTTAGAATTAAAAAAGATAATGGGTAGTTGTGTTCCATAAAAATAGGATTCATTATTTGATTTTTCTTTTAATTTTTATTTTTTTAATATGAAAAGTGTGAATTTACCATATTATCCTCATTTAATTAATAATTTTAATTCTTAATGTATGGATTTACCAAGGGTATTTTATGGTATTTTGAATGTTTCACCATTCTCTACCTTTTGCTTTATATATATAGATGACGAGCAAGTAATTCTTTCTGTATGGAGATCAGTTTGGTCTTTACATGTGGTGGAGAAAATTAAGTTTTTTGTTGGGCATAGCTGCACATAATATTTTGCCATCTAAAGAGAATCTCATCTCTTGGACAATTGTTAAATATGCTTGCTGAAGAAAGATATGCCCTTCATACGCTTTTGGGAGTGCATATATACTCGTGAATTTTGGAAGTTGGCTGGTTTTCGGGAGTCTTTTCACATGTACCATTTTTCGTAATGTTAAATTTGTTTTCTTGGGCTTTCAATGTGTAGTCTAAGTGTGAGTTGGGGAGATTTGGCTATTGTTTATGGATGCTCGTGCATACTAAAAATAAACTGGTTCATGAAAATATTGTTGAGTCTCTGGTTATGTTGGTGGAGAAAGCTAGGAATTTGTTTGATGAGTGCGGAAATTTTAAGCTAAATATTGATGGGGTTTTCAGTCGGAGAGGTGGTGTGGGTGTGGTCATTCGTAATGACAAAGGGGAAGTTATTTGCCAATTGGAAAAAGAGAGGAGGAACTTGCATCAGATGGCAATCTCATTGATGAAGTCAAGGGGTGTTTCACTTGGTTTCAGAAGATTTCTATCTCTTATAAACAAAAAAATTAAAGAGCTAATCAGGCTCCAAAAATCCCCAACAATGGGTTCCTCTAATCCTAGCCCTAAGAGAAGAAGCAATCCTGTCAGACCCAGGGATGGCCCTACGTCCATGCTAACATTGGCTATAGACCGGGCGACTTGATGTGATCCCACCCACAGAAAATCTCCTTTTTTTTTCTTTAGTTAATTAATATTTATTACTCAACCTTCTTCATAAAACACACATTCCTAGCGAACATCTTTTACTTTTTTCTGTCAAAAAAAAAAACATTTACCTTCTAGTGTACATAAAACGTCAATACATTTTTTTATATATAAATTTTGGCTACTTCTTCTCATTTTTATTTTCCAAAAGTTAGCTTGGATGGATTAAAATGATTCAATTTTTTTTTTCTTCTTTTGTAATGGATAATAAATGCTTTCAGTTTTTTTCCTTTCATGGAGAAGTTTATCATGTAATTGCTAATTGACTTTAAAATTCATACTTCAATGAAATTCCACTCGTACTGTTGTCAAGTTTTCTAGGTTTTTATGTAAGATAAATTTAACCCACCCTATTTTCAAATCATGGGTACGTCCCTGGTCAGGCCCAGTCATTCCCTCACAAAGTTAGAGTGCAACTCTTCCTTTCCTTACCTTACATATAACCATATACTCAACACATAAAGGTTGGTTTTTCTGGCCATCTAATATCTTTCGATAAACGGAAAATCTCCATTCTTATACGCATCAATTACAACTATAAAAAATTTTAATTAAATAAAATTTGAAAAACTCCCGAAAAACAGACCAAAAATATTTTATTTTTGTATATATATAATTTCAGCCATATCAAAATCTGAAAAACTCATATGAAAAATGTTGACAGGCAAAAAAGAAAAACAACTGCAAGTTTTGAGGGGTCGAGGAGATTAGAGGTCTTCAATCCATTAGCATTTCCGTAGCTTCAAATACTATTTTGTGTTTTATTAATTTTGATTACAACTTACAAGTAGTAATAGAGTAAAAACAAACCGAAAATAAGATATAATTTCTTCATTACAGTAGGCGTTTGTTCATGTATATATCTATATCATCCTTATGGTTTAATTTTCAAATAATCTAAAATCATATCTTCATCTAAGAAAAATTTCAAAACACAATTCAGGTTAAGGAGACAAATACGTAAAATACTAATCCATTAAAATTAAAATAATTAAAAAACAAAAAACAAAATGATTATTTTCTATGGATAAGGATAAAATAAAAGTTCGAAATATTTACCAAAATTAAAAACATGCATATACATATTGGTGAGAAATGAAAACTTATTTTATTTTTGGTGGAAATAGTTTCCATATTTCAAGGAAAATATATAAAATGGCGGTAGCTATTGATTCTTGTTGGGCTTAATTATCCTGACTGCGATCTCTACGGTACAAAAGAACCATGGGAAATATGGAGAGATTTCCACCACTCATCACCATATGATCAAGAAGACATCTACGTCTTCACCACACTCATGAAGAAGACTCCAAACGGCTCGCGTTTCTGCCGAACAGTTGGCGCCGCCGGTACCGGAGTTTGGAAAGGAGAAGACTCTGGCAAGAAAATACGTGCTTGTGGGCGTGTTGTTGGCATCAGAAAAAGATTTCGGTACATGAACCCTGGCTCGCCCCATGATGACCGTTGGATCATGCTTGAGTTCCAGCTTGATGAATCTCTACTGCGAGTGCCAAACAAAGAGACAATTGTTTTTTGTCTTGTTAGAACGAAAGAAACATCGGGCAAAAGCAAGTTAGAAGAACAACAAAATCATCCCATGGAGAAATCCAAGCCCAGCATGTGCATGATGATCAGCAGCAGCATATTGGCCCAAGTACTTATGATCAAATAAGGGTTTTGGAAGATGACCGTATGAACGATGTGGAGAGAAACCTAAGATCTGAGGTCATATGGTTTGTAGCACCACTGTCTGTTAACCATATGTTTGGATTCAAGAATTGACCAGTAGCAGTTGCAGTAAGGGCGGTGAGTGCTGGAAAAGGAGGCGTGCCTTGATATGAGAAATTGGTTCGTTGTGGGCAATTAGAAGCTGTGTGACCAAACTGGAGGCAGATTTGACATGTTTCATTAACTGGAGAAGATGTAGCAATTGAAACTGGTAGAGCCGTGGGAGAAGATGACAAAACACCAGGGCTTGAGTTTGGAGTAACAAAATATTGAGGAGAAGGACCTGAATTACCCCCTTGGACCACCATTATTATTCCATGAACCAGCATTGTTGTTCCATGGACCAGAGCCTTGATTCCATTGACCATATGAACTCCGGAACTACCACCATGATTCCACTGATTGTTAGGACCATTCCAGTTGGTACCATTATTGCCACCAGCATTCCAAGAACCACCATTATTCCACGATCTGCCTCGAGACCAAGAGCCACGACCACAATAATTCGGGCGTCGATTCCAGTTAGTTTGCCAATTTGGATTACCGCATCCACGATCAACAGATCTAGAGTGAAAATTATCACCATGAGCAACAAGTGGTGATGAAGAAACTGTGCCTTTCTGAGCAACCATAGCAGTCATGATCGGAGGATTAGAGGACTTAGTAGTAGCATCTAAATCACTCTCTTCTTCTAGCAGTAAATCACGCAGCTCTGGAAGAGTAACACGAACTGGTCTAGCACGTATATGAGACTTAAAGTGATTGTATTCCACAGAGAAAGCTTTGCGAATAATCAGAATCATGTCTTGATCTGAGATAGTATGACCAGCAGTAGACAATTGTTGTCGAGCTACACGAACCTTCTTCCAATAGACATCCATAGAATCAGTCCTTTTTGCATTCCATGCAGATTATTCTTAAGATGCATGATCTTGAGCTCAGAAATGGAAGAATAACGATCTCACAGTGTATTCCATGCCTCTGTAGTAGACTTACAATTCACCATTTCAGAAAAAGCATCATTTGAGAGACCTGCAACAATTAAGTTCAAAATTGCAGTGTCCATTGCTTCCCATTCTAGATAAGCATCTGCATCAGGATCAGCAAGCACCTTAACCGTGCCATAAAGAAAACTAGAAAGCCGATAAACTTTGAGAAATTTCTCAACCTGATAGCTCCATTGCATTTAATTAGTGTCATCCAATTTCAAAGTAATATAATTGGAAGCATTATGAAGCAAATCAATCGGCGTAATAGAGCTTTTCCCCATTTTCAACACAGGCTAGGGTTTAATCACACAATAAAAAATTCAAGAAATTCAGATTGATTTCAGAGAGAGAAGAAGCAAGAGATTCGATCGCAAGATCAATTCGAACAGTGACCACAAGATACGAAGAGGTAGAGAGAAAGTACGAAGTTACTGAGAGATTGAGAAGAAAACAGAACCTCTCAACTACTGTACAGAGAGAAACGAACACCGAAGAATTGAGCAGCGGAAGAGAGAAATCGGTCACGATATGCAGAGGCAATGCTCTGATACCATGAAAGCTTTCTTCATGGAAGCCATTGATGAGCTCAATCAAGCTTTGAGAGATAGAGGTATCGAGAGAGAAAGAAACAGAGAGACAGAGAGAAAGAGAAATATTGTGAAACCGATTTTCTCATTAGACAAAAATTACAGGACTTACAGTTCAAGGCTTGTTCTCCTCTGTTTGGGCATGGGCCTCTTGTTTTAGGGGTTTCCTGTGCGTTTGAATACAAGATCTTCTCGACCAAAAAACAGTTCAAGACTTATATATATTTTAGCTAGCTAACTAACCAGCAAATTAAGTTAACAGAAACTAACAGCCAGCTCATCAATAACTAACAGACACTTGACAAAAGGTATTGAATCATGAGTTACAATCTGGTGGTTTGGGTTGTAGGATAACAATAACCACCACGACAACCATCACAACTTTAGTACTAGTTTCACAATTGATAACCTCTTGTTCTAATAGCTAAATTAAGGCCCAGTTTGGGATTACTGTCACTTTTAAAAAAAGTTGTTTCTGCTGTACTTTGAAAATAATTAGCTGTAAAGTAAAGCAGCTCTATGTTTGGTAAACAATATTTTTAAATTGCTGTTAGTACAAAAAGCAGTGTAAAAAACGTTCAGTAAATTTTAATATAAAATTGTTGTAACTGTGAATAATGACTAAAATAGACATGATGTTCAAAGTGTTATGTACTAATCATGTGGTTGTAGTGGTAGTGATGGAGTGGAGGTGGTGGTGGTGGTGATGAAGGTGGAGTTGGTGGTTGTGGTAGTGGTGGTGGTGGTGGTGGTGGTGGTGGTGGGGATGGTGGTTGTGGAGATGGTGGTGGTGGCGGAGGTGGTGGTGGCGGAGGATGAGGAGGAGGAGGATGTGGTGGTGGTGATGTTGGTTGTGGAGGTGGTGGTGGATTTGGAGGTTTTGGAGGAGGTGGTGGTTGTGGTGGTGGTGGTGGTGGTTGTGGAGGTGGAGGTGGTGGTGGAGGTGGTAGAGGAGGTGGAGGTTGTGGTGGTGGTGGCGGTGGCAGTGGTTGTGGAGGTAGTGAATGTGGTGGTGCAAGTGGTGGAATTGGATGTGGAAGTGGAGGTGGTGTCATTTTTAAAAATGAATGATGGTATTTTGGGAATTAAAAAAATTCATTAAATGTTCATTCTGCTTCTTTTGACAGCAGCTTTGAAAAGCAACCCAGAGCCTGCTTTTAAAAGCTGTTGTCAAAAGGCCATTGCTTTTAAAATAATCGGGATATTTTCTGTTTACCAAACACCTTACTGCTTAACTTTAAAGTGAAGCAGGTTTTTTGCGAAAAAAAGCAATCCCAAACGGGGCCTAAGTTTCATGTTTTGAGATAGTTAAGGCCTTCTACGGTTGCCACCAATGCTCTAAATCGCAATCGCGTAATGTGTCGCAAATTGTATAAGCTATCGCATCGACATTGTCACGTAAGCTATTTGAGAATATGAATAATATAACTTTTAAAAAATTAACACATAATATTTGCAATCAATTTGGCCATAAAAAATGCCTAATTATCATTCAATAACAATCAGTCCCGATCTCTTGGACCACAGGAGTCCAAGAGATTGTGGTCACCCACCGTTGGATATTAATCCAATGGTTCTATAAAGTTTCTTAAAAGAAGTGCAAGAGTGAGTGAATCGTTGAATTTATATCCAACAGTGAGTGATCACAAATCTCTTGGACCACAGGAGTCCAAGAGATTGTGGTCACCTACCGTTAGAAATGTTGGAGTAAGGCAAAATATATAAAATTAATTTTTCTGTTTAAAACTTATGAAAATAAAACTTTGTTGGTGAAAGTGATTTGTTTATTGTAGCAATTTATAATGATGAAGGATTTTTCTTGGAGGTGGGTTAAAAAAGATGAAGGAGAAAAATATTTAAGGTATGCACCGGGGTATTACAAGGCTCAAAGATCTTTGCACAAGAACAACATTGTGTTTGAATTTCTATTTGTATTTAAGAATTTTATGGACCATCCCTTTTTGTATGTTTGACTTCCTGATCTCTTGGACTAGAGGGGTCCAAGAGATTTGTAGTCACTCACCGTTGGATATAAATTCAACAGTTCACTCACTTTTGCACTCCTTTTAAGACACTTTTTTGAACCATTAGATTAATATTCAGCGGTGGGTAACCACAATCTCTTGAACTCTTGTGGTCCAAGAGATCGAGACTGTTCTAACTAAATGATAATATCAATTTTATATATTTTACCTTACTCCAACATTGAAACTTTAAGAAAAAAAAAATTTACGGGGCTGCCATGCTCACACGTTTCAAACAACCACAACCCACACCAATTTGATATATATTTGATATACTGGAACTTTAATTTGATATAGTTTGTCTTATTTCAATTGATTTTTTCTTGAGTGTTGCCAAACGAACCCTAAAATTAACTGAGTACACCTTATTACCAAACTATTTATTGAATTACTAATTTACCCTAATATAAAATGACTAAAAAGGATATATTGAATTGTCAAACAAATGTAATTTTAATAAGTGCACCTTGTTCACCATATCCAACCCTAATCAAATGTAAGCGAAACCCACCAAAGGTTAAAGAGGTGTTCGGCAAGAAGCCATCGAAGGGTTTTAAGTTTTAACCAGACAACCCAGTACAAGAGATCTTTAGAAGACCACCCCGTGAAATCATGTTATAAACAAGATCACCAAATAAAATGGTTCTTTCTGAATTAAAGATGAGGGGGAGGGAGGAGGAAGGGGGGGTGAACTTAACCATACCCTCTGAACTTTGACTCGCTATACCTCTTACCTCATGTTTTTTTTAAAGTTCTTTTCATGAATTCAAATCTTAGACTTTTGATGCTTCAAATGTGAAGAACCCAGTTCAATCCTTGTTCATATTGAAAAAAGTAATATATAGGAATTGATGGATTCTGAAGCAACTTGGAGTTGTGGAGAACTTTGATGAAAAATTAAAGTGAAAGGAATCCACATGGATATGATTATAAATGCTCAAAAACAACAAAATGGGAAAGGTATATGTTATCCCAATATTCAACCAAGACAAAGATGAAGATGAAGAAGATGAAAAAGATGAAAAATAGTGTATTCGGCAAGAAGGTGGGTTTGGTGGTCTAATAGTGTTTGGCAGTCAGCTCTTGAATAGTATTAGGGTGTTATGTGATAGTGCATTAGGGTGTACCAAGGGTATTTTTGGTAGCTAAATAGGGTGTACTTAGTTAACTTTACATTTTGACTAAAATATTATGATATACTTAAATTATAGGGTGTACTTTGTTAATTTTAGAATTCGTTTAACAACACTCTTTTTTCTTTGACAACCACAACCCACTCTCACTCTCTCGCATATTCAAACATAAATAACAGAATATCAAGATAGGTAAATAAAATACTTTTCATATCACCGAAAAGTGCTAATCAATTTGATAAAATACAAGCAGTTGGCATTTGGAGGTTCACGACAACTGGGTTGATGCTAGAGTTGGAAGAGATTGATAAGAAGATGAATGCGGCGCTGGAACAAGCATAAGGAAGAAGAGGAGGTTGCGATATGACTCTAGGTTTTGGTTTTTTGGTTTTTTAAAATTTAAAGTAGAGGCATGAAACAATGTCCAAAATTTAATTTTTTAAAATAGCTCATTTACCTATCGCGATAGCGTTATATAGCGCTTCAGTGCAATAGTGTACGCGACGGAGAAATGACGTACGCGAAATTGGCTAAGCACCATGGACCGTGACATAGAAAAATAGGGCCGCGACACGATGTGAGCGCGCTATTTAAAACACTGGTTGCCACTGCTGCAAACGCCCAACAACTCCCAATAACATCATGATATTGTCAGGTTCGTTAAAAAAGTAGGGAAATAGCCTTAAATGCCACCAATTTTTTAATTTTAAGTGGAAATACCATCCCTTCCCAAAATTTTTGCAACTACCACCTATAAATACATACTTATTGCCCACTTATCTCCCATATAACACTTTTGGTCAATTTTTGGTTTCTATTTCAGCTCTCTCTCTCTCAACTCTATCTCATAGTTCTCTCTTCCTCTCTCTCTCTCTCTCTCTCTCTCTCTCTCTCTCTCTCTCTCTCTCTCTCTCTCTCTCTAGCTAGCTAACTAAGCCTCTTCTCACGAAGAAGAAGATCAAGAACAACCTACAAAACCCACAGCTTTGCCCTCAAAACCCAGTTCATCCTCTTACTCTCTGTTTTCTTCTCTACCCAAATCCAAACCCCAACCCCAACTTCATCTCTCTTCGAATCCCTTCTGCAACCTAAACAAACCCAAACAAAACCATCTTTTCTGAATATGAGAGCATGTCTTGGCATTAGGTGGCCATTGTTTGAGCATTTTGGTCCAATTTTGGGAGATTTTGAAGTCAGGGTTTACATGCCCTCTTCAAGAACAGCTTCTGCAGAAAATGAATTGTTGGGAATATGTAAGTTTTGATGTTAAATTGAATTTGATTACTGAAATTGGAATTGTGATTGATTTCGTCTGTATTTTGTGTAGAAAGTGAAGTATTGGGATTGATTTTGTTTGTCTGAAACAACAAATGTGTTTGTTCTTTGTCGATTGATTCTTGCAATTGGTATTGGGTAGTGAGGTAGCATTGTTGATTTGCTATTTGCAATCGTATTGTGATTTTATTGCGGTTGTATTGTAGTGGTATTGCTATGGTATTGCTGTTATATTGATTTTTTTTTTGTGTTTTATTGATATGTTACTGTAATTAAATAGGAATATATGTTGATATCATTTTTCTTTATCTGTTTGTGATTTGTATAGGAGTTGAGATTATTCTTGGCTGAAGTATTATTTACGATCTCTCTCTCTCTCTCTCTCTCTCTCTCTCTGCTCTTCGTGTTTTGGAACCATAATCATTGTCAATCTCATTGTTTCTTTAAAAGATTGCTGTGAAATTGTTACTCCATTTCCTTCTTTCCTTTGTTTTAAGATATTTTTGTTTAGAGAAAAAGAACTATGTTTTTGTAAGGCACGATCATTGCAAAAAGATTTAGACACATGCATCTATTTGTAGTCACAAAAGTTGTCATTCCCTGCCACTTTTTTTCTTTTAAATCCCTTATGCACTGTTTCCTTTCTTTCCTTATATTAATATCTTTTCACTATTTCCAAATAAACAAGAAAGGTCAGACATGTAGTGCAATTTTGTTACTTTGTGATTTTCATAAATCTTGTATTGATAGGTAATGGTTTTCCTTCAGTATTATTAGGCTTGATTGATAATTCTCATGCTTTACAATTTGTCTGATGGCTTGATCCACTTAAATTGTTTATTTTCTGAAAATATGTTACACTTTTTTCCAATTTATTTATTTGTTTGTGGTTTATTACACCTGTTGCAACCCATTTAATGTGAAATAATGAGTTAGACTGAGATATTTTAGAAGTTAACTTGTGATCGGTAAAATGTTGTAACAAATAGGTTAACAATCTTTTGTACTATTCTGAGTTCGCCAATATTTTCATGGACCAAGGAAAGAAGAAACCTAGAACACCTCAAGAGTAATCACCAAAGGGTTAAATTTGCATTGTTTAGTTTCTTCTCTGTCTAGTGTAAATATTTATGTCGGCATGTCTATATTCTACTTTCTATTTTAAGTTGCCTAGTGAAACTATTTTTGTTTTTCAGACAAGATGGTGCTCAGGAGTTCCTTAGCTTCATTATGGATCAAATGCATGATGAAGTACTTAAGCTTGAAGGACAGCCCTTGAGTATTAATGGCCTCAAATAATCTCTAGTATCTTCTGCAGAAGAAGATGAATGGGAGACGGTTGGCCCTCAGAATACATCTACAGTAACCAGGACACAAAGTTTTTTTCCTTCAGAATTAAGCGATATTTTTGGAGGACAATTGATCTTAATCTTGGTTTTTCTTTCTTTTTTCCTGCAGAGGAAAGAAGAACGTTTTTTTAGAGAAGGGTGGGTGACTATCAAAGAGCATTATGTCAGGCCTCCAAGATGGTGGAAAGAATTTCATCTTCAAGATGGACGCAAACTTATAGTCATCAATTTGTTGCAACTTCCTCCAGCATTGTACTGAAATGCTGGATTTGGAATCAAAATTTTGTTACTCTTCTTTGAGCCAGCAATTTGTATATTGTATTTCAAGGGATATATATAATGCCATAGTCTGACTGAAGTTGTATTAATTTATGCCGAGCCGTCCTTAGCTTGGGGTGGTTATCATTATCAGTTTAGAATTTTGTATCTATAATTTAAAATTCCATTATAATAAGGTGGAAATTGTGAAATGTGCATCATATCTCAATCTCATAATTGTGTTTGCAAAATGATGCATGCCTCAGCTACTTTCAGTGTCAACAATGTCTCCAATTTCATAGGGTATATATCATTGCCAGGAAAATGTCTGATTTAATCATTTTCTGTTTTTTTTTTCTGCAGTTTTGTGTTGACAATTTCTGTTTCTTTCCTCTTTTCTTTTCAGATTGCACAAGAAAAACAAAAGCCACTCCCAACTTGTTTATTGTATTTATATTGCGTTTTTATTGCTTGTCTATTGCCACTTTATTACTTGTTTATTGCTATCGTATTGCTATTGTATTGCATGTCTGTTACCACTTCATAATCTACATGCCATTACTTTCGTATTGTTTTTGGTTGGTTTTTTTAATTAATATAATTTGTTGCAGGGAAAGCAACTATGAGTTTGATTTATAAAAAGGACGTGACGTCCTTAATGGAATCACATTCTTACAATAATAAATCATCAATAAAAATCAATAATGGAATCACATTCTTACACCGTAATGGAATCGCATTCTTACACCAATAGCTGAACATGAATCAATCATATTGAAGAGATACATATACGGTGCTTGTTCTACCTTATTTATATGATAATGAATAATGATCTGGCATTTTCCTTCACAAAATAAACTAATACAATCAAGCGTTTTCTTTTACAAAATATCCTTATAAGTTCCTTCACAAGACAGACTTGAAAAAACAAGTGATAAGAAACAAATATAAGTGCAATAACCAGGCAATACCACAACACTACAATGGCAATACGATGACAATACAAATGCAATAGGGGAGCAATACAATGGCAATACAAAAACTCCACATTCCCACTATAATTTCATTCCACATTCCCACTATATATTCATAATCTACAACATATTACAAAAAGGACACAACGCCCTTAATGGAATCACATTTTACACTCCTACATTGTCAAAATACCCACGAGCAAGGAATGGGCGGAGAGGCTTCTGTAAAAGTTGAGGATGTAAAAGATGTTGTTGACTTGAAGGTGGATTAGTTACTGGCCAAAGGCTTCTTAGGAAATTATTTTCCTTTTGCAACTCTCCAAGAGCTAATCCAGCCTGAGGGAAAAAACAGAGTCAGAGATACATATGCATAACCAGTGACACTTGAGTACATTATGAATGCCAGAGAACTCAGATAAATCACCAACATAATTGTCCTTCATAGATTAGGCCTAACTCTATCTCAGCACCTTAACATGTTGGTGGCAGGTGGTTTGAGCTCCAACCACTTTGTGAAATTAACCAAAATAAAAACCATTCTCCGAAATTGATACTTTCTCTTCCGATATTAGAAAACTTACAATTTTGCTAAAGACGATTTTATCTTTTTCTGCATGAGGAAACAATGCAGATTGAGATGACTGAGATGAAGGTATAATGATCTTCCTCTATTCAAAAAAATAATATCATATCTATTTTTGCATAGTGATTTTTATTTTGGGTCATTTGAGCATAGAATCCATCAGGATTTACGTAGAGTTCTCATAATTCCTTGTGATGTTCTCCATATCTCCCATTCTGAGGGCCAACAGTCTCCCATTCATCTTCTTCTGCAGAAGATACTAGAGATGATTTGAGGCCATTAATACTCAAGGGCTGTCCTTCAAGCTTAAGTACTTCATCATGCATTTGATCCATAATGAAGCTAAGGAACTCCTGAGCACCATCTTGTCTGAAAAACAAAAATAGTTTCACTAGGCAACTTAAAATAGAAAGTAGAATATAGACATGCCGACATAAATATTTACACTAGACAGAGAAGAAACTAAACAATGCAAATTTAACCCTTTGGTGATTACTCTTGAGGTGTTCTAGGTTTCTTCTTTCCTTGGTCCATGAAAATATTGGCGAACTCAGAATAGTACAAAAGATTGTTAACCTATTTGTTACAACATTTTATCGGTCACAAGTTAACTTCTAAAATATCTCAGTCTAACCCATTATTTCACATTAAATGGGTTGCAACAGGTGTAATAAACCACAAACAAATAAATAAATTGGAAAAAAGTGTAACATATTTTCAGAAAATAAACAATTTAAGTGGATCAAGCCATCAGACAAATTGTAAAGCATGAGAATTATCAATCAAGCCTAATAATACTGAAGGAGAACCATTACCTATCAATACAAGATTTATGAAAATCACAAAGTAACTAAATTGCACTACATGTCTGACCTTTCTTGTTTATTTGGAAATAGTGAAAAGATATTAATATAAGGAAAGAAAGGAAACAGTGCATAAGGGATTTAAAAGAAAAAAAGTGGTAGGGAAAGACAACTTTTGTGACTACAAATAGATGCATGTGTCTAAATCTTTTTGCAATGATCGTGCCTTACAAAAACATAGTTCTTTTTCTCTAAACAAAAATATCTTAAAACAAAGGAAAGAAGGAAATGGAGTAACAATTTCACAGCAATCTTTTAAAGAAACAATGAGATTGACAATGATTATGGTTCCAAAACACGAAGAGCAGAGAGAGAGAGAGAGAGAGAGAGAGAGAGAGAGAGAGAGATCGTAAATAATACTTCAGCCAAGAATAATCTCAACTCCTACACAAATCACAAACAGATAAAGAAAAATGATATCAACATATATTCCTATTTAATTACAGTAACATATCAATAAAACACAAAAAAAAATCAATATAACAGCAATACCATAGCAATACCACTACAATACAACCGCAATAAAATCACAATACGATTGCAAATAGCAAATCAACAATGCTACCTCACTACCCAATACCAATTGCAAGAATCAATCGACAAAGAACAAACACATTTGTTGTTTCAGACAAACAAAATCCATCCCAATACTTCACTTTCTACACAAAATACAGACGAAATCAATCACAATTCCAATTTCAGTAATCAAAATCAATTTAACATCAAAACTTACATATTCCCAACAATTCATTTTCTGCAGAAGCTGTTCTTGAAGAGGGCATGTAAACTCTGACTTCAAAATCTCCCAAAATTGGACCAAAATGCTCAAACAATGGCCACCTAATGCCAAGACATGCTCTCATATTCAGAAAAGATGGTTTTGTTTGGGTTTGTTTAGGTTACAGAAGGGATTTGAAGAGAGATGAAGTTGAGGTTTGGATTTGGGTAGAGAAGAAAACAGAGAGTAAGAGGATGAACTGGGTTTTGAGGGCAAAGCTGTGGGTTTTGTAGGTTGTTCTTGATCTTCTTCTTCGTGAGAAAAGGCTTAGTTAGCTAGAGAGAGAGAGAGAGAGAGAGAGAGAGCTGAAATAGAAACCAAAAATTGACCAAAAGTGTTATATGGGAGATAAGTGGGCAATAAGTATGTATTTATAGGTGGTAGTTGCAAAAATTTTGGGAAGGGATGGTATTTCCACTTGAAACTAAAAAATTGGTGGCATTTAAGGCTATTTCCCAAAAAAGTATTACACTGGATAGATTAAATTATAAACATGCATGCTTACCACAATCATATCCTCGCTCGTTGATCGGGGTTACGACACTTGTAGTCCAATCATAGGAAGGTGGCACCTCGGTGACATTTTCATATCTGAAAATAGTATTTGGACTTACTTTCATGGAGTTGGAGGTGGTCGCTTTTTTGGAGAGATGTTGCCTCACATTGCAGCCATAATGCATTGCTCCAAGTTCCTAAACGTAAATTTCATGGTCAATGAAATGCTTGAACAGAACCGAAGCATCCAGCACTGCTATTCTGCTCCCCGTGAATCCATGAATCATGATGCCACTAATTTTAGGTTAAAAGTAGTAACAGAGTAAAAACACAACGAAAATAAATCTCTTTTCGCCATTAAAAACAGTAGGGTTCGTTCTGGGTTGCTTTCGCTAACTTGAACAAATAAGAATTCCCAATTGGATTAGGCTTTTCCAGTTTGATTTGTTCCATCTATATATCTATATGATATCCTTATGACTAAATTAATTTTCTAATAATTTAAAATCGTATCCTTATCGAAGAAAAATTTCATATATAAAGCTGAAACGTGTACCACAAATGCATCACATATGAAAAATAATAATAATTAATATTTCTTTTCAAAAATATATTTTTAAAATATTGTTTTTTTCTCTCTCCATCTCTCGCTCCCGATCTCTCTCTCTGTCTCTCTCCATTCTTCCCAACCCACCGACTCAATATCCCCCAGCGCCAGCCATCAACCCATCAACCCCTACTCCCCCTCGCCCTTCCCCTGACCACCTCCCCTCTGCTCCCTACCTACCGAAACTTCTCTACGCACCCACCCCACATCCTAAGACCACCACTCCCACATCCTCGTGAAGAATTTTGCCATATCCTCCCATATCTAAAACTTCTCAGCCCTACTTTTTTATTTCTCAATTCTCACCACCAAAACACTATCTTGCTGTGTTTTGTTTGATTTGGGAACCAAAAAGTCTCCAAATACCAAAATAATGTCCTGCACCATATGAATTGTTTTCTCATCAGACCCAAAGAAAGAGATAAAGAGAAAGTGGAGTTTGGGTTTGGGGATGAAGAACAACATGGTGGCTTTATGGATTTTCTAAGATGATGGGTGGTTATTGCATCATTGGGTGCGTTATGCATTTGGGTGCACAATTAATAGGTCAATTTTAGGATTTTGAAGGTAGTGGGTTTTGGGATTTTGGATTTGTTTGTTTGATTCTGGAAGGTAGTGGGTTTTGGCAATGAGAATTGAATTCATGTGAGGGAGAAAGACAAGTCACCGGGCATGGCTTTTGGGTGCTCTGTCAGTCATGGATATACATATTTAGATTTAGGGATTTGGAAATCAGTGGAAGAAGAAAAGAGAGAGGGGCTGGGGCTGGGGCTGGGGCTGGGCTGTGTCGTGGGTGGGTGATTGTTTGGGTAGAGAGGGGTGGGGCTGTGATGATGGCTGAACCCAAGTGGGTTGGTGGGGGAGGGTGTTTTGTACGGAGAGAGAAAGAGGGAAGTAATTTTCTAAATATTTTTTCCTATTTGTAAAATACTTTTAAATAAAATATTTTATTTGTTTTTCACATGTGGCACTTACGTAGTATACATTTCATTAAAAGGGTGGGTCCTATTTATGCCATGTCATCATTTTTAACAGAGTTAACAGTGAGGGGCAAAGTAAACCACCAAACCTTGGTCAAGGAGGCACTCTTGATCACTTTACTTTCAGAGAATAAAGTGAGAATTGACCATAATTTCAAGAGGCATGCTCTATATTTTATAGCCATGCATAGCTTTTTCGTTGACATTAATACGGCAGTGTTTTAATGCAACCTGGAAGAAAAGTTTGCAACTTTTTTTCTTTAATTTGGACCACCAAAGAGTAAGAAAGAAAGAAAATTCAAGTGATTTGAAATAATGCAACCTGGAAGAAAAGTTTGCAACTTTTTTTCTTTAATTTTGATCACCAGAGAGTAAGAAAGAAACACAATTCAAGTGATTTGAAGTTGAATCAAAAAACGACTTTAAGAAAACCCAGTACTTGATTAGTGGACTTAGTCTTGTATTTATTAAGTGCTGATTAGCCTTTGATTTGTATCTTGTACAAAACCAAGCAAGGCATATGATTTGAGAGAAATACTATTAATCAATGTTGGCAGTTTTTTTGTGGAGAGAGAGAGAGAGAGAGGGCAGGGGATGAAGTGGTTGCGCATCGGAAAGAAGAGGTGGGGATGCTGCTGGGGGCTGGTGGGTTTAGGGTCGATACTCGAGGTGAGGGGAGAATGGTTGCTGGGTAATTTTTATTTTATTTTTGTTGGAATTGAAGAATTATTTATTATTTATTTTGTCCACATGGAGTCCACCATCTCATTAAAAAACTGTGCCCATATATTAAATTACAAAAACACCCCTTCAACGTCATTAGATTTAACAAAATTTTGGATGGAATTGATGGCATGGGTAAAGTGAATCATCAAACCTTTGTCAAGAGGGAAAAGTGGGGTGAAATTTGGAGAATTTATCAAAAATAGCCAAAACTTGACCCCCAATTTCAAAAATGGCAGTTTTTATAAAAAATTTCAAAAATAGCAGAAAACTCACCTAAATAGACACAATTGCCCTCAAATTTAAAACCCACGTAAAACTAAAAAAGAAACCTTATTAAATAAAACTTTGGAATATTTCCTCCAAACATGCTTAGTCCAATCACCTATATTTCTTTTTTCATTTTTTTTCCCTTCTTCTCCAGTTTGTCTCCAACATCACTCCCTCTCTTTTCCTTATCTTTTTTTTTCTTTCTTCTTCTCTCGTCTGCTCTCTTTTCTTCTTCTTCTCATCTTCTTCTCTCTCATTTGTCTCCAAATAAAATGTATGTATTTCTTTGGCAAAAAAAAAAAAAAGAATGTAGAACCAAAAATTCAGGAAATTATTGAATCTACGCCCAAGTATAATTTCCTCTTCTCACCCAAAAAAAAAAAAATATTTCACATAACTTTAATTCTTCAAAAACTGTCAGAAATTTAGAGGTAATCTGTAGAATAAAATATTCAATAAAACGATCTACATTAAAATATATAATTAAATATTCATTCATTACAATTCATAAAGTTAAAGAGAAAAATATTACACCACTCAGTCTATGAGGTAGGATGAAGTGCAATCAGATTCTTGCAAGTTTGTCGATAATGGCCAATTGAATCACATCTTGAACACTTACGAGTTGATGGTTCTTCTCCTCGTGAAGGGATTCTCTTTTCCTTACGCCTGCCGTGCCTTCTTCGTGTAATTGGTGGTAGCACAATTCTATCTCGTACATCATCAGGCACCACCCAATCTGTTTGATCCCCAACTGGCCATATAGGTTCTGCATACGCAATTATCAATGAGTTTGTAGTATAATATTTTGAACACATTGGGTAGCACGAAATTTGTCGATGCCTACATGCTGCACAAGCATGTGCACATGGTAGTTGGTCAAGATCAAATTCTCGGCATGTGCAACACTTCCCCTCTAAATTTACAACTTCAACACAACTTCCATCGTACACATGAAATGAGTATGTCTCAATAGGAGAAACCTGTATATTCAAGAAAAATGAAATACATTATAAATACTCCCCAACCATTTTATTGGAAAACTTTTCAACAAATCTGTTCCTTAAACAAAAGAACAAATGAATTCAATAATTTCTTTAAAATTAAATACTTGCTACAACGGAAAAAAAAATGAATTCAAAATACCTGCAATGATAATCCTTTTTGGTTATTTTCTCGCACCAATTTGTCAGCCCATTCCGTCAAATGTGAAGGCAACATTATCTTGAAAAATATTATCAACCTCTACATATGGCATATCCTCAAATTGCATGTTCTCATAACGTAACTCATCTAAATGTGTTGTATTATTTTCCACTTCATATTCTGAGTCCTCAAATTCTTTGGTTCCCAAGTCATCTTCTGAATCCTTATCTTGCTCATAATCTTCTAAATCACCTTGAGTACCTAGTTGATTGCTTCCACTGGCATAAGAAAATACTTTACGTTTCACTGTAATGCACAATGGAATCTTGTAAGACCTTGAAAGGCTTTCAAAAATAAAAGCTCTTACATCATCATCATTGACTATCTCTGTGGGCCATGCACTTTTCATTGCATCATATATCACTTTCATAGTTACTTCATACTCATTTCGGTCCACATTGGCAATGTCATACACTTTATTCCGGAGTTCCTCAAATGTAATTTTGTCTGAAACAAGTAGTCCTTTACTTTTGCAATTTTTATACATCGAGTTAGCCCACCTCCCACCATAGTTGATCAAAATTGTCAAACTAGACATTTGCCTGAAAAGGTAAGCCAAAAATATTAATTAAAAAAATCATACAGACCAAAGATTGACAATGAAACCAAAAACATTAGCTATAAAACGAAGTAGAAAACATTAGCTATAAAACGAAGTAGAAACCAATAACTAATACTTAATAATATGCAGTATGCAATCTTAATAATATGCAATCTGCAGTATTCAACATCACTGACAAAATAATGGAATCATATGTGCAAGTCGTAATAATAGCTCTGTAAATTGATGTATTCTAACTCTGTAAATTGGCTTTCTCCTAGCACTCAAAAGTAAAAGGCAAGAACTTTAACATTTGAAACAGAAAAATTACAAAACTTAATGGATACCAAATAAACCTTAGACACATCCAAGTTAGTTATTAGCAATTGAGAACTTAACTGATTAATTCTTTGCAGTATACTCTCTAAGTATGGAGTTCATGGATTTCCTACTATTTTCATTTTGAATTCTACTATGTGTGTTCGTTATTAGCAATTGAGAACTTAACTAGTTCTCTTATTGCTTTCTACAGTGATATTACTGGTAAGGATTTTCTTTCCGTTGTATGTTTATATTTTGAACTTTATGAGAACCATCATAACACGTTGGTCTCTTTTTTGGTGTTTTGCATCAGCATCCAAAATCATGTTTTCTCAAGGTCCATACTGATGAACTAATAACATCAGCACGTGATTACATCTTCTGCTACACATATGTCAGAATCATCATATTACCAGACTCGTTAATTTTCCAAGCCTATCTACACTAACCTTAAGTCAGCAAAATCAGAATTGAAATTTTATAAATATAGTATGAAGATTAAACGAAGAAACGAAAAAGAAATTGAACGAAGAAACGAAGAAGAAATTGAACGAAGAACCAAGGAATAACTGCACTCACCGTTTGACTATGGCAGCAATACGTCTACGAACAAACTCTACGTGCGAAGATTCCCAATCTAATAGGGTTTTCTCTTTTAGGTTTATGTGGGTTTTAAATTTGAGGGCAATTGTGTCTATTTAGGTGAGTTTTCTGCTATTTTTGAAATTTTTTATAAAAACTGCCATTTTTGAAATTGGGGGTCAAGTTTTGGCTATTTTTGATAAATTCTCTGAAATTTGACTGTAGTTTCAGGAGGCATTGGTGTAGTTAAGCCTAAATTTTATAAACTTATTTTACAAACATGATTTTAATAATTGTAGCCAATTACATTCTATACGGAATAACAGAGCTCTACTGCAATTCGAACTATTTATTTATTAGCTCCTAATTGAAAGATCAACCTTCTAAAAATTCAGTCAAATCAAAGATCTTTTAGTTATCTAATTTTAATCAAATAAATATGCAAACAAAATATTTTTGATAAATATAATGAAAATAGTCACGATAATAATTTAATTGTTTGTTGAAATTTGTCTAATAAAGTTTATATTTGATAAAAAAATAATAATAAAAAAATTGGCTAAGCAATTTATGATTTAGGTAAATATTTTTAGGGATGATCTAAAAGATGAAAGTTCAGATCATATGATTATATTGTGTAATGGTCTAAAAGTAAAGTTATACTATTGATTTATTAACTTGTTTGCGCTTGGGGATGTCATCAATTAATAAGATTAAATTGTGAATGTAATCGAAAAAAGAAGTAGATTGTGTAATGATAGACTTGAAACAGAATGTTCACCAATAATATATATGATCCTCTCTTAATCAAGAAAAGTACTTGTATAAAAATCAGTTCTTATCAATTATCCCTAAAAAAAGTTATTCTTTTGAATTAATTTCATGACATAAAGACCAGGAATCCCTTTTTATCACCTTCTTCCTTTATTTTTGGTTTTGTTTTTCAAAAACAACTTCACCAACATCAGAATTCATAATAATCTTGTGCATCTTATTATTTTATTGTATTACAAGAAGAGGGACAAGGCACTCTTATTCAGCTTAAATATTCTACATACTCGAGACAAATGATTGTGTCACTCCTCTAGCCAAAGGTGAGTTGGTACTTGGGTTGTTTGTTGGGGGAGAAAACACCGAAGTGTTTCTCAACTTCATCACCGCCCTTGGTATTTTCATCAAACATGGCAAAAAGGTAAGTTTCTATAGCTTTTCCAGGCCTCTTCGGAGTCCCAGTAGTGCCTTTCACATGGTTGATCAAATTCTGGTAGAATATTTGTGCATTTTGAGGGGTTGCAGCATTACCACCTTCGGATGGCCAACCGCTCTCTGACACGACGATCTCCACGTTGGGAGCATTGGCTTTCTCAAGAGCCGAGTACTGAGCATCCAAAAGAGCATCAAACAGGTTTTGGTACTTTACACCGTCGGGCGTCGTGATCCCATCTGAGGTGAATAAGGCATAGGCAAGGTCTATTTGAGCAGTATTTAGAATGTAGCTGAAGTAAGGATACACATTGACAAGAAGAGGGGCCCCATTGCTGGCTAGGAAGTTGATAACTGGGGTTATGAATGACTTTGCATCATCACTATATTTTCCAGCTGAAGGAGGGAAGGCATTGTCCACAAGGGTTGTGTCAATTGCTGTTGAGACTTTGATCTGACCCTGCAGATTGGCTGCTACAATTGCATTATAAATGTTTTGGATGGCTGGGAGGAGATACTGGGTCACTGTATCGCCGGGGTGTACTTCGTTCCCGACTGCAATGTATTTGAACTTGACGTCAGGCAAGTAGGCTTGTACATTCTTTTGGACCCAATCTGTTGCAGCAGCAGCATCAGTGAGGCCTTGAAGCTTGTCGTTGAGGATGGTCACGGTGAGCTCTATGTTGGAACCTTTAAGGGCTTGATAGGTTGGATCATTGGGTTCATAAATTCTCATTCTTCCAATGCCATTGCTTTTGTACAAGTCAACGACTTCTGTTTCGGATGGTAAATTGTTGCCATTTTTTCCATAACAAACACCAACAGATTGTGCACCTGAAATACAAGCATAAAAGTTTCAGCTTGTGAAAGCATGATTGGCAACAAGAGAAACAACTTGCTTAAAGAATGTTTTAAAGGATGACAATTTCAATTTCATACATGAAATGACCAAAGAAATTACATACAACTCCAATTGCTTCTAATTCAGAATTTGGATAGAGAAGCGAGGGACATGTAACTCAAGTGGTTAAGAGTAGTCACCTTTGCATCCGAGGTCCTATGTTCGAATCCCCCTCCCCCAATATGGCTTGTATTTTAAAATAAAAATAAAGAAAAATCGGATAAAGAAACCAGAAGTTTTCTGCATGGTATATATATGCTGTAATATATCATAATTTCAACTATATAATGAAACAGAACTACTTAATATAATCTACCTCAAACTCTTGTACAGTAAATGATTGAACAAATAACCTCACATCAATCTACCCACGTACGCTAGAAAACAGGTTTGATGAAAAAGCATCAAAACTATAATATTTGCTTGATGCCATATATATAAAAATTCAGAAGCAGAAAGTGATACCTGTTATTTGCAGGGCAGGCATCAACAAAACAAGTAGCAGCAATATGGAAGCCATAAGAGTTTTTGGAACTGTTCTAGCTTGTGTAGGGAAATCTATGAAGAAGAGGAAATTGTATAAATAACTCACTCTCTACATTAACATACCCCTTAAGCTATATATATACACATCCCATATTCATATACGTATAGGCGGTAGAGTTTAGAGGAGGTCCCAAGCTATCTAGAAATTAAGCAATTACCCATTATCCCGTCAATCACTGCAGAAGTATTGACTAATAATGACAATGACTTACTGTTGAAGAAAAAAATTATGATAACAACAAGACCTGCCTGCCAGACACGTTTTGCAGAAAGAGTTCAAGTCAAATTGATCAACCAAATTGATAATTAATAAGACTCGACAGACACGTAAAGGAAAATGAGTTTCAAGCCATCCAAGTTCAAGTTTCCCTTTTTTCTAGAGTAGATTAATAGCATGTGTACAAGCCCCTTGCCAGTAAATTAACCTTTGATTTATTTGAAATCTGTCAAATTGATAAAGAAGGCTTTTGATGAGCATAGTTCACATGTGTGTCACGGTAGCAAATTAACAGATATATTGACATAATCAAACGGCATGGATTTACTTGACGTGGGAGAGCTAATGTGGAGGGCCAGTCCTGACAAAAAAAGATAAGACTAAAGCTGATAATTTTGTAAACCTCGAAGATGTTTTGTGATAAAAACCTCTTTCGCATATAAAAATTTTCTTCTTGTCCCCATGGCCCCTTTAATACAGTCCTTGATATTGTCTGCATTTCCAAATTTCCTTACTGAAAAGTCAATGGGTTCAAACTCCTTCCTCTCCATCCAGTACAGTTGGCTTAGACAGAAGAAGCATATGATCTTAAATTGCGAGGGGTCCCTGTTTGAAAGTCTAGAGCCTCTAGGATTTTAACAGCTTAGTGGACGGATTGGGTCCAGTTAATATTAATTGGTCAATTGAAATAAGCGGCCCCTTTTCTCCCTACAAGTCTGAAAATTGACCCAGTCAAATTGTAATCTTCGATTGATTTTGAGCATATGGTCATGTCGTCGCGGCTCTTAAATCAGTTTGAAATTTCAATTATACACAACAAGGACACAGGTGGTGTTAGTAATAGTGACAGGGAGAGAGACTCGAAAATTCTTAGTCAAGGTGGTGGCTATTGAAAGAGTAGTATGCAAGTTTTCCTTCCGGGTTGCAACATCTTTATCTTTGATCTGAGTTGATCTGAACCATAATCTTTCGTTTTCCCGTTGATTGTGGGATTTTTAATCTGTGCGCATATGATCATAACAATACTAGAGATATTGAAGAAGAGGAGAAGAGCGAATTGAACACAGAACAAAAATTGACAAGTCAATTGGCTATATACGCTTAAACTGGTCGCAAATGCAATTTAAAGAGATGTCACATATACATGCACTAGCTACGAGTAAGAATATAAATTGACAAATGCAGTAGTCACATACACACTAACACCAATCACGCATTCATTTATACTAATCACGAATACACTTGTCACATATTTATGTCAAAATAATAATAGCTATAGAAATGACATAGTTTTTTTATTTTATTTTCTTTCTTACTTTGGTCTTGAAACACATGGGAGACTTGAGATTAAATAATACTAAATCTCACAGAACTTTCAGATTCACTACCAATGTTTTAGTTAAATATTAGGGAAAAGTTGAAAAGTAAACCATAATTAACCATGCATTTTACCAAAATGTGCCAACCAAGTTAATAAAAAGTAAACATATTTAACCATGCATAGTAACAAACCATTTCAAGTGTCGTTGTATGTATATATTTAAGGGCTTTTAAATAACTAAAAACCAATTTCAAAGGGTAGCGATAATAAAGCTCCAACTTTAGCTTTCCTACACCACCCGTATTATTAGTGCAAATATATATTATAAACTATCTCGTATCTGGAACATGGTAGGAATATACAAAACTGCTTTTTTGAGGCCATACAACAACACTCTAAAAGTGCT
This sequence comes from Prunus campanulata, assembly GCA_034190965.1. Lineage (NCBI taxonomy): Eukaryota > Viridiplantae > Streptophyta > Magnoliopsida > Rosales > Rosaceae > Prunus > Prunus campanulata. The sequence goes on from CM067211.1 coordinate 21,628,471, forward strand.
TTCCTAAAGAAGGATTTATCAGGTGCTTCCTCATCAACAAATGCTTTCAGGTAAATAGGTACATACAACGACAATGTTTCATATATGGGTTTAGCTACATGTAGCTGTAATAAGGGAAGAAGTGGTTTAGCACTTCTGGCCAATGTGTACCCTTGCAAGTAATGGATTACTTCTTGACATGGCTCGCTCCGGATTCTCCCTTAGAACCCGTGACGAATTCTGTTTTTGTCCCACATCCGGCAGATGTCGAACTCATTTTATTAAAATGCCATCTTCTCTTATTTTTAACAAAAAATAGATTTTGACTTCTATCGAGGATTCGGCAGAGTCTCCCTTGTAATTGGAACATTTCCCAAATTACAAACATCTGCAATTAAGCACAAAATAATCCCAACTTTCAGCATGCACAAGGTAAAGGCACACAAGGCATCTAGGATGATTCAATGGACCTCAGGCCCTCTACCTAAACTTAAAACAAGCAACTCAGAGCAGCTAAAGATTTAATTTACAACTAAAGAGAACGGGGTAAGGGAAGAAACAAATCGATACCCAAAAAGGCCAGAGATCACTACAACAATCGGTTGGTTCAATTCTTCTCTTATTGGCACTCGAGCTCCTGTCTCGGGGGATCCCATCGCTCGTTTGGTTGGTTGCTCGAAGGGCTATCTGATCCGATCAACTGCGTAAGCCGTAGCGCGCGTAAGCTTCCTCTATCTCTCTCTTCTTCATTCTTTGTCTCTCCCTCCCTCTATTAGTCTCTCTATTTTGGCTTCTCTAATTTATTTGTGTTTTGAATTTCATGTATTGCTGAAATTTCTAGGTTTTCAGCCAATTCAAAGATACAATTCTAACTTTATCAACGACTTCTAGATTTTGGGAACCCTTCCTCCTCTTATCAAGGTATGTATTTGGTGTGGATTGTTTTCTCAATTTTTTTTCATTAGTTTTATGCTTTTCCCAATCATGGTTTATGGAATTGCTTGGTTTTGCTCCCTTTACCTATTTGGTTTATGGATTTTCTATTGTCTTAGTGTTTGTCTTTAGGATTGTATCACGCCTTGCCTTTAGGCCTCTGTTGTTTGGCTTTTACTGAATCTCCTCTTTAATCGTTCATTTTTTTAGTCCTATTGATCATATTTTGTTTTTGTATTGTATGAAATTTAGTTTCCCTTGTTGTTTTACACGAAACTACCATGAAACTTAGCCCCAAATTTTCTATGTTTGTAATTGTGTGAATAGGCTAGGATTTATCATAATAATGAGTCTTTGAATTTGACCACAGTTTGGTTTGAAGTTGGCGTGTTAATAGAGAACTTTATTTGTTTTGTCCACAGTTATATAAAAAAGAAAGTGAATTGGATTGAAATCTTAGACTTGTTTTGTCTTGACTCTCTTATTCCCATTCAGCTCTGTATGTGAATGAATTAAAAATTCTAGTTGGGAGGGTGAGACAGAGAGAGAGAATAGAAAACTGAGAAAGAAAAATATCAAAAATAAGGCACACAATATCCCTTCGCATGCTAAGACAGCTAGGCACTGTGTACCCTTTTAACCAAAATAGGGTACACGTCCATTTCCCCTTCCTCAGTATATGGACACCTATCCCTTCATATCAGCACCATTCATGCCTCTCTCTCTCTCTCTCTATTCTCTGGGTGATGTGTTTGCCCTTTTGTTTGTTCAACACATAGCTTGATTGGATCAGCATGGAAGGTTTTAATATGAGATTTTTCTAGAGCTATCTATGGTCCTTCTTCTAGATATGTTTTAGTTAGTAGATGTAAAGCAATAGTATATACTGCATGTTATTGGACTTAATTGCACATAATCTTCAAGATACTTTTCTCATGCTTTCTGATATTAGTTAGCATATGTGTAGTTTTTACTGTTTAGCCAAATGGACTTGGGAATCTCCTGCCTTTCCCAATTGAAAAAAGGAAATTGGAAGCTACCTGGCTTCAATCTTTTTGTACACTAACAAGATAAAATTAAATAAATTAAAAGAAAGAATTGTTTTCAATTAGTTTTTACAAATGTTGTTAAGTTGGTGAAAAAAGAATTCACACCATTATGGTATTTCTTTGAAAAAATTGAAAATTAGAATTGGTTTCATTTGGAACTAAAGCACTTTGGATTTGTTAAGGTTATTTTTATTATTTCAATTAGTATTCATGATTTTTTTTTATGAGACAAGACAATTAGAATCATCCCAATATGTCTTTCTTATTGCAGATTCAAAGATTTCAATAAAGAATTATTCGTGAGAACGGTAGCTGTGGTTTACATTGATATAAAAAGCTTAAATTTTAGACGGTCAGATTGCCTATCTCCCACAACTTTATGTTTGTACAAATATTATTTTCTAGTATTGATTGGTAGGTATTATTTCTTCTTTCTTCTTGGATAACAAATAGAAAAGAATGGACAAGAGTTGGATAGATATACGAGATCGAACATCTACGCAATATCTCACTAGAGTTGAGAATTTTTTGGATTTTGTATTTTCTAAAAATATGGATGATACAAGGATTTATTATCCATGCAAGAAATGTCACAATTGTTATTTGTTCACAAGGGATGTAGTATAAGAGGGCATATAATTTGGTACTCCAATACCTTGAAATTTGTCTTGTTCAAGTGCGATTGGGTTGATAGTCTTGTGGGAGTGAAAGAGGATGAGTTTAAATTCACACTGGTGAATTTTAATCATTTGTTGTACAAAGAGAATGGAATAGGGGATGAGCCTTTCATTTTGGCTCAACAAGCAAGACAAGTTTGTTATGTGCAAGACCCTTTGGATTTCGATTGGCATGTTGTTCTTACGATGACTGTCAGAGATCTATTTGATATGTATTCGAAAGATTCATCTCGTACTCCTACAGCGGTACCTCAAGTCGAGCTTTACGCAAGCCAACAATTGGATGAAACTATATATTTGCACGATAAAGATGTTAATTGGGTGCGACAAGGAGTGGAAGGAACTGTTGTGGAAACATATGTTGTTGAAAATCTTTTTGAGATGGAAGAATCTGATTGACCATTATATATTTATCCTTGCTATAATTTATTTTCTTTTTCATTAATGGAAATTGATGTCTTTCTAAGGTTTACAATTTAATTTTTTTTTATACTTCTCTTTGTTGGATTTTTTTTATATAATTATTTTATTTCAGTGGTTTATGGCGCCTAAGAGAACAAGAGGTATGTCAATGGAGGAATTGCTTCCCCCATCTCCTTTGAGATGTAAAAAGGGCAAGCACCAGGCACGAACATCTCAACAACGTAGTTCGAGTTCGAGTCAGCCTCAAGTTACTTCATCAACACAGCCTACTTCCTCGGTTCAAAGTGAATAAGCATCTGTTGTGAGACGTCAATGCGCTCAGCTAGAGAAACAACTATCTCAGCAAAATGATGTTGCTTCTGAGGATGACCATTTGACAGGCCAACTAGATGAGTCAGGTTCTTATGTGCTTAAACTCATTATCTTCATTTTATTTAATGATATTTCTCATTATTAAAAGTTTTTCAAATACATATAATTATTACTAGTGCAAATGGAATCTGAAGATATTAGTAAAGGACGTGGAATCTTGAAGGAATGTTCTGAGACGAATAAGGTCAATCGTGCACAAGGAGGTGCTCCACATAGGACTGGTCGCACATCATTTGCTCAGTTGAGAAATGTGGTAAGAACACTAGATTGATTATAAATGTGGTTGGCTTTCTATTGGATTCTTTCTATAGTCATTGACCATATAGGTATTGTTATTAGCTAATCCTTTTTGTTCAAACATATATCTTGAATGGCTGGCAAATAATGCTAACAGAAGATTTAGAATTTGTACTATGGCTGTATGTAACAGATTGGTCATTGGTCTTCTTTTTAGATATATATTTAACGAGATCAAATTTTTTTTCTTACATAGATGAAAGAGAAAGGAGAGAAGACTGATCGTCTGAGCATGTTTATCAAAACTCGAACAAAGAAGAAGAAAAATGATGAAGATGAAGTTTTTGATGAGGACAGTGCTGATATTATTGTAAGTTTGAATATAGAGTTGTTTTGAAATTTTATCTTTTAGCCAAATAAACCAATTCTGTAAGTGTGATTTTGTAGAATCAATTCAACCAATGTTTGGAAGAGAGGGAAGAAGATGAACAAGATGAGTCATTTAGAGAGGAGATATTTACTAAAGTGATGGGAACTGATGCACATGGGCGTGTTCACATGTATGGGGCTGGTGTAACCCCATCTCAAGTGTTTGGTCAAAAATCAAATTATGACAATAATGAGAATAGGATGAGAGAGGACCTAGAGAAACAATATCAGTCAAAAATCGATGATCTCCAATCCAAGTGAAATGAAGTCAGCTCACAATTCAGTCAAGTGATGTTATGTATTTCTATATGTATATTATTTCAAATACTTAACGTTTTGATATGCACCCACATGTGTTGTGACGGACCTATTAAGGCATAAGGAGGTGCTTCAAATTGCCCATTTGCTCAGCTGGTGGTGGTGCACTCTAGGTGTACAAATTACCTTATTTCCATTTTCAGCATTTAAGTAAATGTCTTTGTCCTTTTACCACTACTACAAAAATCAAAATAGACGATGGGAATCCACCGTCGTCTAGAAGGTTTTCAAACCGTCGTGAAATTGACCGCCATCTTTTGGTATATAAAACGTCGGCTAATAACCGACGTTGTTAAAACATTCAACGCAAAAAATATTACAAACCGACGTCTAATTACGATACATATATCGTAAAATGAAACCTTCGACAAAAATAGACGACGGTTTTATTAAAACGCAAACATCTAAATTGTGTTACATGTCAATATTAAAACAAAAATCGACGTACAGATAATTATCCACGTCCCTAAATGAAGGAATACGACTTGTATAACATAGAAACCATTGTGGTTAACGTGTACTACATTAAATAAATAAACAAACCGTCGTCAAACAAACAAAAGACGACACAAACACAAAAGAATGGTCATGTTTAACTTATACTAAGTTGAATAAATAAAAAACCGACGTCTAACTAATGAAAGACGACAGAACCACAAAAGAACAGACGTTTAAAGTATATTACACGTCAATATTCACAAAGGAAACGACGTACATATAATTATCCACGTCCCTAATTGAAGGAATAAAGATTTGTATAGAAGAGAAACCGTCGTGGTTAACATATACTACGTTAACTAAATAAGCAAACCGACGTTTAACTTTTAAAAAACGTCGTATATATAAAAAGAACAGCCGTTTAAATCGTATAACATGTCATTAATCACGGAATAACTGACGTAAAATGTATTAACCACGACATACTGGTTGAAAAAACATTGCTTATAATATTATCCACGTCGGACTATAAAGAAAAACGACTTTTTAAATATATTCCACGTCCATCTCCTACGAGAATCGTCGTTTAAATTTTAGATTTAGACGTCGCTTTTTCTACAAACAGACGTGTGAATAGTTTAAAATGTCACAATATTACTGAGTATGGCCATAAAAAGTCCTATCCACGACTACTTTTGTTAAAGGCTGACGTTACAAATAATATTGAAGGCATGTAGAAAAAGAAACGACGTGGATTATGTTTTGAACATCGCTTTTTGTTAATTCTCCCTACGTCACGAGTATTCAATTGTATGACGTCGTAATTATCTACCACGGCGGTTTCTACAAGATATTGACGTGGTTGGTGTTTTAAAAGTCGCTTGTGTTACCCTCCTTGATGTATGTGTTCTCTTAGACGTCAGATATTTGAGAATAACCGACGTGCAAAAGATCTGTCACGGCAGTTAATGGAACAAAGATGCCTTTATTTCTTCTTTAGACGACGGTAGATTTTAATTGTGGATGGTCAGTTTTACAAATTCGTCGGTTGGAGTACTGAAACGTCGTGTTATAGTGAAATATACGTCGTGCGTTGTTTTGTAGGCTGTCGGTTGTAAAAATACGACGTTGGTTTTATTGTAGACGTCTGTTTTTCCAGTTTTTAAACTGGACTGTCTTATTTTCCACCTTTAATCCAGTATTTTAAAATTTTGATTTGTCGTGCCCAAAACCTGCATAATGAAAATGTGATCAGAATTAAAACGATATACATAGCTATTAATTAATGTCATACAATTAACTGCACAACTAATGTCATACATTACAACAATTAATCAATCCATATATCTTCACACCCATCTCTAACATTCTTACTCCCAAACTCACCCACTAGGTCATCAAATGTGTCAACATTTGGTATCCCTCTAGTAAATGGCTCACACTCAATTCTAATATCACCTAGCAAATAATCACCAATAACATCATTATATTCTCTATTAGGCATTGATAACACTATCGACCAACCACGATGCATTGGGTCGTCAACGTAAAATACTTGTTTGACTTGAGAAGCCACAACAAATTGGTCGTTCCTATGTCCAATTTTACTCAGATCTACAAGGGTAAATCCAAGTTCGTCGACTACATGACCCGAAGTGTTATCTATCCAATCACACCTCAAGATTGGGATTCTAAACTTTTGGTAGTCAGGTCCCAAATTTCTTGAATAACCCCATAAAAACCCATATTGGAGACAATAAGGTTTTTATCCTTGGCACTAGCAACTTGCATAGTATGTGCAAGTAAATAAACTCCACTATTTTGGACAGTTTGCACATCATCTTGTGCCTTGGTGTTAAATTTAACATCATTAATAAGATAGCTCCTATATGATGGCACTGCCATGCTTGGACCAGCTGCTAGCCACCTCAAATAATCTAATACGCCATTATTCTCTTCTCCATTAAGTTCACTTTGAACCTGCAAATTAATAATATATCTTAATTCAATCTAACATATAGAAAGGAAGGAAATTAAAAGTTCAATATGTCATTCAATAACATATATCAAAGAATGAAGGGGGAAAGTACTTCTCAAGCAAACACAAAGTAACTACTACATCTTCTTCCAACTTATCTAGCTTGGAAACATCTACCGTATTTGCACATGTAGCATTGAAGAAGAAGCACAATCGAGTTATTGCATACCTTGCAGGCTTCTCCAAAACAAAACGAATTGCCACAGGAAGCAATTGTGGCAATTGTTGCATCAAGGTACGACAATCATGAGATTTAAGGCCAAGAAGTCTTGAATCTTTTAAAGATACAAGATTTTTTATATTTGAAGAATAACCTTCAGGGACCTTCATACCATAAAAAGAATTGCAAACCGCTATCTTCTCTGCTCTTGACAAATTCCAAGGCCCTGGAGGCAAGCAAATATGTCTTTCTCCATACTCGGGTTGCAAATCAGTTTTGACCCCCATGTTCAATAAATCTAACCGACCAATAATTTCATCTTTATTTTTTCTAGGGATCTCCAGCAATGTACCAATGATACTATCGCAAACATTCTTCTCAATGTGCATAAAATCTAGGGCATGCCTCACAAGGAGGTATTTCCAATACTCGAGATCAAAGAATTTTGATTTCTTCTTCCAACAAACTCTGTCACCATCATTCTCACCAACACTTGCCCTATTTTTCGAGCCCCATATGTAATTAATATCTTCAACCATATGTAGCACTTCTTCTCTGGTTAATGGCTCTGGAGGCGTGCCATATTCTGGTTTCCCATTAAAAGCTGCACGTTGCCTCCTACATGGATGATTGATTGGTAACCATTCTCTATGCCCAATGTAACAAATTTTGTGGCCATTCGCATATCGGACAAGCTTTATATCCTTTAACGACACAACCAAATAAGTTCCCATAAGCAGGAAAATCATTAATTGTCCACAGTAATACACCTCTGAGTGTAAAGTATTCTCCTATATGTGCATAATACACTCCTCTAATCCCATCCCACAGAGATTTTAAATCATCAATCAAAGGCTCTAAGTAGACGTCTATATCATTTCCGGGCTGTTTAGGACTGGAAATCAATAAGGTCAATATCATGAACTTCCGCTCCATGTAAAGCTATGGTGGGAGATTATATGCAACTAAGATAGCTGGCCAACAACTGTATCTGCTACTTAAAGAACTATGGGGATTGAATCCATCAGATGAGAGAGCCAATCTCAAGTTTCTCGGCTCTTTACCAAACTCAGGCCATTTATCATCAACAAGTTTCTAAGACTAGGAATCCGCTGGATGAGACATATGACCGTTAACTGATTTTCTTGCAGCATGCCAAGTCAAACTCTTAGCTGTCTTTTGTAATTGAAACATCCTTTCAAACCTTGGAATTGGAGGAAAATACCACACCACCTTCCCTGGCACACCCTCTTTCAAGAACCCATCTTTGCTTTCCTTCCACCTTGAGATACCACAAGTAGGAAAATGAGTTGAATCTTCACACTCCTTCCTATACAAAATGCAGTCATTGGGACATGTGTGGATTTTCTCATAACTCATCCCTAAAGCAGACAAAGTCTTTTTTGCCTCGTACATAGAGGAAGGTAGTGTATTTCCTTCTAGAAGCAAATCTCCTTGAAGTATCAATAATTCTGTAAAACAAACATCACTCATCCCATGTTTTGCTTTCAAATTATATAACTTCACCAAAGCCGACAACTTCGTGTACTTACTGCAACCAGGGTATAAGGGTTGATCTCCATCCCCAATCACATTGGCAAACTCATAAGGATAAGATCTAATATCGCCTAAATCATTATCATCCATCACTAATTCTTCAGAAACAAAACTGAACCTACTTTGTTCATCTTCTTCCACATTTCTACTAGCATTAGTAGTCCATTCCCAAGGTTCTCCGTGCCATGTCCAAATCTTATAGCTTTGGTCAATTCCATTAAAGTATAAGTGTTCCCTTATAATTCCAACCCCAAACAATCGAATATTCCCACATTTAACACATGGACAACGAATATGAGTTCTATTTCCAAGATTTTCTACAGCAAAATTCAAAAATCCTTCCACCCCTAACTCATATGCCATCAATCTTCTATCCGCATGCATCCATGACTTATCCATCTCACACACTATAAAATCATATATATAATAAAGTGAAAAGACCAGCAATGAAACAATACTATATTCAAATAGCAGAGAATAAATTGAAAATAAAAAATAAAAAAGAATCAGACAATGATTTTTACAAAATAATCGTCGTGAAATAAAAATTCAGACGACGGCATATATAGTTACCATCGTCTTTAAGCTACCCAACCCCAGAAAATTGAATTGCTTTATGAAGAAAAAGATTAAACAAGAATCAGACGATGGGGTTTACAAAACAGTCATCGTGAATTAGGAATAAAGACGACGGCATATCTAGTTACCGTCATCATTAAGCTAAAGACGACGGTTAATGGAGACACAGTCGTCTTTAGGTTACCAATTGAAAACTATAATTCAGACGATGGGAGTGATAAATAATATTTAAAGCACTAATAATAATAGTAATAATATTAATATTAATACTAACAAAATATAAACGGAAAGTCTCGTGTCGCAAGGTAAAAGCCGAGACCGAACCGATAGCCCTTTTCCATAACCTCATATATAAATATATATATATATATATATATATATATATATATATATTATAACAATAATATTCCAATCCTTAATTCAAATTTTCCAAATATTTATTCATAGTATCAAAAATAAACTCTCAAGCATATATTCTAGAAAGACCCTAAAAATAATTCATATAGTAATCAAAACTTGTTTACTCTTAACTTCCATAAAATACTATATTCCAAAATTAAAACAATAAACTTTCGTAAATAACCCGATACCACCCAATACATATACTTTAAGAATAATCATAATAATATTAGTTAATGATAAATAATAACCTTTGGAGATCCCATATCCTCATTAACCCATATTAAATTGATCTTTCAATCTAAAACTCAATATGCAAGAAATTCCATATTAGAAGAACGAAGTACACTTAAAACCAAACATCCATTTGTTTACTAATAGTCATAGACGAGATACGAGATCACTTTCTTAACCCATCGACCAAATATCTCAAACTCACCCATTCCATAACTTCAATTATCAAACTAATTATCCAAGAATTTCATACGATAATATAAGACAATCACAAAATCCCAACATAGTCAACATAACTTAAATAACGGTCAAGACTCGTTTACATGGATGTTCTAGTACTTCTTGAAGGGTGAAACTACCTCGAAAGACTCACGGTCACCCGAGGGTCAAACTGCCCAAACTTGGTCATCGGGCCCGTGGGGTCCACGACCTCCATTTTACGATCCGAATGTTCCTATGGGTTCCACAAGGTTTAGGAAATACGCGTCCTGCAAGTTTGGTTAGGATCGGACGGTTATCATTTAACGCAAACTTTAAGTTATTAAAACGGAACCTCGGGGGCTCCAATTCACGATCTGTGAAATCCTACACAATCCTAGGAATGCCTAGATCAACACATATTAAATTGGAGTCGATCCAACGGTCTGAAAATGTCGAACTTGGATAATGCCTAATATGCGATATTCAATCAACCATCAAACGATACCCAAATTCATATCCGAGCATACCGTCATGCTAGGGACGATGTGAGGATGATTTTAGAACTCAAGGACATGCTCAAAAGTGGCCCACACGACGCCACACGCGCTGGTAGCACGTGGGTGTCCAAAGCGATTCCGGCGATTTGAAAATCTCCAAACCCCCAGTCAAGACTTATACCTACAGGATCACCACATAGAGTGGAGCAACTTTTGTTCTTAGACCTACCCCAAAAAGTTTACGGAAGTGGCCGTAATCGGAGGCCGAAAATTGACAGATTTTCAATCGCTTAATTACCCTACAAAACTCAGAAATTCTCCTATCCAACACAACCAGCAGCGAGAACACCTCGAGAGGTTGAGAAAGCATACCTGTATCGCAAAATTTGGCCTTCGGAAACACCCGAACGAGCTTCCAAAAAATCTATCAAAAATCGCTCGAATTTCTGCAATTTCCGGCCAGCACCGGTGGTTCCAGCGGCTGAGATTGGTCAAGATAGGAAGAGGGAAGAGAGCTTGACGTTTTGGTACCAAAATCATGAAATTTGGTGGTTGGTGGAGCACAACTTCTTCGTTATAACTCAGAACACCCTTACCCCAAAAGTAAAATTGTTTGGGTCGGGATGTTACACCAATTCCCCCCTATTGTCTAAATCTCAACATTTCATCAAATTTGCCGTCAAATATGAGGGTAAATAGGTCATTTTGTATGTTAAATAATATGAAATCTAAAATAAATAAATAAATCACTTGAATAAATAGAGGGGCCCACCCACTTCACCTCGCCCTTCCCTTTTGTTGTAATTAAAAAAACAAAAGGGAGGGGGGGCTCGAATGGAAGAGAGAGAAAGAGAGGGGGAGGGGGGGGGGGGGGAGTGGGAGAGGAAGAGAGGGAGAAAAGGGAGGTGATGATGGCGGGTGGTGGTCATAGGAGGGAGGGGAAGAATGAGGAAGGGGCCGAATGGTCTGGGGGTGAATAAAACAGAAGGGGGGAGGAGGGGGGAGGGGTCTGTGGGCTGGGAATGATCTGGGGGTGGAGGGTGCCTTGCGGTGGGTGGTGGTCATAGGGAATGGGAGGAGAAGAAAACATTGTAAGGGGCTGGGTTATGGGTCTGTGCTCTATGGGTCCCCATGATTTTTATTTATTTTTGTTTTTGTTCTCCTTTTTCTTCAATTTTTTTCTAAAAATAATTTTTTAAAATGATTTAACATAAAATTGGATGAAATGTGGAGCTTTTGATAGTATGGGAGAATTGGATGTAAAAATTAGTTCATGTACTTAATTTTCCAAAAAATAAAATTTGAGGGTGCAAATTGAAAGTAGCATACAAGTTCAATGGGTAAATTGATAGTTAACCCAAATGAATATAATCATATGTGGCACGAAAGTCAAGGGACTGGTATCAACAACATCAAATATGTGGACTCAACTCTTGTTTGGATTTTTGGATCTTTATCAACTTTTTTATAAATTAAATTTCATGATAAATATTTATATAAAAAATAAGATAAAAGACTTTTAGATAGTATATTAAACATTTATACCAAAAAGAAGATTTGTAATTGGTAATATGCTCTCGTTGAGAGTTGAACTCAAGACCTCCCGCTTACTAAATGGGTGCTCTAACCAACTGAACTACAAGAGCTATTAGTGCTCTTCTTTCTTAAAAACAAAATAAATACATAAAAGCTCTAGAATAGAAAAGACGATCTAACTATGCTAGCTTTCAGGTTTTTGTATTATCTTTCTTATTCTGGGGCTTTTAAGAAAGATGAACATAAAGGGTTCTCGTATCTTAGTTGGTTAAAACACCCGTTTAGAAAGTGGGAGGTCTTGAAATCACCTATCGGATGACTAAGAATGCCTAGAGGGGGTGAATAGGCAAATTTAAAATTATAATCAATAAATAAAAATAAACTTTAGTAGCAGGATTGATATGGCTTATCAATCTTGGAAAACGTGCAGAGCATAAAATAAAGGAACACGCAGAGAATTATTTTACGTGGAAAAACCCCACCTCTCGGGAAAATCCACATGACTCCTCAGTTCAAAACAAATCCACTGTAGAACGATGATTACAAGAAGTTAACTCAACTTCTGTCACGGGATTATCTTTCAACACTCCTTATGTTGAACGCAATACTGGTCACGATTGCTTCAAGCTCGCCGAAGTTCTTCCAACTCTCCTTATGTTCAATCCGATACTAGTCACGATTGATTCAAGCTCACCGAAGAAAAACCACCACAACGGTCTTGGTGCCCTCAACCGTATGAGTCACCAAACATGCAATTGAATGCAATATGAATGATAAAAGTGTTTGATAAATCACCAAGTAAACATGGAACAATTGATGATTTATCTCAAATAAAAACTCAGCTTTCCAAAGTTTATGGATTGAAAATATGACTGTGAAAGCTCTGCATATAAAGAAGACAAAGGTCTTATTTTATAGACTTTTTCTTTACAAGAAAGAAAACACGTTGAAAACCAAATTACTTAATTTGCACAATTTGAATAAAATCAAAAAGATATTTTCCTATTCTAATGATGATCACACGTGAAGTCCATAGGAAACCAAAAACCCAATAAAGGAAATTTATGATAATCCCACCATTGAAGGAGTCCTAATATTCTTAGGTCAACTACTAAGAATATCTCAACACCTTTAATAATGTGATCTGATTAAAATTTGATTTGCAAGTAAATTACTTTAAAAGATAAGTAACGAATCATGGATAAGAGAAAGAAAGAAAAAGTAAAAAGATATTGCAAAATATGCCTAAATGAGATGCACTCCTAAATGGATTCTAATTGATTAATATCAAGGAAGATCAAGGAAATAAAATCGTATTAGATTCCATGAGTGCATGAAAAATGGCATGTCTTACCCTTCATATCAAATGTCTCATACGTGTTAAGTCACAATTCTGGAATTCGGGGATTGCTGTGTTGTTTCAATCCTGTAGTTTTTGGAAATTAATATGACAGCAATTTTGCTTCAACCCTACAGCTAAATGACACTTCCAAACCAATACTAAGTTCTAGGAAATGCCAACACAATTTCATACTAACACATACATTTAATACCATCTCAATTTCTCGGAAAACATTGTAACCTCCTTCATTTAATCCATACTGCAAAACAATAAAGTTAGAACCTTCAAAGTAAACCCATTACTCAAGTGGCAATACGAAACTCATTTCAAATATCCATACCTGTGCAGAGTACCCTCAATGCACATGCTCAAAAAACCTCAACCTGGAAAGAAATCCACACACACACACATATTCACCACACCATTATCATGTATTGGGGAGAAAAACAATCCAACACGGGGACTGTTATGACTAGACCACAAGCCAAAAACACATTGGCCCTGTGACTAAGGATGATTGGTCCACATCACACACGCCAGCAGCGGTGGGTGGCTTGAGAGATTTTCCGGTGAAGGAAAATTCTCGAATCAATAGCCAACAACCCAACTAACAGCTTAAGCACACAAAGGGGTCCGAACTAGGTGAATCGTGGCCAAAGCCATCGACAATTGTGGGTGTCTAGATTGATATCCAAAACCTCAAAACCAATCCCAACCACATACAAAAACAGTAGAGCACGAAAAATAGTTGAAGAACCATACAAAGATCAACTGAAACGGTGGCAAGAGTTGAGTGTGTGGAGTTGGGAGAGACGATCGTTTTATGGATGAATGGTCGCTAGAGGTGGTTGGAGCTGGGAGAAATCGCTGAACAAAGTGGTCGGCCTGGTGTGACACGAGAGAGGTGAGAGAAAGAGAGAGAGTCGGGCGAGGAGAGAGAAGCGCCCTCGAGGAAGAAGGGGCATAGGGTATTTCTAGGGTTTTTGAACAAATTACAAAATTTTCCTCTATGCCTTTTTCGTTTCTAGACCTTTACGCTCTCGTTACAACTCGGAATTGAGTCTACCGCCTATCTTCGGACTTGTATCGACGAGCTCTACGCAATGGTGCCTCTCAATTCCCTAAATTCCTTCCTAGACCTTTCTATTGTGGAAACTGATTCCAAGGTTTGTTTTTCTGCTGTCGAGGGAGATATTTCTTTCTCAAATTGGACTATTTACCCTCTATGACATTAGAATGCAAAAAGCTTCATTCTCCTCTCTCCGGTGGACATGGACTCCTCGAGTTGCGAACCATGCAGCTGAATGGGTGGCTTCGCAAGCGAGAAGGAGGTTGTGCACTGAGGCTTGGGTCATTCGACCTCCAACCGCCCTAGTCTTTATATTTTCACGGGATGGTTTGCCTTGCCCACCGAACCTAACGCTTTTCTAAGCTTTCTTCTTTCAGTTTTGTTTTGTTTATTTTGTTAACTGTTTTGTGACTGGCCTCTCTGGTTGGTCTTTTTTGTTTGTAACCCTTGACTGTTGTGTTATTCTTCTTAATATATAACTCCCCTTACCTAAAAAAATATATTTAAATTTAAAGCTCAGGAAAATTCCTCTTGAACTCTAAAGGCGAGGATGGCCTGGAGCGCTCACCTGAAGACGACACATGTATTTGAAATTATGAATATTATTTTATGTTGATCATAAAGGACATCCAGTGTGAGAAAGTTGTTTTTGTTTACTGCGTCTGCCCTTATCTTGTAATTTTTTTACGCGTACAATTATCTTGTCTTGTAATTGTTGCTTTTCATGCTACAATGGAGAGGCCTAAGAAATTAAAGAAGAAGTTGCATGTGACGAGGATAACACTATCTTGTTACTTTCGTTCAATCATGTTACACTATGTAGAATAGAATCCTTATACGTGGCGAAACTTGATTAATTTGTGATAACAAAACAGTATTATTCTTGGAATATACAACTTTTTAACAAAAAATTAGAATGGAAATGAACTGGAAGTTTGTACCCTTTAACATGTTATCAAGAAACTTTCTCGTCCTTGGAACATTGCAGAATATTTTTCCAAATCTTACCAACCGATCAGGATTGAAAAAGTAATAGACAATTGACTTGTGTCTTCAACTTTTTGGTAAAAGCCAAGCCTAGAGACTGGTGCATTTCTTTGGGTGTAGATTACCCCACATCCTACAACAGCTCATACAATGGCCCATATAATTGGCGCATCCATGCACCTGGCGCATGATAGAATTTTGGGGGAGAAAATACCAAAGTGTTTCACAACTTCATCACCGCCCCTGGTATTTTCATCAAACATGGCAAAAAGGTAAGTTTCTATAGCTTTTCCAGGCCTCTTCGGAGTCCCACTAGTACCTGTCACATGGTTGATCAAATTCTGGTAGAATGTTTGTGCATTTTGAGGGGTTGCAGCATAACCACCTTCGGATGGCCAACCGCTCTCCGACACGACGATCTCCATGTTGGAAGCATTGGCTTTCTCAAGAGCCGAGTACTGAGCATCCAAAAGAGCATCAAACAGGTTTTGGTACTTTACACCGTCGGGCGTCGTGATCCCATCTGAGGTGAATAAGGCATAGGCAAGGTCTATTTGAGCAGGATTGTTAATGTAGCTGAAGTAAGGATACACATTGACAAGAAGAGGGGCCCCATTACTGGCTAGGAAGTTGATAACTGGGGTTATGAATGACTTTGCAGCATCACTATATTTTCCAGCTGAAGGAGGGAAGGAGTTGCCCAAAAGGGTTGCGTCAATTGCTGTTGAGACTTTGATCTGGCCCTGCAGATTGGCTGCTACAATTGCACCATGAATGTTTTGGATGGCTGGGAGGAGATACTGGGTCTCTGGATCAGTGGGGTGTACTTCGTTCCCGACGGCGATGTATTTGAACTTGACGTCAGGCCAGTAGGCTTGTACATTCTCTTGGACCCAATCTGTTGCAGCAGCAGCATCAGTGAGGCCTTGAAGCTTGTTATTGGGGATGCTCACGGTGAGTTCTATGTTGGAACCTTTAAGGGCTTGATAGGTTGGTTCATGGGGTTCATAAATTCTCATTCTTCCAATGCCATTGCTTTTGTACAAGTCAACGACTTCTCTTTCGGATGGTAAATTGTTGCCATTTCGTCCATAACAAACACCAACAGATTGTGCACCTGAAATACAGGCATCAAAGTTTCAGTTTGTGAAAGCATGATTGGCAACAAGAGAAACAACTTGCTTAAAGAATGTTTTAAAGGATGACAATTTTAATTTCATACATGAAATGACCAAAGAAATTACATACAACTCCAATTGCTTCTAATTCAGAATTTGGATAGAGAAGAAAGGGACATGTAACTCAAGTGGTTAAGAGTAGTCACCCTTGCATCCGAGGTTCTATGTTAATCCTGCCAAATATAGTGTAATTGAGAGAAATGAGAATGTAGAACAAGGTAGGTTTTGCAGAGAATTCAAATCTGCCAATTGAATTACTAACTTGGTGAGGGTGAGATGTACAAGTATACAAGGCTGATTATTAGTTACAAACAATGCACAAAACATGGAGGGAAACATGGAGAGTTTCCATCCCTAAAACAAGGAAATGAAAACAAGGAAAAGTAGGAGAGGTGGTAGACAATCCTTTTAGGGATGTCTATGTTTTGTCTTTGTCTTAACTAACACTCCCCCTCAAGTTGGTGCAAAGATATCACGCATGCCCAACTTGTCCAGTGAGTCATGGAAAACTTTACTTGATACGGCCTTCGTCAGGATGTCAGCAAGTTGGTTTTCCGAGTTTACAAATGGAAACTTGATTATACCCCTTTCTAGTTTCTCTTTGATGAAGTGTCGATCGACTTCCACATGTTTGGTACGGTCGTGTTGTACTGGGTTATGTGCTATCTCGATAGCTGATTTATTGTCACAGTACAAGTTTGTAGCTTTCAATGGTTTAACTCCCAGATCCTTCAGTAATCTCCGTAACCAGAGCAATTCACAAACTCCTTGAGCCATTCCCCTAAATTCTGCTTCAGCACTTGATCTAGCCACAACTTTTTGCTTCTTACTTCTCCAAGTGACTATGTTGCCCCCCACAAATGTAAAGTATCCAGAAGTAGAACGTCTATCTGTGATGGATCCTGCCCAATCCGCATCTGTGTATCCTTCTAGGTCCATATGTGTATGCTTGGAGAATATCAACCCTTTTGCAGGGGCAGCCTTCAAGTACCTCATGATCCGTGTTACTACATTCATGTGTGCCTCACTTGGTTGATGCATAAACTGACTCACCATACTCACAGCATAAGCTATGTCGGGGCGTGTGTGTGATAGATAAATCAATCGCCCAACCAATCTTTGATACCTTTCTTTGTCAGTGGGTACTTGGTCTGGATACATCCCTAACTTGTGGTTCTGCTCAATAGGTGTGTCAGCTGGCTTACAATCAAGCATTCCAGTTTCTGTTAACAAGTCTAACACATATTTTCGTTGGGATAGAAATATGCCATGTGTTGATCTAGCAACTTCTATGCCAAGAAAATATTGTAACTCACCTAATTCCTTCATCTCAAATTTACTAGCAAGGAGTTTTTGCAGATTCTTCATTTCTTCATTGTCATTACCGGTAACCACCATATCATCAACATAGATAATAAGGGCCGTAAGTTTTTCACCACGACGCTTTAAGAATAAAGTGTGATCCGAGTGGCTTTGAGTGTACCCAAAGCGCTTCATAGAATCTGTGAATTTTCCAAACCAGGCTCGTGGTGACTGCTTTAGCCCATATAATGATTTTCTCAGCTTGCACACGGTGTTGGGACCAAGTGCCATGGAGGTCCCTGGTGGTGGTTCCATATACACTTCTTCTTGCAATTCCCCGTGAAGAAATGCATTCTTTACATCATACTGCAATAGTGGCCAGTCAAGGTTTGCAGCCAATGACATGAGAACACGTACGGTATTGATCTTGGCAACAGGTGCAAATGTCTCTTGGTAGTCAATTCCATATGTTTGTGTATATCCTTTGGCCACTAATCGAGCTTTGTATCGATCTATGGATCCATCAGCTTTGTATTTAATGGTGTATATCCACCGACATCCAACTGGTTTCTTTCCTTGTGGCAACTGGACCATTTCCCATGTAGAATTCTTTTCCAGAGCTTCCATTTCAATTGCCATTGCTTCAGCCCATCTGGAATCTGTTATAGCATCCTGCCACTTATTTGGAACACATACAGTAGATAATTGATTGACAAATGATGCATATGACTTTGACAATCTATGAGTTGAAACATGGTTATTAATGGGATATTTAGATTTGGCAGTAAGGTCAGGACAATATTGAGGTTTGGGTTTTCCTCTAGTGGTCCTAGGTGGGAGAGTGTATGGTATAGCATTAGGTGCTTCGGGAATTACCTCAAGTGTTTCCTCATCACGAGACGATTGGTCCGATGGTTGAGAAGAAGGGGTTGTATTTTGTTGTTGATCACAGCAACCATTTGAATTGTCTCCTTCGGGATCTTCACCAAATAAGAATGACAATTTTCCAGTACCTTCATCGCTGTCTAAATCTTCAAGTTCATTGGTGCTTGGCGACCGGTCGCTGGGTTCTGTGCGACCGGTCACATTTGGACAGAATGCAGTTTCGTCACTGGAGTCTGCGCGACCGGTCGGTTTAGAGTCTGCGCGACCGGTCGCCTCTGGATTACGACCGGTCGTTTCTTCACAAAGTCGATTTTCATCACTGGAGTCTGGACGACCGGTCGCCTCTGGATTACGACCGGTCGTTTTTTCATAGAATCGATTTTCATCATCGCTGGAGCAAGGCGACCGCTCGCTGGGGTCAGTCCGACCGGTCGTTTCAGGAATCCGACCGGTCGCTTCCGGATTACGACCGGTCGGATTTGCACAGACTTGGATTTTTTCTTCCTTCTCTTCATTCCTTCTCTCCCCCTGAAGAGAAGGGTGTATAGAAGCTTCAAAGTAGGATAAATCTTCATGAAATGTGGCATCCATAGTGACAAAGAGCTTGCGAGTAGGAGGATGGTAACACTTGTATCCTTTTTGAGTTGATCCATACCCAACAAACACACATCGAATGGCACAAGGGTCCAGCTTACTTCTTTGATGAGATGGAACATGAGCATATACAACACAACCAAATATGCGAGGAGGCAGCTTGAGGACTGTAGGAAGAGAGACATGACGAGCCAAGGTGTTCAGTGGAGTTTCAAACTTCAAAACACTACTCGGCACTCGATTAATTACATATACTGCAGAAAGAAGGGCATGTCCCCATAAGTAGTGAGGGACCGATTTATCCAGCATGTAAGCACGAGTAACCTCAAGTAATTGTCGATTCTTTCGCTCTGCGACACCATTTTGTTGCGGAGTAAAAGAGGTGGAGGTTTGATGAATGATGCCTTGATCTCGGAAGAAATGTGCCAAGACATTGTTCACATATTCCCCACCATTATCAGACCGGAATACTTTGATGGAGGCTTGGAACTGTGTGGTAATCATAGCATGAAATTCACGGATTGCAGCGGAAACGTCACTTTTATGAGCAAGTAAATATACCCAAGTCATACGAGTGCAATCATCAATAAATGTAACAAACCATCTTTTGCCATTGGAAGAAACTTTAGCAGGACCCCAAACATCAGAGTGAACCAAATCAAAAGGGAATTCCGTTTTATTATCACTTAAGGGAAAAACAGTTCGATGACTTTTGGCCAATACACAGGTTTCACACTGAAACTGAGAATGATCTAGGCCACGAAACAAAGATGGAAACAAACGTTGAAGATAGCCAAAGGATGGATGTCCTAGACGACGATGCCAAAGCCAAATCTGATGTTGATTGCGAGCTTGTGAGCTGGAACCTTGAGTATGAGCTGCCCTTGGTGGTGAAGAGACCGTCAAGGAATACAACCCCCCTCTTCGTTTACCATGCCCAATCGTCGCGTGAGTCGTGAGGTCCTGAAAAAGACAATGGGAAGGATAGAATGTGGCATAACAGTTATGTGAGTCAAGTAATTTTCCAACAGACAGCAAATTGCAATTGATGGAGGGAACAAGTAGTGTATGAGATAAAGATAAGGAAGGGGAAAGTGATATAGTTCCTTCACCAGCAACATTAGAAGGAACTCCATTGGCACTAGTGATGTAAGGATGACGAGACTTAGAAGATATTGTGGAAAACATAGTAGAGTCAAAAGTCATATGATCAGTGGCACCTGTGTCAATTATCCATGTAGTGGGTCGTGTACCTGATTCGGAGTCGGAGAGTAGGGTGGAAGCGATTTTAGAGGAGTCACCCGTGGAGTTGATTGAGTCGTTGGTGTCACCCATGAGGTAAATATATAAAGAGATGTAGAGGAAGAAATAGCTTAAAACTTCAGCAAACAAGAGCACAAAAAAGGCTTGTGATCAAGATCAATTTTGAGGCAAGGCAAAGTATGAGATAGGAACAATATAACAGCAAATTATGGGCAAGGATAGATAGAGATTAGGCAAGAACAAGGTTATGCAGAGGCAACCAAAATCGATTGCTCTGATACCATGCCAAATATAGTGTAATTGAGAGAAATGAGAATGTAGAACAAGGTAGGTTTTGCAGAGAATTCAAATCTGCCAATTGAATTACTAACTTGGTGAGGGTGAGATGTACAAGTATACAAGGCTGATTATTAGTTACAAACAATGCACAAAACATGGAGGGAAACATGGAGAGTTTCCATCCCTAAAACAAGGAAATGAAAACAAGGAAAAGTAGGAGAGGTGGTAGACAATCCTTTTAGGGATGTCTATGTTTTGTCTTTGTCTTAACTAACAAATCCCCCTCCCCCAATATGGCTAGAGAAACCAGAAGTTTTCTGCATGGTATATATATGCTTTAATATATCATAATTTCAACTATATAATGAAACAGAACTACTTAATATAATCTACCTCAAACTCTCGTACTGTAAACATGATTGAAGAAATAACCTCACATCAATCTACCCACGTACGCTAGAAAACAGCTTTGATGAAAAAGCATCAAAACTATAATATTTGCTTGATGCCATATATATATATATATATATATATATATATATATATATATATATATATATAAATTCAGAAGCAGAAAATGATACCTGTTATTTGCAGGGCAGGCATCAACAAAACAAGTAGCAGCAATATGGAAGCCATAAGAGTTTTTGGAACCGTTCTAGCTTGTGTAGGGAAATCCATGAGGAAGAGGAAATTGTATAAATAACTCACTCCTACATTAACATACCCGTTACGCTATATATATACAGGCTAAGCACGGTTTGATTTGGTTCGGGTTTTACCCAAAACCGTACACCGAACCGTAGCTTTCGGTGGAGAGATTTCTGACACTGGAGGGGAACCACCAACTCCGGTTAACCGGTCAAACGGTTTGGTTTTCTCGGTTTTGGCGATTAACCGGTGGCTGGGAAGGAACTGAGATGGGGGTTGCGAGAGAACTAAGACGGAGCTTGCGGGATCTGGGCTCGACGACTTTGCAGCTTGCCCCTCCACCTCCACGGCTCCAGCTTATTTATTCCCTTTGTAAAAATGGCTAGTACAGTTTTGTTCTTGTTGGATTACCATACAATAAGAAAGAGATGAATAAGAGAGAGGGAGAAAGACAAAGATGAAAAAGCTGTGACAGAATAGAAACAGAGGGAGGAAGAAGAAAGAAGAAAGAGAAACGAAAAAAGAAGAAAAATAAGTCGTCCAAAAGAGAGAGAGAAGAAGTGATGCGAAAAAAGAGAGATTCTAACATTTTTTTATAATATTTATTCTTCTAGAAAGTGGTTAAATAAACTTATTATATCAATGTTTACAAAGAAACTTGTTCGCTCTAGTGGATGATGGAATACCCAGCAACAAAGGGGTAAAGGTTCGAAACCTACTATGCGCAATTATTTTAGGAATATTGGCTGGTGAACAATGATCAGTCTGGTTCGGGTAAACTGGTCATTGTGAATACTTCAAACCACAAACCGGACTGGATTGACCGGTTTGCTCCAATTTAAAACCGGAAATAAACCAAAATATCTAAAAAAAATGGTTGGTTTGGTTTAGTCGGTTTCTCGGGTTATCGGTCTAATTGCCCATTATGTTTAGGCGGTAGAGTTTAGAGGAGGTCCCAAGCTATCTAGAAATTAAGCAATTACCCATTATCCCGTCAATCACTGCGGAAGTATTGACTAATAATGACAATGACTTGCTGTTGAAGAAAAAAATTATGATAACAATAAGACCTGCCCGCCAGACACGTTTTGCAGAAATCAGTCACAGTACTTGTTTGGTTTGGTCCAATGATATAGATGAGCCCACTCTTGACGGTAGAAATATAGTGGTCCAGATATATACAATGTGAAATATTTTTCATATTTTGATATCACAAATAATGTTCGTCGAACGTGCTACTTTGAGATAAAGTGTATAGTGGTTTATATCCTCTCATGGATAGTTTACCATCCATGTCAAGTCCAGAGACTGCATATTGAATTAATTTTGATTGTACCCTTTGTTCAATTGCTTCTCTTCCGGACATTGACCAAATAATTTCCCTTTCAGCTCAAATCCATCGAACTAAGCGCCATGTAATGTGACATGAGCCTGTTTATTCAAATTAAAAGATAATGAGTTAGGTGCTGTAAAGTCATGAATGCAGCCCAAAATAGTAGAGCTCACTACCTAATTAATTGAAGAAAAATGAAGATGCTTGTTTGCCAAACATTCGAGTGAAGCCAAAGGTTTGTGAGTGAACAACCAATATTTTGGCCTATAAATAGACACCTCCATCAGTAGAGAATGTATCTCTCAAGAAAGAAAGCCACAGCAGAGAAGGAAGAATGAGGAAGAGTTAGAGGAGAGAGCAAAGAGAAAAATCAATGAGCCGGTGAGATTGTAAATACTAAAGATGTAGCCCTATTATTTTATATAGTGAAAAGTTACTACTGCTGATCTTCGAGGACATAGGCATGGCTGGACCTCGTTAAATATTGTGTCTCATTTACTTCACTGCAGCTCAATATTCCGGCATATAGCGTTCATTTTACAACGTTATGGAGCCACATTATGATAATATCTTATGTTGTTTCATAACACTATTTATTGATTTCTTATTGATAAAATTAATGCTCATTTGTCGTTCATAATTTACACAAATACTAGAAAAATGAAGATTCAAAAAGGTAATGAGGAATGTCGGCCAAAAGAGCCTACAATCTTCGTAGAATCTCCCTTTGAGCCGAATTACCTCATCCTGACCTGCTAAAAATACGGGTCATGTCATGTCAGGTCTTACTTAATCAAGTCGGAATCGTGTTGTGCTCAAAACAACCGGACCTGTTTGACATCTCTTGATTGGTTACCTTACTCAATTTAGTGTGTGTACAATCAGTTACATGACTATCGACATCGCTATAATACAATTATATTGACAATAATTAATTTGAGGGTATACTGCCGAATTGCCCCCTGATCAACTTGTACATTACTCTCAATTTACCACCTGACCTTTTTTTTTAGCCAATTACAGGCTCGAATTAAATTTTATTATCAATGTTCCCCCCACCGTCAAAATTCGAACATTTCATCCAATTTGCCGTTAAATATGAGGGCAAATTGGTCATTTCATATGTTAAAAATAATTAAATACTGTAAAATACAATAGTATGACATATAAAATGAAAAAAAAATCATTTTAATAAATAGAGGGGTGGGACCCACCCACCCTTTCTTCTTCCTCTCTGCCTCTCTCCCTACGACTCCCTCTCTCTCTGCAACTCTCTCCTCTCTGCAACCAAACACCAAACCCTTTCTTCCCTCTCTCCCTACGACTCCCTCTCTCTTTGCAACTCTCTCCTCTCTGCAACCAAACACAAAAACCAAACACCAAACCCTTTCTTCAAACACCCTCTCTTTGCGACTCTGCCCCTCTCTCTCTGCCCTCTCTATTGATCTCTCTGCCCTTTCTCTCTCTCTTGGGGGGTGGGTTTGTGGGTTCTGGGTTCATTGTGGGGTGGGTCTGTGATGGGGGATGGGGGGAGCTCGAATGGGAAAGGGAGGGGAAAAGAGAGAGAGAGAGAGAGAGAGAGAGAGAGAGAGAGAAAGATGAGCTTGAGTAACTGCTTTGGCAAGAAAAAAAAAATGGTGAGATTTTGTTGCAGGTCAAGGGAGGATAGGTTGGAGAAGAAGACACAGGGGGTGGGGTGGGTTGGTCCATAGGATTTGTTTTTTCTTTTTTTTCTTTAATTTTTTCAAAAATATATATTTTTCTTTAATTTTTTTTTAAATATTTTTTTTTAATGATTTGATGGATTATTGGATGAAATGTTAATGATTTAGACGGCAGGGGGAACATTGATAATAAAATTTAATTCGAGCCCTTAATTCACTAAAAAAAAAATTCAGGGGGTAAATTGATAATTAAGTACAAGTTTAAGGGGCATTTCGGCATTATACCCTTAATTTGAATTTGAAGATCAACATAAATGTGCAGTAACATGCCCTAAGCGCAATATGGGCTAGTCCGAGCCCAACATTATTGTTTAGGCTATGGGTTGGCCTTACCAAATATTTTTTTGTCATACTAGCGCTAGACTAAATCAATTTATATGTTTGACCAAAAAAAAAAAAATTCAATTTATATGAAAGAGATTACTAGATTAGTCAGTGGTCAGTGGTCAGTGGTCAGTATTACTTTAATCCACTTCTTTATATTATTTTAATCAACAACCATGTGGACATAATCAACGTCTGAACATAACATGTCACAAATACAATAACATCACATATGCCAAGTGTGGCCGCTAGTAGCGAGATGCACTAGTGGATCCAGGAATTTTTCAGGGAGGGGGTAATATTTAACAAACTAATTGATCATAATTTATATAGTATATAAATTTATGTCAATTAAACAATTAGTCTACCAAAATTCATATCAAATTGTCAATTAATCTAATCAAAATCAAGATCAATTAATCCAACAAAAATGCATATCAAATTATCAATTAAACAAACAATCATAATTGATTCTTCCTCGAGTTGTTCGCGTAGTCACTTTCTTCTCGAGTTTGCTATTGATCAAATGATTACAGAGGGAACCAAAACAAAAACGAGAAGAAAAAAGAAATAAGAAGTCAACAGCATATTGATCAACCACTTAGTGCCCGTTTGGCATTGCTTATTTGGGGTGATAAGTGATTTTTAAAAAAATTTGGGAAGCCCCGCCCGTTTGGTAAATTATGATAAAATCACTTATTGTTAAAAATTACTGTGAGAGAAAGCTATAAGGGAAAGCAGATAATGAGGTGCTTTCATTTTCTGATTATGCAGGAATCAGTTTCGAAGAGGTGCTGGGTTTAATGATTATGCTGCAATTTTTTTTCTAATTATGCTGGAATCAGTACCAACAATACTTCTAAAAAAAAGTTTACCAAACGCCAAACTGCTTTATCTTACAGCTGATTTCTCTCACAGCAAATTTAACAGCGATTATTTTCACAGCACAGCAATGCCAAACTGGCTCTTAGACAACAACATCATATTGATTTTGGTTAGAGAATATATAATATAATAGACTTTCAACAGAAGTCAAAATAAAACCAAGAAGCCTGGTTTAGCTTCTCTGCTGTGCGCGTTTCCTTTTCTTTCTTTTTTTTTCAGCCTGGTCCAAAACGCTCGTTTTGGCCAGGAAATTTTAAAAACAAATAGGCTAAAGTCAAACTAATACCGAGAAGCCTGGTTTAGTTTCTTCACTGTGCCCGTTTCCTTTTCTTTCTTTTTTTTTTTTTTCAGCTTGGTCTAAAACGCTCGTTTTGGCCAGGAAATTTTAAAAACAAATAGGCGTAGCCTGTTGCACAGCACTACGCAATAAACACAAAGCCTCTTTCAAGCAATACATCAAGCACATGGTGGGCGCACCATCGGAGCTGCGGAGGGGCATATTTCTTCATCTACAATGGCTTTTCCGACGAGGGGAGATGCAACTGCACCTCCTTGAGCCTCTGTAAATCCACCAGTGACGAGACGGAAGAAAAGTAGAGCCAGTACTCTATTCTTGGCAAGTTTGGATAAACATCAGGAGCTTGGAATTTTACAGTAATCCCCATTGAAATATACCACCATAGGGAATCCTCAACCATGCTCCAAAGTACATGTTACTTGATCCTTGTGGAAGAGCAACTTTGGGTATATCCAACAATTTATTTGAAGATAAAAAAAACAATGTGCATCAATAGGCATGTAAAAATGCTGGAAGCCTGACATTTTTATTTATTTTTTTTGCAATGAGTTGGCCCAACCAGATATTTTTTTGTCTCACTAGCGCTAGACTAAATTAATTTCTCTGGAAGAGATTACTAGATTAGTCAGTTGTCCCTATTATTTTAATCAACTTCTTTATATTATTGTAATCTAGAGCATTTTAATTAGCAACTATGTGACATAGTCAACTTCATAATATAACTGTTGAGGCCCAAAAATTCCAAGGCTGGGCCCAAATATATTTCTGGCCCAATACGACACTTAACCGGGAAAGAAGCCTGACTTGGGTATGCAAGAATTTGTCTTATGCGCTTGTGCAAGTTATAGTCCACATGCCACGCCAAGCAAACACGCAACTCGCCATGCAAAGAGGTCGTAACGAGCCTGTAAAATGTATTGGTTCTATGAACCCGTGCTTACTGTCCCGTCAAGCACCGTTTAGCCCGGCTATAGCCCAATGCAATACAGGAAAGCTTAAGCACAAACACGCCAAGCAACGTGCAATGCCAAGGGAAAAATCCTTATTTTTGCACCAAGCCGCGCTACAAGCTTAAGTGGGCCCAAGCCACGCGAATGACTGGGGCTTGCTGAGCGGGTTGTGGTATGGATGGTTACGAGTATTCATGAGGCCCATTGAAGGTTCAAGGAATGGAAGTTTTGGGCTGCTTGGAAGCACTAAAACTCAAGCCCATTTCTTGAGCCCAAACATATGGGTAAGCATGAGAGAGAGAGAGAGAGAGAGAGAGAGAGAGAGAGAGAGAGAGAAAAAGTGGCCCAATGCCTTAGAAAAATCCCGTATTAGCTAAGACATCCAGTAACTTGTCAAAAAAAAAAAGCTACTTCCAGCAGCTTAACGAAACCAAACTCACAGGCCGCTGGAAATAGAATGTCAATGACCCAATACCTTAGAGAAAGCCCAACCCAGCGCCTATAAAATATATAGCATAGCATTGTATCTAGTGTTGTCAAAGGCCTTAGAACCAAGTCAAATGGCAAGCCACTGCAAAAACCAAAGGAAATTCATAGGGCAGGAGGAATACCCATTAGACTAACGCCCCTACCCATGTTCCTTTCTTCTGCAAGCTAAAATAGAAAAACCAGAGAGAAAAGTGGGTGGCGCCTCACCCATATAAACAAATCCAGCTGCATGAAGATCTTGGAACCCCAAAAAGGCTTCATGCCTAGGTGCGCAGGCTGGGGAAGTTTCACCAAATGAGGTTGAAATGGAAGAAAGTGAAGGAAAAGGGAGAGGGAGGCTTGATAAAATTGAAGGTTCCAGCACCTATAAAAGGAGGCTTCTTCTACCCAGCAAACACACGATCCAGGAGCTCGACCAAGCTTTGTCAAGCGGCTGGAAATTTACTCAAGACACCCCATTCTCTATTTCCATCTCTCCCTCTCTTCCTTAGTTAAAATCGCCCCAAATCTCTCTCTCGAAATGCTAAACTCGTGAAGGCTCAGCTCCCATGCCACAAGCTTCTCATGCCAAGCCATAATATCTATCTGCAACATTTGTCTATCTTGTTGGTGAGAGGAACCAAAGTGCTTCATAAGGCTCCACGAGCTCTTCGAAGCGCTCTTGGGACCTGGTTCTTGAACTCAAACAGAGGAGCAAACATACTCTCCCACTGCTGGAAGCACCAGATTCAACCTTTGGTTCTTCCCTATTCTCATTATATATATATATATATATCTCTCTCTCTCTCTCTCTATCATATCTCTTTCTCTCTCTCTCTCTCTCTCCAAAAACCCTATTCCAGATCTGAAACACTTATCTTCTGAAGCCAAGTTGAAATCATGGACATCACCTTTTTGGTGAGAAATCCAAAGGCGCGACCAAGCATTCGTCAAGCTGCCAGAAGCCCAATCGAACAAGCTGCTGGAACACCTGTTCTACTATGTTTCAAGCAAACCCCTTCTAGCGTCTACTCCACCTTTATCATCAAGTAATAGCTTCACAGTAGCTAATGTATCATTCTTATCAAAACTTTCAATGTATTGAAGAGCCATTGAAAAAGACCAAAGC
This sequence comes from Prunus campanulata, assembly GCA_034190965.1. NCBI lineage: Eukaryota > Viridiplantae > Streptophyta > Magnoliopsida > Rosales > Rosaceae > Prunus > Prunus campanulata. The sequence goes on from CM067211.1 coordinate 21,657,188, forward strand.
ACTCCCTAAGGTCTCAACTCTTTCGGGGTGTTTTGGGGCTTGATGCCACAAACTCAGACAGGGGCGCAAGAGAAATCGATCTACTTCGCAGTAGTCCAACAAGCCTATTGTAGCTCTCAACAAAAAGACCCCAACAATAACATGTCACAAATTCAATAACAACTATGTGACATAGTCAACTTCATAATATAACATGTCACAAATACAATAACAACAAACAAGGCCGGCCCTGACTTTTGGGTAGCCCATGGAAAAAATGAAGATGAGGCCCTTCTCCTTTGCAAAGTACAATTAATTAATTATTTTTTTGTCACGCACTAGTTTGAAACCATGTTGTGTATGAGCCTTCCCCCTCCCTCATCGCAACAAATACTTATGAAACAAAGATGGCCCCAAAATACATCTGATTTTTTTTTTTTTTTTTTTAACAAATATGCAAATCAGTTCTTACACCATTTAAAACTTCTCAGATTTGCCCTGGAGGAGAAGACTTGGTTTCCCTTCCCTTTTGGGTTGTTATTGAATTTACCTTTTCTTACTAAAAACAAAATGTTTATTGTTTCTTCCCACAACAACAACCAAAAAACCTATTGTTTCTTAAATGCAGAGAAACCGTGAAAAAAGTTTTAATTTGCAACTTAAATAGCTTTTATAAATATACAATACAATTATTATCAACAATTAATAGCTAAAGTTGCAAAAAAAAGGCTATACTGAGTGGATGGGAAGGTGTACGTGTGTGTCTCTTAAGAAAAAAAAGGTTATGCTGAGGGGATGGGGAGACTTGTAGTTGAAGTTTAAACCCCAAGCTAGGTCATCGAAGTTGGGGTGTTGGATAACTAAGTTCCATTCAGAACAATTCATTATGTCATGGAAGTTAGTTATTGTAAACTTTACCCGCCAATACTGACATGACCCGACCCAAATTCCTCCTCGGAATCCGTGCCGAACCCAGTTAACTGTTCGGCATCCAAACAATGTCAGCCCACTTACTAACTTTACTCTCTTCCCCGCACAACCAAGACAAGGGGGCAAGACTTCTGCCAAAATTTCAGCAGAGTCTCCCTTGAAAAACGGACGTTTCCCAAAATATTTCACCTTTAAATATAAAAAATTTACAATAACCCAACTGCAGCACACACAATGCTAATGCACAAAATTTAAATATAGGCCTCCAGCCTCATATCCCAAACATTTCCTATAACGATCTTGCTTTTGAAATCTTTGTAATTCTACATCCCCGTATCAAATATCGTAATAGCAATCCAAAAAGACTTTTCTTCTCCAAGAATTCATTTCCACACTTAGAACAATTCAAGCAAAGTTCAAACAGTTTATTTTGCGGCTACACCTAGGTTAACCTAGGTTGCCTGCGTACCATTGCTAAGGGATCAAGCCACACGTAGTTCTTAAATAAAAACATACAGCTATTGTCCAAGCATCAAACAAGGATCACACCTACGCAGAGCACTCATCAAGCACATGCTCAAGAAAATCCCACCGTTGTTCCCATTATACCTTTATCTTTACATAAACACCTTTCCCAGACACGCACGACGGAATCCTTAACGCCTGTGCGGCTGAAACTTAATCCCCAAACACGCAAGAAGGAATCCTCAACGCCCGTGCAGCTGGAACTCAAAACCACTATCCCAAATCCCAAAGCACACAGTCATAAATTTATATAATAAAAACTCAACCCACAACCAGGTTTCTAATAAATCAATAAACATTAATCACTTAATAAATAATAATAACTTCAGATGAACACGTAACGTAAGACATTTACAAAATTAATAATATCCAGTATCTAAATAATCCAATTTATAACACATAAAACTCCCCCTTTCCTTCTCCCAATTTTGTACCCATTATCTATATATATATATATATAATACACAACCCACACCATCATCATGTACCAGGGAAAAACAATCCAACCAGAGGACTGTTTGACTAGACCACATGGCAGAATCCTCAATACTCATGTGGCTAGGGAATGAGCAGTCCTGTTTGTGCCTAATAAATCTTGGCCGTAAAATGGCCGAAAGGACCTCTCTCGGCCCTAGTACCGGCCCATGAACTGAGACGGTTCGTTGGGCATTTGCCTTCCTAAATACAAAAGGAAAGCTGCAAAGGCATAATCATCTCGACCTCGCGACCGCGGTATTACAGGTCGAGGCCGAAGGACGAAAGAGACACGGCCAAAGATATTAAAGTTAAATCGCCACGTGGCAACAAGGTCCCATGCTTCATCAAATGAAGTAACGCCTCTGACTAGAAAACCCACTAGCCGCAAAAAAGGGCATTTAATGCACAAGGGAAGAAGGGAAGTGACTGAAGTCAGGATTTGGTGATAAAATCCAGAGTGGTTAAGCGCAGACATTCTTACAAAAATTCTTACAGCTTGAGATATTAGGTCATCAACCACCAGAGCATTAAATGCGTCTCCACGGCCAGGGGTGCAGAACCCACAATCAGGGCGGTGGCCGAGAGTTACCGGGATTTATGGGGTCACACCACCATGCTTCACGATCCCAAATGTCGATTGGACTACCCACTTGCTCTGATCAGGCTCCACCATGCAGATTTTCAGCCTCGATTACTCCTCCAGAGCTCTTCCTATAAATACCAAGCTCGAGCTACATTCAAAGGGTTCAAACACCAAACCAAAAGCCTCCCACGGAGCAAATTATATTTTCCTGTCTTTCATTTCCTGTAATGCACTTTCAATACCTTTACTTGCTTTCCTAGGAGTAGTGATAGATTGTAAGGAAAATCCATTCATCAATATATCATACGACCCTTGATCTTCAAGGCGCCGGAGCACCCTCTCTATTACTTTCTCGTCCACCCCATATATCATACGACCGTCGCTCTCCGAGCAACGCGCCGGAGCACCGCCTAAAACCCACCATCAACACCACCACCAAACGGCCTTGTAGCTCAGGTCGTAAACTTGACGGCCGAGATCAGTTCCTCTCTCGGCCACAATCGTTTGATTAGAAGTCAAAATTGAACAGGCACACCACTTAACCATTTTATCCAAACACATCACTCTCTCGACGCATGGTAGACCGTGCTAGCATGCCCGTGCACAACCGCATCGCATCCAAAAGAAGAACGTCACGTGTTGACGCATATCCCTTCGGCCCGGAGCACCAGGCCGTGAGATTTGCGCCGCCAACACTTTTGGCACTCCCGGTGGGACTTTTTGTCAAAAACTCATGGTGGAAACTAGGGCACAGACGAAGCTCAAGAATAAGACAGTCGAAATGACTTCCGAAACTCCTGAGTCCACCTCACCGATAAATATCGTCGAGACCGAACAAGCGGTCAGAATCTCAGCCAGTGTTCCAATGACGACGGATCTCACGATCGAGTCTATACAAAAGCAAGCAGTGGTGGAGGATCTGATGTCTAAGCAGGCCTACAAGATAGAGACATCCTTTATGGCCGCAATGGACAGATTTTCCTCAGAACTACGGACGCTCTCTCAGGAGAGAATGCCGGTGACCTCGTCCGTGACACCTCCCAGAACCGAACAGAGGAGCCAAGAGCGCGAGACGATTGAGCCTTACGACGAAAGTAGTAGCCTCGGCGCCTCTGGCCTCACCCAAGCGTCAGGCTACGACCAACATTCTCAGCCGTCGACGAGTAGCTGGGGGCAATCCCAGCCAACATGGGCAAATCCTGGGCCGACCTACCTAGCAGAAACAGGTTACGGCCCCCTCCATGCTTTGGCCGTGTCATTAGGGCAAAGTAGCCCCACGCATTCCGCGATCTAGCAGCTCGGCCCAATTCATTCTTTTGCCGTCCAGACGCAGCTCGGCCCAAGTAACACGACCACGGTGTCACCGCAACAATACGGTCAGAGTAATTCGACCGTTACACCACCGTTGCAGGCATCGTTATTACCGTTGGGCTCCCACCTTCAGTACGGTTCAGCCATTTCGACGGCAACTCAGACGCACCCTGGTCCAGCCCATGGCACTTATCTAGTGCCGCCAGGCTCAGTCGCAACGGCCGAGCCCCATGTTCAAGTGGCCCAGCAGGTAAGGCCACAGAACGATGCGCAATAGGTCCCACGGCCGTTTGCGGCCCAACAAGAAGCACCCCCCCCAGGGCTTCGGTTCGAAGACGTCCGGCGAATGATCGAGGATGGCCTGGCTCAGAGGCGGTCGGAAGGGCTAAGGTATACAAAGCCGTACCCACCAGAAATTGACCGAACCCCTCTTCCCTGGAACTATCGGTTGCCAGAATTCATGCTATTCTCCGGGGATGGGCAGACCTCTTCCATTGAACACATAGGCCGTTTCACGGCCCAGTGTGGAGAGGCAGATTCGGACGCCCAAAAACTCCGATTATTTGTCCACTCCCTGACCGGTGCGGCATTCTCATGGTTCATAAATCTTCCACCAAATTTGGTGAGGGATTGGTCTGACATGGAAAGGATATTCCACGAACATTTCTATCAGACCAACCGAGAGATAACGGTCGCCGAGCTAGCAAGAATGAGTCAGGCTTCAAACGAGTCACCTCGCGATTATCTGCAGCGATTCAAAACATGTAGGAACTGGTGCCGAACAAATCTTCCAGAAAGGGAATTTGTCAAAATGGCCGAGGAAGGGCTGGAATTCAAATACCGGAACAAGTTCTAGGGGATTGAATTCCGGGACATGCATGACTTGATCAACAAGGTGGACAGATACGCATCCTTGTTGAAGGAAGAAATGCAGAAGAAGATGGCTTCGAAAGGAACTTACTACAGGAATCCCATCGTCGGCTATGCCAAAGCAGACGGCTCCGCGGAGGCCGAGAGTGGCGAGGCCGAGGTAAGCTCAGCCGAAGTCAGCATTGACAAACCATTCGTCTGCAAAGGACTTGTCAAGGCCGACAATAGCCGCACAAAGATTCCCTATGCCAAATTCGCGGCTCGAGAAACGAAGGCCTACACCTTTTATTTGACAAGGGCCGAGGCTATCTTCGACCTTTTATTGACCGAGAAAAAGGTTAAATTGTCCTTCGGACATAAAATTCTGAAACCTGACGAGCTCAAAGGAAAGACGTTCTGCAAGTACCACAGTTCTTGGTCTCACAACACCAATAACTGTGTTGTCCTGCAAGACATCATCCAAAGGTTGATAGACGAAAAGAAGCTTCAGTTCCCGGAGAAGGCGGCCATGCAGGTTGACTCCAAGCCATTCCCTCCACCTGTCGTCAACATGGTCAACGCCCAGCTTCGGGCCGAATATAGGGAAGTTCAGCGGCCAGCGAAAGGAAAGGATTCGTTGGCCGAACCAGGGCCGGTGTTTTGCAACCAATGCAAGGATGGAATCGGTCAGCCCAGACTACAGGAGAACAAAAGGAAGGCCGCTGAGCCCTCTCAACCAACTGTGAAGAAATTCGGCGGGCAGTGCGACCGCCTGCCAGCCAGCAGAGCTGTTTTTGATAGACTGGGGGCACAAACCCCCAGTATCTCGGTTGACCACAGAGACGAGGCTGCCCTAAGGCCAGTAAAGACTTTCAAACCGCAGATCATCCGAGATGACTTTTGGTATCATCCGCGACCTGGGGGCAGGGCCGAACCACTGACGAAAACCCAGCTGAGGAGAATGCAGAGACAGGTTCAGCAGGCCAGAACACAGACGACCCAGGCCAAGGGTTCCAAACGCCAAAGGAAAATGGCGACCGTAGACGAGCCACGATCTACACCGATCGTCTCCTCTACAACGAAGCCGGCCAGCACTAGGCCTCCAAGGACGTGGCGCTCTAGGCAGGGTGAGAACCCTCGTAGAGCAGCGGCCGTTTCTGTTGAACCAAAGGTCGCAGCCCTTGAGAAAACAGATGAGGGTATCATCGACGTTTTCCATGGAAGAGACCCCCCGTTCTCGCCAACGATTTGTCCTTCCTCATAGAATTCCATAAAGACCACTCGGTCATCGACTTATACGACATGACCCCTGAAATCGTGGAGTTGGCCCTCAAGAACACTAAGGTGGAGGGGCTCCTCATTACCAGAGGATCTGACTCGGCCATTAAGGTCGTATACCAGGCAAACAGAGAAGCCAGAGCAAGAGGGATGCCAAGTTACCAACCTGACCTAGGAAGATTGAAGGCCAAGGCCCCCTTTAGCAAAGGCGACTTAGAATACCTCCGCCAATATTTTACTGTGATTGCGGCCGACACTATCTTTGGTCTGACGGCCGAGGAAAATGCTCGGGTAAGCCAATTGGACGACTACTTGATGAGCCCTCGATGAGAAGGTCGAGGCCTCGGACTCCCCTGAAATCAAAGTGTCCACAGGCAATATCCCTGGGACTGCAAGGCCTATGATCGAGGGCCCCAGTGGTCCTTTCTTTGGGCTTGAGGTCGAAGACGACCCTGCGTTAGGAATCTCAGATGAAGAATACGAGGGGATCTTCGGGATGGTTGAGGAAAAAGCCCTCGCTAAGGACGGTTGCGTGGCCGAAGAGGGAACTGGTAGGGGAGACCGGCACGAGCCGAAGGAGGTCAGCATGAACATGGTCTTGGTACTGCCATCTGAGTTTTCAGCCCCAGGAGGGCAGAGCAACGGCCTGGATGATGACGTGGTCGAGGAGCAACTTGATCAGAGGCCAAAAACAAAGGAAGAGTTGTTGGCCGTGGCTTTTAACAAAGTAATACCCAGAGACGAGCCAAACAAATACCGACACCTCAAGCCGTTGTACATCTCGGCTCACGTGGAGGGTATACCCGTGACCAAAGTCTTCGTTGACTATGGGGCGACGGTCAATATCCTTCCGTATTCCCTGATGAGGAAGCTGGACAAGTCAAAAGAGGACCTCATCCCCAGTGACGTGGTCATGAGCAGCTTCGCCGGCGATAAATCTAAGACCATTGGGGTATTACCATTGAAAATCACCGTGGCCGACCAGACAAGAGTAGCGGCCTTCTACGTAGTCGAGTCTAGTGTCGACAACAATATATTACTCGGCCGTGACTGGATCCATCAATCTGGATGCATACCGTCTTCCCTCTTCCAACTGTTGTTCTTTTGGGACGGCCAGAAGGTGTCCATACACCCGGCCGACGAAAAACCTTTCGAAGCCAACGTCGTGCAAGCACGGATTTACGACGATGAAGTTGGATGGGTTGTCCTCACCGGCCACGACGCAAGCGGCCGACCAACCAGGACAACGGCCCAGAAAGTGCTGGAGTTAGGTGCCGAGAATGTCCGACAGGATTCGGCGCGCGAAGTATTGATCAACCTCACTAGCCTCTAGATGACAGACAAAGCCACTAGAGAAGAGGGAGCGGTGGCCCTGACTGACCTACTGGAAAGACTGCTGGAACATTGGGCGGAGGAATCCTTACGGCCAAACTAACCGATCAACCTGATCGAGTTCCTCCACGAATCTGACGACGTGGACGTTTTAACCATCGACGACCTAGAAACGGCGCTTGCCGAGATGGGGGATGGCTACCCTGAAGTCCAGGACCCCTTGTTAGAAATAAGTGTAGGGACCGAGGCCGAACCACGACCTCTTTTTGTAAGCCAACTTTTGAATCCAGAATTAAAGGCCGAGATTATCAGCCTGCTCCATGAATATAAGGATTGTTTTGCTTGGGATTACCATGAGGCGCCTGGATTACCGAGAAGTTTGGTCGAGCACGAATTGAAGATTAAGGAAGGGTTTAGACTTTCTAACAGCCGCCAAGATGGTTCTCGACCGAAGTACAACTTAAAATCAAGGAGGAAATTGAACGGCTCCTTAAAGCTGGCTTCATTCATACGGCTCGGTACGTTGAGTGGTTGGCTAACATCGTACCAGTCTTAAAGAGGACTGGGGCTTTGAGGGTTTGCACCGATTACAGAAACCTGAACCACGCGACCCCCAAGGATGAGTACCCCATGCCTATGTCCAACCTCCTGGTGGACGGAGCCGCAAAGCACGAGCTCCTGTCTTTCATGGATGGCCATGCTGGTTACAACCAAATCTTCATAGCCGAAGAAGATGTCCACAAGACAGCGTTCAGATGTCCAGGCGCAATTGGAGCCTACGAATGGGTGGTCATGCCGTTCGGCCAAAAGAATGTCGGCGCGACATACCAACGAGCTATGAACCTTACTTTCCACGACCTTATTGGCCGAACCGTTGAAGTTTACATCGGCGACGTGGTTGTAAAATCCCCATCCAAAGCTGGCCATATAGGGCATCTCCGACAGGCTTTCGACCGAATGCGGGCACACGGCCTAAAGATGAACCCTAAGAAATGTGCTTTCGGTGTCACTGCCGGGAACTTTCTCGGTTTCTTGGTTCACCAACGAGGGATCGAGGTGGATAAAAATAAAGCTAGGGCCATTATGGTGGCACCTCCGCCGAGGACCAAGAAGGAACTCCAGTCCTTCCTCGGCAAGGTCAACTTTTTGAGGCAATTCATATCCAACTTGGCAGGGAAAATCCGGCCATTGACTCCTCTGCTCAAACTAAAAGACACGGAACGGTTCATATGAGGAGCAGAACATCAAGCGGCCCTCGACGACATCAAGAGATATTTATCTCAACCACCGGTCCTTATGCCGCCAAAAAGAGGGAAACCCTTGAGGCTTTACATTTCGGCTTCAGAGGGCTCTATCGGCTGTCTGCTGGCTCAGAACAACGAGTCTGAATGAGAACAAGTAGTGTACTATCTAAGCCGTACCCTTAACATAGCCGAGCTGAACTATTCACCGATCGAGAAGTTATGCCTAGCGCTCTACTTTGAGGCTACCAAGTTGCGTCATTACATGCTTCCTTCGATCGTTCAGATCATCTCCAGGACCGACCTCATCAAGTATATGCTCACTCGGCCTTATCAGAGTTCACCTTCCAATATGTGGCTCAGAAATCGGTCAAGGGTCAGGCGTTGGCTGACTTCCTGGCTCACCACCCGCCTAGGGACAGTAAGAAGAGTTAGAGGTCGAGATCGGCATGGCCTGCATGGAAAAGAATTGCTAGACCATGTACTTCGATGACTCCAGTATCGAGGCCAGGTTTGGGGCCGGAGTCGCGAGTCCCCTCAAGGACAGAGGTGGCAATTTGCGTTTAAGCTTGATTTTAAATGCACCAATAATCAGGCCGAATACGAGGCACTCATCATCGGTCTCGAGATTCTAAAAGAAATGAAGGCAACTCGTGTCTTGGTCTACGGTGATTCTCAGCTAGTAATTAACCAACTGACCGGGGAATACCAGTGCACGAGCGAGAATTTAACTATGTACTACGTAACGGCCCTCAATACGGCTGATGAGTTTTCTAGGATCTCCTTTGTTCACGTACCGCGCACTGGAAACCATGAGGCCAATGAGATGGCCCAGGTAGCGTTAGGTGTGAATATTCCGGACAGCGACCACGATCGCGTGATAAGAATCGAGAGGCGTACCCTGCCGGCTTTAGCCGAGCGAGGAATGACAACGCAAGTGTCGTCGGCCGAAATCACCGACGAAGTCAATATGGCCTAAGCTGATTGGCGCTATGCCGTAGTGAAGTATCTGCGCGACCCCTCCGGCAACCATGAAAGGACTACGTGCTTCCGAGCTCGGTGTTATTTGATTTATCAGAACGAGCTGTATCGGAAGGGATCAGACAGCTTATTACTCCTATGTCCCAGCGCCGAAGACATTAACGTTATCCTGACCGAATCTCACGAGGGGATTTGCGGCGCTCATCAGTCCGGTATCAAGATGAGATGGTTGGTTCGGAGGCATGGATATTATTGGCCGATCGTTTTAAAAGACTGCATAGAATATGCGAAAGGGTGTATCAAGTGTCAAATCTACGGCCCCATACAAAGGGTACCGGCCGAAGCCCTCCACCCGGTTACTAAACCGTGGCAGTTCAAAGGTTGGGCTGTTGACATCATTGGCAAATCTATCCAACCGCATCCAACCAACACGCATGGATTTTGGTGGCAACCGACTATTTTACTAAATGGGTCGAGGCGGAGTCCTATCGATCGATTTCTAGCACACAGGTGGTCAAATTCTTTGAGAATCGCATCGTCCACAGATTCGGTATACCTGAGAATATCACGGCCGATAACGGCCCAGTCTTCGCATTAAACGAGACTCAGGAGTACGCCGAAAGGATGAGGATCAAGCTGGTTCACTCAACACCTTACTACCCCCAGTCTAACAGACAGGCCGAGGCAAGCAACAAAGTGATCAAGGGTATCCTTGAGAAAATGATCGAGGAAAAGCCTAGAGTGTGGCACGACTTGCTCCCCGAGGCCCTTTGGGCCTACCGAGTCTCAAAACGCTCGTCAACCGGCACATCCCCCTATGCCCTAACTTACGGTCATGACTCCATCGTTCCAATGGAGTTAAGGGTTCAGTCTCTCCGTGTGACTGAGCGGCCTGGGCAAGAAAGAAAGGACTACGCGCAAGCCATGGCTCAGGAGTTGGAAGATTTAGAGCAATCCAGGCTCGATGCTTATAACCTGATGCAAGCACAAAAGCAGATTGCAGCAAGAGCCTACAACAGAAAGGTCAAGCAAAAGACGTTCGCCGAAGGCGACTTAGTTTGGCGGGCCGTGCTTCCTATCGGGACTAAGGATCCTCGATTCGGCAAATTCTCACCCAATTGGGAGGGGCCGTTTGTTATCGAACGAATCCTCGGCTGAGGTGCTTTTCAGTTGAAAGATAGGGATGGAGAACGGCACAATTTGCCAATAAACGGCCAGTATTTAAAGAGATATACCCCGTCATTATGGGAGACGGCCGATATATAGTTTGCAGTTAACAAATGAATGAGGTAAACAAAACAATGAAGCTAAAGAGGAAAGCATGCATTCAGTCGGTTAAAGAAAGAAGCTATACTTCATTTAAATAAAAGGAAAAGGAGTCGCGTTTACAAAGGAACGGCCGGTCGTGGCCGATTAGAAAAGAAAACATACATGTATAAACATACATATGTGAAACATAGATTGCATCCTAAATCTATGGACGATGGTTTTTGATCCCCTCGCTGAAACAGGCAGGTGATCCTTCTCCAGGCGATGTCCCCGCCGTCCGAATCTGCACCAACCACGGCCACAGCATTATCAGTATGTGTGTCACTATGATCTCAGGACCTGCGGCCTCTCTGCCTTCTTACGACCAACGGCGTCGTGCTGGAAATGGGTGCGGCCAAGCTAAAGCCGAGGGTGTCGCTCGGGAAACGATTGAGGCCGCCACCCCGGCCATGAGTACGGCTGGGGTACTTAGCCAAATGGACATAGCCAAGATGAAGTCATCATACCAGACCCTTCCACCTTCATCAATCGCATTGCAGTTTTTCCGCGGCCTCAAGCTGAGGAAGGTCATTCCCCTCCGAGGCTGGAAAAAAGTCTCAGCCACATCCTGACCTTGGCACACATTGGCTTTCCAAGACGAGAGACAGTTGGTGGACAGCGGGGGAAGGAAGGCCATCTAGATCAGGCCAAACTGCCACGCCGCGAGGTTCAGCAGGTAGGGCTCGACCCCGGATTTGGAGAAGCCACGATGGGGGCCATTAGAGCAGATTAAAATGGAAGGGAAAGGGTCGAAGGAAGAACGAAGATAAAACCCAGAAATCGACGAAAGGCTCGAGAATTTTTTGAACAAATGATACGAAACACTTGTGTTTTCAGGCGAGAGGTCACTAAGCGAGAGAAGAATTTTCAGAATTAAAGAGAGAAGGTTGAAAAAGTTGGAAAGATCAGAGAGAACTTTTGAGGAGCTTGGGCTAAGTCTGAGAATTCTGAAAGCGTAAAGAGAGAATGAAGAAGTTTGGGTTTTTATATTGGCGCTAGAATTCGAAACGAAGAGGCATGACTCTCTCTCGAGAGACGTAACAGTCTGACAGTGTGCTCAAGTGCGCGATGACGTGTCGGAAGCCCAGAGGCCATCTGTTCATTTGACGAGACGAAGCGACGGCTCAAGTCTGGGCAATGATGGCTTGCACGACGTGCTTGCGCATTAAATGCGCCGACCGACCTGCGCATTTAAGGCACCAACTGTCAATCACTTCAGAGGGAATGCAAAGGGTCAATCCCCTGGAATCCATTCGGCCCTTACCCATGCCGAGATCGAAGAATCCAGGGATGTGGGGGCAATGTTTGTGCCTAATAAATCTCGGCCGTAAAATGGCCGAAAGGACCTCTCTCGGCCCTAGTACCGGCCCATGAACTGAGACGGTTCGTTGGGCATTTGCCTTCCTAAACACAAAAAGAAAGCTGCAAAGGCATAATCATCTCGGCCTCGCGACCGCGGTATTACAGGTCGAGGCCGAAGGACGAAAGAGACACGGCCGAAGATATTAAAGTTAAATCGCCACGTGGCAACAAGGTCCCACGCTTCATTAAATGAAGTAACGCCTCTCACTAGCAAACCCATTAGCCGCAAAAAAGGGCATTTAATGCACAAGGGAAGAAGGGAAGTGACTAAAGTCAGGATTTGGTGATAAAAACCAGAGTGGTTAAGCGCAGACATTCTTACAAAAATTCTTACAGCTTGAGAGATTAGGTCATCAACCACTAGAGCATTAAATGCGTCTCCACGGCCAGGGGTGCAGAACCCATAATCAGGGTGGCGGCCGAGATTTACCGGGATTTATGGGGTCACACCACCCTGCTTCACGATCCCAAATGTCGATTGGACTACCCACTTGCTCTGATCAGGCTCCACCATGCAAATTTTCAGCCTCGATTACTCCTCCAGAGCTCTTCCTATAAATACCAAGCTCGAGCTACGTTCAAAGGGTTCAAACACCAAACCAAAAGCCTCCCACGGAGCAAATTATATTTTCCTATCTTTCATTTCCTGTAATGCACTTTCAATACCTTTACTTGCTTTCCTAGGAGTAGTGATAGATTGTAAGGAAAATCCATTCATCAATATATCATACGACCCTTGATATTCAAGGCGCCGGAGCACCCTCTCTGTTACTTTCTCGTCCACCCCATATATCATACGACCGTCGCTCTCCGAGCAACGCGCCGGAGCACCGCCCAAAACCCACCATCAACACCACCACTAAACGGCCTTGTAGCTCAGGCCGTGAACCTGACGGCCGAGATCAGTTCCTCTCTCGGCCACAATCGTTTGATTAGAAGTCGAAATTGAACAGGCGCACCACTTAACCATTTTATCCAAACACATCACTCTCTCGACGCACGGTAGACAGTGCTGGCGCGCCCGCGCACAACCACATCGCATCCTAGAAGGACATCACGTGTTGACGCATATCCCTTCGGCCTGGAGCACCAGGCCGTGTGATTTGCACCGCCAACAAGTCCAACTAAGGGACTATTGCTCCCCAGACACGCACGGTAGAATCCTTAATACACGTGCGGCTGAATATCCCTCCTACGCATGCAGACTGCTGGTCAAGGCCTTTGGTACACCCAGTCAAGGGTGCCCGGTATCCCTATACACCTCCAAAGAGTTACCGTGTGTCTAATATATCAAGTATCAATATCAGGGGAGGTACACTATATAGTATATACGACCCCACTTCCCACTCAACATGCAACCTTTATACGTAATAATGATAACGATAATAATAGTAATAATAATAGTAATAACCATAATAATATTGACTATAAACTCTCTGAAATCCTCATGTCACACTATAAAAACCGAAATCAATTCGAAAACTCATTAACTTGATTCAACCATGTATAATCCTTCAAAATGTTTTCAAACTAAAATCTAAATATGCATAGTAGACCGTTTAGAAATCCGGTATTCATAATTCAACGAATAAAGAAACGGATATACATAATTCATCATGGAAAGGGACGAAGACGAGGATATAGACGGGACCTTCTTTGCATTTTCAAGTTCCCTACTTTTAACTCCATCTCGTAAACCAACATGTATGTATATCCACAATTAATTTGACGGTCAATATCAATGTGCAGCAATAGGCCCTTAAAAATGGCCTAAGCTCAATGGGCTAGCCCGAGCGTGATGTTCTTTTTAGGGCTATGGGTTAGCCCAACCCATACTGTCGGGCCTTAACTTTTAAGCCCATGGGCAACTTGGTCCAACACGATAATTAAGTTAACAGTAATATAACGAAATGCCCCATGAACTTTTTCTTTATTTTCTATTTACCCCTTACCTTTTTCTTAAAGATAATGAAGTACCTGAATTAAATTATACACCAAATTTTCCCCCATTGTTAGTTTTATAGGAATTTCATCCATCTTTCCATCAAATTAGTCACCTGGGAGGCATGTGACGATCTTTGTGAGGGCAGAACCGTGCATTTAATATGATGGTTGAGTCAGATAGTTTTATTCCTATCAACTCAAGGTGAAGTAGATCTTCAAAACTAAAGGATGTCCAGTTGCAGAAGCTTGACTCTCAACCAAAGGTGGCTTCGATGTTAGGTATAGAGAATGAACCCTAGATGGAGGTATTTATGAAACAAAAGCAACACATTGACATCTCCTAATATTGGAACAAAACCCTTTATTTTGTTTCTATAGTGATACTCATAGGGATGGCAATTTCCCTGAGGGTTCAGGTCCCTCTAGTGCTTCGCCTCTAATGAGTCGGGTATGAAAGACAAAAAACGGGTATAAAGACAGGGCTGGGGAAATTTTTGATTTTTGGGGTCGGGGAGGGTTGAGGATGGTATTTCCATCATAGCCTAGTGATGTCACGACATCAAATATGTCAAGCATTGACATATGGTCAGCGTTACAGTCGTCAACCTACTCGAAAATACTACCAACATATTTCCCCCTTTTAATTTCACCTCCATAGTGAATTTCAATAGTGGAAAAAATCAAGATCGCCTAAAAAAACACACAAGCATCATGACAACAATCAACTATTTGCAGCAAATTACATTTACTACAACCACCTACCAATTGACCCCATTTGATTTTGAACTTATGCACATATTTACTCAAGGCAGAGAAAGGTACAAGCAAGTACATACCACACACCGACAACTTGGGACCACACATGCATTTGAAAACAAAATGAGAATCTTAGTCAAATCCTAAAAGGAGAAAAGAAGTCGTATTCAACCGACATACATTGGACCACAAAAGCTTAAACAATTGCAAAAGAAAGGGAAAAGTGACCACTTATTGTACTTGGGAGGATTCCCCATATTCCGCACATCAAGAGGTATCTTAAATCCTCCGTTAGCTTCGTCAAATCTGTTAAATTTCTTAGACACAGGCTAGCGGCCCACTACTAGCAACACCAATATTGCCCCCAACTTAATCACCTTTGGAGTTTTAACACAAAAGGCCTCAGTGATATTAGTAGTGGAACCATTCATTATATGTTGTATTTTATTTATTCAAGTTTTTGATGTGGGACTTATAGTCTTCAACACGCCCCCTCACGTGGGACCACCACATAGTACGCAACACGTAGAGTCAAGTCCACATCAAAGTCAAGCATTCAAGCCTAACACGTGAACACCAGGTATTGGGTAAGGGTAAACGTTCGAATGCAACATGACACCACATGTGGGTAATGGATAAATGATTAGTAATTCAAGCCCAGTCAATCAACCCACTCTGGTACCATGTTAAATTTCAGAGACACGGGTTAGCGGGCCACTACTAGCAATACCGATATTGCCCCTAACTTAACCACCTACAAAGCCCACCTACAACCTAGATTTGCTAATTCTGCAATTCTCCAAAAGTTAAAGCCCTAGGAAACTTTGAAGAGTCGTGTGAAAACATCCTTTTAGTTCGAGCTCAAAGACTTGAACTTTATATGACCCACAGAATGGACTGGCTACCTTACCACACGTGGCGTTAGATTTTCGGCGTGTGGGCTCACTTGGATACTGGTTATTGTTACTTTACCACACGTGGCATTGGATTTTCCGGCGAGTGGTAAAGATTTGGGCACCTTTGGTCGGGTGTGCCGTAGGCCTTGACGGTTAGTCTGCACGCGTAGGACATGGTTTGGTTTGGCCACACGTGGCGTTGGATACTCCGGCGTGTGTGTATAGTGTGGTAGTCCCCGGTTGGACAGCTCATCCCTAGACGTAGGGTAGAAAGTTGAAACCCTACGGGCTAGTCAAACGATCCCCGTGTTGGATTGTTTCCCCGAGACAAGTTTTGGTGTGGAAGTTATACTATATATATATATATATATATATAATATACTATTACACTTTTATTCTTATCTTGTTTAGTGAGGATCCTTCCTCGCTTGCTGTGCCTACGAGCACGCGTTTTAAAAGGGAATGGTCTGGTACGGGAAAAAGGTCGAGTTGAGTTTGGGGTTTTACTACTATCGGGATTTTGAGTTATCTGGTTTTCAAAGTCATTTTTGTTATATAATTACGTATATGGGATACTTTGATTTTAAAGAATGGAATGTCAAGCATTAAATTTGATTAAATATATGAACATGTATGTGGGTATATCTGTAGACTTGTTTTCAAGTTGAGTTTTTTGAGCATATGCATTGAGACTACTCTGCACATGTATGGATATTTGAATGAGGTTTGAATTTGAGATTTGGCTATTTGGAAACTACTGGCTTAATATATTTTGTGTTAATGAGATATTGTGGTGGGTTTAAATTTTTGGTTTTACAATGAGGATTAAATAAATAAATTTATATTATTTTCCAAGAAAGTGGAGACGTATTAATTATATGGTTTTTCTTAGAGTTTTTCTATTTAAACCCCATGCTTTTCTTTGTTCACCCCAATACTTAAATTATTAAGCTCTTAAGTTTTATTATTGTGTAAAAAGACAAAAAAAATCATCCAACTTATCATTGTGTTTAAACCCCATACTTTTCTTTGTCCACCACTCTTCATATTAAGTATTGGGATGAACAAAGAAAAGTGTGGGGTTTAAATAGAAAAACTCTAACTATTTATAAAGAGAAAAGGAATAGAGTGAGTGATGTTGTCTCATGCTCTGGTCTGGTTGCTGATTACTCAAATTAAGAACATAATTCATTGCTATCAACAACAAAAAAACAGAAACCACTGCCTGCAAAGTCCAGGCAATCACCGAGCTCTCTCATGACTGTTCTTCATTTGTCATTCATGAAGACATAAAGATACCCACTTGTAATTCTATCGCCATTATCTTCTTGACTACTTGTCTTCTTCTTTGTCAGGGAGAGTAATCTTTTTATTTGTCTTTTCTGAATTTATAATTGTTTCCCTGAAGTTGCTGTTATCTGGGTTATTTATTATTCTTTATGGTATTTATTTGAAAGGATCCTGAGCAGTTGGTTTAGTATTTCTTCAAGTTTTGGTTACATTTTCCTTTTCTTTGGGGTTCTTATCATCTGGGTACTTGGTGATTGTTAATTGTATTTGTGCAAATGGGTTTTCAGAGGCGACGTTAAGTTTTTTTTTTTTTTTTTTTTTTTTCTTGTTGCATTAGTTTTTATTTTATTTATGTTCTTAAGGATGCTAGTAATTACTAACTTAGGTGCTTAAATTCATATTGTTAATTATGCAATTTGTTTTCATTTGGTTATGGACGACTGAGATAAATATTTGGTGGCTTGAGCCTAGTGTGGCTATGGAAATTGATGGAACTCCAAGAAAAGAATGAGGAGAGCCGTTTAAGAAGAGATGGACCAAGAAAAGACTGAGGTGCCTAAAACTCCTGCCACACCAAACACTCGAAGAAGGGCTTCGGCTGCTTCTGCTCGACATAACACCACATAGAAGGAGAAAGTGGGGTGTTGGGTGTGGGGTGTGAGGTTGATGAGTCTTTTTTAATTATTTTTTCTCATGAGTGTGTATTTAGGGGTAGTTTGGGAGGACAGTGGGGTTTACTTAGAAATTGTAAAAATTTGAATTAGAAGTTGGGGTGAACTTAGAATATGGGGTGAACAAAGAGAAGTGCGGGCTTAAGTAGAAAAACTCTTTTTCTTATCGTATGTTATGACATGAACTTACTAAAGTGAACTATTTTCAAGTATCGGTTGGTAAATATGTACGTATACAACAGAACCTTATTGCATAGTGTTTTGACAGTATTTTTTAAAATATAGGGGGTTATTTATGTTGAATATAAATTATGTTAAACACTTTGTTTTTCATGCACTCACATTTTCTGTTTCGTGCCCCCCAGGTCCAAGATTCCAAAGTCAAGACCACCACGTCGAGGCATCATCATTGTTCGCTTCGTAGGAATGTTCTTCTTTCACTCTCTACTTTTATTCTTTCCCGGGTTGTAAACTTAAATCTTTAGTTGCTCTGTATACTCGTTGAGTTTGGATAGAGGGCACGAGGCCCATTTCATTAATCTTAACTATTCTGTGTGCTTTTGCATTGTGCATGCTAGCTGTTGGGATATTTTCTACTGTTTTTGACAGGTGGAAAAATTTGGGAAAAGTCCACTTTTCAGGGGAGACTTATCGAAATTTCGGCACGTTTATCCTTCAAAGTTAGGGCTAGTGGGCGTTTTATTAAAGTAGGTCCAACGTCGGGTTAGTGTTTGACGGGAAGCAGGGTTCGTGACTGATTCAGAGGAGGAATCCAGGGTTGGTCCTGTCAGTAGGGGCCTTTTGTTCCGACAGCTCCAGATGGACATGGGGTGCTGCAAAGAACAAGTGAGCAATGTTGCCTCTGTGCCTGAGTTCAAGTATCAGACCCCAAACAACTCAAAGGGTTTGTGGATCCCTAAGGAGTGCCCTGGTCTCTTTCACCTAAAAGGTTGATGATTATTCTGATTCAAAATTTTAGCTTGACCTGAGTCTCCACAAGTTTAACAAGAGTAAGAGAGAAAAAGAGAGAGCTTGACCAAATCTTTTCCTTTCTTTTCTTCTCATTTTCCCCAACTCAGCCCTTTTGAGTGAAACTTGCTGATTCCAAGCGCATTGGGACAAAGGATTTTAGCGCCCCAAAGCTTTCTTGCAACTAAGCCTTCCAGTAACCTTCATTCTTGGCAACGCCTCCTCTTCGCTTTCTCTCCTTATTTTCCTATGAGAACTTATAGAGGCAATTTTGGGTGAAGGCGATGGTCAAATTGAAAAGGACATTGGCTTTTCTTCCAGCAGCTTGTGCGCCTAGGTGAACAAGACTTTTCAAGGCTCTGGTTTGGTTAAAAGGGCATTGAAACCTCTCTCTTCTTGCTTACCCATGTAGTTGGTCTCAAGAAAGTGGGCTTTGATTTTGGTGCTCCCAATCAACCCAAAACCTCCATCTTTTGAACCCTTAATGGACCTTATAGACCCTCATACCCATCCACACCACAACCCACTCAACAAGCCCCATACATTTACGTGGTTTGAGCCCACTTAAACTTGTCGAGTGATTTGACACTAAATAGGATGGTTGTTTGGCATATTATTCATGTGTTTGTGCTCGAGCTTCACTGTTTTGCAATGGCTCAAGGTCGTGCGAGGTAACACTTGACGAGGCAATAAGCTTGTTATAGAACCGGTGCATTTTTGCGAGCTTGCTGTGATCTCCCACATGACGAAAAAATTGCATACCTAATTGTAAAATGGGAATGGGATTATGTGCTTCTAAACGTAATCTGATAAGGAAGTTGTTTTATTCCCATTTCGGCCTTCATGCATAACTCAAGGCTTTATATTTGACTTGCTAACATGATATTACAAAATGGTCAGGGTGTATCTAGTAATTGTCTATTATTTTTACATTTATATGTTCTGACACGATATTGTACACAATATAACATGGTTTTGATCATGAGTTTCTTTAAAAGAATTTAAAACTCTGTTTCCTTAGCCATTAAAGCACACAAAAAAAATATGTATATATCAAACATAACATAAACAAAACATCTTACAATAACATTAAAATTTACATTCAACGCACTGCCCACCATAAATAAAAAGACATATCCAAACAAATTATAGTTAAGAGATTCTAAATTCGAATTCGCATTCGAAAAAACTAACTTCCTAAAGTTAAAAGAGAAAACCAAACAAGGTATCTTCAATGAGAAATGGTTTAGCTTTCACCAACATGGTACAAACCTCATATATATATATATTTCAAGTTAAGCATAAAGTTTGAGGTAGATTTAGTAGTTTGTTTCAGTAAATAGTTGTCATCAGGATGATACTTTGAGCACTACCATGAAGAAAAAAATTGCTTTGAGGTAGATTATTCAGTAGTTCTATCCTTATTTTCTCTATTTAATTTTAATTAGAATATGGTATAATTTCGCTCAGATTTGGCTTCTCCAAGTGGGAGGGACCTAAAATCATAAAATTATAAATAGCGGAAGTGGTGTTCCAATAAAAAATGTTAGGCTTTGTTTCGATGGAAGGATTTGTAAGAAAGAATTTGGATTTGACAACAAGCCTAAATTTGCTACAACAATAAGGAAAACATCAGGTTGAACGTATTTGAAATAACAAGATGCAGTATATTTGAAATGACTACATGTAAGGAATCATTTGAAATC
This sequence comes from Prunus campanulata, assembly GCA_034190965.1. NCBI lineage: Eukaryota > Viridiplantae > Streptophyta > Magnoliopsida > Rosales > Rosaceae > Prunus > Prunus campanulata. The sequence goes on from CM067211.1 coordinate 21,677,576, forward strand.
CATTGTTTTTTTTTCTTTCTTCCTTGTTCAAATCTTGACATACATAGAGTGTAATAGTCTATACAAACAATTTTACACTACTACAAAAATTGAAATAGATGACGGGAATCCACCGTCGTGTTGCATGTTTTCAAACTGACGTGAAATCGACCGCTATCTTTTAATACATAAAATAACGATGGTAAATAACCGACGTCGTTAATACATTCCACGTCATAAAACAATTAAAACCGACGTCTAATTCATACATAAAAAGTTTTAAAAGAAAACTTCGACTATATTAGACGTCAGTTTTAGTAAAACACGGACGTTTAAAGAATGTTAAATGTCAAGAACAACCAAAAAGACGACGTAAAAACGATTATCCACGTCTGTAATTTAAATAATACCGACATGTAAAACGTAGAAACCGTCGTGGTTCACATATACTACATTCACTAAATAATAAAAATGACGTCTAAAACATATAACATGGCAAATTTAACATATAAAAATACACTTTTGGACAAGGTTAGACGTCGCTTTTATTAAAAAAACTGACGTTTTAAAAATTTAACATGGCATATCTTTACTTAGAACCGACATCACCAACTTCTAACCACGACCATTTTGGTCACCACAGACGTTGAAAATTATTTTGACGGCGTGAACAGAAAAATAAACGACGTGGATTTAATTTTGAACGTTGGTTAATGTAAAATATCTATCATGGTTAGACCACGTGTGTAATGTCTGAGATGTCATTGCTTTTAGTCTAACCGTTGTTAAGAAGAAAGGAAACGACTTGAATTATGGATTTGACGTCAGTTATTGTTAAATACGGGTCGTGGTGAAAAGCTTTACTATGTCCCAAGTATCTAATTATTCAACGTTGTTATATAATTGACTACGTCGGTGGTTTGTTTATTCCCTGACGTCGTTGGTCTTTGATAAGTCCCTTTTATAACCCCGTTTGACGTGTGTATTCTCTCTGAGACGTCAATTGTTTTATTATAACTGACGCGCAACATTGTTTTTACGTCAGTAATTATCAATCGGTGGAAGTAGTATTATCCTTAAATTCGTCGGTTTGAGCTCTATTCCGTCATGTTATTCGTAAGTGTACGTCGTGAATTATTTTCGTTACCGTCGTTGTTGGTAATATTTATTAGCCTTGTTTAAATTAATTTTAATTAATCGAAGTGTTTTCTTTTTCAAATGGCGGTTTTTATTTAATTTTTGCGTTGGCGTTCCTCGTCGTTTGTAAAAACCCGACGTTGATTATATTTTAGACGTCTCTTTTTGCGATTTTTGTAACTTGACCGTCGTATTTTCAATTTTAACCCAGTATTGATGTGAACTGACGAAATGATATATCCTTCTTCATCATATTAATTTATGATCCAATGCACTGTGAATTCAGTGACATAATGAATGAAATATTTTATGTTGATCAAAAAGGACATTCAGTGTGAGAAAGTTGTTTTTGTTTACTGCGTCTGCCCTTATCTTGTAATTTTTTTATGCGTACAATTATCTTGTCTTGTCGTTGTTGCTTTTCATGCTACAATGGAGAGGCCTAGGAAATTAAAGAAGAAGTTGCATGTGATGAGGATAACACTATCTTGTTACTTTTATTCAATCATGTTACACTATGTAAAATAGAATCCTTATTCGTGGCGAAACTTGATTAATTTGTGATAGCAAAACAGTATTATCCTTGGAATATACAAGTTTTTTACAAAAAATTAGAATTGAAATGAACTGGAAGTTTGTACCCTTTAACATGTTATCAAGAAACTTTCTCGTCCTTGGAACATTACAGAATCTTTTTCCAAATCTTACCAACCGAGCAGGATTGAAAAGTAATAGACAATTGACTGGTGTCTTCAACTTTTTGGTAAAAGCCAAGCCTAGAGACTGGTGCATTTCATTGGGTGTAGATTACCCCACATCTCACAACAGCTCATCCAATGGCCCATATAATTGGCGCATCCATGCACTTGGCGCATGGTAGAATTTTGGGGGAGAAAATACCAAAGTGTTTCTCAACTTCATCACCGCCATTCATATTTTCATCAAACATGGCATAAAGGTAAGTTTCTATAGCTTTTCCAGGCCTCTTTGGAGTCCCAGTAGTACCTGTCACATGGTTGATCAAATTCTGGTAGAATGTTTGTGCATTTTGAGGGGTTGCAGCATCACCACCTTCGGATGGCCAACCGCTCTCCGACACGACAATCCCCATGTTGGAAGCATTGGCTTTCTCAAGAGCCGAGTACTGAGCATCCAAAAGAGCATCAAACAGGTTTTGGTATTTTACACCATCGGGCGTCGTGATCTCATCTGAGGTGAATAAGGCATAGGCAAGGGGTATGTCAGCAGGATTGTCAATGTAGCTGAAGTAAGGATACACATTGACAAGAAGAGGGGCCCCTTTGCTCGCTAGGAAGTCGATAACTGGGGTTATGAATGACTTTGCAGCATCACTATATTTTCCAGCTGAGGGAGGGAAGGCATTGTCCACAAGGGTTGTGTCAATTGCTGTTGAGACTTTGATCTGGCCTTGCAGATTGGCTGCTACAATTGCACTATGAATGTTCTGGATGGCTGGGAGGAGATACTGGGAAATTGGACTAGTGGGCCCTACTCCGTTCCCGACCACGATGTATTTGAACTTGACGTCAGGCACGTAGGCTTGTACATTCTTTTGGACCCAATCTGTTGCAGCAGCAGCATCAGTGAGGCTTTGAAGCTGATTATTGAGGATGGTCACGGTGAGTTCTATGTTGGAACCTTTAAGGGCTTGATAGATTGGATCATTGGGTTCATAATAAATTCTCATTCTTCCAATGCCATTGCTTTTGTACAAGTCAACGACTTCTGTTTCGGATGGTAAATTGTTGCCATTTCGTCCATAACAAACACCAACAGATTGTGCACCTGAAATACAAGCATCAAAGTTTCAGCTTGTGAAAGCATGATTGGCAACAAGAGAAACAACTTGCTTAAAGAATGTTTTAAAGGATGACAATTTTAATTTCATACATGAAATGACGAAAGAAATTACATACAACTCCAATTGCTTCTAATTTAGAATTTGGATGGAGAAGCAAGGGACATGTAACTCAAGTGGTTAAGAGTAGTCACCCTTGCATCTGAGGTCCTATGTTCGAATCTTCCCCCCCCCCCCCCAATATGGCCTATATTTTAAAATAAACATAAATTAAAATTGGATAGAGAAACCAGAAGTTTTCTGCATGGTATATATTGTTGAATTATAAGTTCTTAAAGATGATTTATTAGTTAGTTAAAACAGTTTTTCCTTTAACTCACTTTGTAAGCCAACTGTAAGCTTCCTATTGGAGATCACCTTGTGATGTAAGGGATCCAGCTACTGTGCCTAACGGTTATATTTCCTAACTCCTAGTGCGTGAGACAGCGAGACTGAATGAAATAGAACATTCCTCTGCTACAATCCTTAATTGCCAAAGCTGGGCGTTCAAACTGTGAAGAAAAGATCGGGGTATTCTGAAGTTCGTTCAAAGCTCACGAAGCTGCTTGAGCCTGATTTCTCCCCAATCTGAAAACAACTGGTTTTCGGAAGCATGTGAGATCAGACATGGCTGGATCTGGAAGCTCTGAGGTGAGAACTCCGATTTTATCTGGTGAGAACTATGAGTTCTAGAAAATTAAGACGGTGACCATATTCAAATCATATGGGCTTTGGAATCTGGTAGAGAAGGGGATTCAAATCTCCGATTCGAAGAAGAAGAAGACGGCATCTGAGGAAATCTCAGAAGAAGAAAATGATGAAAAAGCTCTGGGTATCATCCAAAATGCAGTCTCATACCAAATTTTCCCATGTATCACCAATGCAGACTCTGCCAAAACAGCTTGGGAGTTGTTGTATGGAGAATACCATGGTGGAGATCATGTTAGATTGGTAAAACTTCAAAACCTCATATGCGAATTTGAATACACTAGAATGCATGATAATGAGTCTTTGTCTGCTTACCTTACTAGACTGAATGATCTGATTAATCAAATGAAAACATATGGTGAAATGCTCTTGAATGAAAGGCTTGTTCAAAAGGTCTTGATTAGTCTTAGCAAGGTATATGACCCTATCTGTTTGGTGATTAAGAACACTAAAAGTGTAGAGACTGTGGAATTGCAAGAAGTAATTGCCATTTTGAAAAGTCAAGAGCATCGATTTGAATTGCACAATGTTGATGCAACTAAGAAGGCGTTTGCCTCATTAACTGTGAGTCCAAAAGGCCAGAACAAGAATGCAGTTCAATCTGGTCCATCCAAGTCTTAGAAAAATTGGAATCCTAAGGGCAAACCATGGGAGTCAAAGGAAAGCCCCAATAGAACAATCCTGCATCAAATCACAATTTCAGTTCATCACAACCAGCAAGTCAAGAAACTGTAAAACCTCAGTGCAAGGTGTGCTCAAAGTACCATTTTGGAGAATGCAGGTATAAAGGCAAGCCAAAGTGTTACAACTGTGAAAGATTTGGTCATTTGGCTAGAGAGTGCACTGCAGGAAAGTCTGTGCAAAAGGCAAACTGTGCAAGTCGAATGGAAGTGTCTGGGAACTTCTATGCTAACTGTGTAATCACTAAGACAAAAACACAAGGGGAGTGGTACATTGACAGTTGATGTAGCAATCATATGACTGGAAATGTGGATTTGCTTGTTGATGTAAGGACAAATGTGGCTGGGAAAGTGCAAATGCCTTGTGAATGTGGCTGGCATGGGTTCATTAGTTATTGACACAACTAAAGGCAAAAAATATATCAAGGAAGTGATGTATCTGCTAGGCCTAAAGGAGAACTTGATGAGTGTTGGACAAATGGATGAGCATGGATACTTCTTGGTGTTTGGAGAAGGAATGTGCAAAGTGTTTGACAGTTTCTCAATGAACTGTCTCATCATCAAAGTTCCAATGAAAAAGAATAGGTGTTATCCTTTATGTCTATTAGCTGAAAACCAATTAGCCATGAAAGCAACTGTCACTCATTGCACATGGACTTAGCATAAAAGGCTAGGACATCTACATTTTAAAGGGTTAAGACAACTGAAAGACAAAGATATGGTGCATGGATTACCTCAACTAGAAGAGCAAAATGGTGTGTGTGAAGGTTGCCAACTTGGAAAACAACATAGAAATGGTTTTCTAAAGAGTCAAGCTCAAATAGCAAGTATTCCACTTGAGTTAGTTCACATTGACCTTTGTGGTCCTATGAGAACTGAATCTGTTGCAGGCAACAAATACTTTATGTTGATCGTTGATGACTTTACAAGGATGATCTGGGTCTATTTCTTAAGAAACAAATCTGAAGCTTTCAACTGCTTCAAGAAATTTAAGTCCATGACTGAACTGCAATCTGGATACAAGGTGAAATGTTTGAGAAGTGACAGAGAGGGACAATTTCTATCTTCTGAGTTTGTACAGTTTTGTGAAGATCATGGCATCCAAAGGCAGCTATGGCCTACACTCCTCAGCAGAATGGAGTGGTAGAGAGGAAGAACAGGACTGTGGTTGAAATGGCCAAGTCTATGTTACATGAGAAGGGAATACCTTATTTCCTATGGGCTGAAGCTGTTCACACAACTGTGTACATCTTGAATAGGTGTCTTAGAAAGGCTTTGAATAATATCACTCCATTTGAAGCTTATAGTGGAAGAAAGCCTGGTACTGCTCTTCTAAAAGTCTTTGGCTCCTTATGTTATGTTCATGTGCCTACTGAACTAAGGCATAAACTCGAGCCTAAGAATGTGAAAGGAGTGTTTGTAGGATATGCAACCTGTGAGAAAGGCTATAGGGTCTATGATCCAATCTCCAAGAAGCTCACTCTATCAAGGGACATTATCTTTGATGAAGAAAGCTCTTGGAACTGGTCAGAGCACTCAAATAAAGCAGTGGCATTATTTAGAAATGAAATCCAAGATGAGCATAGTTTTGGTGTGGAAAATGAAGATGAAAATGCTACTCTATCTTCTCATACTCAAATTCAACAAGAAAGGAGTCCAATGTTATCTCAAACCTCATCACATCACAGGTCAAGTGGTATAAGCAGTGAAGAGAGGAATACTCAAGCTTATGATCACTCACCGTTGAAATGGAGAAGGGTAGATGATGTGCTTGCACAGTGCAATCTGTGCATCATAGAACCAAAGAAATATGCAGAGGTAGCTTAATACAAATCATGGCTAAAGGCTATGAAAGATGAACTACAAATGATTGAGAAAAATGGTACATGGGAACTAGTGGACAGACCAACTAAGAAACCAGTTATTGGAGTCAAGTGGGTTTACAAAACCAAGCTAAACTTAGATGGTTCAGTCCAAAAGAATAAATCAAGGTTAGTTGCCAAAGGGTATGCTCAGAAACCTGGATTGGACTACAATGAAACCTATGCTCCTATGGCTAGATTGGACACCATTAGAACCCTCATTGCTCTAGCTGCTCAAAAATAATGGAAGCTATATCAACTTGATGTAAAATCAGCTTTCCTAAATGGTGTACTGCAAGAAGAGGTCTATATAGACCAACCAGAGGGTTTTGTGGTAAAAGGAAAAGAAGACAAAGTGTATAGGTTGCACAAAGCTCTTTATGGATTAAAACAGGAACCTAGAGCTTGGTATGGAGAGATAGACACCTACTTCACTCAGTGTGGTTTTGAGAAAAAGCCTAAGTGAAGCTACCTTGTATATCAAGACTACGAGAGACAAAGACATCCTAATTGTCTCTATTTATGTTGATGACATTGTGTATACAGAAAGTAGCAAGGAATTGCTGGATGAATTCAAGGAAGATATGATGATGAAATATGAGATGACGGACTTGGGTCTAATACATCACTTTCTTGGCATGGGAGTGGTTCAAACAAGCTCCAGCATATTCATCCACCAAAAGAAATATGCAAGCTCTCTACTGAACCAGTTTGGTTTGAATGAGTGCAAGTCTGTGACCACACCTCTTGTAGTAACTGAGAAGCTAACTAAAGATGATGGAAGTGGTGCAACAAGTGAGGAGCAATATAGAAGCATTGTAGGCAGTCTCTTGTACTTAACTGCCACTAAATCAGATATCATGTATGCTTCTAGCTTGCTTGCTAGATTCATGCACTGTCCTACAAGCAAACACTATGGAACTACCAAACGAGTGCTAAGATATATCAAGGGGACTTTAGACTATGGCCTAGAGTATGTGAAAGGGAAAAATGCAATGTTGATTGGCTTCTGTGAAAGTGACTGGGGTGGATCAATTGAGGACAATAAGAGCACATTTGGATATGCATTCTCTTTTGGCAGTGGTGTTTTCTCTTGGGCTTCAGTCAAGCAAAACTGTGTTGCATTGTCTACTGCAGAGGCAGAGTACATTACAAGCCATTTGGCTTAAATTTGTGTTAGAAGACTTTGGGAAACTTCAGACACAGAAGCAACTCCACTGCAGTGTGACAACACATTTGCAATTGCCATCACTAAGAATCCTGTGTTTCATCAGAAGACAAAGAATATTGATAGAAGATACCACTTCATCAAAGATGCTCTACAAGAAGGCATTATTGATTTGGTGTACTGTCCTACAAGTGAACAACTTGCTGACATCTTCACTAAACCATTAGCCAAGGATCGATTTAATTATCTCAAGAATATGCTTGGAGTTAAATCAGCTCAAGACTTAAAGGGGAGTGTTGAATTATAAGTTCTTAAAGCTGATTTATTAGTTAGTTAAAACGGTTTTTCTTTTAACTCACTTTGTAAGCCATGTGTAAGCATCCTATTGGATGTCTAAGTGAATGGCTAAGATCACCTTGTGATGTAAGGGATCCAGCTACTGTGCCTAACGGTTATATTTCCTCACTCCAAGTGCGTGAGGCAGCGAGACTGAATGACATTGCTACACGTATAGCAGAGCAATCCTTGCCAATTCTTCTTATCTTTTCTCATTCTCTTCTCTCCTTCATCACACTCCTTCTACACACACGAAAACACTGACATATATATGCTTTAATATATCATAATTTCAACTATATAATGAAACAGAACTACTTAATATAATCTACCTCAAACTCTTGTACTGTAAACATGATTGAAGAAATAACCTCACATCAATCTACCCACGTACGCCAGAAAACAGGTTTGATGAAAAAGCATCAATTGCTTGGTGCCATATATATATTCAAAAGCAGAAAGTGAGACCTGTTATTTGCAGGGCAGGCATCCACAATACAAGTAGCAGCAATATAGAAGCCATAAGAGTTTTTGGAACTGTTCTAGCTTGTGTAGGGAAATCCATGAAGAAGAGGAAATTGTATAAATAACTCACTCCCTACATTAACATGCCCCTTACACTATATATATATATATATATACACATCCCATATTCATATATGTATAGGCGGTAGAGTTTAGAGGAGGTCCCAAGCTACCTAGCAATTAAGCAATAACCCAATTAAGCAATCACTGCTGAAGTATTAACTAATAATGACAATGACTTGCTGTTGAAGAAAAAAATTATGAAAACAACAAGACCTGCCTGCCAGACACGTTTTGCAGAAAGAGTTCAAGTCAAATTGATCAACCAAATTTAAAATTAACAAGACTCGACAGACTCGTAAAGGAAAGTGAGTTTCAAGCCATCCAAGTTCAAATTTCCCTTTTTTCTAGAGTAGATTAATAGCATGTGTACAAGTACCTTGCCAGTAAATTAACCTTTGATTTATATGAAATCCGTCATATTGTATAAATATCCGTCCTATTGATTAACAGATATATTGACAGAATCAAATGGCACGGATTTACTTGACGTGGGAATTAATGTGGAGGGCCATTCCTGACAAAAAAAAGAAAAGACTAAAGCTGACAATTTTGTAAACCTCAAAGATGTTTTGTGATAAAAACCCCTTTCACATAAAAAATTTTCATCTTGTACCCATGGCCCCTTGTATACAGTCCTTGATATTGTCTGCATTCCAAATTTCCTTATTGAAAAGTCATTGGGTTCATACTCCTTCCTCTCCATCCGGTACAGTTGACCTAGAGCCTCTAGGATTTTAACACCTTAGTGGACTAAGCTTGAGGGATTGGGTCCAGTTAATATTAATTGGTCAATTGAAATAAGCTACAAGTCTGAAAGCTGACCCAGTCAAATTGTAATCTTTGATTGATTTTGAGCATATGGTCATGCGGTCGCGTATATGTAAATTGTAATCTTTAATATTAATCTTTGATTGAAAGCTGACCCAGTCAAATTGTAATCTTTGATTGATCTTGGACTAGGAAGGAATTTAGCTTCTGGCGTATAGGAGGCTCTTAAATCAGTTTGAAATTTCAATTATACATATACTATATTATACTTAATTTAAAAAGATTAACAAGGATACGTACGCGACCAGGTGTTAGTAATAGTGACAGGGAGAGAGACTCGAAAATTCTTAGTCAATGTGGTGGCTATTGAAAGAGTAGTATGCAAGTTTTCCTCCAGGGTTGCAACATCTTTATCTTTGATCTGAATTGATCTGAACCATAATCTTTCCCTTTCCTGTTGATTGTGGGATTTTTAATCTGTGCGCATATGAACATAACAATACTAGAGATATTGAAGAAGAGGAGAAGAGCAAATCGAACACAGAACAAAAATTGACAAATCAATTGGCTATATAAGCTTAAACTGGTCGCAGATGCAATTTAAAGAGATGTCACAAATACATATGCACTGGCTACGAGTAAGAATATAAATTGACAAATGCTGTAGTCACATACACACTAACACCAATCACGCATTCATTTATATTAATCACGAATACACTTGTCACATATTTATGTCAAAATAATAATAGCTATAGAAATGACATAGTTTTTTATTTTATTTTCTTTCTTACATTGGAGGCTTGAGATTAAATAATACTAAATGTCACAGAACTTTCAGATTAACTACCAATGTTTTAGTTAAATATTAGGGAAAAGTTGAAAAGTAAACCATAATTAATCATGCATTTTACCAAAATGTCCCAACGAAGTTAATAAAAAGTAAACATATTTAACCATGCATAGTAAGAAACCACACACACCCCATATAATAGGTACATCATTTCAAGTGTCGTTGTATGTATATATTTAAGGGCTTTCAAATAACTAAAAACCAATTTAAAAGGGTAGGTACATACAACGACAATGTTTCATATATGGGTTTAGCTACATGCAGCTGTACCCTTGCGAGTAATGGATCACTTCTTGACAGGACCCGCCCTGGATTCTCCCTTAGAACCTGTGACGAATCTTGTTTTTGTCCCACATCCGGTAGATGTCAGACTTATTTTATTAAAATGTCATTTTCTCTTATTTTTAACAAAAAATAGATTTTGACTTCTATCGAGGATTTGGCAGAGTCTCTTGTAATTGGAACATTTCCTAAATTATAAACATATGCAATTAAGCACAAAATAATCCATACTTTCAGCATGCACAAGGTAAAGGCACACAAGTCAGCTAGGATGATTCAATGGACCCCAGGCCCTCTACCTAAACTTAAAACAAGCAACTCAGAGCAGCTAAAGATTTAATTTACAACTCAAGATAACAGAGTAAGGGAAGAAACAAGGAAAATCCTACGATAGAAGGTGGTGGAACGAATGCCGATGATGCCTCGACGTAGAGTGGCAGACCTCAGCTAACTATATCTTGGGGGGTGCAAAACAGAGAAAATGTGAGTGGACAAAAATAAAGTTTTAACATAAGTTATATCCAAACATACTAACCTCACTGTTTTAGAAAAATGATGTAAACCATGCAATGAAATCCATCTTTACATATATATAAATCATTACTCGAAACCATTGTAAATCCATAGCCCATATTATAATATAATATAATTCAACCTGACTTTCTTCTCCAAAACAGATCCCGGAGGAAACATGCATCTATTGCTTAGGAAATGAACTTTAGCCACAACCTATACAAAAAAACATTCTAAATGGCGGATTCATTTTGTTTATACTAGTTGAGCTAAACCTTTTTCATTTTACCCTTGATAATCTTTTCTTGATTTCTCAAGAATGAACACCTTTGTTGGAAAGGCCTTTTCTTTCTCTTGATTTTGACTCCTTCACCTTAAGGCTCCAAGATTGTAGTCCTCTACCTCACCACACCAAATGCTCCTAGAGATGAAGAGAAGGCAATCAAGATGTATGAATGCTAGTCTACTTCTTGATTGGACCAATTTTCGGTTTATGGAAGATGAGATACAAAAATGATGACTCATCAACCAAAGTAGGAAACCAAAAACCCTAGCTACGTTTTCTTCAACACTTAGCTTATATAGGACAACACAAAAGGCAATTTGGTGGGTATTTGGGGCTCCATTTGGTCCATGGGTCATGTCATCTTATGCCATTTATCCCTTGGGCCCAATAGCCTTTTGGGTTACTTTGTCTCTTTCCTTTTAAATCATATTTAAAAGCCCAATCTAATATTTCTATATGTCAATATTAATTCCATAATTGATCCTTTAATTATAATTTAACTATTAAATTATAATTATAGTCTTACTTAAGTGACCTAGTCGATTTTGAACTTATGCACATATTTACTCAAGGCAGAGAAAGGTACAAGCAAGTACATTCCACACACCGAAAACTTGGGACCACACATGCATTTGCAAAGAAAATGAGAATTGCAGTCAAATCCTAAAAGGAGAAAAGAAGTCATGTTCAACCAACACACAATGGACCACAAAACTTAAACAATTGCAAAAAAAGGGAAAAGTGACCACTTACTGTACTTGGGGGGGGATTCCCCATGTTCCGCACCTCAAGAGGAATCTTAAATCCTCCATTAGTTTCATCAAATCTGTTAAATTTCGTAGACACAGGTTAGCGGCCCACTACTAGCAATACCAACATTTTCCCCAACTTAACCCCCTACCAAGCCTAGTAGGTTTGGAGTTTTAACACAAAAGGCCTCGGCGATATTAGTAGTGGAACCATTCAATTTATGTTGTATTTTATTTATCCAAGTTTTTTATGTGGGACTTATAGTCTTCAACACGCCCCCTCACATTAGAGCACCACATAGTACGCAACATGTAGAGCCAAGTCCACATCAAAGTCAAACATTCAAGCCCAACACGTGAACACCACGTATTCAGTAAGGGTAAACGTTCAAGCGCAACATGACACCACATGTGTGTAACGGAGAAAGGCTTAGTAATTCAGGCCCAGTCAATCAACCCACTATTGCGACCCAATTTTAGCCATATATTTAATCTATTTAATTTATTGAATTGTGAAATTACAATTTTGCCCTTAGAGTAAGGTCACGATAGTCACTTTTTGTTTGGGAAGTATTTTGGGGAATTGAGTGGCAATGTTGGGTAGAGATCAATGATACGAGTTCGTAGACATGCGGCATGCCCAATTTCAAGTTGTAATGAAAGAGGAAAGGTCTAGAAACAAAAAGGACGTAGTGGGAATTTTTAAATTTGTTACTGTAGCAAATAGTACCGCTACAATACCTGAGCTTTTTCTATTTATTTTTCTTTTCTTCTTCTTCTTCCCCACGTCTCTCTCTCTCTCTCTCTCTCTCTCTCTCTCTCTCTCTCACATAACAAGGCCAAAACTTTGGCCGGCAATTTCTACGCCGTTTGGCAATCATTTCTGGTGAAATTTGTCCCAAAAATTTCATATCGACGTCACCTATCTAACCCAGCCCTTTTTACAGCTAAAAAACCCAAGGATTTTGGACCGGAACGACTGGAAGTGTCGGTGGTTTTTGAAGTTTTCGATGTCGTTTTCGATGACTCTAACCATGGAATCCGACGAGTGAGGTATGGAAATGCATCCCCTCATCGTGCTCTACCTATTTATGTAGTTAGTTGGGGTTAGTTTGGTTCTCGTTTGACAATCGAACAGATTTACGCCTATTAGGTGATATCCGGGTTCCATACGTTCGGACCGTTGGATCGACTCCATTTCCAAGTATGTTATTCTCCGTACCTCTATATTGTGTAGGAACTCACGGATCGAGAATTAGAAGTATTGTGTAGGAACTCACGGATCGAGAATCGGAGTCCCAGATACTCCGAATCAATGATTCAAAGATTACGTAAACTAGTGATTGTCCGATCATGAGATCGAAAGCGATCCAATTGCTCAATTTGGACCAAACTTGCAGGACGTGTTTAGTAAACCTTGTGAAACCCGTAGGGACCTCTGGATCGTAAATCTGATGTCATGGGCCTCATGGGCCCAATTGACCAAAAACAAGAAGTTTGACTAATTGTTGACCACGGGTCTTTTGAGACCGTCTCATCCTTTGGGAAGGTACTAGAATGGTTTTAGGACCTTTCCAGGGTTGTGTTACACATTGAGTTTCTAGGAATTATGGGCTTGGGTGTATGTTTGAGTGTGGCCTTACAGTACTGAATCATATTATTGGAATTCTTCGCTAATGATAAATACGTGGGATTTAGAATTATGGTTATGGCGTATTGTTGAAAACTTGTTTTTGTTATGGCGTTATGATTTAAGGTGTGGCGGTGGTAGTGGTGGGAAATTGATTTGTTTGATAATTGATATTTTGGTTAATGAGGTTATACAAACGTGCTATCGGTTCAATTCCGGTCTTTACCATGTGACATGAGACTTTCTGTTTATACATATATATATTGTTATTATTATTATTATTATTATCATTTTATTTTGATGTTTGTTATTATAATTCACTTATGGCTTGATAGAGGGGTTTGGTGTCAGTTAGGATCTAATTAAATGTTGATTATATGTTTACATTCAAATATATGTCTATGTGTTTGGGTTATGGGTACACTGGATATTGACGCGGGTTTAAAAAGAGTGTCTTGGAAAGTAAATAATAAGGGTTATGAATTTTGGTTTGTTGAATGGTATATTGTACATATTTGAATATAGTTTGAGAATAGTTTCGAAAGATTATGCAAGGTCAAATTGAAGTTAAGATATGTTGGGATTGATCTCGTTTTAAGAATGGATTTTTGGGTTATCTATTTAAGAACTGATTTTTGGAAAGTTGAGAAATGAGATTGTTGGCACTAAAACTGAATAGATAGAGATAGGTGCAACTTACAGGTGATGTGGACGATCAAGGATCGATTGAGTGCTTGACGCAAGTTCTTCCTGTCTTGGGATGCCGATCCTGAATCAGGGGAAGCCGAGGCTCGTGAGGTCTATGGTACCGGTGTGGAACCAGCCTAAGACCCTCCGGTGCCGAAGTAAGTTTCTTTTTAAGAGCTTTAGCCGCTGACAATGTATTTAGCATAAAAGTCAAGTTGAAAAGTCTTACCCCTTGTGTTGTAGTAAAGGGGGCCTATTTATAGAGGGCATTTTGTGTGCTCTTAGTACTTAATTTCGATATGGGACTCGTGGAAGGGTCCTCCGAGGTTGACACGAGTCCTTAGATATTTAGGGCGGGGCCTTCGAGGTTTGTTCCGCAGAATCATTAACCCGTACCGATTGGCGTCATCGGTAGCTGATGCCGATTGTTTGCTTGCTTAGGCGATTGGGAGAGCTTACTATTCCACGTGTCGCAGTATGAGTGGACGGTCAGATATGGTACAAACAGAGATTTATTGGAAAAAAAAGGGAATTTTATGATACGTTTCGGAATATAGTTTTCAAACCCACCACAGGAGTACCCCCCCCAGTTGCCTTCGGAACTGTCTAGTCATTTATGACCATGCCCCATGAGTCTCGGGGACGCCTGAATAATGTGGTGCGAGGATTTGCGTTTTCAGGTTGATTATATCTTCTTGGGTCCTGCGAGGGGATTTGACATATATGCGTTTCGGGCTGATCACCCGATTATGCAAGGATATGTGTTCTCGGGCTGATTGGGGGTACGCCTAAGTGGAGAGTATTTGAGTTTTGAGATGTTTTAAACTAAAATTGATGATTATATCTTACTACTTATTGGTGAAAGTTTTAATACATGTTTTCCGATTTATGAGACAAGGATTGAGAGATTCTAAGTTTTAAGGATTTTATACAATTCACAACTATTTTCTTAAGTGATGAGTTTGTTTTTACATGTGAAAGATGGAAGCATGTTATTCCAACCGTCGATATTGATATTAATGTTTCATGTGGCCAATGTTATTTTAATAATTTTCTCGTTTTCCTACTTATCTGTAATGAGCTATTATATATATGTGTATTTGAATATGCACATATGTGATGGGTGAGAAATTGTTCTGAAATCAATATCTTTCGTTTAAGTTTCAGCGGATTGATTAGAGTTTGAAGCATTTGGTTTTTGGGAAAGTGTGTTGGCACTAAAACTGAACAGATAGAGATGAGTGCAACTTACAAGTGATGTGGACGATCTAGAGATCGATTGAGTGCTATGATCGGTGCATATTTATATATCATTTTGTACCCTTCTAACTTATGATTTGATTATGTTATTGAGTTAAACTTGTGCTTTTAATCCCTTTTCTGTTTATCATTCAGTTCATTGGGCCTTAGGTAGCAATGGTGGCTTTGGATAGGAAAAGATGCAAAATGGTGCAAACACGAGCAGACTGAGTTAGCAATTTGTTTCGGCCTTAACTTCCTCCTCCCAACTTGTATTGGCCCAATTAATATGTGGTTGGAAAGAAGAGATTCTGAACTGCAAGATGGACTGCTAAAACGTATCAATTGATGAAGCCAAGCCCAATCCGTGGGCCCATCAAAATGCACACCATACATTCCAGTCTAATTTCGGCAGCCAACTTGCAAGGCCCAAAACGTACACTTGTACTGCTCAAATGGGAATACTTTCTTCATAAAAGTTGTTCCAATGGGTGTCTATTATGACATATCCAAATTTGAGCCCCATTGGATACATATTGAAGCCTCAGGCCTTCCTACACCAAGCCTGATTCAGAAGAATCGTTTTTTCCAGCAAAGGTGAAGAAAACCCACATGGGTTGGCAGCAAAAGGCAGCCACCAATTGAACACCTTTGATAATCCCATGTGAAGAAAGCTTGAGGTACAGCAAAAGAAGTATGGGATGCAATTGATTCCAACCACACTAACATAGACAAGATGAAGTGGGAGTTATGGGTTGTATTAAAAGAGGAATGGTGGTGTTGGATTTCATCATGATGTTCCTCCCTCTTAGCCCTATAAATAGAGAAGTTTTCAAGCTTCATAAATCATACCCCAAGGGGGGAGCTCTCAAACACTTCTCTAGAGCTCCCTTCCCTTCTCTCCCTCAAATTCTCTTAGTTTCCTTTCAAGTTGTCAATTGTTGTAACAAAATGATTTTACTAAATTTTCCTTCAAGTTTTCAAGTTCTACTTTAATTTTATTTGTAATGTACATTCTTTCTTAAGTATTCAAGTTTAATTAGTTTCCAAGTTTCAATTATGGTTTTTGTTCTTATTCATTATGCTTATAAGTTAATATGCTAGTTTGAATGATTGATCACCATTTAGGCTTGCATGTTAGCTATCTTGGTTTGAATTAAGAGTAGACACCATGCTTTAATTCGAATTGAACTATGAATAGGAAGAGTATGTATGGACATTTGACAACAGGGATTAGATACATGCTTGGTTGTTTAAATTGTTCTTCTATGCTTAATGGGTTCCTAATGCTTAATTTTAGGTTAGACAACAAATTATCAAATTAGGGAATTAGGAACTTATTTGCTTGAGTTATTTCTTTTTTTATTTATTTTCTTTTTTCATTTCTATTTTGTGTAGGGGAAACAAATTGGATCATTCAATCACCAATCCTCATGGGATCGACCTCGCACTTACATATGCTATACTACCAAACGGCTCGTGCACTTGCGAGTATCCCAAGTTGAGGATGCAGCTGAATCCATTTTGGTGCAGCTGAATCGATGCAACATGCTAGACGCAGATTCTTCCTGTCCTTGGATGCTGATCCTTAATAGAAGGAGGCCGAGACTCGTAAGGTCTATGGAACCGGTGTGGAACCAGCCTAAGACCCTCTGATGCCAAAGTAAGTTTGTTTCTAAGAGCTTTTGCTGCTGACAATATATTTAGCATAAAAGTCAAGCTGAAAAGTCTTACCCTTGTATTGTAGTAAAGGGGCCTATTTATAGAGGGCATTTGGTATGCTCTTAGTACTTAATTTCGATGTGGGACTCGTGGGAGGCCCTATGAGGTTGACACGAGTCTTTAGATATTTCAGGCGGGCCCTTTGATCGATGCATATTTGTATATCATGTTGTACCCTTCTAGCTTATGATTTGGTTATGTTTTTGAGTTAAACTTGTTCTTTTAATCCTTTTTGTGTTTATCTTTTAGTTCATTGAGCTTTAGGTAACAATGGTGGCTTTGGATAAGAAAAGATGCAATCAATGCATGTTAAGGGCTGATTGGGATAAGAGCAAGAGCTTAAAGACAAACCCAAATTTGGGCCACATTCCTTGTCAGTCTAGTTTCGTAAGTCACATTGCAGGTCTCATTTCAGCAATCTGCACAACTCGGATGAGGAGACATTGTTCATAGACGGTGTTCCAATGGGTGTCTAGTATAACATATCCAAATTTCAGCCCAATTGAACATATCTGGAGTCCTCAGCCAGTCCAACACTGAACCCTGCTCAGGAGGATTTTAATATGCAGCTGCCAGCTTTGAGCCTTGTCACCTATTTTAAGCCATGTGCCTCACCCCAGCTGCAACTGACTTTGTACCCAACATAATGAGTGAAGTAGGGAGGCATTCCAGTTATGAAATTCTAAAGGAGCAAGTTGGTACATGCTGGAGCTATTAAAGAGAAAGAATGTGCATGCATGTGAAGCAAAAAAGAAAGGAGAGAGAGGATTGAGGAATGATGAGAGGCATTTTGCTTCAGCCTTTGAACGTGGGAATTGAATTGGCAGATCACTTTGGAGCTGGAGATCAGGTTTTGAGCTATTACAGAGAAGCATGTGCATGCATGTGAAGTAAAAGGAAAGAAATGAAATGAAATAAATTCCAGTCTCTGTTCAGCAGCCAACTTTCAAGGCCCAAAACGCACACTTGTACTGCTCTGATGGGAATACTTTCTTCATAGAAGTTGTTCCAATGGGTGTCTAGTATAACATATCCAAATTTGAGCCCCATTGGATATGTTTTGAAACCTCTGGCCTTCCTACACCAAGCCTGGTTCAGAAGAATCGTTTTTTCCAGCAAAGGTGAAGAAAACCCACATGGGTTGGCAGCAAAAGGCAGCCACAATTGAACACCTTTGAAATCCCATGTGAAGAAAGCTTGAGGTGTAGCAAAAGAAGTATGGGATGAAATTGATTCCAACCACACTAACATAGACAAGATGAAGTGGGAGTTATGGGTTGTATTAAAAGAGGAATGGTGGTGTTGGAATTCATCATGATGTTCCTCCCTCTTAGCCCTATAAATAGAGAAGTATTCAAGCTTCATAAATCACACCCCAAGGGGGGGAGCTCTCAAACACTTCTCTAGAGCTCCCTTCCCTTCTCTCCCTCAAATTCTCTTAATTTCCTTTCAAGTTGTCAATTGTTGTAACAAAAATGATTTTACTAAATTTTCCTTCAAGTTTTCAAGTTCTACTTTAATTTTATTTGTAATGTACATTCTTTCTTAAGTATTCAAGTTTAATTAGTTTCCAAGTTTCAATTATGGTTTTTGTTCTTATTCATTATGCTTATAAGTTAATATGCTAGTTTGAATGATTGATCACCATTTAGGCTTGCATGTTAGCTATCTTGGTTTGAATTAAGAGTAGACATGATGCTTTAATTCGAATTGAACTATGAATAGGAAGAGAATGTATGAACATTCGACAACAGGGATTAGATACATGCTTGGTTGTTTAAATTGTTCTTCTATGCTTAATGGGTTCTTAATGCTTAGTTTAGGTTAGACAACAGATGATCAAATTAGGGAATTAGGAACACAAGGTTAGGACCAAACACCATGGCTTAATCATACTTTAGCTAGAATCAATCCGTTAATCTAATTGAACTTGGGAACTTATCTGCTTTAGTTATTTTCTTTTCTTTCTTGTTTTTCTATTTTGTGTAGGAAAACTGAATTGGATTATTCAATCACCAATCCCTGTGGAATCGACCTCGTACTTACATATGCTATACTACCGAACGGCTCGTGCACTTGCGAGTGTCACAAGTTGAGGATGCAGCTGAATCCATTTTGGTGCAGCTAAATCGACGCAACACCCTTCGAGGTTGATTCTGCAGAATCGGTAGGGGGTACCGATTGTGGACTCTGTTTAGGCGGCATCGACCGTTCCCTGCTTTGAAGCCATACCATCGGTGGCCGATACCGATTGTTAGGAGCCTTGGGCAATTGGGGAGTTTCATTAATCCACGTGTCACTGAATGAGTGGAGGGTCAGATATGGTACAAACAGTAGTCCCCCAAGTTACTGATTGAGAAGCGACTTCTTGGTTGGGGACTTGAATATGTCTTCGGCATTCTGATTCGGACATGATGGTTTCGTTGTTGCCGATGGTGGCATGTAATCCCCCAAGTGCCCGAGCGAGTGAGCTTGGAAAAGAGACGGCATGATGTACTGAATGGTCTGAGAGGTGTGTAGGTCTGGTTTTAGGAACGCTTGCCGTTCGGCACGAGAGGTGAGTGAAAACTCATCAATGTGCGCCTGCCGTTTGGCACGAGAGGTGAGTGAGAACTCATCAATGTGCGCCTGCCGTTCAGCACGAGAGGTGAGTGAAAACTCATCAATGTGCGCATGCCGTTCGGCACGAGAGGTGAGTGAGAACTCATCAATGTGTGCCTGCTGTTCGGCACGAGAGGTGAGTGAAAACTCATCAATGTGCGCATTTTCACTCATCAATGTGCACCTGCCGTTCGGCACGAGAGATGAGTGAAAACTCATCAATGTGCGCCTGCCGTTCGGCACGAGAGGTGAGTGAAAACCTCATCAATGTTTGCCTGCCGTTCGGCACGAGAGGTGAGTGAAACCTCATCAATGTGCGCCTGCCGTTTTCCAGTAGAGTTGCGCTCCAAAGTGGTGAGAGTTGCAGCGTCTGGGAAGTGGAAGCGTCTTTGAGGATTGGAAACGTTTCGACTGACGACACCTGGAATCCTCCATGCATGCGTGACACGTGTCGGCATGGCTGTGAAGAGTCGCGTCGTTTCATATCCCGATGCTAGGTTCGTCCTATAAATGTAAGGAAGGGACGATAGTTGAAATACTTGGAAGTTTTTTAGAGCAATCAGAGCTTGTGAGAGGCGATTTCCGGCGACTGTGCGAAGGCGTTGTAGGCGATTTCCGGCGAGTTTGAGCAAGGCGGAGGCAATTTTCGGCGACTAGGAACCACCGTGTGAACAAGGTATGTTGCTGTGTTTTCGATTTTTAGTGAATCAAAGTGTTGAATTCGTTGAATTTTTGTATGAACAAAGTATGAACAAGCATGAACAAGCATGAACATAAGTGTTTAGGAGGTAGAATAGGATTTTGATTCTAGCATGGCACTTAGTTTCCCTTCGTGTTTTGTTTGTAGATGTCAGACACCGAATCCGAGAGTAGGCGTAGTCCGAGGGCATACGAGGACGAGTCGTCCTTGGGGAGTTCGTCCGAGGGGAGTGAGAGTACCGATTCTGGGAGCTCTTCGAGTTGTGAAATAGTGGAAGGGGCAGGGGTGCGCACCGAGGCTGGTGGCACTTCGCGTAGAGTGCCTGAAGGTAGTGAGCCTTCGACTTCTGGTCGTGGGGTCGACGCAGGCGACGTGTCTGTTGCTGCGCCAGGGGAAGGGGTGCTGAGGGTTGTTGCGGGCGAGCAACGGATCTCGATGGCGAAGCCGAAGGAACTGGTGTTCGGAGTAGATCATTTAGAGCCGAACGTCATGACCGAGGCTGAGCTGGCTAAGATTCAGGCGGAGTATAATATCTCGGAATCGGTAGTGATTCGAATTCCAGGGCCGTTGGAGTCGTTGAGTGATAATGATAAATGAGTTGTCTTTTTTACTGATGTCTTCAAACATGGGCTTCGGCTGCCGTTAAGGCATTCGGTGTAGAAGATCCTGGCGGCGCTTGAATATGCGTCGGGGCAATATAATCCCAACTTTTGGATTACATTGCTCGGGACAATAACTGCTTTTGGCATAGCTGAAGAAGGGGAGCCGAGCTATGAGCAGTTCGCCCAACTGTACAGTGTGACAAGGGCGAAGAGTACCGATCAAAGGGGGTGGGTTCAGCCCAACTGTCTTTCAGCAGGGCAGCATGGACATTTTGTAGTGGGGGGGCCGAGCTCCCAAAAGACCTGGCGCAAGCGTCAGGTAATTGTGTCTGGTGCTTGGGAATCGGCACCAGGGGTGATCGTGGACAGGCCGATCCCAAGGACGTTCCAAACAGTCGGTAGGTTGAAATCTGCCGTTCAGTAGAAGTGTTGTGTGTGTGTGTGTGTGTGTGTTTTTTTTTTTTTGGCTGACCTTTGGCGGATATGTTTCAGTGTCTTTGAAACGGCCTGCTGCGCCGATCAGGGGAGCGGAAGCGATCGAGCGTGTCCGAGTGAAGATTGCTGAAGAAGATCGCTTTTTTAAAGAGCTGCTGAGCTTTCGGAATCTGTACAAGGCGGGCTTGATCTGCAAGGCGGAACACGACGGAAGAGTGAAGGAGGAAGAAGAAAAAGAAAAAATACAAAGTAAGTGATGCCGTTCGGCAGCTTTCATTTTGTTTCTGTCGGACTGCCGTTTCGTTTCTAACTTGTGTTCTTGTGTAGTGGCAGGAGGGAGGGCCATGAGTCAGGCGACGAGGCGGCGTCTGGAGGGCCGTGGGGTGCCGAAGCAGAAGAAGGGTGAGTCCCCCAAACCGAAGAAGAAGAGGGCTCCAGGGCCATTCGGAGGTGCTTCAGGAGACGAGACTACGGTGG
Organism: Prunus campanulata; assembly: GCA_034190965.1. Taxonomy (NCBI): domain Eukaryota; kingdom Viridiplantae; phylum Streptophyta; class Magnoliopsida; order Rosales; family Rosaceae; genus Prunus; species Prunus campanulata. The sequence continues at coordinate 21,699,436 of CM067211.1, forward strand.
CCGATCGTCGCCAGGGTCGAGGCCGTTCGTGAGGTCCACCTTCAGGTGACGGGGAAGAGGCAGATTGAGGGTGCCCTCGACGTGACGCCATTGCCGAAAAAGCCTAGGGGGCCGAATGAGGGGACCTCCGTTCTGATTCCCTACGACGAAGGAGAGGGGGAGGAGGGGCTGGTGAACATTGCATGCCCTCAGAAGGCCGTGCCATTCATCAACTGCATGATCGATGGCACTCAAATGGAACTGTCGGAGATAGAGCAGCTGTCGATGAAGACGGTGCGCGAGCAGATCGGACGAGCCTTCCGACTTCAAGCTGCAGTAAGTGTTTGTTTTTGTGTTTCAAGTGTTGGCGCGATCGGCCCTAATGAACTGCTGTTGTTGTGCAGGCTGATATGGAGATGTGGCTTTGCGTAAAGCGAGCCGTGAATGCTACCGAACGGTACCAGAAGAAATTTGAGGAGGGCCGTTCTAAAATTGCCGATGCCGGAAAGCATATCCAGGAGGCTGATCGGCGTGTCGAGGAGAATGCTGCTAAGATTGCAGAGCTTTCATCGAAAGTAGCGGCAAGCGAGTTGGAGTTGGTCGCAGCTCTAGAGGCCAAGGCGGCTGTGGAGGTGGCGATGGATGCAACCGAACGGTCGCATGCAAGGGAGGTGGAAGAAGCGAAGGCGAATCTGAACTTTATAATGCAGATAAGAAGCTGAATCTGAACTTTCTCCGGGATCCACCCCCGCTGCCCGAGGGCATCACTGAGGAGATGGTGGAGGCGTACAAGGGGGAAGATGTCGACCTTGATTCTGCCAATGAGACTGACTCCAGCAATGAGGAGGAAGAGAGTCATCCAGTACCTACTACAGCCAGCATGCCAAACACCGAAGCCTTGTTCAGCGTCGAGCCTGTAGCTGCGGATGCTAAACCCACAAACGCTAATGCCGAACCCCCCGCTCCTTAGCCATGTTTATCTTTATGTTTATATTTTTGATATGTATAAATATTTGGAACATGCTGAACGGCAATTTTTGCTAAGACATAGCCCTTTGTGGCTTTTTATCCAAGTTAACTTTGATTCGGTTTATTTTTAAATTTCGTATTCTATTATAAGTAAGCATGCCGTAGGTAATATCTTCTGAATATAGTATGGCCGTTATGGCGTTATTGTATGTATAGAATAGGAATTGTTAAAAATAGTGCCGATTACAAAGGTGATGACCAAAGGTGCAGTCACTTGTACAAAAGGAGATGACCGAAGGTGCTGTCACATGAAGTAATATTTCAAATGTTCTATATTCCAAGGGTGACCAAGGGTATGGCCATCAGTACCGCGCAATCGGTAAGTTCCCGGTCGGCAGACGGTGACGACCTCATAAGGACCTTCCCATGAAGGGCCAAGGGTGCCTTCGTTGGAGTCCTTGGTGGCGAGAGAAACCTTGCGTAAAACCCAGTCCCCCACTTTGAACGATCGGTGTTTGACGCGCGAATCGTAGTATTAGGAAGTCCTCTGTTTGTAGGCGGCATTCCGATGCTGAGCTTGGGAACGGTGTTCTTCGATGAGGTCAAGGTTGAGTGCAAGCAGCGTCTCATTGTGCTCTGGCGTGTAAGATGCCGTTCGGCACGTGAGTGCGTTGATTTCGACTGGGACAACAACTTCGGTACCGAAAGCAAGGGAAAAGGGCATTTCGCCAGTCGATCGTCGGTAGGAGGTGTTGATGGCCCATAATGCTTCCGGGAGCAAATCGGGTCAAGCTCCTTTAGCTGCCCAAGCTTCTTTTTCATTGTCTTCTTGATGATCTTGTTGATGGCTTCTACCCGGCCGTTTGATTGTGGGTGTGCTGGAGATGCAAAGAACAAGTTGATGTTGAATCGGTGGCATAGGTGCCGGAACTAAGAGGAGTCAAATTGTTTACCATTGTCTATGATGATTGCGTTCGGGAGGCCGAACGGACAAATTATGTTCTTCCACACGAAATGCTCGACCCTGGCTGCGGTGATGGTTGCCAATGCTTCGGCCTCGGTCCACTTTGTAAAGTAGTCGACGGCGACAATGGCGAATTTAAGCTGTCCCTTTCCTTGGGGCATGGGACCGATGAGATCCAAACCCCATTGAGAGAAGGGCCATGGGCTGATAATCGGAGTGAGCGGTTGGGCAGGCAGTTTTGGAACGGAGTCGAAATGCTGGCAATGATCACACTTCTGTACAAGTTTGAGGGCATTAGTATGGAGAGTCGGCCAATAGTACCCTTGCCGAATGGTCTTGAAGGCCAGAGATCGGGCGCCAGAATGGTCTCCGCAGGCTCCTTCGTGAATTTCTTGTAAGACGTAGTTTCCTTGTTGTGGGGTCATGCACCGAAGCAATGGTAAGGAATGACCACGCCGATAGAGAATCTGATTCAAAATTAAGTATCATGCCGATCGGCGGTGAAGAGTCTTGGTCTTCGTTTGGTCGTTCGGTAACGTACCGCTAGCGAGGTATTCGTGGATTGGATCCATCCAACTTGGATCCTGCCGAACAGCATGTACCTCGGTGTCAGTGGTGCTACGCCGAGCGAGGATTTCGATTGGCATGTGACAGGGCATCGGCGTGGCTGTTCTCGGATCTGGGGATCTGTTGAACTTGATACGCGACAAAGTGGTGGAGCAATCGGCGAGCGTGTGTCAAGTAAGCAGCCATCGAAATATCTTTGGCTTCGAATTCAGTGAGTACCTGATTAACGACAAGTTGTGAGTCGCTGCATATCTTGAGTTGTTTAGCTCCCATCTCCTTAGCAAGCCAAACGCCAGCCAAAAGGGCTTCGTATTTGGCTTCGTTTTTGGAAGCCTGGAATTGGAATCATATGGCATATTCGATGGTCGTTTGGTCAGGGGCTTTTAGTACTAAGCCGGCCCCGCTGCCTTGTCGGTTGGACGAGCCATCCACATAGAGAGTCCACAGGGGAATTGATGGATCAAAATGTTCCTTCGGTCGGATGAGCGTCTGGTGCTACCGAAGTCGGTTCGGGGGCGACATCTTCCGGATCTGCCTCTTGGGACATAGTCATCTCGGAGATGAAATCAGCTACGGCTTGACCCTTTTCGGCAGGCCGAGGGTGATACTGGATGTCAAATTCGCTGAGCTCAATGGCCCATTTTACTAGCCGACCGGACGTCTCGGGTCTCTGTAGCATTTGGCACAGATGCTGATTGGTGAGAACAGTGATTCTGTGGGCCTGAAAATATGGCCGAAGCTTGAGTGCGGAGAGGACCAGAGCGTAGGCGAGTTTTTCCAGCTTGGGGTACCGAATCTCGGCGTCTTGTAGGGCATGGCTAGTATAGAAAATTGGGAGTTCTATGCCGTTCGGCTTGCGAATGAGCACGGAACTGAGTGCCGTTGTCGAAACCGATAGGTAGAGAATGAGTTCTTCGCCGGGAGGAGGGGTGGATAATAAGGGCGCTCTGCTCATGTAGGCCTTAAGGTCTTGGAAGGCTCGATCGCATTCGGCAGTCCAGACAATCTTCTGTTTGCTTCCTTTGAGGGCTTTGAAAAATGGGGCATACCGATCGGTAGCCTTTGATATGAATCGGGCCAGAGCGGCGACGCGCCTAGTGAGACTCTGAATATCTTTCTGCATCCTCGGTATCTGCATGTCGAGCAACGCCTTGATTTTTTCAGGGTTGGCCTCAATGCCCCGTTGGCTGATCATGAAGCCAAGAAATTTACCCGAGGAGACGCCGAAGGCATACTTGCTTGGGTTGAGACACATGTTGTACTTCTTTTGACCAGCATGTCGTCCACATAAACTTCCATCGAGGTGCCAATAAGTTCAGAGAAAATTTTGTTGACCAATCGCTGGTATGTTGCCCCAGCGTTCTTTAAGCCAAACGGCATGACATTGTAGCAGTAAAGTCCTTTGTTAGTGATGAATGCCGTATGTTTGCGGTCGGCAGGGCTCATGAATATCTGGTTGTAGCCTGAGTATGCGTCCATGAAGCTGAAAAGTTCATGGCTTGCTGTGGCGTCTACCATCTGATCGATCCTCGGCAAAGGAAAACTGTCTTTTGGGCAAGCCTTGTTTAAATCGGTATAATCCTGACACATTCACCAGGCGCCGCTCGATTTTTTGACCAAGACCGAATTTGCCAACCAAATAGGGTAAGTGACTTCCTGGATGAAGCCGATTGTCCGCAATTTCTCCACCTCGATTCTCATTGCTTCGTACCGTTCGGCATCATAGGCCCGCCGTTTCTGTCTGATAGGTTTGAAAGTGGGACAAATGCTGAGCTTGTGACTGATGACATTTGGGGCGATGCCGGGCATGTCATTGTATGACCAGGCGAAGACTTCTGTATTGGCGCGCAAAAAGGCAATGAAATCGACACGCAATGCCGAACTCAAGGTGGTGCCGATTCGGACTTGTTGGTCGGGCCGTGCTTCGAAGAGGGTGACCGATTTTAAATCTTCAACGGGTTGTGCTTGTGGGGTGACGGCTTCATCCCGGGGATCATCTGGTTTGTTCGCTCCCCTGCCGTTCGGTACAGTCATTTTGGTAGAAACTGAGTATGCTTCGCGAAGCGTAGCTCTTGCCGATTCCTTTGTTGCCAAAACGTAACATGTCCGTGCACTCAACTGATCCCCTCGCACTTGGCCTACGCCAGTGTGTGTGGGGAACTTGAGGAGGAGCATGTGTGGTGACAACATGACTTTCATTTTTGTGAGCGCCGTCCTGCCGATGATGGCGTTGTATGCCGTTGGGCAATCGACTACCAGAAAGTGAGTGTAGATGACCGTTCGTCTGTGGATAGTCCCGATGGCGAACGAGAGTTGGACACTACCGATTGGTTCAACCACGTCACCGGAGAAGCTTAAGAGGGGGGGTGATATCTTTGTTTAGGTGCTGAGGGTCTATGCCGAGGGCGTTAAAAGCGTCGGCAAATAACACATTGACCGAACTGCCGGTGTCTATGAGGATTCGGCCTACATCGAAGTTTGAAACATCGGCTCGTATGATCACGGGATCGGAGTGGGGGAAGATGATGCCTCTTTCTTCCTCTTCAGAAAAGGTGATAGTTTCCCAACCGATTCGTTGGATCTTGTCGTTGCGTCCTCCCGCTGCGCTGAGGATCTGGGGGTGCCAAACGGCACGAACGTAGATACTGATCCAGCGATGGGCGCCCCTCCACTGATCATGTTAATCTGCCAATTCGATGGTTGATCCGAAGCCGTTTTGGTGCTTAGATACTGATCCAGCTTTCCTTTATTGATGAGGCGTTCGACAATTTTACGAAGCGCGATGCATGATTCTGTATCGTGGCCGTTGTACTGGTGGTATCGACAGAAGACTCCTGTGTCCTTTTCGTTTTGCCGAGGGAGCCTGCGATTGTTCGGCTTCGGTATCATCTGATTTTTTGTCAAGGGGACGTGCTCGTAGGTGGTGTTAAGCATAGTGAAAATTTCCTCTGGCCGATTCTTCTTTGGATCTCCGAAGTTGCTCCGCCTACCAGAGTCCTTGCCCCTTTTATTACTGTCATGCCGATCCTGGAGGGTGTCCTTCCGCTTGTTTCTTGTTTCGTAAGGAGCAGAGGCAGGGGGTGCCGGTCGGTAGGGGACCTGATTTGTTGTCCGATTCGCTGGGAATCGGTCATAGTTTTGTGTCGAAGGCCGATCGGTCGGTGCCGGTTTCTTTGGCGGTGCCGAAGCTGATCCTCTGGAGTTGAAATGTTCGGCCTTGGCATGGATAGCTGCCTGTTTGATCAGCTCGACGTAGGTGGTCCAGTTGCTGCTATGGACCAGATAGCGAAACTGAGACGATCGAAGGCCACTTTTGAAGGCACCGAAGGCTGCCCTATCGTCAGTTTCTGGACATATCGGAAGTATTCATGGCTGAACCTAGCCGCATATTCTCTCAGGGGCTCATTGTCTTGTTGCCGAACGGTATAGAGGTCATCGGCAGAATACAAGCGATCGGTCTGAATCATAAAATGGTTGAGGAAGGTCTGTTTCAACTGATCGAAAGAGTCAATCGTATCTGGTTCCAATCGGTAGAACCAATTCAAGGCAGCTCCAGTCAGGGTGGAGGGGAACAGCAAGCATTGGCCTTCGTTGGTGAGCCCTTTACAACCCAAAGCCGATTGGAAGGTATGAATGTGAGTTACAGGGTCTTCCACCCCTGAGTAGAATGATATTCGGAGTGCTTGGACCTCTTTTTCGTGTCTGAACGTTCGGATGCGATTGGTGAATGGCCCTGGCTGTACCGTTCCCCACGTTGGTGTCCGAGCTTGATTTTGTTCTTCCTCAATGCGGTTCATCTTCTGGAGAAGAAGACGGATGGTGGGGTCGGTGGAGGGGAGATCGTCACCGAAGGGTTCCTTTGCTCGGTTCTCCGTGTGTCAGCCAGCGTGGTGGCCCTGAGTTTCTCGATCTGCCGTTCGGCTGGGGCTCCTGTCATGGCTCCCCTTATGCCAATCGTTCTCTTTATTCGATCGGTAGTGGTTCCTGGTGAGGTTGGAACGTAATCTGATTCATCCGTTTCCTCCAGGCCGACTGCGCCATACCGTTGGCGCAAGGGGGACTTTGGTCCAAGCGCCTCTAACCGCCGATCGTTGAGTTTTGCTCGGATCTGGATGGGCGAGGGCTGCCGTTCCTTTCGTCGATCGTTGATCCTGTCCCGACAGTCGAAGTAAACTTGATATTCTGGGCGACGCTCCTTTGGGGAGGGTACGAACAGCCTTCGGGAGGCAGATGGCTTGCCTGCGGCTTGCTACTTCCCTTTATCTTGAGCGCTGGGCTTTCGCACGCTTTTAATTGACTTCTCTTGCCGAAGCTGCATGGTCTGATCTAGACCGTCCTGCAGCTGGGTTGAGTGCGTTTGCTGACCATGAAGTTGCCGCTGGGTGTCACCAAGTTTTGAGGAGAGGATATTGTTGTGCTCCTACATTCTTGCCATTTCTCATTGTAGGGCTTCCACGATGGCTTCCAGAGTGTTTGGCCGAACAGGCGTCTCTGTCCGCGGTGTGTGAAGCAGGGAAGCTGGGCTTGGCTCGCCGCCGATGCCGAGGATGGGGCCATCGGCAAGAAGGGGCGAAGATGGATTCATTTTTTGGTCTCAGAGTTTTGAGATATGGGTTGATCGATAAGCGATTCCCACAGACGGCGCCAATCTGTTGGCACTAAAACTGAACAGATAGAGATGAGCGCAACTTACAAGTGATGTGGACGATCTAGAGATCGATTGAGTGCTAGACGCAAATTCTTCCTGTCCTTGGATGCTGATCCTGAATAGAAGGAGGCCAAGACTCGTAAGGTCTATGGAACCGGTGTGGAACCAGCCTAAGACCCTCCGATGCCAAAGTAAGTTTGTTTCTAAGAGCTTTTGCTGCTGACAATATATTTAGCATAAAAGTCAAGCTGAAAAGTCTTACCCTTGTATTGTAGTGAAGGGGCCTATTTATAGAGGGCATTTGGTATGCTCTTAGTACTTAATTTCGATATGGGACTCGTGGGAGGGCCCTATGAGGTTGACACGAGTCTTTAGATATTTCGGGCGAGCCTTTCGAGGTTGATTCTGCAGAATCGGTAGGGGGTACCAATTGTGGACTATGTTTAGGCGGCATCGACCGTTCGCTGCTTTGAAGCCATACCATCAGTGGCCGATACCGATTGTTAGGAGCCTTGGGCATTTGGGGAGTTTCATTAATCCACGTGTCACTGAATGAGTGGAGGGTCAAATATGGTACAAACAAAGTGTGAAGGAATATTTAATTCATGTGCTTACTTATGGGTTGAACTTTGTTTTCTTGTAGAAAGAACTACATGTGGCTTGATCCCTTGGTAAGGGTACGTAGGCAACCTAGAGTTGCTAGGTGCAGTCGCAAGAACAAGTGCTGAAAATTTGTTCAGTTAGGTCATATTGGAAATTGATAACGTATCCATGTTATTCAGAGAGTTGACACTAGATTCAAATGGTTGAATGATTTATGTGATATAAAGAGGCATGATGCCATTCAGATTTATTTGTCTGATGTATGTTGAACAATTGGGATTTTTTTTAACTGCATATTTTTACAAGTGGAAATTTATTGGGAAATGTTCGTTTTTCAGGGGAGACTCTGCCGGTTTTCTGGCAGAAGTTAAACCCTTAAGTTTTTTTTCGTTTTGCAGTTCAGAGCAAAAAGGATTTTGGTCATTCGTGCTCGATACCTGCCAGGTGTTGGACACACAAGGGACTCGACACGAATTCCAAAGTGGAATTTGTGTCGGGTCCTGTCAACTATGATACCATGTTAAATTTCAAAGACACAGGCTAGTGGGCCACTACTATCAACACCGATATCGTCCTTAACTTAACCACCTACAAAGCCCACCTACAACCTAGATTTGCTGATTTTGTAATTCTCCAAAAGTTAAAGCCCTAGGAAACTTTGAACAGTCATGTGAAAATAGCCTTTTAGTTCGAGCTCAAAGACTTGAACTTCATATGACCTACAAAATGGACGGTTTTGCCCTCACAATGGTCGTCACATGCCTCTCACATGACTAATTTGATAGAAAGATGGATGAAATGTCTACAAAAATCACGGTGAGAGGAAAATTTGTGTTAAAATTTAATTCAAGTACTTAATTTTCTTAAGAAAAAGGTAAGGGGTAAATCAAAAATAAAGAACAAGTTCATGGGGCATTTTGGCATATTACTCTTAAGTTAATAGATAATATAAAATAAGAAAATATTAATTGCTATTTCATATAATTAGAAGATTTTTTTAAAAAAAATTAATGACCCATTTATTGTTAATATTAATTATCAATTCAATTAATATTATTATAAATGTAATCTAGTATTAATTAGGAAATATTTTGATTCCTTCAAATTGAGGAGGATCTCCTGCTTAAACCATTATGGTTTTGACACTTGACAATTTCCTTAATATTCACTTTTCTTTTATGTTGGAACTTTATCAGTTTTTGCTTGAATTTGAAAAGTGTCAAAATCACATTGGTTTTAGGAGGAGCTCGTCTTCAATTTTAAGTAGGGGCCTTTTGTTCCGGTAGCTCCAGATGAACTTGGGGTGCTGCAAAGAACAAGTGAGCAATGTTGCCTCTGGGCTTGAGTTCAAGTATCAGACCCCAAACAACTCAAAAAGTTTGTGGATCCCTAGGGAGTGCCCTGGTCTCCTTCACCAAAAAGATTGATGATTATTGTGATTCAAAATTTAGGCTTGACCTGAGAAACTTGTGGCATGGGAGCTGAGTCTCCACAAGTTTAGCAAGAGAAAGAGAGAGCTTGACCAAGTCTTTTCCTTTCTTTTCTTCTCATTTTCCCCAACTCAGCCTTTTTGAGTGAAACTTGCTGATTCCAAGCGCATTGGAACACAGACTTTTAGCTCCCCAAAGCTTTGCTGCAACTAAGCCTTCCAGTAACCTTCATTCTTGGCAACGCCTCCTCTTCGCTTTCTCTCCTTATTTTCCTATGAGAACTTATAAAGGCAATTTTGGGTGAACGCGATGGTCAAATTGAAAAGGACATTGGCTTTTCTTCCAGTAGCTCCTGCGCCTAGGTGAATGAGACTTTTAAAGGCTCTGGTTTGGTTAAAAGGGTACTGAAACCTCTCTCTTCTTGCTTACCCATGTAGTTGGGCTAACAAAAGTGGGCTTTGATTTTGGTGCTCCCAATCAGCCCAAAACCTCCACCTTTTGAACCCTCAATTGACCTTATAGACCCTCGTACCCATCCACACCACATCCCACTCAGCAAGCCTCATACATTTACATAGTTTGGGCCCACTTAGACTTGTTGGGTGGTTTGGCACTAAATAGGGTGGTTGTTAAGCATGGCATATTATTCGCGTGCTAGTGCTCAAGCTTCGCTGTTTTGCAATGGCTCAAGGTCGTGCGAGGTAACACTTGACGAGGCAATAAGCTTGTTATAGAACTTGTGCATTTTTGCGAGCTTGCAGTGATCTCCCACATGACGAAAAAAATTGCTTGCCTAATTGTAAAATGGAAATGGGATTATGTGCTTCTAAACGTAATCTGATATTGAAGTTGTTTTATTCCCATTTCGGCCTTCATGCATAACTCAAGGCTTTATATTTGACTTGCTAACATGATATTACAAAATGGTTAGGGAGTATCTAGTAATTGTCTATTAGTTTTACATTTATATGTTCTGACATGATATTATACACACTATAACATGGTTTTGATCATGAGTTTCTTTAAAAGAATTTAAAACTCTGTTTCCTTAGCCATTAAAACACAAATATATATATTCAACGCACTGCCCACTATAAATAAAAAGACACATCCACCAAATTATAGTTAAAGAGATTCTAAATTCGAATTCTCATTTTTCGTTAATTAAGAAAGAAAAAAAAACTTCCTAAAGTTAAAAGAGAACGGTAGAGAAGACAAGGGGCAAAACGATGAAGAAAACAAGAGGACCCGGTGAGAAAACCTTGTAAACACCCAAAACCCTAAAAGGCTCTCCTCGCAAGACAAGAGAGCAACCTCTCATCTCCATATTGAGGGTTTGCCTCTCCTTCTGTTTTGGGTTAGGCTTCGCGACGCACGTGGGTTAGGTTTTCTGTGGTTGTAGTGCCTTAGGACTAGGGTTTGTGCAGCTTGGCCGTGCCCTGGGCATTTCGTCACAATTTTTTGGTGTGTAGTGTTCTTGTTTGGTTTGGGAAACACTCTCTACGTATTCTCTTGAGGGTGGCTCCGATTGTTGGGGCCGCTATGGTTCTTGAGGATTTTGAGAGTTCTTTCGAGCGACAATTGGATTTGACTGATCGGGAAAGAGTTGGGGTTGTGATTGGCATTTCTGCAGTGTCCGACAATTTTGTTGGCTTCCCGTATAGCCTGGTGGCTAAGGTCGTTTCGCATCAAGAGGTTCATCGTGACAATTTTATTAAGACTTTTACTAGTTTGTGGAGAGGTTCTGATGAGGTTTCGATCAAGGAGATAGCCTCTAACTTGTTTTGGGTTCGTTTTGTCAGTGATAGGGACTATCAACGGGTTCTTGATATGGAGCCCTGGACATTTCGATGATCCTTGATTTTACTGGCTGCTGTGTCTGAGGAGGACTGTATCCATACGGCACCGCTAACCCATGGTACCTTCTAGGTCCAGATACATGGGGTCCCAGGATTCTGTATGACTGTTGCTGTTGCCACTACTATTGCGTCAATGGTTGGGGAGGTCCTTTGGGTGGATAATAGGGACGGGCAAGACTGTGTTGGTCGATTTATTCGGGTTTGGGTTCATTTAGATGTACGTTTGCCCTTGATGAGAAGGTCTCTGGTTACTTTTCCGGAAGTTGGGGAGAAGCTCGTCGAGTTTCGTTATGAGTATCTACCAGAATACTGTTTTGCTTGTGGTTGCTTGGGTCATGCTACACAAGAGTGTGTGAAGAAACATGAGGCTTTGGCAAGCTTAATCCCAAGGAGCTTTCTCACTTTACCTCTGCTTTTAAGGGCCTGGAAGGAGTCGTCAATTTGCGAGGCAAACCGATCGGGGCATCGGCTAGACAGCTATCGTTGCAGCGGCATGGCTCGTCACACACTGGTAAAAAGAATATTGGGGTTGGTTTTGGTGGTCAATCTTGGCGTACTTCTAATGAGGCCACGTAGTGTCAACGACCTCCACTCCCTACAAGCAGTGTCAACGACAAGAGGTTCTGCCACGTAGTCCTGTGTTAGCCACCACGGCTGGATATCGTACGGCAAACGAGTCAATGCACGGTGGTACAGTCGTTATGGATGTTGGAGCTGCGAGTCTGAGCCTTGCCAAGGAAGTTATCCAAGCGGTTACGCCTACTCCTCCGGCTATGGAAAATATAAGCGATATGAATAAAGTGGTCTCTGTTGAGATGGGTACCTAGGAGGACACGGCTACTGTTCTGCTGGATCCGGGTAGTAGGGTGCAACTACTTACTGCCTCAAGTGGAGAGGAAACGATTGCGTTTATTGCCCAAAATGGTGACCCGTTTAACTTTACGCCCATCATTGAGCAGACTGCAGGGAAGGTGAAGGGTCGTGAACTTGGGAGGCCACGGCAGGTGGGGGTTGTTACTGCTAGCCCTAGTGCGTAGGGAGTCTTTGTGTCTACTATTAAGTGAAAGCGTTCGACAGCTCACCATGACATAGGGGATTGTGAGCAGGGTCGGTCTGTTGTCCCTGGGAAACATTGACTGTGTGATAATGTACCTACTGAACAGGCGAAGGAGGCCAGCCTTGAGGGGTCTTCCCGGTCTCAATGTTAGTGTTCAGTTGGAATGTTCGGGGCTTGGCAACCGACGAACGTTCCATGACCTAAAGAGTTTTCTTCAGGATAAGAGGCCAGATGTGATTTTCTTAACTGAAACGCGTATGACTGCAGTACAGATGGGAAAGTTACATACAAGGTTAGGTGCTGGTGGGTTGGTATGTGTTCCCCGTGTTGGTTTTTCAGGAGGGTTATGTCTACTTCGGCGGTCCGGTTTACCGGTTGATCTACTCTCCTCCTCTCCAAGACATATTGATGTTTGAGTTACGTTTCCCAATTCTGAGTCTCTTAGGGTGACTGGGTTTTATGGTCATCCTGACCATACCCAGCACCATCATTCATGGGAACTGCTGCGGCGTTTGTGTAGGGTGCATGTCGGGCCTTAGCTCTGCTGTGGTGACTTCAATGAGATAATGGAACATCATGAGAAGAGTGGAGCCCTTCTGCGACGTGATACGCTTATGGAGGATTTCAAACAGGCTATTTCAAATTGTGGTTTATTTCAATTTGAGTTCACAGGCTATCAATTTACGTGGAGCAATAGAAGGAAGGATGCAGCTAATGTGCAGGCTCGTTTGGATAGAGGTTTTGGTAATGTAGCACTACTGCAACGCTGGGGAAACTTCACCTCCAATCATTTAGTTGCCTTCTCCTCTGAAAACCATCCGATTCTTATTACATCTGACAATCCACAGGATGCCAATAATAGTCTTCCCAAAGGTCGTCGTTGATTCCAGTTTGAGGAGGCGTGGACTACTGAAGTTGAATGTAGTGAGGTTGTTTGTCAATCGTGGCAATATACGGTGTCACCTATTCACAATATAGCTAACTGTGCAAGCCGCTTAACACGCTGGAGTGTCCAGAAGTTTGGTCAGGTACCCAGGAAAATTAAAGAGTTATAGGTTAGGTTGGGAAATCTCCGGTCGGAACCGCCGTCTTCATAGACCTTCCACTCCCGTACATTGGTTGAAACTGAGCTTGACAAGTGTCTTGAACAAGAAGAAATCTATTGGCAACAGAGATCGCAGGTCAATTGGCTTCGTCATGGGGATCGTAACACGTCCTTTTTTCATAAGCAAGCCACAAGTAGGAAGAAGACAAATGCCCTTGGTGGGATACTGGATGCTCATAACTGATGGCAGCGTGACTATGATCGAATAGGGGGAGTTTTTGTTGAGTTTTATAACAACCTTTTAAAGTCAAATGCTGGAGTTGCTGATGTGGAGATTTTTACTGCGGTTAAGATCCGAGTGTCCTCCCGCTCCTACCAGAGTTTGCTCCTCCCGTATTCTAGATCTGAAATAGAAATAGCTCTTAAATCTATTGGCCCGACAAAAGCTCCGAGTCCAAATGGTATGCCTGCTCTCTTTTATCAACGATATTAGGACATTGTGGGTCAAGACGTTGGTGATTTGTGTCTGAAGGTTTTAAATGGTAATGGTGGCATCAACAATTTTAACCATACACTGGTGGCTCTGATTCCAAAAGTCCGCTCTCCCACCCGCATCTCAGAGTTTCGTCCTATCAGCTTATGTAACATCCTCTACAAAATTATCTCAAAAACTCTTGCCAATAGACTTAAGAAGGTTTTACCTGAGGTTATTTCTGAATTCCAGAGTGCTTTTATCCCAAGCCATATGATTCTGGATAATGTCCTAGCTGCTTTTGAAACTATCCATTGTCTAAAGAGAAGGGGAAAAACAGGTAAAAAGAAACTGATTTTGAAATTAGATATGGCCAAGGCATATGATCGTGTTGAATGGATTTTTCTGGAGAAGATGATGCGGACGATGGGTTTTCCACATCGGTTTATTAATTTAATCATGGGTTGCGTGACTACTGTCTCTTATTCGCTATTAATTTGGGGGCGCCCTTTTGGGCATATTATTCCCACTCGTGGGCTACGGCAAGGTGATCCAATATCACCGTATCTCTTCCTCCTTGTGGCTGAGGCTTTGTCCGCTTTACTTCAGCAGGCAGAGAGGGATTCTAGGTTACAGGGTGTTTCTATTGCCCCTTCCGCTCCGTCCATTAATCATCTCTTTTTTGCCGATGGCAACCTTCTGTTCTGTAATGCTGTGCCTACGGATGCTCTAGAGCTTAAGCGTATTTTTGGTGTGTATGAGGCGACTTCTGGACAGAAGGTCAACCTTGATAAATCTGCTATTTGTTTTAGTCCTTCCACCCCACTGCCGCTGCAGAAAGCTATTCGTGAGATCCTGACTGTGCCTATTGTTCCATGTCACGAGTGTTATCTAGGCCTTCCTACCATCGTCGGCAAGGATAAGAAGAAATTATTTAGCACTATTAAAGACCGTGTGTGGAATAAAGTGAATGGTTGGCAAGGCAAGCTCCTGTCCAAGGCTGGAAAAGAAATCCTCATTAAAGCAGTTTGTCAAGCCATTCCATCTTATTCTATGAGTGTGTTCCGGCTGCCTGTGGGGCTATGTCGTGAGATCGAAGGCATTATCGCCCATTTCTGGTGGGCTAAAAGTGACGGTAAGGGTATTCACTAGAGAAAGTGGAAGGTTCTGTGCCAACACAAATCTGACGGGGGGCTTGGTTTCAGAGAATTGACAAGCTTTAATCAAGCATTGCTTTGCAAACAAGGATGGCATTTGTTGGAATTCCCAAATTCGCTAATTGTGCGTATGTTAAAGGCTCGCTATTTTCCACACTCTGACTTTCTGGAGGCTTCGGATGGGTCGCTACCGTCGTTTACTTGGCAATCTTTACTGTGGGGGCGGGATTTGCTCCGTCTAGGCCTCAGATGGCATATTGGTGATGGACGTTTGGTTAATATTTACGAGGATCCTTAGGTGCCTCATGACAGAATTTTCACTGTCCAATCTGTACCCACACTTTCTTCTACCTCCCAAGTTTGTGCCCTTATCACCGCGACTGGTCGGTGGGATGTTGCAAAGATCTTTGACAACTTCTCGTTTCCGGAAGCTAAAACTATTCTCTCTATCCCCTTAATGGGAGATTCTCTGGATCGGAGAATCTGGCATTTTGCTACAAATGGGAGATATTCTGTTAAAAGTGGGTATTGGGCAGCTTTGGAGTATAAGCAGTTGGAAGAGCTGTCAGCTGGGAATCTTGCTGGTCCCTCTTCTCCTTCCTTCATCTATTATGGCGCTTGGCACACAATCTCCTCCCCTCCAAGGAGGTGTTGTTCCGCCGTCGTATTACCCAGGAGACCTCCTGCTTTCTTTGTGCTGTTGTGAGTGAAACTACGCTGCATGCCTTAGTGGGCTGCGATGTCTATATGCAGGTGTGAGAGGCGTTAGACTTTCCTTGTGAGTTCCTTCTCCTCAATTTGTCTGACTCTAGATTTTGGGTGAATGCTGCATGGGATCTTATTCCTCCTGATAAGCAGTCCCTTTTCGCGATTACTGTGTGGGTGTTGTGGAATGAAAGGAATGGGGTGCTGTTTGGCTCCCAACCCACCCCTCCCGGAATTTTGGTTCAACGTGCGAAGGACTATGATGATGAGGTTACACGATCTCTTGTTGTCAATCATAGAAGTTTATCCTCGCCGATTCATGATGTTAAGTGGCATCCTCCTACTGATGGTTGTTTTAAGCTGAACGTGGATGGGGCTGCTGATCTAGAGATGGAAGCTAGGGGGGCTAGTGTAAGTGTTCATGACTCTCAAGGAAATCTAGTAGGGGCTCTGGCAATGCGTGCTCCGAGCAGGATTTCTGTTCTTGCCACTGAGCTGTATGCTCTCAAGACTAGCATCTCCTTTGCGTTGGATGCGTCTTTGGTGCCAAATGTGATTGAGTCAAATTCCCTATTGGCGGTTAACATGGTTAATAGTGATGAGGAATGTCTTGCGGCTGAGGGTGGTTTGGTGGAAGGGGTGCGTCGCCTTCTTGTTAGTCATGTGCCAGTTACTGTTACTCATATCTCTCGCCATGCAAATAAGGCTGCTCATCGCATTGCTTGCTTCAGTCTCCGGGATCAAAGTCTATCGTGCTGGATGGATGTGGGCCCTTTGTGGCTCATGGATGCTGTGTATGACGATAGGTCTGAGTCCAATGATTTTGGATAAGTTTTCAGTTGTAATTTGACGTGTGTGGTACTCTTTTTCCTCCTCTGAAATTTTGTCCCACTGGGTTTTCTTTAGGGAGGTTTTAACGAGGCCACTCCTATCATGCCGGAATTCTTTGTCTTGATGATTGATTAATGAAAGTTTATTTCTCAAAAAAAAAAAAGTTAAAAAAGAAAACCAAACAAGGTATCTTCAATGAGAAATGGTTTAGCTTTCATCAACATGGTACAAACCTCATATATATATCGAAATTTCAAGTTAAGCAGAAAGTTTGAGGTAGATTTAGTAGTTGGTTTCAGTAAATAGTTGTCATCATGATGATTCTTTGAGCACTACCATGAAGAAAAAAATTGCTTTGAGGTAGATTATTCAGTAGTTCTATCCTCATTTTCTCTATTTCATTTTAATTAGAATATGGTATAATTTCGGTCGGATTTGGCTTCTCCAAGTGGGAGGGACCTAAAATCATAAAATTATAAATAGCGGAAGTGGTGTTCCAATAAAAATGTTAGGGGGAGGGATTTTGTATGAAAGAATTTGGATTTGACAACAAGCCTAAATTTGTTACAACAATAAGGACCATATCAGGTTGAAAGTATTTGAAATAATAAGATGTAGTACATTTGAAATGACTACATGTAAGGAATCATTGAAATCCATTGTTTTTTCTTTCTTTCTTGTTCAAATCTTGACATGCATAGAGTGTAATAGTCTATACATACAATTTTACCTTATAATTCAAAGATTTGGAATCCTTACATTCAAATGAAGCCTTAAAGTTTTAACCTCTTTTGTTCCATGAAATTTAGTAGTTGGGTGTAATTCTTTGTTAATTATATATCTCTCAACGGAGGAATGGCGATATGAACTTGAGTACGCCTTCTATCATTCGGAAGAAAAATATCACTAAACCAAAAGCTAGTCGGTTAATTATTCCTGTAATTGATGCCCACCCAGATTGAATTAAGGTTTTGCTGAGATAGAGATTGCGGTACGAGAAAGATTGGAGTACATGCATAGAAGGCCATCTCACATAATTTAGGCTTTGAATGCTTATTAGTATATGATGCCCATTTGTCGCCAAAACCTTACACAAATTTCTCTTATGCTGTGATAAAGAATTTATGAACTCTTTTCAGTCCAATTGATACGAAAATCAACCCTGTATAAATTCCTTTTGGAAACATCAAAGTTCACACATGTACTTTTTACCTGTCCTTTAAATACTTGGAGGCAAAAATTTAACAAAAAATTTAACAAGAACATTAAATGTATGGAATTGGAAAAAAAATTTAATAAATTTCTTTCAACTTCCCCACCCAGAAATAGTGACTGTACAAAAAAACTATAAAAAATCTTTAAAAAATCTATAAAAAAAAACCCCCCTCCCCCACCGCCCCGGGTGTGTTTGGACCATATATTGTGGCACTAGTTTCCTCAAGCTCAATTATTCTTCAAACAGTATCTGAAGCCAAAGCGTGAAAAACACAAATTTCCACTCCTAATTTCTGACTTTAGATCAGACCCCAAAAAAAAAATCTGACTAGAAAATCCTCCAATCTCATTGTGACGTCAATACCCATGACTAGCAAACTGAGAAGACCACTTTCTGGTTTGCGTCTTTGCATATCATCTCTACTCCACACATTCTTCCTCTTTTCTACACACATAAACACATCGAAAAGAAGGCATCACCTCATTTGGGAATTCAGACTACAATTGCCCCACTAAAGCTTGTGACCATCTGTCGAATTTCCAAGCAAACTACAGCCTTGTTTTTTTTACCTTCCTGCGAGTACAATCACGATGTCACTCAAGCTGTTGACGGTCAGGCGGTCACTACCATTCAGATGCGGGGCTGAACCAATTGCAAACATTGGTGGATCCTTGAACTGGAACTACAGATGTAGCAACTAAATAAAAACTTCTTCCGACCACATTTCATGAATATCTACTTGACCATGTTGCTTCTGACCCTCTAGCAGATGAGTTGCCGTAGCTCCATTGTCGCCTACTGTTACTTCTTTCAAATGGGTAATTTTGAACATCTGCAGGCATTCTAGATGTGCTGCTTCCACCGCGTTTCTTTTGTGCATTCCTCATCTCCTCTTCAACATCATACCTTGAACGCTGCAAAATTAGTAAAATAAACACCAAAATTTCTTTAAAATATTGTCAAAGAGCATGGTATACCAATGTCCAACAGGAAAAATTCTCTGATAACTCAATTAAAAAGATGGTTGCAATAAATAAAAGTGTCCTTTTCTACCAAAAGGGTGCTGCACAGAAACTTGTTTATTTGAGACATAAATAAAGCATTATAGCTAAAGTGTCTTGCGACCTTGGTAGGGTCTGAAAGTACTGCATATGCCTCCCCGATCATTTTGAAAAGCCTGTCAGCATCCTTGTGCACTTCTTCTGCTATCTCCCTCCAAACCCCATCATCACCATTATCGCTCCTTGCAAAGAATTGACCAGCCTATAAAAGAATATGTTAAAGGGTGAATAGCAGTAAGCAAGCAATAAATCACAAAATATTACATACCTTGTCAGGATGATGTCTAAGTGCAGCTTTCCGATAGGCCTTCTTAATTTCTGCTGCTGAAACAGATGGTTCGACTCCCCTGCCATTATAACCACAATAGCTTAAAATGATTGATACAATTAATTTTACTCAGAACTAACTGTCTGGACTGTGGATGAAAAATCTTTACATTTTTACGAGAATCATAAATTGCATGTGATCGTATATTTCCTAGATTGCATGGGTTCTTCACTATCTACCAAAAATCCAGGGCATGGAGCATAGCAAAGAGCTTGTTTCAAATATTTAATTAATTATCTTATTCCACAGAATTATTAGATAAAGGTGCATGCCATATTAATTAACAAACATAACGATATGAATGTATAACTGCTCAGGCTCCACAGAGTATTTTATTGTATGGTCTGGCATCAATCATATATGTTTGATTTGTGCACACATCCTAAGTAGGGGCCAGTTCACAATCATGATGGAAATAAATCTAGAAAGATAAACTTACAGAATCAGGTACATATCCAAGGGGATGTCCTTTCTGTCTTCTTCTTCTATTTCAGAAAGACGAAGGCGAGCTTGTCTCAAATCGTTTGTGCAGCTAATGGATCTGTCAGATGTTCCACAATGATTGGTTTTTCCCTCTACCTGCTTAGTGAGAAGAGATACAAGTCTCTGAAGATCTCTAGCTGCTTGTCCATAATCTCTGATCATCGCACATAATGTAGCTCGCCTAGAAATAGCCTGTGAAAGTGTAAATGCAAAACCGTAAAAAGCAAGGTTATAAAACTGCAGATTAGAATATCACTGTATTAGTTTAATCATGCAAATGAATATGAAATGCTTTTTAAAAAGAGCATAGCAATCATCTCAGAAAAATATTTGAGAAAAAGGAAAGAGATCTTGTCAACCAAAAACAAATGGAAATAAAAATAATTAGTAATTACAAAATGGACTGACATGACAAAACTAAAGGACCCAATCCAAGGAAATAATCATTCCGAAATGCAATAAACCACAAGAAAAGTACTTTTAATAAGTATTGTGAAAGTGCCAACTACTCGAGGACTGACAACTTCATTACATTAGTGCAATCTTCTTGCATTAACACCGAAAACAACCTCATTTCGGACTTAAAATTTTAATCCCTCATAGACAAGTAACCAACGCCAAACTAGGCTCAAAGACCAAGGTTTCAGGAGGAAATATCTACAAACCATATTCTAAACTACCAACAATAGTTCTACAACATTCTGAATGTTCAGGTCACTTTAGCCCAACCAGTTGCCATCACATTCATGGCAGACAGAAGCAGTTTAATCCATATCCGTAAGCAAAACGTAACAATTTATAACCTAAGAAAATACATGAGGACACCATGAGCAACGCATACCAGGAATCTAAAGTAAATAAAAAATGCAACACTGCAGAAGCTGCACTTTGAGATTGATATTAACCACAGAACCAATAAGAGGGAAGAACTCATTTGGAACTTAAAATTAGAAATTTAAGTTTACAACTGGAGTCAAAAGTGATGCCAAAACTGAACTTATTTAAAATTTTCTTCTTTCATTCTTTATCCAGAAAATTTCTTTTAAGCAGAGTCTAATACTCAAATTTAACATATCTAAAGTTCTCAAAGTTCAACTCAAAAGGACAAGTCTAGATTCTTATCACAGTTGCACAGAAATTGGAAAAGTTCAGAAGACAGAAATCCGAATTTAAACGTGATTTTTTAAAATTAACTGTGGAATTTAGATGTTTGTGCATCACAATTGACATAGAAAGCAATCAAATATTCTAAGATTTCCTTGAAAATTAATTACATGGACATAAAAGATCCATTTGCTACATTTCCACAGAAAGAAACCACACAAACACACAAAAATATTATACCACATCAAATTCCTAATGCTCCCCCAAACAAGTAGGAAACCTGTGTGACTATGTAGAACAAAAGAAATATAAATTTATTAGAATACTAGTATGCTTAATGACCTGAAGAAGACTACTAATTTATTTGTACAAACCATGTGTCAGTTACCAAAGAGTGTTATCAACCAAACAAGATACAAAACCAGCCCCTCCTTTTACCGAAGGAAAATGTAATAATAAATAAAATCATCAGCAATGTCATATCAAACAGCCGTTAAGAAAACTTCAGTTTTGAGCAAACCTTGAGATAATTTCCATCAAGAGCTATAGCTAGACTGCAATCAGCAATAGCATCAGTCATTTGGCCCAATGCTTTGTACGCAGCAGCACGATTGCAGAAACAAACAGCTGTGAATGGACGTGATTCCACATTACATGACAAAGCAGCAGTATAATGCTCAACTGCTTCAGTATGCCTTCCAGCCTGAAATGCTTCATTCCCTGCAGCCTGTGATGAAGAGTAACAAAGTTATCAATACATAAGCAGCATGCATATATAGTATAAAAACGTACTTCACTAAAAAAGAAATAAACAGTACAGAGGACATGCTGTCCCCTATATATGGAATAGATGCATACTTAGCAGATGCAATGGAGCATTTCACACTTCAATTAAACAGTTTAATGATGAACAGATTTATCGCATCAAACATTAGAAAAATAAACTAGTAGAGAATGAAGAATGCCGAGTATTAACTAAAATTTAAAAAAGAAAAATTGTTACAGACAACTATAGCAAGTGCTAAGCATGTGAGAATATTATCTGCCAAGGATAACCAATGAGGTTTGAGAAAAGGGTTTCTAAGTGGAAAAGGCAGTGTTTGTCTATAGGAGGGAATATGACATTCTTAAGAGAGTGTCTTTATTTGTATTTATACATTATGCGAAAAAACAGCTGGAGAGGATCCTGCAGATCATTTTTTAGTCTGGGATGGGGGATGAGTTAAGATATTACTTACTCAATTGTGATATCACACGTCCAAAAAGAAAGGGTTTGTAGAATGGATATTTAATTTTACTTATGAGGTCAAATATTACTTAGTCAAGGACAGATATATCAGTGGAAATATTGATGCAATTTACAAAAACTACAGATATTTAAAGGCACCTTTAGGAAATGCTAAATTCTTTGTCAAAAAAATTTAAAAGAAATTCCATTTAATTTATTGGGTGAGGTATTGCTTTGATTGTTATGTGACTTTTGTTTGTGCAGTTAGTTTTTGTAGTTCCCATTTCTAAGTTGGAAAACTTTTCTATCTTTCCTTCTACCTATAACCAACTTCGTTAAAACAATAAAAAGGTCATATTTCATGAGTCGATTTTACAAAACCACTCTCTGATTTTTGTAAAGTTACCTGTATCTGTTAATTTTACCGTAGCCCTATTTCATATGTTTAATCATTGGAAACTTTTTTATGAAAAACACAAGTATTTATAAAAATCCAAGAAATTAATGTGCAAAAGTAGTGGACGACCTATCCACTGGAGCAAATATAAAACTATAATCAAACAAATACTGTAAAACCAAAAACCATCTGAAAGAATCCGAACGCATCTTAGAACAGCTAAGCCAGAAAACGAAAAATTAAGAGGCTGCCACCTTCCAATTTCCATGAAGATGGGCAGACATGACTCAAAAAAAAAAAAATTAGAAAAGAGATGACTCAAAATTAACCTACTAAAGAAATGTTTGCACCAGGATCCCGGACAATGAAAGCTGGAACTCTATAAAGACATAGAAAAGGTGCACACAAAGATGACTCCCCTATCCACCCTCACACCCCATTCCCCACCACTTCACGAAGATACAGATAGGGAATATTAATATGCTGTAATTTCTTTCCGAGGGCATCTACTCATGCGTTTGACCACACTTCCCGTATTTACTTAGTTGTGATGGAAGCATCCTAGTGGCAATTCCAAAAGGAACCTCCACAACAACTTCCCAAGGAGGCGTTTTCTTTTATCCAAGTTGCCTGTTCCTACACCACTCTTTTCTAGTAAACAAGAAGCAACTACCAACCTCACCAAATAATCCCTTTTCCCGTCCCCAACTGCCTCCCGCAGGAAATCTCTCACTAATTTCTCCAATCTATCCCACACTCTTCGGGATTCTAAAGACAAATAGGTAATATATTTGAATGTTTCTAAAAATCATAAATAAATAAAAATTGCACCTAATCTCCTCTCCAGTTTTGAGCTTTTGAATATCAAACGTCTTCTATGTAACGATGCTCGTACCTCTGTCATGACTCATGACAATAGAAACACATTGGCTTTGTACATTTCATGCTATGCATATAGAAATACACAATTGAGAGCACTATATAGAAATATGGCACAGATTGACATACCTTATGAGATAAAAGTTCACGTACAGTGAGAACAAGGGGTACAGATGATTCCAAAGTTTTTCTCCAATTCCTGGATATTCTAAATAGCGTTAGGAGCTGCAAGCACCAAAAGCAGTAGTCTTTAACATAATTAAACATGTACAAATCTGGTCTGTAAGTTACCTGTATGTGGACACCTTTTCGTCTTGTTTCTCTAGTGAAGCAAGACCCTCCTCAAGTTTCCCTAGATGAAAATATGATTTAAAAATCACACGGCATCGCCAGAGTTGGAAGTAAAAGTATTTGGACAGTTCAGAACCATCTGAAGAAAGGGCCTGGCAATTAGTATCTATTGAAGGGTTGTTCTTTTCAGCAGAACCAAGGGTCTGCTCGCACAGCTCAATCACCTCTTCATACCTCCGCATCTGCTAGGGAATACAGAAGTCAACCCACAACTGAGTGAAAACCATTCTGAGTTTCTGGGAATGCTTAAGTATAAGGTATAACTGACTTTTAAACCACTGAATAAAGATTCACATTATCACAAAAACAATATTAGAAAGAAAAGAAAAACACTAACCATGAAAAGGGCCTCCGCTTTCATTTCAAGTAATTTTTCTGAGCCAGGGCTCATTACCAAGCCTTCAGCAATAAGTTCCAAAGCTCTCTCTGCATTGGTAGATATCTTCCATTGTAAAAGTTCAGCCGAAAGATTCAGGCATTCAGACACTTTCTGCCAGCAAATAAAATACTCTAATCAGTTTTTCTACAAACACTTCTGTGTAATGTTTCAGATATTGATACATGTATATATATATATATATATATATATATATATATATATATATATATATATACATATATGGAGTCCCTTTCTATTGAGGGATCCTTGAAATAATCTTATTTGAGGGGCACCTTGGGGGGCCCAAAACTGCCCCAAAATAAATACATTCTAATCCCAAAAGAAACTCCAAACCCAAATTTTAATCTCTCGAAAACCCCATAAAGGCTAATAATACAAGTCTTTATCCAATAAACAGCCTTTACAAATCCCTTAGTGAGACCTCCCTGACCACACTCGCTCAACACCAAGTCTTTATCAACCACGAGCAATAATAATTTTGTGCATATTTAAAATCTACAATGTCTTCAGACTAAATGAACTTTAGATGAAAAGAAAGGATTTAATTAAGACCCCACCTTCAATCCTTTTTTTTATCTCCTGTCGTTTGCCCCTTATGAGCCAAAAGAGGGATTTGATAATCAGAAATTCAATATTTCTTCTTGCCTCAATCACCCTACAGAATCATGTGATGGGCAACTTAAACTACTGTTCAGAAGACACGAAGTGTTACACTGTTTCCAGAGTTTGACCAATTTCATGTGCACAATTTACAATTTGGAATTTATTAGTTTATTATTAAGTGATGTTAGAAAAGGACCATTGTTTCCCCACGAAAAAAATACCCTATGAGACGATCTGGCTTGTATATGATATAAAATCAAATAAATTACAGTACCTGTGCTTTTTGTAAGCCGTCAGAGGCTTCTACTGCAATCTTTCGGTCCACGCAGACATCATTTGCCAACTGCAGGCACCTCCTAAAATGTTGTGAAGCATCTTCAACTTCCCCGAGGGCAAGATAACAGCTTTAAGAATTTTAACAAGAAATAAAATTAGGGAATGCATGTTATTTGACATTAAAAGCAATTAAGACTGAGGATACTCCCTATGCCACGGCTCGGAAATCAAAGAACCAATGTGCATTCAATAGGAAATTAAAAAATGCAGAATAACAGATGTGCACAGAAATTTTGAGGACCAGAAAAATATCTTACTTGGATCCAGACAATCCAAGAACAACTGCACAATATTGCACATGTATTGATATGATAACTAACAAAAATCTATCAATTATGCTTAAAATTCACCAAGAAAATTATAGCAAATTGTTTACATTTATTTTTATACGAACAACAAGCTTTATTATTGAAAATGAATAAAAATACAAGTACGTTATCAAAATAAGATGATACAAGTTCATAACATGTTTTATAGGTTTAAGTTCAGATACCTCTTTTTTAATGAAATGAAAGAAACTTTTATTAATAAACTTGTGCAAATTAAAGTTTACCAAAATAAGATAACACAAGTTAACATGTTTTTATAGGTTTAATGGCACAAACACCCGTTTTCTAATGAAACGAAATATACTTTTATTAATACCCCTGGCCCTTTAAGAGCACCATGCAGCCTGCAGACCAAAAATAAAAGACAAAACAGGCCAGCTAATCAAGCTCACACCATTTTTAAAGGCCTATCCCTTGACATTACTTAGTTCATCTAAAAGAATTTGCTTTTGGGAATTTATGCATTTAGGTGTCCTGACTTTAATTCTCTTTTGCTTTTTTTTTTTTTTTTAAAGAAGAAGCAAACTTCATTGAATACTGACAAAACATACAAATGTTGTGGACAAGAAGTCCAGTTAGAAAACATACAGGATACAAAAAATGAGAACAGACGCCTATCAAATCACATATAGAACAATTTGGACCCCACATAGGTGTGATGGCTACCTTTGATACTGAAACTGAAAATCATGATGAGTAAAGTGAAGAAAAAAAAAAGTTAAGCCATTGGGGTTAGCCCAAGTGGTGAGGGAGGGAGGGGCAATTGGTTAAAATTAGAATAGGTTCAAGGTTCCATCCCCCCAAAGTAACCAACAAAAAAGTGAAAAAGTGATTTCCATCCCACTAATTGATTACATATAGAAGGGAAATTTTATCATGTCAACAGTCTGGCATGTTATGTTGCAGAGTATCAATCCTAATCCATGATTACACGGAATCTTGTTTAAATGTGTGGTCCACATTGACAAATGACATAAGAAAACATTTCCCACATAACCAAAAACTACTGTAGTTCTATAAGGTTATGTAGTCTTTTTCAAAAATTTAAGTCCACCAATTGACTTTCGTTGTGATGTGGCTTAAATTTTAAGGTTACTACTTAGCGTTTTTGGTCCCATTAGCACATTAAGGTTAGCACTTTCACTTCAATGGTTTTTTTGTTTCTTATCCTATAAGGATTCCTATTCCTTACAGGGTTTAGCCTATCATGAGTAGTATATAATAGGCACACGAGGTTCTTATTTGTTGTTGAAGAATGTTAGAGAGAAAACTATGAAGAGTTTTGATAATCTTCTCATCTTTGGTTTAGGGTTTGTCCTTTGCTGTTTTGTGAGAGAGTGCTTTGGGTGTTTTGGGATTTTGGATTTGTGAGAATTAAATAAATTTGCATTAGCATAGAACTTCATACTGGAAAGTCAAAAGAAAATATCAAATAGTAAGAAGCAAATACTTACTTGGCAGCTCTAACCTGCGCCTTGAGGAAGTTGGGATCAATTCCCGCAGCCATCATACAGTCCCCAAGTGCATCTCTCAATCTTCCAAGAGTCATACGTGTTGCTGCACGGTTGCTATAGCACAGCATCAATGCCCTAAGGCAGCTTCTAGATGTCTCATTTCTAGAAATGCAATTCACCCCTTTCGTATAGCAGTCCTCGGCTTTAGACAGATCCCCATTAGAGTATGCTTGGTTTCCCCTGATATATTCACATTCAACAAAAGAAAGCTGATCTTTAGCCAGGGTTATATTACTCCACATAGAGGTCCAAGTATAACTCAAAGGAATCAGACAGCTAGTTTTAAGCACGGACAAAAATGATTCATTTGATTATAAGTTCTAACCTTAGTCTCCACTTTTCACATGCTTCCTGAGCTGCAGCCGTTTCAGAGGATGGAGAACCTGATTCTTGCTTTATCTCCTTTTCCTTACAGACCCCAGAATTATCTCCATATTTATGTTGTGGGATAGACGAGTCTATTTTCTGAGAACGTCCAGGTGACACAAGTGCTGAAGCACCAGGATACGGAAAAAAATTTGCAGAGGATGATGCATATGGAACCTTAACATTTGGAACCATAACATTGGTATCTTGACCTTCCTTTACCAAATTTTTCTTTTTGTGGAGGCGTTTTGATGCAGATAATTGACTTTGAGCAGCAGAAGAGGCAGCAAAGGTGAAGTTAGACCGAGTTCTATCTTCCGAAGTTGAAGGAAAGCCAAAGTGTATCCTGGTATCAATATCATGTCTTTCCATGTTTGAGCTCGAACTGGCTTCAGTTTCTGCTGCGGTAAGGAAGTTATCGCTACTAAAGTCTACCTCCTCAGCAGCAGACTTAAAGCTTTCAGTTTCAACCTCAGAAACGGATCCTTCAAGTGTGCCTTCAACATCAACACTTCCATTCAAACCGTACTCAAAAGTGTCCGCTCTAGTTTCTCTGCTTGTTGCATCAACTTCATTTATATCCAGACGCCCTGTTGCCATAGCCAGATCTTCATCAATAGGATCATTTGAAACTGTTGGTACTGAATCAGCTGCCGAATAGTTGTTGAGTATACTAAATGACTCACCAGATGCCACAGAATTTTCTTTTGCATACTGGTTATCAGCTAATGTTTCTTGATATGGGGAAACGTCCATTGGTGAATAGGATGCAGAAACCTCAACATTTTCCTGAAAACTGCCTTCCCTTGAAACAAAATCATGCCCAGGGCCCAGATGGGCTGAGCTAGAACGTCTTGGTTTTCCGGTTGTTTTTTTCTTTCTAGTGTCCCTAAATGATTCCCTCCTTGCGCCGAATTCTAGTTTCTTATTTATGCCAGAAAAAAGGTTTACTTTGGGATTTGGTGTTTTAAATTCTACAGAGTGTCCGCCTAAACCATCTTGCTTGCTTGTAAAGTAAAACTCATCCCTCTTCTCAGGTCTGTCAACAGCAGGCATTTCAGAAGTGCCTCCAACTGGTTCAAAATGAATGCCCCTAGACGGAGTCGTTCCGCATGATTTGGCCTCATCTTTCGGTTGGTCTGATGAAAAATCACAACCACCTGCATTCCTGGCCTGCATTGCCACCTGAAAAGGGAACTCTCTTGGTATTGGTTTATCAAGATTGTGAAATAACTTGTCACCACAATTTCCAGTTTCCACATGTTTTATAGATGTTTGATGTGACGGAGTCCCTTCATGTGATTGAGTAGAGTCTCCAGCCCTACTTCCTAGACTCAGCTTCTCCATCTTTCTCGACAGAAGAGTTCCTTTTCTTCCATCAAAAGTATCACCAACAGTTTTACCGCTTGTAAAGGCCGGATTGCCTCTGTCACTCATATCTGCATAGTCCTTTATGTTCAAATTCTTCATCAAATCTGGAAGTATATTTTCCGAGCTTCCAGAAAATGAATAGCTATCCCTTTTACTATTTCCAAAGGCAAACTTATTCACACAATCGGCATTAGGTGTGTCAGTACTGCGATCCAGCTGCACAGTCTCTTTAATGTTCAGCTTCTTCAACTCATTTGGGAGTTCCGATTCCAGGTTTTGGCCCAAAGAACCACCCACATTGTCATTATTCCCCAGCCCAAACTTGGTCTTGTCAGTTGCAGTTACATTAAACTTTACATTCTTACCTTTCTCAACAGATTCAGCGTTCTCGGGACCTTCAATGTTCAACTTCATCATATCCTCGGGAAGCTTTGACCCGATGCTTTCATCAATACTAGAATTCTTCCTATAACCATTACCAAAGACGAAACCACCTTTATCCAACCCCGCAGCTGAACTTGAACTCACCCTACTTCTTGCATTAAAACTGAAAGCATCCTCTTTGGTATTCAGAAACTCATTGCCACTCCTGATTTTCAAATTCCTCATTTCATCAATCACTCCTTTCCCCAAACTCGCATTAGAATCCCATTTCCCTGAATTCGTATTCGAATCGCTCCTATTGTCCCCGAACATTTTTCCCTCATTCCCACTCTTAGGGGTCCCAAATTCCCCAGAGACTGAAGTCCCCGTTTCTAACCCGGATGGGACTGGATTTGAACTCTCCAAATTGGTTCGAAACGGATTGAATCCAGGACGAAACCCGGTTTCTGGGGACGCTGGGGGTTTAAAATTCTGAGCATTCAAGCCTCTTCTCACCTTCACAAACCTCGGTCTCGCAAGACCGGACCCCTGCCGCGATAGGGACGAGGTATTGAAGCCAAAATTGGAGTTTATGTCGTTAGAATTCGAAAAACCAGAAGTTACATCACCAGCATTTGATGGGTTCATGGTGTGGGACAAGCTTTGATATTGCTCGGATTGATTTTGCAACGAGAACCCAGAAAAGTCGAACGAGAAAGGGTGAGAAATCTGACCGCTATTGAGGTTTTGGTGTTGTTGGGTGTGCGCCGGAGCTCTGGTCTCTAGCAACGGAGACGACATGTCAACGTGGGAGTCATCAAATCCGTCGGTTGCGGATTGAAGATCGTGGTGTTGATCAAACCCTGGTTCTGATCAGCAAAAATGCAAAATGTTATATATACAAAAATTAAATTTGGAGATATTGGAAATTGATTTGGGTATATATGTTTAAAGATTAGAAGGTCAAGGTTTTGCGTTTATGCGTGGATGCGAGGTATAGTTATATGCCTTCGGTTATAAGGAACAGAGAGCAAATGGAGGTTATTTTCATTTCACGGATTGCAGCACGGATTCTTGCGTATATGAATCTCTCATGGCTTTTTCAAAAAAAAAAAGTTCACCCTCGTTTTCATTACTCTACTTTGTTTTCCTTTCATTTCCTTTTTTGAACTCTTTTCTATTTTTGAGTAAATCTTTATTTTTCTTTTCATCCATTTCCATGAGGAAAATAAAAATAGAGTTTGGAGAAAAGTCCAATTTTTAATTTTAAAATTGGCATGCATCAATTTTGGGCTAGAATTTTAAATTGAAAAACAGCCAAATCGACCGAACCGATTCAAATTGAACCAATTGTTTAATTTTTCGATACTGCCCTTCATCAGTTTGGTTTTCGATTTGATTTCTCTAAACCATCAGTACGACCGAACCGAACCAACAATTATTAAAAAGGGCGGTATATTGATAAGGTTTGTTTTATTATATAATGGGAGAGAAATTGGAGTACGGGGGAAGAGAAGGCAGCAACCACCAACTTGAAATTCAGCAACTCTCCAAACATTACGTTGTTTTCATAAAATGGATATATTTAAGGGCTTTTCAATGCCCATTGAAATTAAAAATAAAATATATTATATTATATTATATCTAGGATTTCTTTCCAAGTTAACCTCAGCGTCGTATTTCTCGTCACTCGCCATCTCCCTTCTCTCATCTTCTTCTTTTTCCCCTATCTTCTTCTTTTTTCACTCTCTCTCGACACGTCTGGAGATTACGTGGTCAAATGATATCGGATTCAAGTGATTTTTTGTATAAATGATATTTGAATGAATATCTACAAAATCAACAATTTGGATTAGTAAATTACAACACGGAGTAAGCTCTACAAGAGTGTCTCTCAAATAAGCTTATTTGAGGGATCAAATCATTCATTGTCTCTTCTCTAATCATTTTAATTTCTAGGGTCCTACTACAATGGAGCCATCGCCAACAGCCTATCTCAATCTCTTTCTCTCTCTCTCCCTCTCTCTCTCTCTCATCTCTCTCGTCTTCTATCTTTATGTCGCTCTCTCTCTCATCTCACTCTAGACAACGGTAGCTTCTCCACATCCAAACAACGCATGCCACTACTATCTCTCATAACGCTGGTCCAGGGTCGGTTCAGGATCGGTCCACTGATAGTGGAAGCCCTATACAAAGAGAGATGTTGAGACCATATACATACAAGTTTTAAAAAAAACTCACAATCAATAAATAGAACCAAAAACATCCTTAATTGCATCAATTACACCGTGATCCATAAATAGAACCAATTCCATCCTTAATTGCATCAACTACATTTATTTTCCCATATTGATAGCTCACTCAATTGTCTTTTACATTTAATTTTTTTTAAAGTGAAGACAATTCAAAAACTAACAAGAAAACAGCAAAACACAAGTGTTGAGTCAAAATCATAAATAGGCTTGATCTGGAAAGAAGAAGTCCAATGCTAATTCTAAATCTGTTGTTACTAATAAGAATATCCCTTCTCCAGCTATGGTTTCTCGCACTTCTTCTCCTGCTGTTGCAAAACAAATTAATATGTTTAGCAACAATATGACAGTTAATCTGAAAAAAAAAAAAAAGTAAATAATATTTTAGCAATAAAATTGGTAATAATAATAATGTTTATGTCTTCGTTGAAAAAATAATAATACAAAGTACATCACACATGGTATCAATAATCGATGAATTAATCAATGGGTGATGGTTTATCAACATCATGCTACAACCCCATTTTTTTGTATTTAATATTATATTTGTAATTTCATCTGTCTAATAAGATTGGATTAGGGAATTGAAAACAAAAGAGGCCCAGTTTCTTATTATATTTTTTCAAAAAGTGAAGTTTGGATAAGTAAAGGGCCTGTTTTGGTTTCTTTTCTAAATGGGCCTAAAAAAATTTGGAGCCCCCAAGTTTTTGGGGGCCCTGTGCAATCGCCCAGCCTGCACAAGCTAGGGTCAAGCCTACTTTGGTCAGTGCTCTCTGTCTCTCTCTCTTGCTGTGGTGGTTTGATGTTGTAGTTGCTTCAATTTGGGGGTTTGAGTTTCGATTTTGTAGTTGGGGGTTTCAGACTAGGTTGCTGGTGGTTCGATTATGGTGGTTGTGCAGAATTAGAAGGCCAGAAACCTCACATTGACCACGAGACACCTGATGTTCAAGAAGAGAAAGAAGAGGAAGACAAAGAAGAAGACAAAGAAGAAGAGAAGAAACAAGAAGAGAAGAAGAAAAATGTTGAACCACCTGATGTTCCTTCAAGAATACAAAGGCTGAAGAACAGAGAAAGAAAGAGGCATCAAGCATCTTGCTATGAGTATGAAAAAGATAAGCAACCAAAAAAGGACGCAAAAAAGGGTGATGAAGAAATACCACAATTCAAGCTTATCTCTTCTGAGGAGCCATCAACACAAGAGGATCCTCTAAATCAAATGGAGGTATGCAATTACTGCAGTTCAAGCTTCCTTTTGTTCATGTTTTCTGCGTTGCAGTTTCTAATTAGTTTCCTTTCAATCTGCAGTCAACACAAGAGGCATCTCAGCCTGATGCCACAAAGCCACTTCTTGATTTCTCAAAAGGAACAAACCCTCATGATTCGATACCTGTAGGTCTAGAAAACTCAGATGATGAGGCTTTGGCAAAAAAGACATGAAAAAAGCCAACAAAGAAAAAACTAGGATGGGGTCAAAAGAAGGTTTGGTAGAAAATCCCAAAAGAGGACAGGGACAGAATTGAAGAATACTACTTAAGTACTCAACCTGGGTAATATCCCTATCCCAAAAGAACAATTCTTTCATCTTTTATTTTCAATTAAACTGAAACTCATTTTGTGAATTTCATGTATTCAAATCCGCAGTGATAACTTTTGGGCAGGACTCCGTTCTGAAAAAGTGACAAACCGCGATATCAAAGATATTGTATGGGACCTGGAACTGTCACAAAATGTAAGTTTAAACTACTAATTCTATAACACACACTGCACTGCAGTATATTACCCATTAACAAGTCCATTTTTCTCCAATCAATGTGAAACAGGTTATTGAGGCCTATATACAATTAGAGGAGGAGAAAATAGGGCCCACGCAGACAAAGAGTCCACGGTACATGTCCACATGGACTTGGATAAGAATTATTTTCAAAATTCAAAATTGTTTAAATAGACAAGTTGGCACAGGGCCCTGTTTCAAAATTCTTGGGCTCCTCATTATTTTCAAAATTGTTTATACTAACAAATTGCCATTCAATGCTTGCAGTCTTACATGCAAACCTTTCTAGAGCCAGGTTGGCACAGGGCTCTGTTTGAACCGTTGCTTGAAAAACTCGGGAAATGCAATGTGCTTTTCTTCCCAATCATTTCAAGCACCGAGTTCCATTTTACACTCCTTGCATTTCACAAAAATGAACGAAAGTGGAGACACTACAATCCACTAAGGTCGTTGGGAGCAAGAAAAGAAGAAAGATGCGTTGACATTGCTCACAATATGGTAAGTGGAATGAATCTGTCTTAATTTCTCAGCACAAACAAAAACACAAACTGCATTGCAGAAACACAGTTATTCCTACTGCCTAATTTCAAACCAAAATTATAATATGCAATGCACGAATTACCCTTTCTTTTGATGTTTTTTTCCTTCTTTAAACAGGTTAATATTGTTGAAGGGTGGCTGGAATATATAAGACCTCAAGCACAAGTCTTCTTAGAAAGTAGAAAAATACCAAAACTTGTGAAGCAAAGGGAAGCGTCCCCTACACCTGTACTCGAGGACATGTCCCCAAATGAAGAACTCACTCTCAATTGGATTCGGCAGAATCCATATCAGTTTCCATTTGAGGAGGACATAGAATGTGCTCAACAAAGTTCATCTTCGTAAGAATTGTTTCTACTCAACTTTTCATTACATTTTGAAATCCTTCAAAACCAAAAACTAATCTCCTATTCATTTGCAGGTTGGATTGTGGCATGTTCGTCATGTTGTACATGGATAAAATTGCACAAGGACAGCCCATTCCACAAAGCGTAGACAAGAATTTCATGAACGAATATCGAGCACAATATGTACTAAAACTCCTACACCACAAACATTGTGTCATTAATCGTCTCTAGTGATTTACTAAAACTCCTACACCACAGACATTGTGTAAATATTTCTAGTTATGGGATATGAGATATGAGAAAAGATTTGTAACTATTTCTAGTTGTGGATGTTTGTAAATATTTCTAGTTATGGGATATGAGAAAAGATTTGTTATACATCTAAACTGTCATATGTGTTTTGGATTGCTCATATTATATTTCTATTATGTTTGATGTTTTGCCTTTTGGATTGCTCCTTTTAAAAGAGGGTTTTCTGCATAGATCATTGCATTGCAGAAACACAAACTGCATTGCAGAAACACAAACTGCATTGCAGAAAAACAATGGTTTTCCCCATAGATCATTGCATTGCCTTTTGGATTGCTCCTTTTAAAAGAGTGTTTTCATCCCTTCTTGTTTCAGATCACAAATGGCGCAACAAATGGCACCACAAAAGAATGAAGCTCAAAACCAACGAAAGCCAAGAATCAAAACGATGGCTCAAAATCTGAAAACAAGAATTGAATGGCAGTTAAAAATGAATATCCATTGATGAAAAAATTGTATAATTTTCATTAACTTCAAAAAAGAATCATAATATCCAATTACAAATCGTGTAGCCAATTACAAGCAAATAAAAACTGCAATGCAGAAACTGACTATACATTCACTAAATCATATCTAACATAAGCAATTGTCAACTGAGAAGGAATGTTCATATCACTGCCTTGCAAGTCTTCCTGTTGTGCCCAGCAACACTGCACCGACTGCATTTCAATGGCCTTGTACCTTCACTAAAAGCTTTGATCCTCTTTGTTGGTGGTCTTCCGGCTGGCCTCTTTGTAATTGGTGGAAGCATAACTCCAGCAGCTGAACCGTTGCTGCCCAAGCCTTTCCCAATATCTGGAATAGGAAAAATAGGACTCTCATAGGCTTTTCGAAAGAAATCAGAACTGTAGTAACACTCAACATAATCGTAAACCGAATCTTTCTTTGCTAGAATTGCAGCCACGGCATGCGTACAAGGAAAACCATCAATTTGCCAAAGACGGCAAGAACATTTCCTTTGCCCAAGATCAACCATCACAGAATAGTCAGCAAATACTTCAAAAACAGTGCAACTAGAACGACGAACTGCCCAAGTCCTACCTGCCTCCGCATTTTCCCACAGTCTTGTTTCCATCTCCGGACACAAAATTGTTGTCCACTTATCCGCTTCAATTCATCGTTGAGAATTCAATACCATTAATTTCTGTCGAATCCCCTCTATCATAGGTAGCACCGGCAAATCACGAAATACGCCAACCCAATTATTAAATGACTCGGCTAAACTATTTGCCATCTCTCCATAACGCATTCCTTGGAAAAAAGCGTTGGCGTAGTGATCTCTAGACAATTCAGATATAAATGTCTTCACTTTCGAACTCCCAACAACCACCAACTCGTCCATTGCTACTTTAAACTCTTCCTCCGTAACAGCATATGCGCATTTACTAAAGAGATTGACAAGACGGTCTTGAAGCAGTTTCCCATAACCTGACTTCGGGTACTTCGATATCAAATTCTGTTTGAGGTGATAGTAGCAGTAAGAATGAGGCCATCCAGGAAACACAGCCCCCATAGCATTTAACAAACCATGATTGCGGTCCGAGAAAAAGGTCACCATTCTCCCCATCGGAAGCAAAATAGCAGCCAAATGTTGAAGAAACCACGTCCAATTCTCCTCTGTCTCAGAATCAACAACTCCAAAAGCTAGAGGATAAAACCCTGCAAAACAAAACCAAAAGCACAAGTATAAGCAACAACAAATTACACAAAACAGTAAACACAAACTGCAATGCAGAGTACACATAAATCCAATACAGTACAGTAACCATACCTTGATTCCCATTCTTTCCGGAAGCACAAAGAAGCTGCCCCTTGTACTTGCTCTTCAAAAACGTAGCATCAATGAACAACAAGGGTATGCAATATTGAAATCCAGCAATGCAACCGCCAAAGGATACAAAAAACCGTCTAAAGCGATTAATTCCAGCTTCACATTCAAGCTCGCATAGAGAACCAATGTTAGTTTCTTTTACCGCGTCCACATACCACACTAACTCGTTGAAGGACTTCGACTCATCACCATGAACGTCCAATTTAGCTAACTCTTTGCCAAACCATGCTTGGTAGTATGAAATGTCTATACCATAATAATCTTTCAACTCGTGTACAATCTCAATTGGCTTCAGCTCTGGTTTTCCACGAATTCTGTCCACAAAGAGAGAGGACACCACACGAGACCTCATCATCTTACTCTTTGATTCCCGTATCCGACCCACACATGTATGCACATTATTTAACGTCCGAATTACAAAACAGCCAGTAGATTCACAACGAGAAGCATAAACACGCCAACTACAACCCTCCAATTTCTTATTCGAACAAACAGCAATCACTTGCTTCTTGTCATTGCCGGCATATAAAAAATTAAATCCTACTTCAAGAGCATACTTGCACAATTTCAACCGGAACTCCTCTGCACCACCGTCAAACTTCTGCCCTACATGATGTATGTACATCTCCCACTCATTTGACAACAAAGGCTTAGCACTTGCTCTCTTCGACCTGCCCAAAAATTCATTTCTATCTTCAACAGTACTAGAACACGAAGACTCTCCCTTTTCACATGATATCAACTCCTTATTTGCACAAACATCACCACTATACTCACCGCTCCCTAATAAATCCTTAACTAAAATATCCACAGTCTTCGAATTTGATATCGACAAATATGCCATCATCATATCTAAATCACTATCCGTTTCTGGTAAACAACTAGAATAACCAGGCAGCGAATACCGTAACGTGAAACTACCCAACTGCAAACCCCTAAACCTTAGACACAAAGTCTTCGAAACATCAACCATGGATGATTTTTCTGAAACTGAAAACATGATGGTTTCGGACTTATATGTGCACTTGGCAATGACACAAACCTCCATTAGCCTTGAAATTGCAAACAAAACAACAAACAGAATACAATTCAAATCAGTAAATAATGTAGATGAGCAGTTGTAATATTCCCATATACTTGCAAATATTAGTATGAAATAGAATTATAAAACCAGAAACTGCAATGCAGAAAAACAGAAACAAACAGATGCAATTCATGACAGAAAATAAAAAAATTCAAATAGAAACCAAAAGGAAACCAAGATCAAAGTACTAAAACTGAAGTCCTAAAACATATAAGCACTTATAAACGAAAAAAGGTTCAAAAGTACTTATACCTCAACACCTAGGACTGCCAATAATCAACCCAACCAAACAGCAGGTCGAAATCAAATCTGATCACAAAACGAAGAATATAGGGTTTAGGATGCAAATCGAACGACAATGTAGCAGAAAATCACGCCACAAAACTGAGCTCGAAATACCCGAACTAAGGAGAACATATATCGCCCAAAATTGAACTTTATTCCGCATGCAAATCGAAAGAAAACCATAAAAACACAGAAAATCGTAGAAAATCGAAGGAAAACAAACCAGAAAATCGAAGCTCCCTTCGCAGAACCAGAACCAGAGCTCCAAAACCTCAAAGCCGAACGAAAACGAAAGAGAAGGTATCGCGCGTAGTTTAAACTTCGAAGGGTAAAAGCGCCATTTGATTTGTAGGTTTAAAGATGGGCCAGGCTTTTTAAGAAGAAGGGTACAATTGTATTTTCAGGTTTTAGTTTTAAGCTGGCCCAACAAATCTGGGCCTACTCTTCGGCCTAATCCAAAATACCAATTCTTTTATGGGTATTAAAACCCAAACCAAAATACCTAATGTCTCAAATCCAAATTACTAAAGTTAATTATGTCTGATTCCTAATTTTCCTCAATATTTATTATAAAATTCATATATTATAATTCGAATGAATTTTTTGGATAAAATTTTCGGATAAGATTCAAATTTCAAATTCAGATTTTAGGATTAGATTCTTGGGTGCCATGTGTCGATATTTATTATAAAATACAAATCTCATATTTCAGATAAAATTTTCACCTTCTAAAATCGCACCACGTGTCATCTCTATCTTCTAAATCTCTCTATAAAACTAGAGGCTCAGCTCATACCTCTGACACCGAATCTTCTCTATCTTTTCATTTCTCAGATTTTAGATTTCATACTTCATTCTCAATGTTAGACATGAGGAGATGCTTGGAGAGGCAAGAGTGAGAAATTAAAGAAAGAAGGCGCAGACGAGTTGAAGAAAAAAGAGTGCAGCAAGAAGAAGATGAACAAGTTGCCATGGCAGTGGCTTTGCTCGATCAACCAAGCCAAGGCCGCCACCGTGGTTCACAAGGCCCGAACGTGAACAGACATAGGCATTCTTGGGATAAGAATCTTTTGGAAGATTACTTTATCCCAAAATCTGTGTACTCTAATGTTGATTTTTGAGGGCGATATAGAATGCAACCCCATTTGTTCAATAAAGTCATGCATGATGTTTGCAATTACGATGCATACTTCATTCAGAAGTGTGATGATGTTGGGGTTTTGGGGCTTCTTCTAGAGCAAAAGCTTACAGTTGTTATACGAATGATGACGTATGGTTCTTCTGCTCATTAGGTGGATGAGATTTCTAGGATGGGGAAGTCCACTACTCTAGAGAGTTGGGTCAGATTCTGTGATGCAATCGAAACTCTCTACACCAAGGACTCTCTCTACAAACCTACGCCTAGGGACCTCTAAAGGCTTCTACAGAAAGCCAAAGCTCGAGGTTTTCTAGGCATTCTTGGAAGCATTAACTGTATGCACTGGTAATGGAAGAATTGCCCAACTACTTGGCAAGAAGATTATGGAAACAGGAAAGGGCAAAAAAGTATCATCCTCGAAGCCGTTGCAAGATTCGATACATGGGTTTGGCATGCCTTCTTTGAAGTTGCCGGATCTCAAAACAAAGTGCTGGGTCAATCCCTGATATTCAACGATGTCTTGAGAGGTGAAGCCCCAAATATCACCTATGAAATCAACAATACCGTCTACTGGAGTGGGTATTATCTAGCAGACATCTACCCGAGGTGGACCACATTTGTCAAATCAATTTCGCATCCCCAATCCGGGAAGGAAAAATTATTTTCTGCCTATCAAGAGGGTTAGAGGAAAGACATCGAAAGATGTTTTGGTACCCTCCAAGCTCGGTGGGCAATTATTAGGGGTGTTGCGTGTATGTTTGATGAAGAGGTGTTGAGGAGCATTATGATGACTTACATCATCCTCCATAACATGATTGTGGAGGATGAGCATGATTATAATGCTCCAAACATGTACGAACTGGATCCCATGAACATGGTCTTGACAAGAATTTATGAAAGGCCCATGGGCCCAAACAGACAACCAGTGGAGCATGAACCGTTGGTTAGGGACGGTCGTTTCATGAACCGTAGGATTGATCAATATATGGAGATGCAATCGTCTTATATTCATGAACAACGTCAAGTTGACTTGATGGAGCATTTATGGGCGGTGAGAGGCAATGACGGTGAATGAAGTGAAGTGAAGATGCTTTGTTTTAACCTTGCTTTGTGTTGATGTTTTATTTTTAATTATGCTTTGGTTGTGGTTTATTTTTAATTATGTTTTGGTTGTGGTTTATTTTTAATTTTGTTTTGGTTGTGGTTTATTTTTAATTATGCTTTGGTTGTGATTTATTTTTCATTATGCTTTGTTTGATGTATGCAATGTGTTGAATAAAAAGGTTTTTTATTGAATGATTTCTTTATTCACTCAAGGAAAAGCAATACAACTAATTAAGAATTACTACTAATTAAATAAAAGACAAGAATTAGAACTACTTTAATACAAAACATTAAAATACAATGAAATAAAAGGCAACCAAACTAACTTAATGATTATGATCATTTAACCAATCGGTGTTGCTAGGTCCTTCGTCATAGAAAAGTCTTCTTCTCATAACATCCCTTCGTTCTAGCTTCAAAAATTGTTTTGTTTCAGGGGACATATGGCTTGTATCCATGGCCATGGTTTCCCGATCCTTCTTCTCAATGTCTTGTTTGCATACAGACTCGCTTTCTCTTGCATATTATTCATTCATTGCCTTCTCGTCCGCATCTTTTTTCATGTTTAATTCAATTCTCATGCTACCGTTCCTTGCAATTTGCTCCAAAAAATTTGCATTATCACTGTTGGAAGTAGTCCCTCTCTTTGCCTTCGCCGCCTTTCGACCAATAGGCCTCAATTGCTTTTGGATTGGTGAGTCTTGACTCATTAGGGAATCCAAAGGTGAATCTGATGTCATTGAATCATGGACTGGCGTCTCGTTCAACACAACGGTCGGACCCATGGGAATAATTATGAATCATTTGCAATTTTTTACCACCTCCCAACATTGTTGATGGTTGAAAGATTTTTTGCCTTGCCCAATGGCACCGAACCACATTTGTGCTTGCATAATCTATGAAAAAAAAAATTTGGAAATGCAAGTAACATTACAAAAATATTGCAAATGCAAGAAACATTAAAAAGAATATTGGAAATGCAAGAAACAAAAAAAAAAAAAGGAAATGCAAGAAACATTAAAAAAAAAAAATTAGGACATTAAATTTAATAAAACGGAAATTACAAAAAATTTACCTCATTGCTAAGATTTTCGCTGCTTCGATGGTTGTCCCTCGCTTTTGACAACGCATCTCTCAATTCCCCAACTCTTTATTCAAAATTTTCCACCTACTACCTAATGTCATTTCTGTATGAGTCGAACTCGATTTTTCACAAAATACCGCATGAATTTTTTTCCACATATGACAGAATTTCATCTCATTGCCCATGACTGTCCAACTTGGACCCAAGACTCACTCACCAGAACATCTTCCATGGTTATCCACATGCCTCCAGCTTCGACGGAAGATGCCATAAGATGGTGAATAAAAATGAAAATTGAAAGTGAAGAAAATTTTGTGTAGAAATTGAAAAATAATAAAAGGAGAAGAAAATGTATGAGGATTTGGTGTTTTAAAAAAATTTCAAATTTTTTTTCAGATCTTTTTAGCCTAAAAAAATGGTAACCGTTGGATTTGAGGGAAAAAACGATCGGACGTCAACTGCTTTCAGGCTGGAGGTCAGGCTGGTTTGGCCTGTGGGCTGTCCGGGTTTTGTGGGTCCCATAGCTTGCCTTGGCAAGCGTGGCCCGCTGGAAGATCTTCCTTGGGTTTGGGCCCTATCCTGCTCGGGTTGAAGCCAACGAATGGAAGGGCTCTAATGGAACTTAACCCCTAGAACTAATGTTTCATCCATTTAGCATCCAAACATATGTAAATAACCAATTTAGCCCGTTACGTCAAATTTTTCGAACTTCATCCACTTTTCCATCTAAAAGGGTCACATGCTTGGCACCTTTAAATAAATTAATAAAGACTGAATATTTGGACGATTAAAAAGAATGAAAACACTGAAGAATAAAAAATCCCTACCCATCCCACATTCCCAGCCACTAGCCACCACCCATCAAGAGCTCAATCTATGATATATCTCTCTAATTGGTCTGTGGTCGCCACTAGAGACTACTCTGTCTTCCCTCCAATCAACCAAGAAATTCTCCATCTTCCATCGCAACCAATGAACAATAACCAAACCCATCTTCGCCATCACCATCTTCTCCATCATTATCATCTTCATCTTCGTTGTCGTCTAGTTCGTTTGAATCAAACTCGATTTATACAGTGCCACCTGATACCCAACATCAATCAAATTGGGTTTAGAGGTCAACTCTAAACTCATAACTTTAACTTTAGAGTTAAATGTCATAAAACAAAAATAACGAAAAGGGAGTTCAACTCTCTAGAGTCACTCACTAGATCAAATTACTTGACACATCTACAGGTTCAGAATTAAAGGCCAACTAAGTGGCCTATGAACTCTCTTTTTCTATCTAAATATATAAATGTACGTATATATATGGCAATATTGGAAACTAAGAAGTCATGTAGAGCTTGGCCAAGTTTCTTGGATGGACTCATTGGAATTCCAAGTCACCCACTACTAGAAATTTGGGCAATAGGGACCCTTTTTTAGAGACTGATAGACAAACAGTCCTAAAAACAGCTATTCGGCACGGAACTTTATTAAACCGTCCCTATAAACATCAAGGGACTCAAAACCGTTCCTATTGCAATACTAGAGACACTATAAGGGCAGTAGCCCCCTCCATTGGAAGTTAAGTGCTCACCTACTCTAATAGTAGCTTTCACATAGTCCCAATGGGTAGCCCTCTTCATGTTTACTAAATTGGTGTACTAGCTTCACAATATAGGAAGCCATTAATGTGGTAGCTTTCACTCTATTAGGGTGGTAGCTATCTCTGTTAGAAGCCAATAATACATTAAATAAATAATATAGTCCATGCTGTGCGAAGCCAATAATACATTTTTCATATGTCAATCACCTATCAAGCTCACATAAAGCCAAGTCATGTGGTTTACAGGGCTTCCACGAGGGATTGTGGTGTGGAAGGTTATGGAGGTCCACAAGGCCGACGAAAGCTCTTGGATAATGGAGACTTTGGGCTAGCTAATTGAGAGTACCAAAGTCCAAGCCCATTACTTGGAGTTCTCCAATGTGGGTAAGCAAATGAGATATTCTTTAAGCACTCCCTATTACCCACTAGAAATAAGCTAATTCCGTCACTTTCTTTTACCCATAGGAAATAGTCATTTTCAATGCCTAGCTTTACCTGTTGGAAATAAGAATGTCCTAATGCTCCCTTTTACCCGTTGAAAATAGACTAGCTCCAACACTTCCTTTTACCTATTGGAAACCAAAGAGAGCTTTCACTTTCTATAAATTGGGAGGCATTGCCCAAGCAAAATCAACCCCTCTTGGTTGTTCCAAGCCTCTCAACAACCATGAGAACTCACCCCTCATTCAGCTGCAGTAGCCATCCCAACAACCATCAACCAATTTTTCTTCAACCATCAAGCCCCCTCAATTGGCTGCTGCTGCAAGCAACACAGTAGCCATCAAGCCCCTTCTTCAGCCATCAAGCCCTTCCTTTAGCTATTGGAGCATCACAACAACTTCTTGTGTTGGCTGCTGCAAGCATCCCAGCAGCCATCAACCCCTTCTTCAATCATCACACCTCCTTCCTAGCTGTTGCAAGCACCCCAGCCATAATCTCATCTCCTTGAAATCCATCATCTTCTCTATAAATTATCATCAAGCATAACTCCAAGTTTTTCCTTCCTTCCAATCAATAAACACCATAGCCTTCAAACCTCAAGCTCTTCCTCTCATCCTCATTCTTTTGAAACTCTTAAATCCCCATAGCCATAGCCACAAACAATAAATTCTCAACACCCAAACTCAAGCATATCAAACACCAAGCCAAGCACAAGCATTCTCATTTGCTAAACTTGTGGATCTTTAGCTCCCACACTCCAAGCTCTCATGCCAAGCTCATATAATCTCATATCAACATCAGCAAGTCATCTTTAACTCTTCGTCAAGCTGCAGGAAACATCAGCACAAAACACGCAGCCGCTGGAAGAAGAACAGAGTACTCCACTGGGACTTGCTTCTCCCTCGGGATGCTTTGGGCCTAGTTCTCGCTAACTCAGAAAAAGGGGCAACGAAGGCTTGATTCACAGAATCAACAAACCTAGACGAGCCTTCCGACTGAAAAAGACCCCAACAATATGATTTTTTATTTATGATATTTACTAACCTCTTGGAATGTGTACTTGGGTGATAGTATTTACCGGGCTGATCTTGAGTGCGAAATTTAAATATGGGTCCTCACATGGTCTCACACGAAACAAAAAAAACATGCCTTGTGATATGGTGTGGTAATCTTGTGTAGTTGGTCATCGGTTTGTTCATTAAGGTCATTTTATGAATAATTTTTTTAATTTCGAAAAAGTAAGTAAAAAATGAACCAATGGAGCACACAAGTGTGACTCAAACCTGCACTTATAATGAAATTCAAAGTGCAAGAACCAACTTCACTAGAGCCACAATTGTTTAAATTTATGTTGTATGGTGACTTGTGTGTATATATATATAT
Organism: Prunus campanulata; assembly: GCA_034190965.1. Taxonomy (NCBI): domain Eukaryota; kingdom Viridiplantae; phylum Streptophyta; class Magnoliopsida; order Rosales; family Rosaceae; genus Prunus; species Prunus campanulata. The sequence continues at coordinate 21,743,211 of CM067211.1, forward strand.
TTCGTTCAAGGATTCCTCAAATAAATTTGAGGGACAACCCTTGTAAGGCCCACTCTGCATTATATATCCCTTAAATAAAATTATTTGAGGGATCCCTCAATAGAAACTGTATATATATACAAGTAAAAAAAATTTGGGGGCCCTCCAAAACAGAGGATCATGTGCAATGACACTACTTGCACTGTGTTAGGACTGCCCCTAATGATTTAAATGATTTTGATGAAAGTTTCTTTATTTATGTATTTATTTTTTAAAGTGATTTAACTCAAACAAAATTAAAAAAAGTTATAATCCTAACCCACTGTCACGCCTGCATTCATCATTTGCGCTAACCCAAAAAGACTAACCCGAAGGGCTTTGGGGAAAGTTTATTCAAATTCTCTGACCCCAAAGAAAAAGCAAAGTACTAGTAGCTTACCCAAAAATACAGTAACTTACCCAAAAATAATCGCATGTGCATGTGAATTCGCATTGGCTATAGTAACAAAATACAGTAACTTACCCAAAAATAATCCACCTATCTAGTAATATTTTATCTTTGGATCACTAATAGGCAAATTTAATACTAACACGTTACGTCTTCTTGAAAATGTAAATAGAAAAATAAACCTTCCAATACACATAATACTATCTTACCCCAAAATAATTACCGTATTAATTTTTAGTGTGCATGCTTCGACACAAAGTAAATTGCCCATGAATTACCTTTTTAAGTCCATTCTTAACTTTTCTTCTTGTTGACCACTCTCGCACACTATACATAGGCCGACCCTCTCAAAGGGGGCTCTTCAAATTTTTTTCATGTATATGTGAGCGGTGTTGCACGGCCTTTACTACATACACCTCAGAAAAGAAAATTCCTCCCAAGTCAAAAGTTAAAACACGAGGTACAATCACTTTAATTTTTTATATAAAAGCGATATTTTACTTTAATCTAATCTAAACTACAGGGAAGGGGATTCAAACTTGACTAAGTTCATGTCTGCGGTAGAACAGCTTAATTAATTTCGATTACAACTTGACTATGCCTTATGCTATATACATCTACTTATAATATTTCTTTCTGTTAATAAGTATGGATATCTATATATTAAGGTAAAGTATAAACTTTATGGCTGGATAATTCTTTTTTTTCTAATAACGCTGAAGTAAGTATATTTCATGTCAGATGTTGAAGCTAGGAAATTACCAACAAGGTAGAATGGAGGGTCATCCTGTTGGCAGTAAGAACAAGGGCAAGGAAATCAAGATCGAGAGGGGCATAGAGAAGAAGCAGCAAACTAGAAGAGAAATCAAGATCAGTAGGAGGAGGAAGCAGTACAAAATTAAGATGGCCAATGATGATGAGGCGGGCCCATCTAGTCGTTGTAATCCAATATTAGGGTATAAGCAACTTTTGCCACATCACCAAGAAATTGATGAGCTTGTAACTGAAAAAGAGTTTATGAACTTTTTTTCTCATCATCTCCTAGGTCCATGCATGGATGACAAGTCATCACTTACCAGTTCTTCAGAAGATTATCTCAGATTGAAGACTCCATGAATAGGTTTAAGCTTTATTTAAATCTGTTAGGTCAAATTATGAATAGGTTTCTCATCATCACATGTACTGGTTTTGTCTTTTATGAAACCTCATCACAATAACTATTTCTTTCTTTATTTGAGCATAACTTGATTGATATTCAATTTTTTGTTTTTATTTCTATGGTGTGATTATAATTTTTTTAGCCAATTTTGAAAGATGTTTCAAGTTTGAATGCCCCCATTGATAAATAAAAAGACTTTTTCTTTCAAGCTATATTATATGTAAATCAAACTTTTGCCTTTTTTTTTACCATCTATTGTTAAATGCATCTGCAAATACGTGAAATTTTTTCTTTTGCCAAATGATAGATAACATTGATAAAAGTCGAAAGGCTCGATTACAATACCCTACACATGAAATCAATCACTTGAACCTATACTCATACCCAAACAAGAACCCAATACCGGTTTGAATGGGGACAAAAGATAATCACGAATATAGTACTCCTCCAATTATAGCCCTAAGGGCTCGAATCTAGCAACAAACCGAAGTCGCTATAGTACAGCCATGTGAAATCCGTGAAATCTTAAATAATATAATTTTCTTTTTGGAAAGATCATAATATCGACATAAAACATTAGTTCTAAACAGTTTTAAAAAATTGTTGTAAATATCATTAATTATGTCAACATTCACTTGGAGAAATTATAGAATAATACGGTACTACCACGTAAGCATATCATACTCCCATTCAAAATTTGCCATGTGTCATATTTAAAAGAAAATTAAAACTATTTATACAACTGGAGTTTGACTTCCAATTTTACCCTTTGGAATAAAATTAGAAAAGAAGACAATAAAAAATAAAAAATCCTTCAACTGGGAGGGAGTCCTCTCCTCCGCTCCTAATCTCCATTTATTCCTCCTTTTTCCTTTTCTGCTTACTCTGCTTCTCTACAATGAAGGAAACAAACCCACATGTCAAACCTCTCCTCTTGCTTTTACTACCTGCAATTCTCTCTCTACAAACAGCAGAAATTTATCCATCAGCCGAGCTCGTTACAAGTCCAAGATCCCCACCAAGGCACCCAACTCTTCGTATGTGTATCGTTTCTCAACTTCTTTCAACTTCTCCCAATCCTTCAGTTTCTCCATGGAGTCGTCTTCCTCGCCTCAAAACCTTATGTTCCAATTTCTTATTACTTTGTATTCTTACGATCACAGTCTGAGGATTACCATGAGGAAAAAACTCTACAGAAAAGCAAATTGAAGTAAAAACCCTAAGAAGTTCTTTTGGGATGTGAATTTAAAACTAACTATAAAATAAAGTGGTTGCTGATGAGGGAGAAGGAGAGAGAGATGGAGGGTGGACTGTATTAAAGGAAGATGGATTCAATGATACTGTTGAGAAAAAAAAAACAAAAATAAGAAGACTTCAATTGGTAGAGATAAAGGAAAGAGATGGTGGAGGAGGCAGGGTAGGGTTACCGCCGAGATTGGCTGGAGTATTCTTTTATTTTATTTTATTTCTAATGTTATTTTAAAGGGTAAAATTGGAGGTCAAAGTTCAGCTGTATAAGTATTTTTAATTTTCTTTTAAATGGGACACATGGCAAATTTTGAATGGGAGTATCATATGTTGACGTGGTAGTACCGTACTAGAGTATGAGAAGAAAAACACACTCTAATAAATTATGTCATCTTTCAATCTGTTCATCACTTTGTATTAGCACGATCAGTAAAATTTCTTTCTTTTAATTTGCCTCACCCATCGTTCATTATGCTCGCATTAGAGGATCTATTTCTTGTTCATAAATCTGAAATGGGAATTTTTTTTCTTTTGTCTTTTGGTTGAATGTTGACGCTTCTGTCAATCCGAATGCACAACACATGCTTTGACAGTTCGAATGAAAATTGATATTACCAGCAAGAGACTACGCTACTATGCTTAGCATACAAACAACTCTTATTACAGATTTAAATAGTAAATTTTCTCGGTGGATTCGCAAAAGAAAAGAAAATGTTAAGAACCTTTTGTTAAGAAAGCATTCTTGTATGCCCGCTCTAAATAACCATAAGTATGGCCAAAGAAATGAATATTCTTAGCTGGTAAACGGCTAGTCGTCCTTGAGCTTGCGTGTTGAGGAAGGAAGACCTTCAGTTGCTTGGCCTCCTTTGCTAAACTTGTCAGATCTCTTTATCATTGACCTTCTTGGTTTTCTGGTTCTCCTTGCTTTTCTCCATCTTGATTTCCTTGCCCTTGTTTTTCTTGCCTTGTTGACCTTCCATTTTGTCTAGCTAATTGATTCTCCTAGCTTCAACACGTATATTGCATATGTAATATTTTGTTACATATTTCAGCATTATTAGAATAAAAAAACTTAAAATAACAATTATGAACTTGTACGTTAGCCATGCAGTGATGAGATTATACAACCGATGATATTTTTCTGGCCATATATATAATTAAAATAGATTAATGCAAGTTTATATTACTTGTTCACATGTATACATAAATATATCATAATTAATTACGTAGACATATAAACGTAAAGCACAGCAAAACCTTGCACTGAGATTCTGAGAACCAAGAAAAAAGAAAGGCTACAGCTTTTTCTTTGTAGATGTGGTTATGAGGAGGGGTTTTCACTTGTATGGCAGTGGTCAAAACAAAAGAAAGTAATTACAGAGGATGGGAGTGGACTTAAAGCAAGGTAAGTTTTGGGCAAGTCAACCATGAGTCAAAACGTGCACTCCAAATATATTATATATATTTCATTATGGGAGGGGTATAAAATCGGTGGGTCTATTTCGATTTTTGTAGTAGTGATACTAGTTTAATTATTTTGGGTAATTAGCCTACTCGAAAAATCATAAGCTATTTGGTATGCTAAAGGTTAGTTTAGGATCGCTGTTACTTTCAAAAAAAGTTGCATGCTTATGTTGTGCTTTGAAAATAATTAGCTATAAAGTAAAGCAACTTCATGTTTGGTAAACAATATTTTTAAAGTGCTGTTAATACAAAAAGCAATGTCAAAATCGTTTGGTAAATTTTAATATGACACTGTTGTAACTATGAATAATGACTAAAATAGACATGATGTTGAAAGTGTTATGCGCTAATTATGTGGTGGTAGTGGTTGTGGTAGAGACCGTGGTGGTGAAAGAGATGGAGGTGAAGGTGGTGGTTAAAAAGGTGGTGATGAAGGTGGAAGTGGTGGTAGTGGGGATGGCGATTGTGAAGGTAGAGGTGGAGGTGGAGGTGCAGTGGTAGACCTATTAAGGCGCAAGGAGGTGCACATGCACCTCCCCTCATAAGAAAAACCATTGTAGATACTTCAAATTGCACATTTGCTCAGCTGGTAGTTGTGCACTCCAGGTGTTTAAAAAATGACACAGCCAAAGTCTATTTGCTACGTTGCACTGCTTTTTAAAAAAGTTGTCACGACCTGATTCGAAAATAAGGAATATTCCCGAATCATGGTGTGAGTCATACCATAGTCATAAGAATAAAATCCTATAACCATGATATGATGAGAAAAAGAGCCACAAATAAAAACAATTTTACTTAACAACAAAAAATCAAAGTTGCAGTAGCTCGTAGTTAAAATAAACACTAAGATCTTTAACAAACGGTTGACTCCTTACAAATATGAATTACACAAATCAACAACAAAATCCTAGCAGCTTAGTTGAAACCCGCTTCCTCAAACTTCGTCTTGAATCCTTTGAATCCTGCACAATCTATTAGGGTATGAGCATTCTAATGCCCAGTAGAGTACCGTCAAACCCCTCAAAGTCAGCTATCACAGTTAATCAAAGTATCATGCATCAAACAATACAAGATATACAAATTATGCAATCATACCAGATAAATAAATTTGCATATGCGGTGATGCCATGAACTCACTCCCTTCTAATCCCACTAATTCATATCCTAGGGCAATAAGCCTGCATGTCCTATACCATGCGTTTTACCACTGTGGCTCCGAATACCCTAAAATATGAACTAGCGCTCATCCGTCCCTTAACCCATTTTTCTTTTGTTTACGAATTTCTCAACTTTCACTTATCATTAGAGGCCCTACTCCCATCACCTCGATATATTCAAGCTCTACTCTCGTCACCTGAAAATATTCCACATTTAATTTACTTAGATATATCTAAGGCATTCTCCCACCCCTTAGAAATACCTTAAGCGACACACACACACCCCAAACACCACTGTCTTTATGATGCATATGTAATGCAGTGCAAACATCATTTATCTATGCTGAATAATGACACAAATAATAACAATAATATATCAGGCTTAATCACTTGAATAATAATATTCACATAACATCAAATAATATTCATCAAGCAAAGCAACAATAATAGCTGTTGAGGCCCAAAAAATCATAGGAAAGGGCCATGCATATTTTAAAGCCCAATCGCCGTCATGCTATAAAAAATAGCCTAGCTGATGCATACATGCCATGCCAAGCAAGGCTACAATTTGGCACGTGGGGAGGCAGTGGTGTGAGTTTACCACTTTCACATGCAAACTTGTGAGAATTACAAGGTTTCGTAGGCCCAAGCCCACTGAGCCAACTGCACTGACAAGCATTATCTAACGCAAAGCCTGAGCCACTGCAATACGACATAGCCCAAGCATAAGCACACGATAACGTGCAATGCCAAGCAACTCCCTGTTGTGTCAAATTTCGCAACAAGCCTAGGTGGGCCCAAGCCACTTAATTACACGAATGGGGCTTGCTGATTGGTTTGTGGTGTGGATGGTTACAAGTTACACAAGGCCCATTGATGGTTTAAAAATGGAGGCTTTGGGCTGGGCACCAAAGCCAAGCCCATTTTCTTGAGTCATTAAACGGGTGAGCAGAGAGAAAGAAAAGCCCAGTACCAGCACGTTCTGAGAGACCGGTCGCCAGTACTGGGCGACCGGTCCCTTTTACATAGAGTCGAAAACCCAAAACAGCACAGCTGGAGCGATCGGTCGCCCGTCACTAGCGACCGGTCTCTGAAGACTCTACCTAAAGGCGACCGGTCGCTGTCACCTTACGACCGGTCGCTTCCTCCGACCTACCCTTATCCTACCTAAATAACCACCCAGCAGCAAAACAAAGGCCCAAGACAAGGGCCAGCGGCAAAACAAAGGCCCAAATCAAAGGCCGGCAGCAAAGCAAAGCCAGCGGCAAAACACAAGGGCCAATGGCAAAGCACAAGGGCCGGCGGCAAAACAAAGCATACAGCAGCAAAACCAATTATCCAGCACCTAGAATAACTCATGGGCACCTACATAGAATGAAGAGGTCATGTCATCTCAGCTGGGAGGCAAAACGACCAAAAGGAAACGACCACCTCGAAGCCAGAGAGCAGGTCGGACCACCTCGAAACCGGAAAGCAAGCCGGACCACCTTGATACCGGAGTGCATGCGTGTGGGGAAGTAAGCCCGCGAGGTGTATAAAAGGTCAAGAGAAACAACCGAAAGGGATAACCCGGAGAACACAACGAAAAACACCTAGAAACCCAGAAATCTGTACCAAACTCAACCTCCTCTTGTGATCTTATCCTCAAAAGCCTCAAATATCATCCCATATTCCAGCAAGGTCTTGGATACGAACCCAAGCGGCAATCTGTCAATCTCTCTCTCTCTCTCGCTAAACTTGTGGAAACTCAGCTCCCGCATCACAAGCCTTTCAAGCCAAGCATAACTTTCTAATTCTTTTATCACAGTCATCACCTTCTTGGTGGGAAGAAACAGAGCATTCCCTGAAAATCTACATTTTCTCGGAGTGTTTTGGGCCTGGTTCCGAACTCAGGCAAAGGGGCATCACGATTAGCTCTCTACGACGGCCCAAGCCCGCATTAAGCTGTCGTAATCAAAAAAGACCCCTACATAAATTGGCGACTCTGCTGGGGACTCAGGCTGCCATTCCCACCAATGCCTCCAAAAAGGAATGCCAGAAGCAACACTGTGGCCTCCCAAGAGGATTTAAACCACGGTGACTCGACGTCAAGGGGGAACAGCTCCCGTGAAGAAGAGAGACAAACAAACGGGGAGGACTATACGCTCCCAGAGCTCATCGCAGCCATCCATGCCATGGGTAAATCCCAGAGAGAAATGATTGAAACAATCAAAGAGTTGAAGAACTCTGTTTCCAACCAGAATGACAAAGATGAAGAGCAACGCGAAAAGACACCGTTAGAAAACTCAGCTGCTGCCGGAAAAGGATCGGAGCAAAAGGAAACATCTTTTGTCACCCATGAAGATGTAATTGCCATGCTGGAAAAAGAGTTGAATCGAAGCCATGAAGATTGGAAATACGTCCCTCAGCCGCCGTATCCGGCCAGCCTACTCGAGCAGCCCTACCCCAAGGGCTATGAAACTCCAAGCTTTATCCTCTTTGACGGGAGGAAAGGAAGTCCAAAAGAGCACATCAGTCGCTTCGTTGATGCTTTGGGACCCCATGCTGGTGATTATAACTTACGTGTTCGAGAATTTTCGAAAAGTCTCACAGACCGCGCCTATACTTGGTATACTACTTTGGCACCGGGCTCTATCTGTTCCTGGGAAGACTTGGCAAGCAGGTTCTGTAGAAAATATTTCCAGCATGAGGAACGAGTAACTACGACTCAACTCAATAACACTCGCCAGAAGCCTGGGGAAAACCCTGTGGACTTTGTCCGTCGGTTTCGTGACTTAGCTCTTGATTGTTATGATGAAAAAGATGAAGAGGCGCTCGTTGAGATTTGCATAAGTAACATTGTACCAGAATACAGGGTATATCTGGAGAACATTGGAATCAACCAGTTCTCTAGACTCCTAGAAGCAGTGAGGAAAACAAGCATGTCTGTCAGACCAGCCGCCGGGCAAAGAACATGGAGGAATGAAAGGAAGGAACCTCAACAAACTCTGTTTGTAGATGAAAAATCCTCGAGCGATTTCAACCCACGCAAACGAAGAGAAAGGGAGACGTACCCTCCGCTGCCGTGCAGAGATGAGGAACTCCATGCTATCTTGGATACGATGTTTGCAGAGGGGGTCATCAAACCACCAAGACCACAAAAGGTCCCTACCAGAGAAGAAAAGAACGATCCGAGATACTGCCGCTACCATCAATATGTGGGACACCCAACCACTGCCTGTCAGGCTCTACGAAAGATCTTGCATGCCAAGGTACAGGATGGAACTCTCGAGTTACCTTCCAAGAAGCAAGCCATTGATGATGATCCCTTACCCAAGCGGAGAGGGAAAGAGATAGCTGCTGTAATCATGTGTTCTGATGATTCGATGAATGATGATGGATTGTGGAGCAATGATCCTAAGCCGCCAGACGCAACCTGGGAATCACACGGGAACATGGAGGAAGCCTATTGGTGCAAGTACTCAAGGCCCCCAAGTTATGATGCTCCATGGCCATTCTCTGGCGGATGGGAAGCCGGACCTAGTAATGAGGAACTCACGCTAGACATGCTGGAGAAGCACCACCGAACTTTGTTCGGCCAACAAACAAATCAAGAAACCACTGCCGTAACACTTCATAATCTTACGGAGACTGAGATGACCGTAATGGAACGCTACCAAAGTCTAAAGCAGGGGCCAACGGCAGCACAAGCCCTTCAAAGGAACCCAAAATTCAAGTCACTCTTTGATCAGCTCGGTTACGGGCCGCAGGCTAGGGAAGCAGCTGCTGAGGCTTTGATGCGTGTCTCCGAAGAATATGGATCTCATTGCCTTACCACTCAACCACAGAGAGCATTCTTAGAGAATGACAATGCTATTATCTTCACCGATGAAGATATGGAGGTCCCGTATCCCGACCACAGGAGACCGCTTTATCTTGAAGGGCAAATCAATAATGTGTTCATTAGGAGAGCCTTGGTGGACACCGGTTCTTCCATCAATATCATGCCTCTATCCGTGCTCACGGCGGCTGACATTCCTCTGTCAAGGATAGTCAAGAACCAGATAAGCATTTGCGGCTTCGGAAACAAAAGTGAGGTGTCACTTGGGTATATACAGATAGACTTAAAAGTGGGGCCTATCCGATCTTTGACTAAGTTTCATGTGCTGGATATAGAGGTAGCATATCATGCTTTGCTCGGAAGACCCTGGCTTAACAAGCATAAGCTTGTGGCCTCCACATATCACCAGTGTGTGAAAGGAAGAGTTGGTTTAAGACCAATCCGCATACCAGGAAATCAGTCACCTTTTAGTCAAAATGAGGCCCATTACTCCGAAGCAGAATTCTACAATGAATACACAGGCGCCGGAAGCAATCCATCCAAAGCTTTCGAGACACACTTACCTGAGTGGGCCGAAATCCGTGATCTTGGCGACTCAGAGCTTATGATCATTGTGGATCGAGAAAGGGCAAAGCACCCTGAAGTCAATCATCATACCTATACCCCGCCGCAATGCTCAAAAGTTACATTACCAGACGGGCGCATCGTTTACCGTTTATGACGGGTTTGGAGGCCAGACCACGTCTCGTGGGAGGGCCTCGAGTCCGGAGGAGTCTCAAAGCAAGTGCGCAATGAGCGAATCAAGGAAATACCTACCCCTTCTACCTTTCAAGAACCCATGCCAGCACCTAAATGTATGCAAGATGGCTCCACAGCCGTGGCAGAGCAACTAGAGATAATCAACTTAAGTGAAGATCCCTCCATCCAGAAGCCCATTTCCATCAGCGTTCATTTGACGGCCGAAGAAAAAGAAAAACTTGTAAGCCTATTGAAAGAATTCAATGATGTTTTTGCTTGGAGTTACGAAGAGATGCCGGGCTTGGATCCCAGCCTAGTATGCCACACTTTAAACGTTGAAGCAGGCATGAAACCAGTGGTGCAACCAAGGAGAAGTTTCCACCCTGATGTAGAAGTGCAAATCAAGGCGGAAATAGAAAAACTCATCGCTGCTGGGTTCATCAAACCTATCAAGCATCCTACTTGGCTGGCAAACATAGTCCCTGTAAAGAAGAAGAATGGTCTGATAAGGATATGCGTTGATTTCAGGGATCTCAACAAGGCATGCCCCAAAGATGAGTTTCCACTCCCCAACATGGACATTTTGATTGACTCAACTTCTGGGCAGGGTCTGTTATCTTTCATGGATGGATTCAGTGGGTATAACCAGATAAAAATGTCAGCACGAGATGCGGAGAAAACAGCTTTTCGGACACCGTATGGGAATTTTTACTACACGGTTATGCCGTTTGGTCTCAAAAATGCCGGAGCTACTTATCAACGGGCCATGACGGCGGTGTTCCATGATATGATGGGAAGAGAAGTGGAAGATTACGTGGATGACTTGGTTGTAAAGTCCAAAACAAGAGAAGGCCACTGGGAAGTTTTAAGAAAGGTACTGGAAAGATGTCGATTATATGGCTTAAAGATGAATCCCAAGAAATGTGCATTCGGTGTTTCAGCGGGCAAATTTTTGGGTTTCTTAGTACACCAGCGGGGCATCGATGTTGATCCTGACAAGACTAAGGCCATAGGTTCTCTCATGCCGCCGGCCAACCCAAAAGAACTAAAAAGCTTCATGGGAAGGTTATCATACATACGGCGCTTCATTCCTGGTCTGGCAGCTGTAACAGGTGCTTTCACTCCCCTGCTCAAGAAGGGAAAGAAATTTGTATGGAGCAAAGAATGTGAGGAAGCATATCAGCATGTGCAGCAATTGATCACAAGGCTGCCTACTATGACGGCGCCTACCCCAGGGGTTCCGCTCAAGCTTTATTTGGCTTCAACAAGTACTGCCGTAGGTGCTCTGCTCGCTCAAAACAGCGGTAATGGTAGTGAGAACCCTATTTACTACGTTAGCAGGCAATTAAGGGGAGCTGAGATGCGCTATCCAAAGACTGAGCGCTTGTGTCTCGCTCTTGTTTATGCTTCACAACGTCTACGTCACTACTTCCTCGCTCACAAGTTGCAACTCATGGTGAAATGTGATCCAGTAAGATACTTACTCACAAGACCTGTATTGTCTGGACGTCTAGCGCGCTGGCTCTTACAATTATCTGAGTTTGACATCACATGCATAACCCCCAAGGCAATCAAGGGGCAAGCTGTGATTGACATGCTAGCCTTGTTTCCTGAGATTGAAGAATCTACTCTCATTGAGGATATTCCAGGAGAGCTGCCGGGAGTAGTAGCAGTAGCCGCAAGGGAGAAAGCTTGGACCCTGTATTTTGATGGCTCTTCTACTGCTAACGGAGGAGGAGCAGGGGTGGTGCTCATTAACCCTGAAGGACAGGCCACGGCTCTCTCATTCAAACTCAATTTCCCCTGCACAAATAATGTAGCTGAATACGAGGCTTTTCTTATGGGTCTGTCCACGGCAAAAGAGATGGGCATAAAGAAGATCAAAGTCATTGGAGATTCAAACTTGGTACTCAGTCAGCTACAGGGCAGTTTTGCAGTAAAGGAACCTGTTCTGGCACCATATCGCACAGCCGCTGAAAAACTTATTAGTACTTTTGAGCAGGTTATGATGGAACACATCCCCGGAAATACTAATAGGTACGCTGATGCTCTTGCCACTTTGGGATCGAAGCTCTCATTCATCAAAGAGCAGCCCAACATTTCAGTAGTAAGGAGGGACATGCCCATAATCGAAGCCATCTCTACGAACGAGCCGCTGGAAAAGGATGATTGGAGAATCCCCATTCAAAATGAACTTGCCCTACTAAGAGACGGAAGCAACATTAAGAGCCTGAAAGAGTACGCAGTTATCTTTGGAGAACTATACAAGCGCCTCCCTGGCGGTATCTTGACACGATGCATAGGGGAAGAAGAGGCACGAGGAAGACTCCAGGAAGTACATGACGCTTCTTGCGGATTGGATCAGGTGGTTAGCTTGTACCGGCGCCTACAGCGCAAAGGCTACTACTGGCCAGATATGAAGAAGCACGCTACCGAAACTCAGGCCAACTGTCCCAAATGTTCCGCAATGACCCCGGTGGAGAAAACGCTTACAACCTCGTTCACAGAAGATTGGAGAGCTCCGTACATAGCATTTTTCATTGAGGGATCACTGCCAACTAATCCCAGGGATGCAAACAAGCTAAAAAACACTGCTAAAAGGTACTTCATGGATGGAATGTCTCTATATCGCAAAGGGTTCAATGGGGAGCCACTGAAGTGCTTAGGGGAATCAGAGGCACAACAAGTTTTGAAGGAAATACATGCCGGAGAATGTGGGGAACACCAGGGAAGAAAGAGGCTTCACCAGCAGCTGCTGAGCTTAGGTTACTACTGGCCCACAATGAAGAACGACGCACATGCCTTTGTCAAAAAATGCCATGCATGCCAAGTTCATGGGAACCTGAGTCACAAGCCCCCAACATTGCTACAAGACATGCGCACTCCTTGGCCCTTCCACACCTGGGGGCTTGATTTGATTGGAACCATTCACCCGCCTTCAGATGGTTACATATGGATCCTCACTGCCACTGAATACTTCACAAAATGGGTGGAGGCAGTTCCCCTTCGAAAGGCCACCGGAGCTGCAGTATCAAACTTCATAAGAGAACACATTGTATGCAGGTTTGGAATTCCGTACAAAATCGTCACCGACAACGGCACACCTTTTGTCAACAAGCAAGTGACGTCGACACTCAATGGATACGGCATCAAGCACCGACGTTCCACACCGTATTACCCACAAGGAAATGGTCAAGCTGAAGCTACCAACAAAACTCTCTTGAGAATTCTGAGCAAAATGGTATATGAATACGAAGGGGGGTGGAGCCTCCACTTGCCAGATGCTCTGTGGGCTTACCGCACCTCTCCGAGAAGCGCCACAGGCTTCTCCCCTTTTTCACTTGTATACGGATCTGATGCGATCTCCCCTGTTGAGATTACTGTCCCCACAGCGAGGGTTCTGTCTGTCAACGACATCGAGTGGGATGCAAAATCATGCTCAAACTGGCGTTGGATAGACCTGGAATCTTTGGAAGAAAAAAGAGCAGAAGCTGAGAAGAAAATGATGTTGTACCACAAGACAGTTACCCAAGCTTACAACAGAACAGTCAAGCCACGGAGCTTCAAACATGGTGATTTAGTGCTTCGAGTTGCTGATCATGTAAGGAGACAAGTATCGGGACCCTCCAAGTTTGCACCACCGTGGGAAGGTCCATTCACAGTCAAGGAGGCTTATAGTAGTGGCTACTACTGCCTCATCTCAGTCAAAGAAGGCACATTGACGGACCCCATCAACGGAAAGTGGCTCAAGCCATACTACTGTTAAGTCGTTTCTGCATTTATCTTTAGTCCTGGTTTCGTTTCCTCTTTTAGTCAAGGAGTTCCTTCTGTAAACTCTCACCGATTTTCAGAAAATTTTGTGAAATGCTCCATCATGGTAGCGTTTGAAGGTGAAAACTACTCTTTTAACGGAAAATGAAGGAATGTTTTTCGGAAAAGGGGTTTTTTTTTTTCTTGCCATTTAGCAAACTTTTGTCACAACGAACAAGCAAGATGAATTAGCAGTGAGTATCAAGCATAGTCGCTTTGATGGGATCCCAAGCTATTACTAAGCATCATGCACGAGTAATACTGTACAATCCGCTTTTTAAAAAAAAAATAATAATGAAAAAAAAAACCGGTTGTCACTGCTCACGCGACCGGTCGCGTTCTATTCATCAGTGATAAATAAGTGATACACAGGTGATAGAAGGGTAATAGAAATGGCTGCTAAGGTGATAAGAAAAGGAGATACAAATGGTTGTTTATATTCGCTAAAATCGCTGCCGTCTGCATATCCTTTGGCCGGCTGCACATCTTTGCTGACGGCTGCACATCCTTGGCCGGCTGCACATCTTTGCTGCCGGCTGCATATCCTTGGGCCGGCTTCCTTGATGCCGGCTGCACATCCTTGGCCGGCTGCACATCTTTGCTGCCGGCTGCATATCCTTGGGCCGGCTGCGCTTCCTTGATGCCGGCTGCACATCCTTGGCCAGCTGCACATCTTTGCTGCCGGCTGCATATCCTTGGGCCGGCTTCCTTGATGCCGGCTGCACATCCTTGGCCGGCTGCACATCTTTGCTGCCGGCTGCATATCCTTGGGCCGGCTGCGCTTCCTTGATGCCGGCTGCACATCCTTGGCCAGCTGCACATCTTTGCTGCCGGCTGCATATCCTTGGGCCGGCTGCACTTCCTTGCTGCCTATGCAGGGCTAGTGCACGACACCCAGTACAATATGCATCTCAACATTAGCATTTCAATAGATCAAGTTTTAACAGGCCTGCAAAGTATGATCAAATGTTAGGAGGGGGAACCAGGCTCGTGCACTTCAAAAAAAAAATGTATGGAGAAAATGAAGCAAGATGCAAACCTCAAGCTAGTGTACATCATACAATATGGAGGAGGCGTTACGGGGTGACCCTTTTGCAGCCTCCAACACGTAGCCAGCATTATCTGAAGAAATCCCTTTTTCAAGTAAAAGCTCACGCAACTTGTGACATTCACTGTCCAACTCCTGATGTTTGAGTTTCAAAGCTTGAGTTGTTGCCCCTACTTTGAGGAATTGAATAGATATCGCTGCACCGCAAGCAGCCCGTGTCTCAAAAACAGCACGAGCTAGCCTCATCTTCAATATGTCAAGCAGGAAACCTACTTGAAGCCCGTATGAGATAGCGTCACGGATTGTATCTCTCCAACAAAGAAGTTTATGGTCAGAGATCTCCGAATATGACGTGACATCCATGCCGTATAAAGGCAGACCAAGACCACGAAAGGCAAGATTCTTCGAAGAAAAGGATAGATTGCGGGCACTCTCGATACAAGCCTCATAGCTATCAAAGAACTTACTTAAAGATTTCACTGTCTCCGGAAATACTTGCGCTCCTCGGAATGTCTCATAACCTTGGAATTCGTAGCACAGTGGAAGAAGCTCGTCAGTGGATCTAAGTATCCTTCTGTCACTATCGAAGAAAACCACAAAGGCACTAAATGCGCCTTCTAACTCATAACAAGAAGGGTCATATCCCGACATGTCCACCTGCAAGATAAAAGAAGGATCGATCATAGGATATAAGTGGAAAAGTATAGCATGCACAGGATCAAGGTAAAATACAACGAATAAAGCATACCGAATCAACATTATGTGGCGTGGGGGTTGTGGCGTCATGGACAAATCCAAGGGGGGCGTCCGAGCAGAGCGGTTCCCCCAAAGAATGGTCCGAATCAGCTAAACCACCATCACCAACTTCATCCTCACCACCTCGATCGCATGCATGATCAGCAGGTATGTCGCTAATGGATTCCTCACTCCTTTCCATATATGCAAAATCAGCCTCATCATCTTCACCATCGAGCTCGGAAGTACTTGAAGTACTTGTATCTCCCAGGTGGGAACCCCGACGTTTCCTCTTCCTCAAAGAAGCGCCTGCATAGTAACAAACGAACTAAGTATATACATATATATATGCATTTGTATTACTGTAAGCGTAGGTGCTGGAGGTTTCCGGCGCTAACTTGGGACTGAAGCGGTTGGCGCCATAGCCTGCTTAGGGCCACTGGAAGGAGGAAGTTTCTTCCTGGGAGGACCAATCGTTGCCACTTTGGGCTTGAATTTCTTTTTTCTCAGAGAAGAACGCTTTTCGCTCACACCTTGCCCGGCTATTGATTCTTGCAACACGACGCTTCTTTTTACTGACTCCAGGGACCTTCCAACAATTTTGCCATCCTTAGAAGTAAATGCCAAGTTTCGCTTCTCACTCAGCACAATAGCTCTCTTTTCTGATATCAGGCTTCGGTGATGATCAATAGAGGGGAGCAGCCTTCGCGGGGAACTCACATGAAACCGAGCAAAATAGGCAAAGCAACGATTCCAATAAACACGGTAACCTTTTGAACAGCCACCAACCCTTTCCCTACTAGTCAAAGCGAGGGCAAACAGTCTACCATCATCTGGCACCCTTACTCTACTCCAAAATACCTTGTGCATTTCAAGTGGATAGCGAAAGTCGGGTCTTACGGGGACACCTTGATCAAGCCCAAATTGTCGTCTAACCCGGTGAGTCAAGTAATGAACGGACACCTCTGAATGATCATCACCAAACGTAAACAGTGGAAGGCCTGCCATATTCAGATGTGCATCTTTTCTTGATTGCTCACCCCTTGGTATTATAATAGAAGTTTCTCCTACTTCTGTATAAAATGACACGCGTCCAAACCCTCTGGGTACCTCGGTGTAGGGGCGAAAGACAAAATGTTGAATATCGTCCAGTAGCTCAAGGAAGTTTTGGCCTTTTCTTTGCCTTCTCCTGAACCACCGAGAAATCAGAGGAGGCATATCTGGCATGTATGAACCATCACTAGCACGAACAAGCAGTTTAGCTTGTGAATAGGGCGATGGGCACACATCCAAACCATTAATGTGCTCCCATAGAAATACCTGCAAAAAGCCTAAATTGAGAAAACTCTCCACTGCCATTGTTCCGGCCGCACCTTTCTCAAGAAGATGCACCTGATCTAGCAAGCGGTACAAGTACCCCAAGAACATGGGGGCTAACGGGATCATGTCACCTCGCGCGATTGCCAGTGCTAAAGGGAACACTCTCTCATGCATACAATCCGAAGAGAAATCACAAAACACAAACTTTCCAAGCCATAAGGATACAAGCGCATGAAGACTACATGAGTGTCTTTTGTCTTTATCACCGAAATGTTTTACCCAGCTATTGAATCGAAGATGCTTACCCGTGGCACCTTTTCTAAGAATCTCAAGCCTTTCTTTGTCTTTGACATCCAGTATAATGTTGAAAGGGTCTTGATTACCAACAATGGGAAGATGAAGAATATTTGCCACATCTTCAAGTGTAATAGTGAATTCCCCCCACGAACATATGAAAGTATGTGTTTCCAAGCTCCATCTCCTGATTACATGGCGGAGTAGCTGCACTTCTAAGTAAATCTCACAACGTTTGGATACAAAGATGGCATCTAACACTGCAGCTTTCCGCAAGGTATCTCGGTGAATCGGATCCTCTAACTCATGCTCAACCCATTCTGACCAGCCCCCAGTGATGCCACAAGGATATTGAAAAAATATAGGGACCGCCGGAAATAGGCCTCCTTCTATACAACACCTGGAGATGGATGTGGGATCTATAATGGGAGCTGCCTCCGCCGCTGGCTCTTCATCTATAAGTGGACCTTCGCAAAGGTTCTTGGACGACGGAGGAGGCCGTCCCCTCCTTAGGCCATCATCCAGGGAAAACAAGTTATCCTTCATCACCGGTGGTAACCTAGGTGAAATACGGGAACCCATTAAAACGCACCTCGTGGATTCCTACAAGCAAGACAAGGAATAATTATAAGATTCATCAAGAGAAAGGACATGCTGAATTCTCAAACAAGATCAACATGCCAAGCAAAACTTATGCACAAGCTTTCCAACTGCTCCAGCTAGAACATCCCATATCCAGAAAATCACTAGAAATTAAGTTTACAACCAACAAATCCCAAACCTTCCAGATTAGAACTAGACATGTCAAGCCTCACTTTCCCAAAATTTCGTTGAAATTGGAGTTAGGGAAGCATACCAAACAAATTTCTAAAAAAGGTCATGCAGCAGAAACTGTACAATTCCAGCAGCCTTAGCCCGTACTTTGAAAATACACCACAAATCCATTTTTGCTTCAAAACCAATTCCAGCACAGCCATTAAGAAATTTACTTTCATGTATCAAAATCTCCAGACCATATTCGAATGACAAAGTTTCGAAAGGCCAGAGAACACCCGCAGGGTACTTTGAGACTTTTTCACAAACACTTAGCATGCATTAATTAGGAAAGCTTGTGTAGGTTTTGTTCATCACCAAGCTAAAACCCTAAATCACAAGCTCAACCTCAGAATTCAGTACCTAATTCACAAAGTTTCGAGAAATACAAGGGAACTCAAGCTTCAAGAAAACAAGCATGCATCAATGGCATCAACATCAATCTGTGAACACACTTCAGGAAAAAGAGGGCAGGGAACACTACAACGGTTGGATGATCCTCAATTTTGGATATATTGTAAACAACACGATTTCAAAAAAAAAAAATTTCATGAAGCAAGCATGATCATCAGAGCAGCAGATATTAAAAACAAGTGCAGAAACAGAATCTGCAAAAACTCACCAGTAATAAATAGACGCAGAGATTGCAGACCAACTTGGTGGCGTCAGAAAAATTCCAAAAAATTCCAAATTTTTACAGGCTATAGTAGTCGAGCAGATGAACAACTTTCATCAAGGAAGTTTTTCGATCTAAGCATCAGAAACGTGACTTCTGTTTTGGTGAACAGTAGCCACGGGTTTGAGTCTTGAAGGAGAGAGGAGAGAGCTGAAGGAGAAGGAGAGAAATGAAGAAGCGCGGCAGCACATGATGAAATAATGAAAAGCAAGGAAAAGCTCTCAAAATTGCTGAAAGGAGTAAGCCCCTGACCCAACCTTTTAATATTATAAGTTTTTCTATAGAAAGACTTATTAACTCTTAAATAAACAAATAAAAGGCACTCCACTTACGAGAAGTTAAGTGTGGCTTTTCCTCAGCACTTCCTTTCAGAGCCATTGAGTTTTGATTTCCTTACAAACTTTTTCCACGCTATAATCATACAGTTATATTATTATTATAACCACTTTTGCATTACTCTGATTATACTTGTCATCACGCCTTGTCGATTTCCAGAGCTGTTTGTCAATTGCACTCCATTTTTCGCAATTTCCCACCTTCTGTTAATCAATTGCATTTGGTTTTGCAATTTCTCACTATCTGCTTGTCAATTGTATTTCGCTTCGCAATGTCCAAATTTCTGTCCGTCAATTGCGTTCGATTGTGCAAATTCCAACTACCTGTTTATCAAATGCAATCTTTCCTTTATCTCTTGGGTTAGCCAATTTCCACAACAAACACTTCAAATTTTGTATCGCTACTCGACGTGCATTACTGTCTCATGCATACCATCAAAAGATAAGACAACTGGGTTATCTGAACCATCCCCAGTCTTAAAGGCTTTCTATTTTTAGGGCTGGAATTGATTATTTGGCCCATCTCTCCGCTACTTCATGGCCCCAATAATCAAGGGGGCTAATGTTGAGGCCCAAAAAATCATAGGAAAGGGCCATGCATATTTTAAAGCCCAATCGCCGTCATGCTATAAAAAATAGCCTAGCTGATGCATACATGCCATGCCAAGCAAGGCTACAATTTGGCACGTGGGGAGGCAGTGGTGTGAGTTTACCACTTTCACATGCAAACTTGTGAGAATTACAAGGTTTCGTAGGCCCAAGCCCACTGAGCCAACTGCACTGACAAGCATTATCTAACGCAAAGCCTGAGCCACTGCAATACGACATAGCCCAAGCATAAGCACACGATAACGTGCAATGCCAAGCAACTCCCTGTTGTGTCAAATTTCGCAACAAGCCTAGGTGGGCCCAAGCCACTTAATTACACGAATGGGGCTTGCTGATTGGTTTGTGGTGTGGATGGTTACAAGTTACACAAGGCCCATTGATGGTTTAAAAATGGAGGCTTTGGGCTGGGCACCAAAGCCAAGCCCATTTTCTTGAGTCATTAAACGGGTGAGCAGAGAGAAAGAAAAGCCCAGTACCAGCACGTTCTGAGAGACCGGTCGCCAGTACTGGGCGACCGGTCCCTTTTACATAGAGTCGAAAACCCAAAACAGCACAGCTGGAGCGATCGGTCGCCCGTCACTAGCGACCGGTCTCTGAAGACTCTACCTAAAGGCGACCGGTCGCTGTCACCTTACGACCGGTCGCTTCCTCCGACCTACCCTTATCCTACCTAAATAACCACCCAGCAGCAAAACAAAGGCCCAAGACAAGGGCCAGCGGCAAAACAAAGGCCCAAATCAAAGGCCGGCAGCAAAGCAAAGCCAGCGGCAAAACACAAGGGCCAATGGCAAAGCACAAGGGCCGGCGGCAAAACAAAGCATACAGCAGCAAAACCAATTATCCAGCACCTAGAATAACTCATGGGCACCTACATAGAATGAAGAGGTCATGTCATCTCAGCTGGGAGGCAAAACGACCAAAAGGAAACGACCACCTCGAAGCCAGAGAGCAGGTCGGACCACCTCGAAACCGGAAAGCAAGCCGGACCACCTTGATACCGGAGTGCATGCGTGTGGGGAAGTAAGCCCGCGAGGTGTATAAAAGGTCAAGAGAAACAACCGAAAGGGATAACCCGGAGAACACAACGAAAAACACCTAGAAACCCAGAAATCTGTACCAAACTCAACCTCCTCTTGTGATCTTATCCTCAAAAGCCTCAAATATCATCCCATATTCCAGCAAGGTCTTGGATACGAACCCAAGCGGCAATCTGTCAATCTCTCTCTCTCTCTCGCTAAACTTGTGGAAACTCAGCTCCCGCATCACAAGCCTTTCAAGCCAAGCATAACTTTCTAATTCTTTTATCACAGTCATCACCTTCTTGGTGGGAAGAAACAGAGCATTCCCTGAAAATCTACATTTTCTCGGAGTGTTTTGGGCCTGGTTCCGAACTCAGGCAAAGGGGCATCACGATTAGCTCTCTACGACGGCCCAAGCCCGCATTAAGCTGTCGTAATCAAAAAAGACCCCTACAATAGCCATATTTATAATACTATATATAAGCACCAAGATTAAAAGTGACATAGCCCAATCATTGGGAAATCAGGAAATCCTACCTCAAGTCCAGCTAGCTAAAGTACCAAATTTACCCTTCGGAAGTTCTCGGAGTTATCGAATCAACACTTTTGATCCAATTCCTGAACAAATTCAAATCCAAATTATTATTGAGCAATCTTCACGCTATTTCACCTAAGACCAACCTCAACCTTGCGCGTATCAAAGATTTTGTGAGAAAATGACGAAAATGCCCCTAGGACCAACCCGAGGTCCAAAGCGGCCAAATCTCGTCCAAAATAATCTAAAACTTTGTACTATGCCCTGTCAACACTGAAACAAGGCCAACGACACCTGTTATCCAAAAGTTACTATTTGGGTCTCGTGGGCCCCACAACAACTCATACTTTGCACCACCTCGGATTGACTCAAAACATATACCATCGGACTCGGATCGAAAAATCAAGTCAAATGAAATAAAAATGTGGCGTCGGAGGCTGCCAGAACAGCCGCCACGCGCCGGAGTTGGCGGTGGGCTTGCTCCGGTTACTGTTCATCATCTTCAAAAGGAAATCCTGCAACTTCCCCTGTTTTTCAGATTTAATCCCAGATTTTGTGAGCCATTTTGTCCAATCAAACGTCAGTGAAAAAGGGTAAAATTATAGTGGTTTTGAAGATTATTCTCTCTAGTTTCTAACCTAACTAACCACACTTAAAACGGAGCTAAAACGAAGGAGAAAATCGGCTCCAAAGTTGGGCTCGTGGCTGGATTTTCTGCAGAAAACAGAATTTTTTCCAAACTTTGCACAAGTGTTCAACCTATCAAAACTCAACCAAATTCGACGAAACCAATCGTGTTTTGTTCCTTGATAAGTCTAGTTTAAAACCAATCAAATGGATTCCTCAAACACTCAAAGGATTAGGAGAAAAATAGAGCCAAAGTGAGGCTTGTGGACTGCAAATTTCCAGATTTTGTTCAAAGTTGTTTTCAACTATTCTAATACCCCAAGTGGTTCCTAAGGCTTCTAAAACTCTTCTAAACTTCATACCTATCATTAGAACTCATCAAAAACTCAAAATGAAACCAAAATCAACAACACCCACACTTGAAAAATTACTCTATCCACCCAACCCGAAAATAGAGATTCAATATCTTCCAATTCAATCTTCCTAACACTCATATGACTCAAATCATTCTTAATTATAATTGGACTAGACAAATAGGTAAGTAACTAAAATCCTAACATAGTAAGGAATCAAAATCCTAACTAAGTAAGGACTCGTCAACATTTTCTTCTCTTCCTCCTATTTTCTCCTTTCTTCCTCACCCAAATTTCATCTCTTTCATCCCAAAACTTATCCTAGTTCATGCCATTAATTTTCTTAGCCTAGACTAGGTGACTCATCTACCCAAAGGTTCACAACTCATCCCAAAATCAGATATTTGAAGAGAAAGAAAGAGGGAATGGGGGAAGAATGAAGGGAAGGATGAATGTTTGGCTTCCACGTTGCTTCTTCTTTTCTTTTCTTTTCTTTTTTCTTTTTTTGTGTGGTTATTATCTACAAGGGTATTTTGGTAATCTTTCACACATAGGGGTATTTTTGGTCATTTTTGTCCAACTTCAAATTAAACATACTTAATTTAATAATCTCAATCCAAAATCTTTTGATAAAATACCCATATTCATTTTCCACCATTATATTATTTTTCACTAAAATATGAAAATCCACTTTAAATTTTTCGGGTATTACAAAAGTCCTGGCCAAAACGACATCGTTTTAGGCCATGCAAAAAAAACCTTAAGAGGAGGCAAACTGCAATTCATGGGCTTTCAACAACATGCATAGGCCTGCATTTCATGGGCTTTAAAAAGTCTTTAAACATGTTTTCCTTTCTTATTTAAATAAGGATTACAAAAAGATTTTTAAGAGAAGGAAATCAATTGGGTTGCTATTACTGCATTTTTTTTCCTTCTTCACAAAAAGTAAGTTTGTTGTGCTGGTTTTTTTTTCCTTTTTGACCAAAAGCCAATTCGTTTCTTCTTCATTTTTTTCCTTTTTTTTAGTTTTCCCCCTTCTTTGTAATCTGCTTTTTCTTTTTTCTTTTTTTTTCTTTTATTTATTTATTTATTTATTTAGATTTGGCCTTGTGTCGGTCCCATAGTTTTTTCATTTTCGTTCCTTTCCGGCACCTAGTTAATAAGAGACGAGCTCCACGAGGTGATGTAGAACAGATGGCGGATGTAACTGAAGAGGAGCTGCAGCTATGTGCGCGTAAAGGCAAATCGGGTAAATTGTAGATCTGGGCTCCGAGCTCAGAATTGGGCACATGACCCGTTGATTTGAAGAGAACGGCGGCAGTATTCAGTAGCAAATTTGACACAACTAGAGGTATGATCAATTATAATTTGTTTATTTTATTCAAATCTTTTTTATAAAGCTTTTAGCCTTTCAAAATTGCCCCTCTACTAAAAAAAATTTTGGGTCCACCAGTGTGGAGGTGGTGGAGATCAGGGGCGGAGCCACACTAGGACCAGTGTGGTCACGGGCCCCGACTCAATTTTTTTATATTTTAAAAATAATATATTGTTATGCATTTCTATATGTATATTATTTCAAATATTTTACGTTTTGATATGTACCCACAAGTGTTGTGACGGACCTATTTAGGCACAAGGAGGTGCTTCAAATTACCCATTTGCTGAGCTGGTATTGGTGCACTCCAGGTGTACAAATGACCTTATTTCCATTTTCAACATTTAAGTAAATGTCTTTATCCTTTTACTTTCATTTATTTTTATATTACTCCATTTACTTAAGTTTACAATGTAAATAAGGAAGTACCCTCTATTTGGATTCAAATAAAAATACTAGAAAATCAAATTCCCACCAAATCTAAAATATGAAAAACCGGTTTTAGTGCAAAATACAATTTAGGCTAAAAATGATGGCTCATTAAGTCAATATATACTTCATACTAAAACCCCATAAAATCAAGTTTTCTTATTTGATGGGTAAGGAAAAAAAGCTGCCAAAAATTATCTTGAGAAAATGAATATTCCGAAAAACCATTTTTCATACTTAGTCAATATTTTTACATAAAACATTTTTTCATGTATGATATGAATGGATGAAGGTATCTAAGGTTTTTTTTAGTTTGTGAAATTTTGATTTTTTTTCTTTCTATTGGGTTTAATGGGGGGAAAAGCTTTAAAGATATTTGCTAGATCGCTACTCTTTGTCTATCTCTTGCAATTTTTCTTGCTCATAATGTATTTGTCTATCCCTTTGTTGAGGACAATTATGATTGCAACAAATAAACAAGAATTATATATATATATATATATATATATATATCACATATGTATACTATTTTTCGTATGTATTGTGAGTTTGAATTTTTGATTCTTTATAATGTGTAAGAGGCCCCCACACACATGAAATCCTGGCTTCGCCACTGGTGGAGATGGTGGAGGTTGAGAAGGAGGAGGAGGTGGCGACGGGGTGTGGTGACGGAGGTGGAGGAGGAGGTGGTGGCGGTGGTGGTGGTGGTGGTGGTGGTGGTGGAGTTGGATGTGGAGGTGTAGGTGGTGTCAAAGGCTCTTATCTGCTTCTTTTGAAAGCAGCTTTGAAAAAGCAACCCAAAACCTGCTTCTAAAAACTGCTATCAAAAGGCCACTACTTTTAAAATAATCGAGATATTTTATTTTTACCAAACACATTAAATTGCTTAACTTTAAAGTGAAGTAGGTTTTTGGCAAAAAGAAAGCAATCCCAAATAGGACCTAACATGCTAACTTGGGCTATAGCCCAGAGAACTTTTTTTTTTTTTTTTTTTAACACTAAATTAATACTCTAGCCTAGGGCCAATATTATTAACTAACCCCCACTAGGCTAGCTGACCAACCAAAAACACTAACCCCTAGATCGAAACACAAAATTCTTTCATGCACAAGCTAAACAAAGGGGACGAAGAAATTTCATGCAAGGTATTTTTGATGATCATAATGTGTGGAATACTTCTAACTAAGCCGTTGGTTCTGTTTTTCGTGAGTATTTCAAGAAGCTATTTACCACTAGTGGTGAGACTAATTTTAGTACGGTACTGGCAGCAATGCAACCTAAAGTGACTGGGAACATAATGAAAGACTGAGCCAGCCTTTTACTAGAATTGAATTGGAAGGTGTGCTCACACAAATGTTTCCCACTAAATCTCCTGGTATTGATGGGATGCCAGTTCTATTTTATCAGCGGTACTGGCATGTGGTTGGAAATGACGTAGTCAGTTTTTGCCTAAATGTACTAAATGGCGGGGCGAGTGTGCGAGAGATCAACCATACTCTCATTACCCTTATCCCAAAGGTGGACAATCCACTACGAGTTACTGAGTACCGGCCAATAAGTCTATGCTCGGTTCTTTATAAACTGATATCGAAAACAATGGTGAACAGAATGAAGGGTATTATGCAGGATGTCATCTCGGAGTACCAAAGTGCCTTTGTTCCTTCTCGATTGATTATTGACAATATTATTGCTGCTTTTGAAAGCATTCACGCCATTCAGAGAAGGGGGGAACTGCTCTAAAAAAGATGATATTGAAGCTTGATATGTCAAAAGCCTACAATATAGTGGAATGGAATTTTCTCGACTGTATGATGAGGAAACTGGGGTTCAACAACAAATGGGTGGATTTGATTATGGATTGTATTTCTAATGTATCCTTCTCGGTGAAAGTCCGGGGGTCGGCAATGGGTTTTATTACTCCTTCTAGGGGATTAAGACAAGGGGACCCTCTCTCGCCTTATCTTTTTCTCATTTGTGCAGAAGGTCTCTCAGCATTGCTGTCTCAGACTCAAAGGAATAAGCAAATTCGCGGTGTTGCAGTGGCCCAAGGCGCTCCTATCCTTTCTCACTTATTTTTTGTAGATGATAGTTTATTATTCTGCAATGCCCATTTATCTGACTGTTATAATCTGATGCTTCTTCTCAGAATCTATGAGCGTGCATCAGGCCAAAAAATGAATTTTGCGAAGTCTGCAGCGAGCTTTAGTCCTAAAACAGATCCAATCATGAAGTGCCTTATTTCTTCCATGCTGGGAGTACGTATTATGAATTGTCATACACGTTATCTGGGGTTGCCCACTATTACTGGACGGAGTAAACACCGTTTGTTTAATTATGTGAGGGACATGTTGTGGAATAAGCTTCATATGTGGAATGCTAAATTGTTGTCAACGGCAGGGAAAGAAGTTCTTATTAAGGCAGTGGCTCAGGCGCTCCCAACATACACAATGGGGGTGTTTCAACTGCCAAAAGGTTTATCTAAGGATTTATCTGCAATGGTGGCGAGATTTTGGTGGGGGAAGTCAGGAAAGCAGAGCATACATTGGAAGAGTTGGCAGAATCTGTGTCGGCCAAAATGCTTAGGAGGATTGGGGTTCAAAAATTTTGAGGCTTTCAACCAAGCCATGGTAGCCAAACAAGCATGGCGGTTGTTGGAGAACCCTTCCTCTTTGGTTGGTCGAATCCTTCGAGCTCGCTATTTTCCGAATGGTGATTTCCTTACAGCTGGGTATGGTCAGTCGCCTTCTTTAATCTGGCGCTCAATTCTATGGGGAGGACAAGTTATTGAACAGGGTCTTATTTGGCGCATTGGTGGTGGGACATCTGTGAGGATCTTTCATGATAAATGGATTCCAAAGCCTTATACTTTCTTGCCTCTATTAAATGGAGGTCTTTCTGTGGAGGCCAGAGTTCCTGATTTAATTACGACGTCGGGTGGGTGCAATAGGACTCTCCTGGATTCTTTTAGTGACGAGGACTGTTCGGCAATTTTGAGCATTCCATTGCCATCAGTTGGGCATCTTGAAGATAAGCATTTTTGGTTTTTCTCAAAAAATGGTAAATATTTTGTGAAAACTGGATATCGTCTTGCATTAAGACTTTGTGATAGAGAGGTCAATGGGGAGATTAGAGGTTCCAACTCTGGAACTCAGTGCACTTTTTGGAAAAAAACTTTGGCATTTGGAGGTTCCAAATAAGGTTAAAATCCTACTTTGGAGGGCAAGTTTAAATATTTTGCCTACAGCACTAAACCTTGTTCATAGGAAGGTACTAGTCTCAGCTTATTGTTCTGGTTGTGGGACGGCGACGGAGGATGTTATCCATGCTTTTTGGGGTTGTAAACGCAGCAGACGGTTTTGGGTGCTAACTTCCTTCAACATTGATTCAGTGGCTATACAAGGATCTTTTGCTGATTTCTTGGAAGTTATGTTTCATACTCTGTCAGACTGTGAATTGGAACGTTTTGTGTGTTGTTGTTGGAGAGTTTGGAAGCTCCGCAATGAGGTCCTCTACGGAAAGACCGTTGATGGGCTCTCTGAGATTGTTGGGGGGACCATGGAGTTTTTGGAGCAATTTAAAATTCATAATGCTCGCACCAAGCCACCAAGGGTGCCATATTTTATTAGGTGGATTAAACCTCACTCTTCTTCGTTGTTATTGAATTGCGATGGGGCGATTGGACAAGCTGGTTGTAATAGAGGGGTGGGTGGTGTTTTAAGAGACTCTGTAGGTAACTTCATTTGGGGGTATGCGGATCAAGGTCCGGCAGGTTTGGATGTTGTGGCTACTGAATGTGCTGCTATACACATGGGATTACTGAAGGCTGCTGAGCTGGGAATCTCTGATTTTTTGGTAGCATTAGACTCGCAAGAAGTTGTGGCTTTACTGAAGGGAGGTGGGGAGCTATGGAGTAATCTGGATAACCTTGTGGATGACATTAGAAGGTTGCTAGTACATTTGTGTGTTGGTGATGTTTTTTTTCAGCCACGTCTGGGTAATCGGGTTGCTCACTCTTTGGCGCAGTTTGGGCTGCGAGAACAGCATCATTCTTTTTGGGTTGGTCTTGCTCCTGACTGGCTTGTATCACTGTTAGTAACAGACTTAGAGGGTGGGTAGTTGTTTTTAGTTATCGGTTTTGGATGCTGTGGTACTCTTTTTCCTTGACCGGATTTCCTCCATTGGGGGTTTTTATGGCAAGGTTTTAATGAGGCCACCTCTTGTTGCATCCATGTTTTGATTGCAATTTGTACGGTTGATGGTTGAAATGAAAGTTTATTATTCTTTGATAAATAAATAAAAAAAACACTAACCCCTACATGAAATATTAGAATGTATAGACTCCTGCTAGGCCACAGACATTCCCTCTTTCCATTTCAGGAAAAAAAAAAAAATTAAGGCATTCCCTTTCTATCTCTTGCGTGACAGCAAACCATCTTTTGTTTGAAAAAAAAAACATTTGCATTCACTCTCTTCCCTTAATTTTTTATGTTGAAATTTTGGGGATTATTTTTTAGGATTTATGAAGTATTAATTAGGGATTTACAATTTAGGTTTATCAATTAGGGATTTGCAATTGGGGCTTATCAGTTTATGAGTTGCAATTGATTTTGGTTTGTTGAATTATCAAATAGGATTTGAAATTGATTTTGGTGTTCTTGCTTGTGTGAATGATCAATTAGGAAATTTTGATAAATTGATTAGTTGATGAGACTATGAAACTCCTTTCTCTTCGCTCAACCTTAGATCCTCGTGATGCTTTCAAGCAATTTAACATTGGTGATATATGCACTCTTATGGAAATAATTTAGCCTTTAGATTTCACTATAACTGAGTTGCATGCTTTAAATAAGCAATTAGGATTTTATAAGATTGATATGGATCGCATCCTAGCCTTCAAGAATATTGATTCCATCCTGATATTACTGAGTTGTATGTTACTTCATATTGAAAGAAATTTGCTGATAATATAGATAATGAATCTATAATTAGTGATTTTAACGCTTTTAAGACTCGAATGGTGCAACTTATATAAGTGTAATTTGTATTTGTATTTTGTAGTTTGAGGGGTAAGGCTCATTATGTAAACCCCCCTCCCCCCATTTTTTTTGTTATTAATGAAATTCACTCGTGCTGTCGAGTTTTCAATAAATTTGTACGTAAGGTAAATTTAGCCCACTTTGTTTTGAAATCCTAAGTTCGTCCCTGGCTTGTGGTATAAGTGAAGTGATCGAAAGATGAACATCATTAGATAGGGAAATGGGTTTTGGGTAAGTAACATTCTCTGTTATTAGAATGTGAATAAATTTTGCGTCGTTTTTTATTTTGGGTAAGTTAATATTGTCTAACACACGAATGGTAATGCAAATGAACTTTGCCTTTTTCTTTATCTCTGGGCAATTGTTTGGGGTAAGTTCAAATCTTTACTTTTTAATATTTTGCACATACATTCGTAGGGGAATGCTAGTAACCTTCTCTTTTGAACCTTCTTCTTTATTCTCATGACATGTGGCACTTTATTTACACTCAAAACAATATAATTAATGCATTAGAAAAATTAACTTTTGTTTCCCAATTTACCCTTGATAAATATATTCTTCAATTAATCCATTTTTTTAACAAATAGAAAAATAAGACTAGACATTAATACTAGAATAAATTTTTTTCTTTTGACCCAGCAGCCCTCACTCCCTACCCTCGCTTACAGCAGCCACCACACCATTCTCTCTCCCCTTTCCTTGCCAATCCAACCCAGCCATCCGCTGCCACTACTCTCCCTTTCCTTTTCTCTCTCTCTCTCTCTCTCTCTCTCTCTCTCTCTCTCTCTCTAGCCAACAACCCTTCCCCCGCCGTTGATTTCCTTGGCTGCGTAACGAGCCGTAACCACCTCGCCTTGATTTTCGCCCTCCCCTCCACACATCGCGTTGATCTCCAACAGCAACCCCGTCGATCTTGACGACGAAGACGACTCCCACCCACGCCGATCTTCCCCCACCACCGCGGCGTCGATCCTTGCCACCCACTTCTTCTTCCCGTCCCCTGTGGTTGGGTTATGGGTTGTTTTTTCGATTTTCTCATATTTCCTTCTTAATGTGTTAATTATTCAATTTCTTAAAATTGATCTTTAAAAAAATGAAATTGGGTGTTTGTTAAACGATTCGAGATTTTTTATTAATTGGTTTTTGAAAAAAATATATATAATAAAACAATACACAAAAGATAATATATTTAATAAGGTTAAACTTGGAAAACAAAATGTAGCTTGTGTGATGCATTAGTGGTATTGTTTTGAAAGAAAGTAAAGTGTCACATGTCATGAAGAAAATGGAGAAGGTCCACAGGAGAAGGTTAGAGAGAAAGTTGCTAGCATTTCCCTACATTCGTATACCACTTGCCTTTCCAGGGGAGGAGTGCGGTGCAGTGGTTGGAGAACTTTCATACTATGGCACGACATCTCTGTTTTACTATCTTCATCCAATCACATTTCAGTATGTAGAATTATTATCATACATAATTGATTGGGGATAGCAAAACATTGTTATCTCACGCAGCAATTTCAATTGTACTTTTCTGTTCATTATTTGCATTTATAATATTTTCTCCTCTCCCAATGCAGCACAATAATATCAATTAAGTTGAAGAGTAAGAAAGTGGTCTCTAATTTTGTACAGTGAGAGTGGTCACACACATATTTGATATTGGAATTTGCTACGTATTTTGTAATTGTATTTGCTGATATGGCTACTCATACAAAGAACTCAAAAACCTTTGAAGAGACTGTTAATTTTCACTCAGCAAACGGGAATAGCTCATAATTTTGTTTCTTTTTCCCCTTAAAATGTATGGTGGCATGTCATTTTTCACCCTAAAAGAAAAGTAACTATATAATCGCAAAAGAATTAGACTTAAACTAGTTTGGCATGTTTTAGTTAGGTATTTTAATCTTCTTAATAAAAATTAGTTTTGTTCAGTTATTTGTTCCTTTATGATTAGTTTCTGATCCCAAAATTTCAAGGTCGGCCCTTTGAGTTTGGGTGCTCATTTTGAAGAATTTGAAATTAATTCATCCAACATAAACCCTAATTAAGGCAGAATCACTTTTTTTACCTCTGAAAATATGGGGTTGTCGTCTTTTTTGTTGATCTCTGAATTGAAACAATGTTGCATGTAGAGGTATTTCTTAAAAACTAGAGCGGCTATATTCTCATCCTCCATGACATGTATAAAGTTCTTCACAACATTAAAATGAGTATATAGGATGGCATTAGATGTAAAGTACATTCCACTTGTTTCCTTTACTAAAGAATACCACGTATGTAGAGGGCAGAAAAGATTCACATTTCTCTCCAAAATTTGTTAATAGTAATGACCCAATGGATTTCTGGTCCTGCAAGATAGGGAAGCCTCACAACTGCAACAAATAAAAACATTCGCCACCTGAAAAAAAAATAATAATAAAAAAAACGATTAATATTTGACAATGGCTAAAAAAACTAAATAAGCGGTACGACCTTATCAGTATATATTTCTTATCTAATGCTTGAAAACTTATGTCATAATTTGTGTAAAAAAGATGGTGCCACCCGCTATACCTCTGCAACATGATGAACAGGCCGAAGAAGAATTTGAACTTTTAGATTGACTTCTGTGTGCGTATTACACGTATATTCCCAACCCTAACTCTTTTGGATTTGTTTCCACCATCCATGATGGCCTGTTTGAGGACCAATAAAATAATAAGAAAGAGATGGAATAGTTCAATACAAACAATAATATTATGTATCTATAAGAAAGAGAATAAGGGACCAGAAATTTTACTTGTTCATTACAAAATTGAATGTTCCTTGTGCAGCACGTTCGAGAAGGAGTTCTCTTGCCTCGATTGCAACGCCTTCAGTCTATACAGAAAGAATTTGTTATTGCATCAATGGGCAGCTTTTAGGTTTCTAAACTACGTACTCAGCCCTTGTACATACCTCCTCTGGAAACCAAACCCCAGGCTTTGTGCTTCCCTCAAGAATTGCCAGAACAAATGCAGCTGTTGCATTTCCAACTGATCTGCAACACAAATTCTATTTCAGTCACATCTCATTCAAATCCTCCAGTACGTACTTTCACATACATATGTCCACGCCACAAATATCACATTCGATATCAACCTTGTAACATTTTACAGACATTTAAAAGAAAAGGGAATCGGGGTGTCCGTGATTGATTTTGGAAGGAAAAATAAACAAATAGACCTCTGGATAACTTAAAACTTACACGGAGAGTCTCTTGTGACTGAATATGCCAACTGTATTGCGCCCGTCAGAGCACTCCAAATCAACCTGCCGCCCCACCAAAAAGAAAAAGAATGAAGTGAAGTGAATGGCGATGACAAAGACGGTGTGAATTATTATTCTTTCCCTCATGTACTAGTAAAAAAGTTGAACAAGAAGTTGAAATAACTGAAGACTTGATTCAGTGTTTATATCCTCACCCTCATTGATACACGCTCTCCAGCAATACTATCAACTCGTCGGACTACGGGGTCAAACAGGTCAACCATCCGTTGGACTTTGCTTCTGTCTCTCAACAGCTCCTGAAAAGTTTATTCTAAATTACTTAGGCTTATTATACGGGCTAACAGTTAGTTACTCAAAATTAATGTGGGGTCATTTTGGTGAGAATTTGTTTCGTAATCCTCACTAATCCCTTTGAAATGCAGAATATTGGCAATAGTCAATCAAATCTCATCTCATTTCTTGTAAGGGTGAAAATTTAAATGCTAAGGCTAGAATTACAATTCTAGGTTATCAGAGGGGATGCATGAAATCCCAAATGTCATAGCGTACTGCTGGAAGAAGACTAGTCATGGCTGCCATTCCCCAATTCCAAAAGAAGGGTGACGTTCCAAATCGAGCACTGACAGTAGGTACTCCTAGGACCTCATGAGTACTTCTTACCTCCGGCAAATTCCTGAAAATAAGATTAGGTTTAGTACAACCCTTGTATTATAGCAGTTTCATACTTTATTAACTAAGCGGATAGGCAGAAACCAACTGGTTCATCTAAATGGAAATCATTAAGCTTCAAAAGAAGGAAAATAAGTCCCGATCGGACTTTTGGGAGTTGATTATGGTACATAAAACTTATGCTTCAAGTACTGCATGGCCAGTAACCCCTCGTGGACATAATTGACAAACTCAACCTAGCTATGAGGGAACTTATGAGACCATTATGGTACATAAAACTTATATTTGTCTCCCCTTCTTCCAATGACGAGAAAATAAAATTGAAACAAAACTTCAGATGAAACTTCTTGGATCGTGTTAATTATCTTTAGTGCAATTCCAGTATAGGGCTGTCAAACATGGTTACTGAAATATTACAATGAAAACAAGAAAGAACATAACTAGAAAACAAATTAGAAATGATACCAAAATATTTGATTGACAAGTTTCTAATGGGGTTTCCTTGCCCTTTCAGAAAATGTGTATGGGGGGAATTGTATACAACTGCATGAGACTTGTTGGGAACTTGGCATCATCTACATAATGACCCAATTGGTGATAGCCATAATGGTATTACAGGTTTGATTTGTATATAATTTAGGGAGTTTCACTAAAACACCCAAAATGGGGGCTGAAATTATAAAAAAACCCAACACCCAAAACACTTTATAAATACACCCAAAACTCATCATTACACATACTCAAAACCCATTTATAAACACACCCAAAAAATATACAATTGTTAATTGTGGGGTTGATTTTGGGTGTGTTTCTATGTTTAAATAGTATTTGGGTTTTTTTATAAATACATGTCTAGGATTGGGTTTATTTATAAATATCTCTAAATTTTATTGATCATATGACTTGGTGACTTCAAACTCATTCATAAAATTGTAGCTTACAGAACTTACAACAGATAAACATCTTTCTTTCCAATTCCTTTTCCAAAGTCAATCGTCAGCATTCCACTATATGGCTTTAGTTTGATCTTTTCTCCTGGTTGAGTAGCCCATTATTGGTGTTAGGCATGATATACGGAATTCAGGAGTCATCAAACACAATAGAAAAGGAGAAGAAGAAATTGTAGAACAGCGTTGAAACTAACCTTTATTAAATGCAACAACCTCCTCTCCGAGAAGCAAAAAACTAGTGGCTAAGATAGTTGGACCAGCCCCGCCAGTGC
This sequence comes from Prunus campanulata, assembly GCA_034190965.1. Lineage (NCBI taxonomy): Eukaryota > Viridiplantae > Streptophyta > Magnoliopsida > Rosales > Rosaceae > Prunus > Prunus campanulata. Next base: position 21,777,378 of record CM067211.1, read on the forward strand.
CTGCTGTGTAGTAGTAGAATCTGATGCGAAGAATGCACATATTTGTTAGGCACATAATTCATGATGACCCCATAGAGAAAAAGCACAAACATGCCACGTTATATGCGACTATGCATAAGATTGAATATGTTATCTCAATCAAGAAGCATTTCGAAATATCCCAAACATCCAATTTCAAGTTTGCTCAAATTTGAATAACAATAAAAAGACATGGAATGTGACTGGGGAAGACATTGACCACAGAGCTTGAGAAGTGTGGCCAAAAAACGGTTTATTTCGAATTAATATGAAAGATAATTTTAGTAGAAGACACCATTCAATGACAAAGAATCTCAACCAGAAGAAAAGTCCAATTTGATGCCAACTGATTGGAGATATACTGTAAATGTAAGTTTAAAACAATAAAAATTAAACAATTCTTGGACTTAAAAAAGGTAATGGGAATTGCTACCTTAGCCTTTCTGGTTTGCCTTTGCTTTCACTTCTTGCCGCACGAACTAGTTCTGCAGCCATCACTGTCATTATAACAGTAGGAGTCAGTATCTAGGAGACAAGGAATAGTAGATATGACCCCTTTTCACTTTCACACAAGAATACCATCTGACAACACCTCTAATTTATGAGTACTCCTATGATCTTCCATTGGTGTGTTTACAAAAAATTTGGTATGTTAACTGTGGAATAAAACCTTGGGCATCATGTATTCTTGTCCTTGAGATAATCCAAACCTCACATAGACAAACTCAAAAGTTAGGTTATTACATTAGGAGGTTTAGTTGTTAAATTATACATGTAAGGTACAACTCATCTGAATTCAAAAAACCCGCTACTTGGAGTATCTCAGCCCAGGCTTTTTAGGTCTATCTAGATCCAGAGGGTAACAAATCTCAGCTACGGACCCAAATAAAAAGGAGCTTGGTACTTGAGATTATTATTCACTTGCATTTTACTTAAAAGAAATTTATCTTTGAAATATTATCTGGGACAAACAACTCCTTTTGTTTCATTTTAAACACTGTTCAAATATATGCACAAGCAAGTGTACCAAACTTTGTGGACTACAGAACAAAATGTGCTGATGATACACCATTGCTCACTCCAGGATAAATTCCACCAGTTGTTATAGCTGGAACATTTGCAGCTAGCGCTCTACTGTTGAAAGATTTTGCACGCAGTGAGTAGGCTGTATCATCACAAACATCAACATAGGCTGTCTGTGGAGAGAAGAAACACATTACCAAAGTCATACATTTTATAGTAAAGTTAAGATATATTTTCCAACATAAACACGCACACACACAAACGAAACAAACATATGTCACTTATAATTAAAAACACACACAATTTTTCTTTTCTTGGGGGGTGGATACAATCTGTGGCCATAGTAACATTCCTCACCTTTGTCTGTAAGGCAGCTTCCAATACAGTACACTTCTCTGCTTGTTGGAATGGCCCTGCAGCATGAACTACAAGATCCACATCTGCAGAGAGAAGTCGCTTAAAAACAAATTTGATAATCACTGTTATGAAACTAAGACCACAAAATACTACATGGACATAAATTATGATCTCTATTATATGCAGTGTTCTCCCAAATGTGATATTGTAACAGAAATATTTCTGTTACAATATCACATTTGGGAGAACACTGCATATAAATGATGTTTCATAGTTCTCAAACCAAAAAGCAGAAAAACATAACAAAAAAAGTTACATAGGTCAAGCATAAATAGGCAAGAAATTACATATTTTGCCCCTTTTTTCTTTTTTCTTTAACCTAGGTGCAGAGATAGGTGCTTGTGATACATGGACTACAGAAGACTACCCAAAATTTTGCAAACGAAATTGGATTCAGTAATTCTTAAATTATAAAGAGCTAAATTTCATTGGTACTCTTGGTTCATACCAGGAGTACAAAGAAGACAATAAAATTCTAAAGAAATACTTAGAGTAACTCAAAATGAGAATGTATACACCTTTCTTATGGTTAATATTCCCTAAATAATGGGTAAAGAATCAGCCAAGTACAATACTGATACTTATTTGGTGAAACCATTCAATACCCCAGTATGGGAAGCCAACTGAAATTAAATCATAGTATTATGGAAAAAGAACTTAGAAGAATCATTCACCTTTCAGAGCTGCTTCCAATGATTTTACATTGTCAATATTTACTTCAGAGAACTCTGAGTTTCCCCCAAGTGTAGCCACCATATTAGCTCCTTTTTCCCTGTGATAGAATCATAATTCCAGAAATGTAGCATCTCAAATTGCCAGCATTCGTAATCAGATTTGACCAACGAGATGTGAAAAAGTAACAAATTTTCAAGAGTGTATTTTACCAGAAGATTAATATTGTTTAACTTTATGTCATCTAGCAATTGATCACTGATATTTACTTCTTGTGTACCACTAGAATTTGACATGCTAGGGTTCTCGACACTTGACTAAAAGTTGTTAGTCCAATCTGGTCTAGATGAGGCAATGTGGAACAGGCAAAAGAAGCCCTTTTATTCTTTGAGCAATTATTAATGTTGCGCAGTGGATTTTAGAGAGGTGTGATGGATGGCAGATAAAAATGGCCATTTTCAGAGATCTTTCTTGAAATATATGCAAGTTGTAGATACTTCCCTTATCAAGTTATCTAATTTTTACAAAGAATATCAATCCAAGATGAACTTCTTCCAAGGTGCTCTTATTATTATCCTTGTCCTCTATATGCCATTGTATTTCTAGTTTTACTTGTAGTTATATCAAACCCATAAATTGTTACAACTAAATAACTGAATCCTGCCATCATTGCCATTACATTGATTTCAACAGTTCAAAGTTTCACCAATTTTTACCAGCCAATAGATAACATCTTCTCAGGGAGACAAAAATACCAAGAAATTACAGTGCCATTACCATTACCTCAAATTTATAAAGAAAAATACCTCATACCCAACCGAATAAGTCATAAAACTACACACACACACATATATATATTTTATTTTATTTTTTATTTTTATTTTTTGGGTCTGTGTTGTGGTGCAACTTTGAAAATTCTAAAGCTAATATTTGTTTGCTTGATGAGAAAATGAGGAAAAGGAAGTTACAAGTTCCCATCAACACGTCTTATTACAAATTTCTATCTGAGATTGGAAAAAAAATCAAGTGGTTCTGCTAAAGATATTAATTTTAAACCATTATGGTTTTTCAAACAATTATCATTTTATTTTCTCCATCATGTTTTCTCGAAAACCAAACAAATATGAGACTGTAAGAGAGAGAACATGGTAAATTTGATTACCTGTTTCGACCGCCAACGAGAATTTGGAGGTCGGGGCAGAGCTTGGAGAGGGCAATGGCAGTGGACCCTCCTACCCGACCCGTTCCGCCCAGAACCAGCACCCGCGAGTTTCGGGTCTTCTCAGGGAGCTGAACCCTGCTCCCAATTTGGGCCTCTGCAGAACTACCACTAGGAGAAGAAGTGACCGCAGCAGTGACATTACAAAGGCTCACTCTGCTCTTCAAATGCATATACACTGAAGAAGCTCCCGCCATTATTCTCTCTCTACTCTATCACAACTCTCAAAATCCCCCTCACTCTGGCCTATCCTATAAGTTTTTATCGTTGGTGATGACGTGGCACTTTGTGTGCCTAATAATCTTAATTTGGTTTTTTTCATTGATATTTAAGTAGTTCTCTCTTCGTCCAAAAAAAAAAAAAAAGTAGTTCTCTCCATTTTATTACTCATGTGAATGCGAATTATATATATATATATACATAAATTCTCTTATGCGGATATCCGGACATTATTATCGTGCGGACGCCATGTATTGTGGTTACATTGGGAGGAAAGAAACTCTTTGGAGTTTTGAACTTGGGTGTCAAGCAGGGGAAGGGGGGGAGGCCACCACTATGGTACATGCTCTCGACAATTTGATATATTTTTTGTGCACTATTGTAGCGGTGTGATTTTGTTGTATATGGATTATCTCTTTATAAATCCTTGGTCGTAAACATGACTTTTATCAGAAATAGCCAAAATTTACCCCTCTGAATTCATAAATGTCAATTTTCATAAAAACTCTCAAATATAGCAAAAACCTCACTTAAATAGACTAAAATGCCCTCAAAATTAAAATCCTCATAAACCTAAAAGTCAAAACTCTTTCTTTTAATTACCAAAAAATAAAAATAAAAACTCTTTCTTCTGCGCATTGGTTCAAAGAGGGAGGGAGGGATGTAGTTGATTTTTTTTGTTGGTCTGTGTAGGGGTCTTTTTCTTCTGGCAGCTACAACTGGACTGGGCCACCGTAAGGAGCGATTTGGTGGAATTACCCCCTTATATCTGAGTTCAAAGATTAAGCCTCAAAGATGTCTCGAAAGGGTGATACGCCTTAGGAAACTCCTTGGTTACCTTCACCAATGAAAATAACGACAGATTATAGATAAATCTTCTAGCTTTGCATGAGAAGATTATGGCATGGGAGCAAAATTATCATGGGTTTAGCACTTGAGGAGAGAGAGTTGTGGGTTCCTATGAAGGACAAAGGTTCTAATGGAAGAAGAAAGGGTTTCTAAGGAGGTTTAATGAAGAGGGAGAAGGATGGTGAAGAGTTTTAGGTGACTTTCGCAGTTTCCGGCAGCTTGACAGTGACTCTGTCAAAGCTGTAGCAATCTGCCAAAGCAGGGGAGATGGGGGAAATGGGCAAGCAAAGCACGAAAATTTTTGGGTTTGTAAGTGAGAGAGAGAAAGCTTGCTCTCTGAAGGTTGTGGGTTGTGTTGTGTTGGGTAGAAGATGCCCTATTTATAGTTGCTGGGGTTTGTTCTTCTCCAAGAAACCCTAATGGTTTCTTCCCAATCTAGCTAAGCTTTCATCGTCCTTTCTTCACCTCTTTCTTGACTTACTTCATGGTGGCAAAGTCAGCTCTGCCCAATCCCACAAAATCAAAGATTTTTGGTGCTCCAAGCTTCTTCCAGCGGCTGCCTCAGAGAAGAGCTTCCATTTTTACTCATCTTCTTTCTCCTCTTTCTTCCCCTTTTCATGGCCAAATCTGACGAAGGAAAGAGAATAGGCATGCCTGCTGGTTTGAAAAGTGGCATCCTTCCCTGCGTGCCAATACCCTTTGGTCCTTCGAATGCTTTTGCTGGAAATTTGTTCTCCCATCATGTGCTGAAGCTTCCAGCAGCTCCGCATATATGGACACCTTTGCTCCTTTTCGTAGCTTTTGTTTTTACCCAAGTACTGAGGCTCCTGTTGACTTTTATGCTAATTGTATGGGCTTCTTGGGGCAACCATATTACTTGTCAAATAAATGGGCTAAGCTTATCAAATGTTGGGCCATCTTGGTTGTAATAATGGGTTATCTTTTGGTTGGAATATTTTAATTGGGGCAACGGGCTAATCTCTCTCTTGTGCTTACCCACATTTGGGCCTAAGAAATGGGCTTGAGTCCCAAGTCTCCCAAGCGACCCGGAACTTCCACTTCTCGGCCCATCAATGGGCCTCATGATAATTTATCACCATCCATGCCACAACCCACTCAAGTAAGCCCCGAGCATTCGAGTGGCTTGGGCCCACTTAAGCTTGTAGTGCGATTGAGTGTGAAATAATAATTTCCCGCTTGGCATGACATGTCGCTTGGCATGGCATGTCGTTTGGCATGCTTTTAATTATGATGCTTGATAGGATAATTGGCATGGATTTGCATAGCTAAATGCATCTTTATAATTTTAATATCAATTTATAGCATGACAGATTTTTATTTGGCGTGGCATGCAGGGTGTGGCTTGTGCATGGCAGACTTTCGTGTACTCCAAATTGGGTCTTTTTCCAATAATATATCATTTTGGGCTATGAATTTATTCATGCCCAACCATGGATTTTTTGGGCCTCAACAGTCTGACTTCTCTTTACTAATAAGAATATATAAGTTGGGCAAGGAAGAAGCTTAGAATGATGAGAGGAGGGGGAGTTGCGTCTGGTAGGGGTGGGCACGGTACGGTATGGTACGGTATTGAGCCCGTACTGCTACCGATACCGGAAATTTAAATCAGTATGGTACGGTATGAGATTATTGTTTGTTAAAATTGGTACCGTACCAAATTGGTATCGGTACAGTATCGGTACCATTTCGGTACCAAAATGACACAACTAAAAAACCAATTCAATATTCAATATCCATCAACATATTCAATATCCAAATCAACCAAATCAATATTTATCCATCAACAAATTCATCAAATCCAAATGGTTAAAACTCATGCCTTATGGCTTACAAACCAAAATAGTTAAAATTATGGAGGAGAGTGAGGGTTTGGCTTTGGCGTTTGAGAGGCAAGTGAGAGACATCGAGAGAATGAAAATAAATAAATTATATTTCAGTACTATTCAGTACGGTACGGTATTGACCGGTACCAAATACTTGATACCGCTACCATACCATACTCTATTGGTACGGTACGGTACGGTACTGAATATCTCCCCATCCCAAATGAAACGGTATGAAATCGGTATGGTACTGTTCGATTAGGGTACGGTTTCAGTATTTCGGTTTTAGATGCCCACCCCTAGCGTCTGGTGATTAATAATGAATATTTAACAACAGAACCAGATAAAATTCCGAAGTATTATAATAATAGGAAAACAATTGACCAAATTAATTTTGAGTAGCAGAAGTGTGGCAAGCTTATGTATTTTTTGGCGGACAAAGTGTGGTAAGCTATATGGAAAGTTTAAAGCTTATGTTTGATTTGCATGCTTATATGTTGGTTACTGCAAAAATAGTCTGCAGTAGTTAGTAATATTATCATGTATATTTCAATTCCTAGTTCCAATCATGTTAAAGAAACAAAGAAGGAAAAACACAGAAAGGGAAGAACTGGTTTTGTTTTTAGGTTTTTATCTGGGTTTTAAATTTAAGGGCATTTAAGTTTTTTATTTTAAATTGCATTTTTTGTTTTTTATTTTTAAAGTTTTATAAAAGCTGACATTTATAAATTTAAGGGGTAAATTTGGGCTATTTATGATAAAAACTCGGTAAACATCTTTATGTTGCAAATGTAGGTTATGCCAATTGGCCAATACAGTAAACCTGCCCATTTGTACCAAAGTTTAAACCCTCCTGCCCTCTTGTACATTAGATTAATTTAGATTATCTCTTGTATCAAAAAAAAAAATTTAAACATCTTTTTTGTTTTTCCCACCAAAAAAAAAAATAGATTTGTGTCTATGTATTGAAGGGAAATTGTACTAGGTGCTTACTTATGTTGGCCTCCTTGTAGTAGTGTGACTGACTTTGTTATTAGTTGATGGGAGATTCTCCAATAAGTATTTTATGTTAAGGATTGGTTACTTACTTATAATCTTGGTCATTGAATTGCATTCATTAAATGTGTTGATAGTCTCTTAGATACAATCCAATAGACGAGATTAAAAGTATGTAACCAGGTACAAGCTCAACCATGTCTAAGTATGGCTGGAGCCCAACCCAAAATTTTGAGAAAATTTCACTACCCAGCTGTCCAAAAAAATATATAGCCCAGCCAATACTTATATAGGCAAGCCCAATCATAAATTGCTTGGAAAACTTTTGATACTCATATAAGCCAGCCCAAATCTCTACCCAATCAACTATGTCTCCAACAAAATTTTTTTAAAATTCAAAAATCTAGAACCAGCTGGTGCGAGCCTACCCCCGAATTCTTCTTTTTTCGTTTAATTTTCTTTTTCTTTCTCTTCTCAACCTCCTCCTCGACTCCTTTTTTCTTCTTATAATTTATTTCTAAGATTGTTTTATGTATAATTGGGAAAGTATGTTGTTCTTGAGAATATAGTTGAAGATGTAGAAGTAAATTATTCAGTTGTACATATTGCTAGGTAAACATCGTAATCCTATTGTTTACCATTTTGGACAGAACGGATCGAAAACAGGCCTTCTTTAAAAAAAGACTCCAGCTATTAACTTGAAAAGACTCCAGCTAGGCATTCTTTAAAAAGCCCAAATAGACAAAGACTAGTCGAGCCAAATCAAGAATATCCGAACGCAACTAGAAAGAAGCATTTTATGGAGGAGAAAAGTGAAGTTTTTCTCTCCTTTTCAACGAAATATCACTCATTTGACCAAAATAAAAATAAAAATAATCTTTCATTGGACAGTTTTTCTTTTTCGAATTTGGTGAGGTGAAATTGATGCTTTGGGTTTGTTTATTACAACACTTTTTTGGCCATTAATTAAAATATAATTAAAAGTCTTTACTACTAATTAAATTCATTAAAATAATAGCAATCTCAGGTAATTCGACCCATTACATGAATCATATCAGTATATCTTTCTCTCTCCACACTATTATGGTCAATTTGGCAATATTTTTTCATGATTAATCCTATTGTTTAATTTTCCATTATCATGATTGAGAGTTTGGTCCCTATTAGTGTATGATTAACCATGTCAACATTCTAGCTTTGTTAGTGGGTTGTCAGTGTGTACAATTTTATAGTTTTAATATGTAATGTATGTGTGTTTTATGCATACACATACATTGTAACCATAAAGAGATCACGCACTCATACATCAAATACAAAATGGAATACTACCTCCCGAGTATCTACGCATCATTCTTCCTATCTCTCTCGTCATGTGAATTGTGTGTATACACCCGTTTCAGCTACATTTTTCTCACATAAAAAACCAATGGGCTTCGGCTCTGGTGCTACTGGGCTTTACCTTAAATGGTATGTGTTAAGCAATAATGGTTGGGCCTTATGACTAGGTAGGTGGTGAAGTGAATGAATGGCTTTTTGCAATGTGAATATACTTGGAGAAAATTTCTCTCTCCTCTTCTAAGTTGGTGCAGCTTCTAGTGATATATCCAGTCCGTACATACATGGCTTGAGAGTCGGTAAGACGAGTACCTACCAGTGTTTTTAATGTGAAATCTACCAAAAATCTGGCTTTTAATTAAAAGGCCCTCTGGGAGATCAAAATATCTATGTGGCTTGGCTTGTCTTCTTTGTAAAAGGACAACTACTGATTGATAATGATTAGGGGGTCAAGGGCATATGACAACGATGCTGCCTACCGTTTCTAGCTAGTACCGTTGTCTACAACAATAAGGTTCCAATCAAAACTAGCGTTAGATTTTTATTTTTTGAGATATTAGCGTTAGATTTATTAGAGGAGGGAGCAAGCAACTAGTGAAGATGAAAGCATACCAATGCACGCACGCGTGGGTTAGGTCAGTGTGTGCCTGCCCCCTTACACCAAAGTTTGAGTCCTCATTCTCGTATATTGGGTTAAGTTTGAGTAATTTAGAGTGTAATTTGTATTCAAAAGAAAAATACCAATTAATCTTGGAAAACAAAAGTTCCAAAACCCTTACAAGGGAGACAAAGTATGTGCGTTGTTAATTTTCTTTTATAACCAAAAAATTGCATGGATTATCCGTTTGGTGTGGGTCATATGTCGTTGTTACTCACATGGTTAAAAAAAACTTACAATAATATAAGTTTTTAAAAAAAATCATAAATAGTCCATGAGGTTTGCGAAATTATCACTTTTCGTCCTTCATGTTTTTTTGTGACATTAATGGTCCTTAAGGTTACTCTTTCTGCATCAAATTGATCCCTGATGTTAGTTTCTATCCAATTTTCTGTAAAATTGCTTACGTGGTATAGACTCCACATATCCAATGAGATAAACTACGCATGGATTTAAATGAAATATAATATATTTTAAATATTTTAATACTTAAAATCCATAAATAAATAAAAACAAAAATAAGTTTTAATAAACAGATTAAAACTTAAAAAAAGAAAAAAAGAAACATGCAACCTTCCTCTCCCCTCTCCCCTCTCCCCTCTCCCCTCTCCATCTCCTCCTTTTCCTCTCCCCTCTCCCCTCTCCTCTCTCCTTGTCCCTCTCCCTCTCTCTGTTAATCATCACTGCTCGCTTATTTTCAAATTAACAAAAAACCCAAAAATTATTATTATTAATGGAAGAGAATAAAAATTGTACCAGGAGATAGGTAGCAAAAAAGCAAGCACGGTGTTGTTTAATACTGGTGATTTTTAATATATGCTTCGGAAACTCGAACATCCCCAACCAATCGAAATTTATAGGGCGTTCACCATAAGAAGCAAAAAATTAATTCACCACCTTAATTGCTTCTGATTAATTGAAATTGGGTCGAGGGGGCTGTGTGAAAGTTGGGTGAGAGAGAGAGAGAGAGAGAGAGAGATTTGTTAAATTTCAGAGAGACGGATCATTGGTCTGCTACTAACAACACTGATTTTGTTTCCAACTTAATCACTATAAAGCCCAATAGGCGTGAGATTTTATCACAAAAGGCCTCGATGTTATTAGTAATATAACCATTAATTATATTTTGTATTTTATTTAGTCAAGTTTTGAGGTGGGACTCATATTATTCAACATGTCCCCTCATGTGGGACCACCACATAGTAGGCTACACGTGGAGCCAAGTCCACATCGAAGTCAAACATTCAAACCCAACACGTAAACACCATGTATTAAGTAAGGAGAAACATTCAAGCCCAACATTCAACACCACATGTTGGGTAAGGGGTAAGGTAAAGGCCCCGTAATTCATGCCCAATCAATCAACCCACTCTGATACCATGTTAAATTCAAAGAAATACTAACAACACCGATATTGTCCCTAACTTAACCACCTACAAAGTCTAGTAGGTGTGAGATTTTATCACAAAATGCCTTGATGATATTAGTAGTGGAACTATTCATTATATTTTGTATTTTATTTAGTCAAAGTTTCCGATTCAACAAGATTAGAGGGGGAGGGAGGAGGTGCATATATATTTTTAGTTTCAAAATTTTATTATAGAGTTTAAATTTTAAATTATTTAAAAATAAATATGGTGGGGTCCATATGTCATTATCTCATTAGATATGTGGGGTCCACATACGTGCCACGTAAGCAATTTAACATAAATTGGACGGAAGCTAACGATAGGATCAATTTGATGTACAAAGAGTATCCTTAAGGGCTATTAATGTCACAAAAAATATATATATATATATTAAGGAAAGGAGGTGATAATTTTGCAAACCTCAGGGACCATTTACAATAAAAAGCCATAATATAATACCCTAATGGCTACATTTGTCACCAATCTCAGTCCAAATCAAAATTTCCATCCAAATTCCGACAAGGGAAATTTTTATTACCAGCTCTAGTAACCCCCCCTAAATTTTTTAATATGAAAACACCTGTATTTTCAACTGAAAGGTTTCTGTTCTATTTCCTATGTTGGTTTCATAGAATATTATGCCATGGTTGTTAGGAGTTCGTTGTTTGTTGTATGATATACTAATTAAACCCTTCTTACTTCGAACATTTTGGAAGAGGTCGTGTTAATTTACACATTTTGAGGACCTAATTGTAAATGCACAAGCGTTTGGCAGTTACTATGACAACAGTTAGTATGGGTTGTGATATATAATTCGTTTTTAACTGTCAATTGTGATTTTAATATGAGCAAAGCCATCAGAAGCCGTTGATGCAAAGTATAGAAGTTGGTTAAAAGTCAAGTGATCGTCTCGCAGAAGAATACAACTACATTTCAAACTAGCAAAAAATAGAAAACTTGTTTTTCCCTATAAATATAGTTGAGGGGGTACGTATGGTTTCAAACAAAAAAGTGCTTCGATCTTCTGCAATGGCTACCACCCAAGAAAACATCTATGTCATGCTCATCATCAGCTCCTTGTCTCTTTTTCTTCATCAACATTCATGCAGTGCACACTCGCTTATGCAATGCAGATTGAATGGAATATATCAACTGGGTGACTCGATTTCGGATACCGGAAATTTGGCTCGTTTAGCCCCTTCTATGACCTGCAATAAGCCCCCTTTTGGGCAAAGTTTCTTCAAAGCAACAGGCAGATGCTCTAATGGAATGCTCATAATTGATTACGTTGGTAAGTTTGCCCCGAATTCCTGTTTCGAATTTCGCAGTTTGTGTTCCACAACGAACTGCGAAATTCGAAACCCCGAGATCCAACTTCACAAGAAGGAAGAGAGTTGGACACATTATCTTTTACCTAATCCATTAAACCTTGTTTACTTTTCACAGCGCAAGCAGCTGGTCTTCCCTTTCTTGAACCCTATATGAAGAAAGAAGCCACTCGCCGTAGTGGAGTGAATTTTGCCACGGCTGGGGCTACTGCTTTGCCTTCGAATGTTCGTGTACATTCCTTGAGTGAACAACTAGTTTGGTTGTCCACATATTTCAATCGAAGCAATGCAGGTTTGTCTTCCATATATGTATAATTTAATTTTTAATTATACATATACACAAAATTATTTTTATAGCTATACTTAAAATGTATTTTTGGTCATGTTTGTAGATCGTTTCAAGAAGCTTGAGAGGGCTTTGTTCATAGTGGGAGAAATTGGACTAAATGACTACATTGCTTCCCTGAATGTGAAAAGTATTGAGGACATAAGGCATAACATGGTTCCAGAAATAGTCCAAGCCACCATGGATGCTGTTAAAGTAAGTTTCCTTGCCACCATTTAATTCCCTTCTTCTGATTGTTATTTTAAATTTTATCCTGATGATTATTAAAAAATTTATTTGGTCTCCTACTGTTCGTTTTTATATTGGAAAGGTTTCGTGGACAAAATTATGAAGACCAGATTTATAGATCACATTATAAACCACATCTCTATTATAATTCTTAGATTAAAAATGCGATATATCGTCTATAACTTTACTATTTGCCGTATATAAATGTAGTCCATGTAGCAATACTCATATTCCATTTTGTGATGATTTGAGTTCTAATTATACGATCTTATATCTTCCAGATGGTCATCGGTTATGGTGCTAGGGCAGTGGTAGTCCCAGGACAATCCCCAATGGGGTGTTTGCCAATGCTCCTTTCGCGTTTACGCACTAATGATACAGCATCGTATGATGAGTTTCAATGCCTAATGGGGTTGAATAGAATTTCGAAGTCTCACAATCACCTTCTGAAACAAGCCATTGAAGCCTTGAAAAATGAGTACCCCAATGTTTCCTTCATATACAGTGATTATTACAATGCTTTCACATGGTTACTTCGTAATGCACATCAGCTAGGTAAGTGTCTTTTATTATGCAAATTCTGAAAATTTGAAGGATTATATATCAATGATTCAATCATATTATTCATATCGTATTTACTGACCATTTTGCGGACCAACCTTTCTAATAAAGGTAGACCCCACTAATATATGCAAGACTCGCCTATATTAGAAAGGTGATCAACAATGCAATAGCTCATTATATTATGTATATTTGGTGAAGATATATATATATATCGTTAATTAATGTAAAATCTCTATATAAATAAATTAGGGTTTGATGCTATGGACAAGTCATGTTGCGGTGGTGAGGACAGAGCATGTGGAGCTCCTAATGCACCTGTTTGTGGTAATCCGGATAGGAGAATTAGTTGGGATGGTGTTCATATGACGCAAAAGGCTAACAAGTACATGGCACAATGGGTCATCCGAGACATCTTCTCCAACCTTAATTGCACAACATTTGATTTCAAATTATTTCTTAAGCATAAAAGTATTGGTACGTACCATTGAATACACTGGGAAAAGGTTTCTGCGCCTCCTATCTTTTTCAGGCCGTTGGATAAAAGATTCATAGATCAAAAAATCTGGTGGATCAAGACAATTATCAAAGCCCAACTAAGGTCATGCATGCCAATTATTTTCGAAGGGGCCAATGCTTTAAATGTTTTATATAGTCTCCAAGAGAAGGAAGAGTGTCTAGATTCCGATGATTAATGAGGCAAAGGATCTTCTGAATATTTTTAACCAAATTACATGCCCGACTGTAGATATGGGATTAGTCAATCTGACTAGAATGGATGTGCTCCCCATTCTACACCCGAGTTCGAATTCCTTCTCATAATTTAAATTAAATTAAAGTAGAATATCGTTTATATCAAAAAATATTACATGCCTAGCAGCTCAAGTATAAACATAGCCAACTTATGAGCATCGGGAGCTAGTTTGGCTATGCCTCTTTTTTCACCTACGCTCTCTTCTTAGCCACAGTTCTCAACTTTAGTTTTTCTCTTTGCAAAGTTTTTAGAGCTACTCAAATTGTAGTTTCTTAGTTCTTAATTATGTTCATTTCAAATTTCTGATGTATTAGCTCTCCTTCTTGATAGTTGAACTTCCCTAGAATGGCCAACCGATCTGTTTCTTGGTACTCAAACATCACAGCAGGATTGAAATACCTTAACAATCCTGTAAGCAAAAATTCCAGAATATGGAGCAGAATAAATTCAAATAAAAACCGCAAACAATTGCACAAGGGACACACGATATGTTGACGCAGTAAAAAACCTCAAGATGAGGAAAACAACTGCGGGCACTATGCCGGAGAACAAATCACTATGAGAAAGAATACAAAAAGGTCTTACAAGTCTCAACTCACAAGACTAACACTCACAAGGCAGACTTGCCTACTCGCCTTTGCAACTCAACCCAATCAGCGATCTTGTCTTCCTTCGTCAACAAGAGATGGCACAACTCTGGTCTCGGCTGAACGTGTCGACATCCAACTTTACGCAACGACAGAAATTATTCGTTGCGCAAGTGTTTGGTGCTAAATAAAATAAACCCGCGTTTTTCTTACACGATGATAGCGTGTATTGTCGCGTTAAGTGTTCTTTCGCGACGACAGATGTCGTCGCGCAAGTGTTTGGCACCAAATAAAATAGCCCCGCGTTTTTCTTGCTAACTTTACGTGACGATAACGCGTATTGTCATGCTAAGTGTTCTGTGGCGACGATAGATGTTGTCGTGCAAGTTTTTGCCACCAAATAAAATAGCCCCACGTTTTTCTTGCTAACTTTACGCGACGATAACGCTTATGAGTGTTATTTCGCGACAACAAGTTTCGTCGCGCAAGTTTAGAAATATAAAATTATCATCCGCGATAGTTTGAGCTACGAATGAGTTTTTGCGTCGTGCAAGTGTTTCTTGCGCAACGAATTTTTATTTTTCGCGCAAATCATAAAACGTAGTAGTGATGTGTACTTTTAATTACACTATGTTGAGAAAATAAAAATAAAAAGAGACCAATCAAGGGGTTTTTTTTTTTACACAAGCAATAATACTATTATAAATTAATCTAATTTACGAAAAATAGAATACGAAACTCACTTTATGACTAGCGAGCTTAACCCGCATTTGCGCACAAATCCAAGTTGGTGGATGTACAAAAGGGTAGGACATTGATCCAACGACAAAATGGAGATAAAATGAGGAGTGTCAAAAAAGTAGGCTACCGAATTTTGTGTTCAAAAGGAGAGGAGAAGAAAAACGAGAGAGGGAAAGCAAAGCAAAATTTGAAAACCCTAATATCTGGCTATTCATGTAAAATGAGAAAGCGTTTGGGTTTTGGGTTGGTGGAAAACGCAAATGCAGAGGTCACAACAATTCTATTAAAGTCACGAGTGGAATAGAATCAGGTCGATTCACCTCTCAACATGTTCAAGTCTTTGGGATGGGGCCCATAAATATATTTCATCTTTCTGGCACCGCTCATAGAGATGGAGCTGAAAGCGACGTCGCATTGCATGCCAAAATACAGCTCTTCCTCCTACCACACTCTGTGCGTCTTGAATTGATTTATGAATGGAAGGAAGGAGAGGAAGAAGCTTGACCAAGTGAGAAGTGATGAAAGCCAAAATGATGGAAACAACTGGAATTTTTAATCCCTTGGGACATTAATATCTCCATAGATACTCAGATATTAAATTTGCACTTTTGGTCGGTTGGTTGTTCATCTACTTTTTAGTACCTCTTACCTCGAATTCCTTATCCTTTTTTATCTCTTTTCACTTGAAATAAAAGAAAGATGCTACGGCCGTAGATTAGGCCAGTTGGTTAGATCAATCAGTCCACTCTTTTTTTATTCAAGTTTGAATTCCCTTCTTCGTAGATTAGATTAATTTAAAGTAATTTAGACTATCACCTACATTAAAAAGAAAAGCAAAAAGGTTTACAACTTTTTATTTTCTTTGGTAACAGAACATTGCTGCTGACCATATGGCACATACGGGTCAAAGTTTCAATTTGGGTTATCATGTTGTTTTCTTTTTGGTTTTTACTTGGGCTTCGGCCCTCCTTGTAACCAAAAAAGGGTCTAGTTTTTTATTTTTCTTCTTCAACAACCGCCCATATTTTTATGTGTTTTTTTTTTAAAATAATATGTTTTATTATTATTATTATTATTATTATTTTCTGATTTGGCTTTCTCTTTATTCATACTAGCCCCTTAGCACATGCTCATGCATGTGTCAATTGGTTTTTTTTTTATTAGAATTAAGAAAAGTTAACGTGGGTAGTTATGTTCCAAAAAAGTATGACCTATTATTTGATTTTGTTTTTATTTTTATTTTTATAATATATAAAAAATGTGAATTTACTATATTATCCTCATTTAATTAATAATTTCAATTCTTAATGTTTAAATTAACCAATGACATTTTCTGATATTTTGAATGTTTCACCTTTCTCTGCCTTTTGCTTTATATATATATAGATAGATAATTATAATCAGTAACAAATTCGAAGAGAAAGAGGCATGCGCGGTGACTCAAGATATGATGAATTACAATTTATTTGTCTAATTGATAATTTGATATGCAATTTTTTCACTATTAAATGTTGCATAAGCCGACCATGCACTATAGAGGGATAAATACCACACGCCATTAAATGTTGGGTTACTATTATGCAGGAAAACAAGTTTCTGACCAAAAAAAATTCAGAATTACTTCATGATCCGTGTCGTCTTTAATTCAATGGTGATGACTTTAAGCATGTGGTAATTCTCTTTTGGCGAAAAGAATGCGAGTGCGATTTGTTGCTAGCAAAAAAGGAAAAAACAATTGGAGAAAGAAAGAGATAAAAGTGTCTAATCAAGGCATGTCACATTGGTTCGTCATCAGTTTATGTCACTGCTTACCATATCATACTGTCTGATTGGGCACAGGCAAAGTCAGCAGAGATGCTCCAACTAATCTGATATAAGCTACCCAAATCTTTCTAAATATCCATGAAAATCGCACTTCAAGAGCTTTTTGTTAGTGCATTATTACACCTCATTTTCATGTTGTTGCCATCATGATAATGACAAGCTCTAAATTGTCCAATATCCCCATGAACAATCATGGTGGTTGAATTTAACACCTCATTTTATTTTATTTTTTCAGCCAATTTATCCTTTAGACTCAATTTAAATCACAAACTCTCGTAAAAAAGACACGTATGTGTGAAACCCTGTATTTTTTTTAAAAAAGTATATATATATTAATATTTTGGAAATTAAATTTTTTTAAAAGTTATTAGTTTGCATACTATATAATTATATTATTTCTTTTATTTCTTTTACATAGCAATTCATGTGATATTTGTAATCAAATGAATCTTATTGCATAGCTTTCATTACATTAATTCATTTCAACCCAATTTTATATAGTTTAAACCCTAATTACTTTTGAGTGGGCATTCGGAATCGCAGTGGTAAAATGCATAGTATGGGACATGCAGATTTGCTTGCCCTATTATATAGATTAACGGGTGGGTAGAATTGAAGCTCATTCATGCATTATTATCTTTTATTTGTTATGTGATTGCATATCACTTAATTTAGTTATATCAATTTACTATAGTAAGGTTTATGCCCCTACTGAGTTGTGGTTTTGCTCACCCCTTTATAGATTTTGTAGGTTTAAAACCCAAAAGACAGATGGTAGGCGAGCCAAGGTTGAATTGGATGAGAGTGATAGAATTTTATTTATTTCTTGTACTCTTGTAAGATTTTGGAGCTATTTTATAAGAGAGGTTTATTTTAAATCCCTATTTTGACCCTTTTTATATTACCTTTTATTCTCACGCATTGAGTGCTGGAATTTTATCCGGATAAGGGGTGTGAACATACGCGTCATATCTTAAGAGGGCAATTTGATCTTTCAACTTTTTCTTACCTCCACTAATGTCCCTCCATTAATTCCCACCAAATCAAACTCATTTATCACACAATTGAACCCCAAGTTCTTTGCAGGAATTAATGGAGAGAGACATTAGGGATTGTGAGGAAAAGAGGTAAGGAATAGTTGGAGGATCATCATGACCTCTTAAAATAGGAGACTTGGCATTCACGTGTCTTTTCTTATGGTAATTTGGATGAAATTGTCTGGAAACTAATGAAATGTGCTAAATTGGCAATTTAAATTGAGTCTTAGGGATAAATTAGCTGAAAATATAATCTAGGGTTTTAAAATCAACTATATTGATTGTTCAATGAGGTATTCAGCAGTTTACCCTGTAATCATGGCAAGTCGCCTCACTCTTCACCAGCATAAGAACCTTATGGTTCTAATATAGGCACCTAAAGATATTTTGTGATTAGGTTCAAAAGGGCAAACGAAAATCCTCTTAAGAAACTATAAAAAAAAAAAAAAATGTTGTAAATGCATGAGTTGGTGGATAACCACCATACCTCTCAGTATTCCACCGTTGGATTTTATGTAACCTATGCACTAGTATTTGTAATTAGTGCTTGTAACCTATAGGTATATTGTAAATGGTGGTATTCAATTTCCTATCTTGTAAGCTTATAAATAGGTGGTTCTACCAAAGATTAAGGGAAGAATAAACATGGTGAAACTTTATCCTTAGCATATCATTTCTCTCTATATTTTCTCCATCTAGTTTTATAACAAAGACGTGGATTTATAGCATTAATGCTTTTGAAAATAATCAACCAATAATGAGAACACCATTTTTTTTTGGGGTTGAAAGAAACTTCTCATTGAAACCCAAAGAAAAGTTTGTTACAGAATCTTTTAGTGAGTAAAAACAAAGTAGAGAGAGACGACAAAAAATAAGTGTTTTTTTTTTTTAAGAAATAACCATTTCACTTTCCCCTCTTTCTTTAAATTTTTTATTTCATTAAATTGATTTTTATTTCTAAATCAGCAAAATCAGAAATGATACTTGAAAATCAGATTTCAAGAAGAATATTTCGTTATATTATTGCAATGAATATGTAGGTACATATATAGTGATGGATCAATAGTATAGATCCTACAATCAAGCTATTACTCTAATTACACACCTAATGTCCAGTTACACTATCTCTAGATTAGGAAAAAAATCACAAAGATAATTACAATGAATTGTTGACTATCAACCCAATATATCAACACTCTCCATCAAGTTAGTGCATAAATGTTACACATGCCCAACTTGCCCAAAAACTTTAAGAACACCTCATTTGAAACCGCTTTGATGAGGATATTGGCCAACTGATCCTTTGATCGAATCTTATGCAACTCCACAATTTTCTCGTCCAACTTCTCCTTGATGAAGAATTTGTCTACTTTCACGTGCTTTGTACGATCATGTTGAACCGGCTTATGGGCAATATCACATGTTGTTTTACTATCACAACATAATCAAATTAGTTGCCTAGGCGAATATCCCAAATCCCGTAAGAGTAGTCTTGGCCATAATACTTCACAAACTCCAAGTGTCATATCTCTATATTCAACTTCTGCACTTGAACGTGCAACAAGATTCTATTTTTTGCTTCTCCATGTAATGAGATTACCACCTACGAAGGTGAAGTAACCTAAAGTAGATCGTTTTTCGATTTCTCATTGAGAAACTCGCACCAGCACATAAAAGTGTAGGGGTGGGCACGGTACGGTATTGGGCTCATACCGCTACCGATACCGAAAATTAAAACTGGTATGGTACAATATGGGATTATCGTTTGCCAAAATTGGTACCATACCGTACCATGCCAAATCGGTATCGGTACCAAAATGAAACAACTAAAAAATGAACTAATTCAATAGTTAAAATGGTTAAAACTCATGCCTTATGGCTTACAAACCAAAATAGTTAAAATTATGCCTTATGGCTTACAAAATTACAAACACAATCCATACATAAATGACAAAAACAGAAAGATTAAATTACAACATTTTCTCTTTTGTCTCAAAAGGACAGAACTACACAGATTCACTTGTCAAATCTTACAGTCTAACTAATGATATAATAAACGCAATCAACCACCATATTGGTAGTTTGATCCCTTTTCCAATTTATAGCTGGGTCAAACATATCAATCAAGATTCACTAAACATCTATTGTGGTTTGTTCAAGACTCATAATTTGTTAAACCCAATTCCAGAACATCTATTCCTACAAAAATAAAACACAAAATAAACAACTGGCCTTGAGCAGAAAAAAAAGTTTTAGCATTTCAATCTAGAGAAACACACCAAATCATAAATCACAACTGCACAAGCGCCTAATCATAACATATTTGAAACCAAATTGATCAAAGCAATATCCAATAGATCTAGATGTGTTAGGATCAACTCTACACCTCAAAAAATCATCCAAAAGAAATGAAAAGGGTCATTCGGTACGGTACGGTATTGATCGGTACCAAATACTTGATACCGCTACCATACCATACTCTATTGGTACGGTACGGTACGGTACTGATTATCTCCTCATCCCAAAAGAAACGGTATGAAATCGGTATGGTACGGTATGGTTAGTGTACGGTTTCGGTATTTCGGTTTAGATGCCCACCCCTATAGAAGTGGAATATACAAGACATTGAAAAGAACTAATCTAAGTCATTTCTCCACTTGGAGCACAGTAACTTGATTAGAAGTTAAGATTATTAATCGCAAATCACTAAAAAAAAAGGATAATATATTAATTGATCTCTTTTTATTGGGTATAGCAAAGTTCCAATTGTGGCACGCCTATCAAACAAAATAGTTGGATCATTCTGAGGCACGTTGCTTGGGCCCTAAGTAAATTCTACTTCCAACTTGATCCAATAAAGAAGAGGGCAGTTGTATTGTTCACAAAGTGTGCCTGGTCTCACTTCTCCTATTGGGGAGAACAACTTGCTAGAAACCCATGAGCTCCAACTCAACTAGCATTAATATATGAGTAGGGAAATGGTAGGTTGTGGGTTCAAGTCTTATTGTTCAAATGAACACTAAAGTATTTTATTGCACCTTTTCTCCTCCCTCACCTTTTTCACCTTTCTCACCTTTCTCGCATATCCTCTCATGGTTTTATTTTTTTTGGTCAGACATGTGACCATTACTTCATGATATGCCCACTAAGATGGAGTACTTGAAAGCTTTATTATAAACAACCAACAATAAGATAAGTGGCTTGGCTGGCTTTCTTTCAACTCCGTTGATTTTAATTATTTTATTTTATTTATAACCATCTCCAAATTAAAAAAAGATTATCAAATTAATTACATCCTCACAAAGTGATTTATATCTCAAAAAGAAAAGCACGCTATAAAAGTAGTGACGAATAAGAGACACATCGTCGTTGGCTAATAAGACTAGTTGGCCTTTCTGGATCATTCAAAATTTCAACTTGGTTTGTGTTGCCGTGTGATAAGAAGGTTTTCATTGGTCAAATCAGGTCAAACTTTTAGAATTAAAAAAATCAGAAATGAGGACGACAAATATACATGTGATTAGGCGTCATGTCAACAAACGATTAAATAATTTTAAATTAAACAAGGGATTGTTGAAGATTCTCGTTGCGTGCTTAACTTTACTTTTATGGCTGATTTTTATTTTTCCGATACAACCGGTATCTAATAGGGAAGGGAAATCGAACTTAGAATTTATGGTTGATTCACTCAGTCAAAACTTTACTACATGGTGGTCATATTATTATGTTGTGTGTAAGACTTATAATTAAGCACAGAAATTTTATGTTTCTTTTCTTTTTGGCAATTTTATTTGGTTGATCAAATAAATAATAAAGCTCTCTTTCGTTTGGGAGAAAAAAAAAGATCAAAGGAAATTTTATTTTTGTCAAATTTGTAGCTCTGTCAAATATATCTAAGGATTTGTGAGAACAATAACATACCAATCTAGAGGGTTCGATTGCAACTTTTTAATCTTGTTGATTGAAGTCCAAACTGAGAGTTGTAAAGACAAAAAAGTGTAACGTACTTAGCCTTTCTTTTTCAACTACGTTGCATGCAAAAGATTATGTTCTTTTTTTTCTTCTGCCAACGGAGTCTAGCCTAGTAAAAAAAAGAATTGACTTGCAAACTAGTTCTCTCAAATTCGAACCCCATAACATCATAATTGTATGTGTTTCCAAAAGACCAAGAAAAGATTATGGCTTTTTTATTTGGTTTTCTTAAAAAAATAAGAAATTGCTAATAATCCCATAATCAACAACAGTATGGGTCAAAAAGTCGACACACAATTAGCATTAGTAATTTGGTTATACTATTTCGTGGAGATTTAGTAGGCACCGACCCAACACTTTATAAAATCTTTTTAATTATTGACCGAGAAAAGAAAAAAAAAGATATTGAGCACGTGCCTTAAAAGTGTAAAGGGCACCCGTTTTCTTTTATTGAATAGTCAACCAGTACCATTGTCCCATAAACAGAAAATGAATGTACGGTCCTGATCGTTTATTACTTTGACCCAACAACTGTACCGTCGAGATCGACTAGAAGATCTCAGCAAATAACGCGACACAAGCAAAATCTCGTGACATTCGATAAAATCGAGCCGCAATAGCGTCGGTCACGAGCAGTTATTAGCGTTAATAAATGTGGCTTCAATTTAATGTTATCGTTTAATTTTTTTCTGGGTGTGTGGAAAAGATGCTTTATTCTTTTTTTTGTCTAAAAAAAAGATGTTTTCTTCAAAACAAAAGAATAGCACCATAGTAAAGGACCCACTAGTGATGGTTTGGAGCAGTTGCTCCTCCAGGAAATGTCTTGGATTCGAGTCCTAGCATCGTGTAGTATATGTGAATTTAATATATTATCCCTCTCAATAGAAAAGGTCTTAATAAATAAATGAAAAGAATAGCGCCATAAGTCATAAGAGTGTACAATGGATAACAATGAACCATTCAATAATATTCATCCAATACCCAAATATGAGAAACGGCAACAGTAGTGTAATTTTAAACTTGAGCACTCTTCTTCATTTTCTGCTTTTTTTTGTTGTTGTTGGAAAAGAACCTTTTCTTGTATTTAAGTCTTTTAACAAAAAAAAAACATAATATTGGAAATTTACATCTATTTATTTTAATTACTAAAGGAGGGAAATTTGAACTTAAAAATTATTCCAATATTGAAAAGAAAAGTACTATAGTTGGAAGCACTTTGTGGTCAGGGGCAAGCCGAACTCCGAGCAGGGATTAATCTCACCCTTTGGGTGTGGAGACACCTCGTGGTATTTACCCAAAAAAAAAAGTACTATTGGGCTATGTACCAATTAAATTTACACAATTGTGGTATCAATTATACTCCATGTGACACTAGACTATCTTTTTCCATGTAACCTTTTATCCCAAAAAACCCTCTATTCCACTTCTCTCTTCCTTTATTCTCGTCTTTCCCCCCATTTTCAGAGATAAAAGGTTTCCCCTATTTGTCTTCGTTTTGTAATGATTTTCCTCCACTCATCACAGGCTGATACGTCGAATCTCCATATGTGTTTAAGTGTTAGATCTCTACCACCATTCTTTTTCAGGTTTCTTCATGTTTGGAATAAGTTGCAGAGACTCTTTGGGTTTCATGTGTAGTCTTCACATCTCTTTTTGTGAGAGTTTTCCACCTCTCCTTTGTGAGAGCTTTCCACTTCTCATTTGCAATAGTTTTATTTGTATTGTTATACTTGGTTGTTTTGAGTTTGCACTCTTAGTTGGGATGCCTATGCTAGAGCTTCTTCAATATTGCGTGATCATTAGTGGAGAAGCCCCAAATTATCTTCATTTTGATGTTAGATCGCTCTGTTATTGTAATGGCCCTTTTGTGACTAGTTTGTATTGGCTATTTGTTGGTTGAATTATGAATGCATTCCCATAATTTCTCAACAACGAAAAAAAACTACTTTTTTCATTTGTAACATTTTACCATATAAACTAAATTTTGTGCCAAAATGCCACATATCGTCAAGATTATTAGAATTTTTGTTTAAAAAGAGTCACGTGGCCATTATTTTGTGTCACCTTATCACTTGAAAATCTTTTTGCTTGTTAGATTTCCACTTTTTTTGGGTTACCAAATTATAGCCTCATTAATATTCAAGCTTTGGGGAAAGGATTTCAAGAACCCTTTTTTTTTTTTATAAAAAATTTCTTTTTATCAAAATAATCTTGGGGGTTTGAAAGAGCATTGCATAGGCTTTCAAAAACTAATTTCAATTTCAATTTTCATGATCCTTTGATGGAGTAATGATGTCTCAAATATTGTAAGATTTGACAAACCATTCTTCAATATCATAATTAGTTTTGCAAAACAACCCTAACAGTTCTCTCAGTCTCAAAGAAAAAACTCAATGGAGGGGGGAGCAAGAAGAAGCGTCATTGCCCTTCCTCCCTTATCCTCTATTCTTTTGGTTAGTGAATAAGTCCATTGGGGCTTTTTGAATAAGAAGCCCCTAATGGCGATTTCTTTTAAGTGATGTTCAGTTCGAAGTTCCCCATCACCTCTTTTGGGCTAATTCCTCAGTCAAATTATTCTCCCAAAACTATCTCTCTACAACTTCTCACATTCTCTAGATTTAATTCTACCTCACATTTGAAGGAGAGTTTGTTGCAATCTACTCGATTGGTTTTTGCCATGTATGTTTGTTTGACATAGTTGTTCGCTATTATGCACAATTGTATTGCTAGAAACCTTGTTTTCCCTAGATCATAAGAGGTTTTGCATTTGCTTAAATGCTTGATGTAGTGGCGAGGTTGACTGTGGTGCTTCTTCAGGGGGGTGGTGGTATTTTTCATTTTGGCTTATGTGTTATTTTAGGGTTTTGCTTATTTTGGGTTTATGGGCTTTATTTGAGATTATACTTAATTGTAGTGATGTGGGGCTAGTAGTTGTTGATATGTCTCCTTTGGTTTGGCTTTTTAGTGTGTAATTAGTTTTGTTGCCCTCTTAGGCTCGGTGATTTGGATGTCTCGGTGATGTCTTAGTTGTATCGTTGAAAGTTATCTAATGAAGTTGTTATTTGATAAATAAAAAAATTATTGTTTGAATCATGATTAAGAAATTGGTGCTCTTGGATTTATTGCATGATAAAAAAAAATTGGAAAGGATAAGTACAATAATTTCAGCCTTTAGAGAACAAAACCATGTATTTAATTTTTGTAATCCAAAACTCTTAAAAGATCGAAACTCAGGTAATAGTCATGATTGAGTTTGGGAACAAGTCTGTGACCATGAAAATACGAGTAATGCTATTTGGACACACAACATTGACACACTTAGTGACACCCGCTAATGTGTCAATGTATCATTTGCTCTTCTTTTCTCCTCATTTTCTGTTCAGCGAATGATACATTGACACATCAACGGGTGTCAACTAAGTGTGTCAATGTTGTGTGTCCAAATAGCATTACTCTCGTACATGGGCCTCTCATGGTTGTTCATGAAGCTGTAATTAAATTATTTAATCTTAAATTGAATTAAATTGAATTAAAATTTAATATAATTTATGAGCTAATAATAATAATAATAAAAAAAGGGGAAATTTTGGGCAGAGGAACAAAAATACAAAAAATATAAGAAATGAGGAAAACGGTGAGGAAGTACTTGTTGTGAGGTGGTACCTTTACAGTGAGGCTAGCTGGGTCTTAGCGGGAGCCAGCTGGCAAATGTACGGCGGCGTATACGCAACTACCGTCGCCGTTTCCTCTTTTCAGAACGCAGCTGTCTCCGAATATAGCAAACCCACACAAAACCAGACTTCTTTTTTAATAGGAAAAAATAAATATTTTATTGGAGAGAGAGAGGCCAATACCCTTTCTTACACATTTTTTTTTATGTCGATTTTGCCCTTTTTCTTTGTCTATATGGCAGCTGGGTCCTAGCACCTCATGTAGTCCGTTGGCCCTGGTCGTGGGGTGGCATTTTGGGCGGTTTCGTTCTAGTTTACCAAAAATGCCCCTTTGTCATGAATTAATTAGTTTGGCATGTTGAGGTTGTGATTTTATGGGCATAATTTTTTGGATTTATAATCCTATAATCTCACGTCAATTATTTCCTTTTGTCTTTTTTATGATATTATTTTTTAGGGAATCTTTGATCAAACCTAACGCGTTTGAATTATATCTAAGTAATTCACATGTATTACACTTACTTATTACTAATTACTATATTTTATCTAATATAAAGACAGTTCCATCGATATCCATCAATTGTAGCAACATCAAAAGTACTTATAACTCAAGTTGTTAGGAGTATTTACTCTTACATTCGAGATCTTGTGTTCGAAGCAAACCTCAACCGTTGGATATATGTTTTGACAACTTTACAAGTAGAAATAAAACATTTAAGCATACCCGAAGACATCGACATGCCTAGACTTAAATTTAGTCATCACATCACATGAGATGATAATGCCCACGAAATTTCCACTTATAGCAAACACATAGTTGCATCATGCTTATCAATTCAAAGGCCACAAAAGCATGCCTCTTAGTCCTCTCCCTAATTGGAAGACTCATAATCTATCATCCCAAAAAAAAACAAAAAAAATTAAAACTCTATCGGTCTCTATCTTTTACGAATCATGATGAATTTTTGCCCAACAAAATCACCCCACCCTCCCCCAAAGGATTTCACACACGAGTGAAAAATCTTCGATTTCCCACTGAAAACCCCACAAGATCTTTTTTTTCCCCCAAACGGTTAAAAATCGCCGCAGGATACTGTGACAAATCCGACATTTCATATGATCCACAAGGGCAATTATGTCATTTTGACCACTATTTAAGTATACACCATTTCGCATTCCAACAATACTGCTTTCGCAAACGCGCCTCTCTCTCTCTCTCTCTCTCTCTCTCTATCTCTCTCTCTCTAGAGCCTTTTCTCGAGCGGGTCATACGCTCTACTTTTCCGGTCACTGTCGCCGGAAAACGCACCGGAGATCAAACTCTGACCACTCTCCGTCGAGAAACTCAAACTGTTCGAACCCTCTGAACCTCTGCTTTGGACCGTTGGAGACAGTGAGAGTGATAGAGAACTCAAAAACTCATAATCAAAAGCCAACGAAAGGCCTCAAGACACAAAACCCAGACGCGTTCATGGTGACACGGTGTCGTTTCACTGGAAGACCGACGAGACGACGCCGTTTGGCGGTGCGATTTTGAATTGGGATAGGGGGCGTAGATAGCTTGAGATATGGGGAAGGTGGCGGTGGGATTGGCGGTTGGGGTGGCGGTGGCGGCGTGTGCGGTGGCGACGGTGGTGGTCGGCCGAAGAATAAGGAGCAGACGGAAGTGGAGAAGAGTGGTTGGGGTTTTGAAGGAACTCGAGCAGAGCTGTGAAACCACAGTGGGGAGGTTGAGGCAGGTCGTAGACGCTATGGCTGTGGAGATGCACGCAGGTTTGGCCTCTGATGGTGGCTCCAAGCTCAAAATGTTGCTCACTTTTGTGGATAAACTCCCCAATGGGTAATAACTTTTAATGCTTCACTTGATTTTCTTTAATGGGACTTTTCGTTTTTAGTTTCTTGTATCTGTTTCTTCAACTGGGTTTTGGGTTGTTTTTAGGTGGTTTTAGGCGAAAATGTTGTTCCTTGAGGAAAATTTGGTTGGTTATTTCGTGTGGTTTTCTCATTGGAGTTTAATGGTTTTATCAATTATATTTGATTTTGGGCAAGAATGCAACTTCATTTTAATGTTTTTGATTTTGATTTGATATTTGGGGATTGTCTTTGCCTACGTGTTCTGATGATTTGTTGTTTTGTTACAGTTTTTTTCTGTTTCTTTTGCGGCTTCTCTCACTGTTATAATTCTTGTTTAATTTATCTTTTGTTACTGTAGTTCCATTCCCCCTCTTTTATGTGTATTTCGTATTGCCATCCAATTTGTGTTGTCGCTTAGTTCTATGATCTGCCCTCGTTTAAATTTCTTAGAAAAGATGGAATTGTTGGATGTTGGTCTTGTTTCTGCCTTTGTTCCGATTATACTGATATCCGAGCTCTTCAATTGTTGTAAGTTATTTAATTTTATAGTGTTCCCTGTTGTTTTGACATTCGACAATGATGAATCAATCATATCACTACTTTGCTGAGAATATTTTTTTTCCTTGAAAATTTTGCAATATACAGTTCTGTCTTCCATTTCTTTCTGTTCTCATGTTGAATGTGAGCACAGTAAATTCTTTAGGAGTGCGGTGTTAAGATTTCATGTGGACTTTTCTTTTTCATTTCTAGTTCTCCTTTTTCGTAATAATTTTACTTTTTCTTTCTGTATTAACACAACTCTTTTTTTGTTTGTTTATGTATTATCACAAAACCTTTCTAAATTTTTTTTCTCATTCAGTGGGTTATTACCCGTTTTAGTTTGATTAATGCAATGTCTTGTTTTAAAATAGGCGGAGACCCCACTACCTTTGATGGGTCTATCATTTGAAAAAAGTATTCTATAGATGAGTTTGGTGATGGTGATGGTGATGGTTAGTGTACAATAAGAGTGCAAAATTGTCTACTTTGTATTCGCATGGTTTAGCATGACAGCAATTTCATTATTCATTCAGTTGTATAGTGTAAAATTATTATGCAGTTAGATACCTTCTTTGCATAAGTTGTGTAATAAATAAGGATTGATTTTTTTTATTTGGAAGGCCAAACTATCCCCCAAGGTATAAATTATTGCTCATGCTAAGTGAAATGCTTGTGATATGATTCAGAGAAGAGGGTCGATTATCTGTCTCTGTCCCCATTGGTTAGTACGGAAGAGAATTCTGAAAGTTTAGATCACTTGTTCTTCACTGCCTTATTGCATTAAAGCTATGGCTTAAATTTTGTAAGGAAGCTAATCTGTGTTGGGTAGATCTGGAAATTTTTGGTTGGCAGAATTAGTTGAAAGTGTTTTGTGATTGTAGTGTGATGGCTGTATTTTGGGTGGTGTGGATAAAGAAATAGAAGAATTTTTGAAAAGTATGGTGGGGTGGGTATGGATCCTTTGTTGGAGAAAGCTTGATTTTTGACCTCTTTATAGGCTTTGATTTCTGTTGAGTTTAAAGACGTACCATTCTTCTTTGGGAGCACATAGGCAGGATGTTGTCATTTTCTTTAGCTTAAATTTGATGTAGTAGCTGGTTGATAGTGTTTAAAGTTCTTGTATTGGTGGACAGCTTGTTCATTTCTTATGTACATATTCGATTCGTTCTTTATAAGTATTTTTTCTTGATAACAAGTGTTGAGACTAATTATTTTATCTTTTAATTTCTTGGGGTAGGAGCGAGAAAGGAACTTACTATGCGCTAGATCTTGGGGGTACTAATTTTAGGGTCTTACGGGTTAAGCTAGAAGGCACGAGGTCCTCTACTTTGGAACATAATGTATATCGACAACCGATTCCTCAAGATTTGATGACTGGCTCAAGCGAGGTGACTGAATTTGTACCTTCAGATTTTTGTAACTGGTTAGCATATACTTCAAAGCTTCCAATGTGCTACTGTCATGGAAACTGATGTGTTTCAATTGCTTGCAGGATCTATTTGATTTTATTGCTTCATCGTTAAAGGAGTTTGTTGAAAGAGAAGGAGATATTTCTGAGCTTTCACTGGACAGAAGAAGAGAGCTTGGATTCACATTCTCTTTTCCCGTGAAACAAATGTCTGTGTCATCAGGCACTTTATTAAAATGGACAAAAGGGTTTTCCATTGAAGACATGGTTAGTTGTATGGTGACCATTAAATTGTACTTCAATAAAACTCACCTATTTTAGGGAACTTTGTGAAGGCAAGAGCATAGTTGCTTAGAATATTTTTTCCCTTGCTGATGCTTAAATAAAATGGTAGCTCTAGTTTTTCTTGGGCATGCATGCATAAAACTCACCTTCCATGGTGTAGTATATGAACTGAGGTTCAGTTTTTTTGGTTGAGTTTGACTTTGTGTATGACCTCAGAAAGCTGATTCTGCGTGGCCCAAACCAAATAATCATCTTGATGTTTTATTATTTCATCACCTAAGAAAAGCAGCAAAGAAGATTTGAAGATTCTGGAATCTTCTTACTAAGTTGTTATCTTAGTGAGTTATGTGTGAAAAGCTTTCCACTTTCCTCTGCTCTCCTGATATAAGCGTGGTTTACAATGTTTTGTCAGGTTGGAAGAGAGATTGCAGGATGCTTAGAGAAAGCAATGACCAGGAAAGGCCTAAATATGAGGGTCGCAGCACTTG
This sequence comes from Prunus campanulata, assembly GCA_034190965.1. Classification (NCBI taxonomy): domain Eukaryota; kingdom Viridiplantae; phylum Streptophyta; class Magnoliopsida; order Rosales; family Rosaceae; genus Prunus; species Prunus campanulata. The sequence continues at coordinate 21,807,661 of CM067211.1, forward strand.
TAAGAAAGCCGTTTCTCATCTTTATGTAACATTGCTAATTGCTTCTTGCATATCCCTACTGGGATCTTTTTATATTTAAAAAATGGAACGTTCAGAACGGGAAAATTCTTAATATTATTGTGTCTACTATGTCATAGGTGTACTGTAAATCCTTCACATAGGAAGCAAGCTTATCACTGCAATTACTTCATTAATTTTTTTTAATTATAGTTTTTTTTTTCCTTTGCGCATTACACACCTTTTGGTGAATTGAAAAGATGCATGGACTCTTGAATTGTTTTAGTTATGATTGCCAAAATATGGATGCTTTGGCAAATCGTGAAAGTGAGTGAGGATAGAACAGAATTCACATGCCAAAATCCCCTACTTTTTTTGCCTTGGCATGGTATGGATTTCATCTTGATGCTGATTAAGGTTAAAATATGGATTTCATCTTTATGATGATTAAGGTTAAAATTTGTACCTGTTTTTAATAAAAAGAAGTAAGGGCATGATTTATCTAAAAGGGAAATTATTTGTTAGATATTGCATGCTCATACCAAATTAATGAAATGGCTAGTAATAAGGCCCTGATACCTTTTATGAAACAATATTTTGTTAAATATATAGGAAAACAAGGTTTGTGATTTATTGCAGTCAAAACAAATTAATGTCGTGGGCAGTAAGATGGCCATGATACCTTATATGAAGCAACATATATCAATTTAATTCTAAGTAGTTATGGACGACATTTTCTACTATGTATGGCTTTCCTAGATCCATATATTACTCATAACTCTTTCATTTATTTTTATTTTGGGTGCTGGGAAAAGTAAGTAATATTCTACTTAATAATAGCCTTTAAATACTAACCCCAATCACTACTGTTTCAGCATAGCTGTGAAATGCTATATTAGATTCCAATAAATCAATGTCTGAAGGCCACCAGAGGAGTGGGTGTGGAAAATTTTGCCGTGCAGTTAATTTGCATTGGGATAATGCACGCACCGTACAATATTTATGATTGCGTTATCTTCCTTGCATGTGTTGTGTTAGTTATTTAATGTTAAACACTTCTAAACCAAGCATAGCATTAAAGTTAGTGGTTCTACACTCTTGTTTTTAGGGGAAATCAATTAATCTAATGAAACCATTAATTGGTTTATAATAGTAAAAGATAAGGGATTCATTTCTGATGTAACTCTTAATCCAGTAAATTTTTTCATTGTAACTTGCGACTGGAAATCTTAAATTTATTTATTTATTAATGACTTGATGGAGATACACGATGATATTCTGTGAATGAATTATCCTTTTTATTTGTCAAGAACTGCAACACAAACTTTTGTGTGCATGTGTCCCTGCGCACTCATTTGTGTGATTCTGCATTTGCTTTTTTTGGTTGTGAAATTTGGGAACATGATTTCTCTGTTCGTTTATGCAGGTCAATGACTCTGTGGGATCATTAGCACTTGGACATTATCATGACACAGACACTGTTGCTGCAGTGATAATTGGAACGGGTACTAATGCCTGTTATTTGGAAAGGACAGATGCTATAATTAAGTCTCAAGGGCTTCTTACAACATCTGGAGGCATGGTATCCATTATCTTGTCTCCCTTCAGATATACGTACATATATCCATATATCTAATTCTTTTACCATGACGAGATGATGTTTTTTTAATATGTCTTGACATGAAGTCATAATTTAGAATAATATTTTTAATTTTTTTTGTTAGGTTGTCAACATGGAATGGGGAAATTTTTGGTCATCTCATTTACCAAGGACTGTGTATGATATTGAATTAGATGCTGATAGCCCCAATCCGAATGATCAGGTAAGATTCATTTTATTGCTCCGTTGTTGCTTGATTGTGCAGATGCTTAATCAAATATGAAGTTTTATTAATCTCATTATGTAATGCATTTTTCAACAGGGTTTTGAGAAATTGATATCAGGAATGTACCTAGGTGATGTTGTGAGGAGAGTGATTGTCAGAATGTCACAGGAGTCAGATATTTTTGACCCTATTTCTTCCAAGTTATCAATGCCTTTTATTTTGAGGTATGCTCTCTCAGTGTCTGTGTCTCTGCCTCTGTCTCTGTCTCTGTCTCTTTGTCTCTGTCTCTCTGTCTCTCTTTCTGATGCACTTGCTGGGCATGCTCATCATGCCATCTGCTGATGGTGATAGTTTTTGATTGGCTGAATGCAAAATGGCATTATGAAAAATAGTTAATGTTGAGATGTTCAACTTGAGATTACTTATCAATTACTATTTATTGCTGATTGTCAATGTTGCTTTGGCGAACAAGTACATCCCATACCTTAAAAACTGTTTTTACTGTGTAATTTCCAGGACACCATTGATTGCTGCAATGCATGAAGATGACTCTCCTGACTTGGAAGAAGTACGACGTATCTTAAGAGATAACCTGGAGGTAGACAAGGCATACGTCTTTTGTATTGATTCTTTGTCTCTCAAGGCTTTCAATTTTCTAATAATATGATTTTTACTGACCTGGCCGTTTCAGATTCCGGATGTCCCTCTAAAGGTTCGAAAGCTCATAGTCAAGGTGTGTGATGTTGTGACCCGTAGGGCTGCTCGATTGGCAGCTGCTGGTATTGTGGGGATCTTGAAGAAGATTGGTCGGGATGGGAGTGGTGGAATCGCAGGTGGAAGAAGTAGAAGCGATCAGAAAATGAGAAGGACGGTTGTGGCAATGGAGGGGGGTTTGTATACAGGTTATACAATGTTTAGAGACTACTTACATGAAGCATTGACTGAAATATTAGGGGAAGATATTGCCCAACATGTCATAATCAAGGTCACTGAAGATGGATCAGCCATGGGAGCAGCTCTCCTGGCTGCTTCACATTCATCCTACCCTGTGGATAGCGTACAGTTGCTATAAATATATATATTCATATATACATATAGCCCCTGTAAATGTAGAATTCATTTTCCATAGTTGATATCTGTTTGTATAAAGGGAAGGTTTGTCCATATTTTTGTCTAGTAATTATTTTTTCTATATATTTATGCTGGCAATGCAAAATTATTGTATAATTTTTTGTCAAAATTTCCTTAAATGGCAGGAATGTTAATCATGTCAATTATTACATTCGTCCTAACATAAATAGGAGAAATTATTAACACAAGAACTTTTGACAATTTTTTTGATGTTGAAGAAATTATGATAGTTAATATATGAACAATACGTAGTGGGTTGAATGAGAACGCCCATGGCCATGGCTTCTTTAGAGAGAACCAAAGAAAGAAAATATTGCAAAGTTATGGGCGGTGGGAAGGTGCAGTTTTGACCGTACACTTTTCCGCGACGGTTTGATGGGTGACTTTAAAGACAACATCAAACGAACGTTAGTTCCACATTTCCTTTTAGTAGCTATGTCCAGGTGTCGTCACATCATTCTTCTGTACTATCACCTGGCAACGCCACGTTGTACAGTACTATTGTATATTTTCTCAATAAGTAGGCTTATTTCATTTTAGTCAAAAATATTTTTAAAATTGGGAGTAGGGATGACAATGAGTCAAATTGGTGGTGGGTGGGTTGCCATTTCCATCCCCATCTCCATTAAGCATTTTTCCTCCATTCTTGCCTTCATACCTGCAATATTCAAATCGAGGATTCCTTATCTCCGCCTTTATTGGGAAATAGGTTTCTTGACCTGCCCTATTATGAAAAAAAAAACCAATAGAATGCTACTTTGTTAAATGTGAAAAAAGCACTATGAGCACATATTTCAATTCCATTTTTATTAACTAAAAATCTAGACTATTTAAAAAAAATTAATACATGTCAAAACTACATGTTCAAGAATGATGATCATTATAGAGGTAGCACTATCATCATACATCTTAATAATATAATTATATGATAAAATAAATTACATATATATTCTAAATGGGGAGGGTTCGGGTCGGGGATTAGAAAACCATCCCCGCCCCCTCCCCAAACACCATACCAGAAAAATTCCCCAAACTTGTCCCCATACACCTTTTTTATCCTTCATACTTGACCCATTAGGATCGAATTCCCCCGAAGACCCTTACCCGTGGGGAAAACTGCCATCCCTAATTGGAAATTCATTGTTAAATATTTTACGTTTGTTTATGTTTACCGTGAAAAATGCAACAAAGCCCTAGAGAAGACTTTGGTAAGATGTGAGTTGCGAGTGTGCCATTATTGGCAATTAAACTAATTTTAATAGACGAAAATTTAAATAACTATAAATAAATAAAAGACTTGAGTACCAAGTAAATGACTTAAATCAAACAATTGTGATTAATAACGTTGACTTTAGTGTAGAGTTTGTTGTTGAAAAGTTGTGTGTCGTTGAGCTTGTAGAAATCTTCTTTATATAATAGCTCATAAGCCTAATCTCCGTAGGTATTAGGCTAGGATGAAAATGGATCAGGATCAATTAAGCTGATCTTACTTGCTTTTCACGTCAAGTAAATATATGTAGAATTATTCATGAAATAATTCTTATATTGACCATCTATTGGTCGGGATATTTAATTAACAAATATATGTGGGCCATGGATTGGCCCAACATGTACTTAAATATGGCTATGTAAAAAGCATGCCCAAACAGTTTATAGACCAAGGTTGAAAAGTCTGATTAGAACACTAACAGTTGACAAATTCAATGGTTTGAATTCAATCTATTCTAATTTCCGAAATAAAATTCAATCAAGTTCCATGTAAATATACAAATCAAATCCAATCAATCCATTATAATTTGATTGGACCGGTTGAATCGAACATATACATCTATACAAAAATAAATAAATAAATAAATAAATAAATATATCTATATATATCTATATATATAAAGCAAAAAGCAGAGAACGGTGAAACATTCAAAATACTAGAAAATGCCATTGGTTAATACAAACATTAAGAATTGAAATTATTAATTAAATGAGGATAATATGGTAAATTCACACTTTTCATATTAAAAAAATTAAAATTAAAAGAAAATTCATATAATGGATCCTATTTTTACGGAACACAACTACCCATTATCTTTTTTAATTCTAAAATAAATTTTAATTAAAAAAAAAAAAGCCTCTCGCAGGCGCAGAAGCACGTGCGTAGAGGCTAGTATATATAAAGCAAAAGGCAGAGAATGGTGAAACATTCAAAATACTAGAAAATGCCCTTGGTTAATACAAACATTAAGAATTGAAATTATTAATTAAATGAGGGTAATATGATAAATTCACACTTTTGCATATTAAAAATTTTTAAAATTAAAAGAAAAATCAAATAATGGATCCTCTTTTTATGGAATACAACTACCCATTATCTTTTTTAATTCTAAAATAAATTTAATTATTTTTTAAAAAAAGCCTCTCGTAGGCGCGGAAGCATGTGCGGAGAAGCTAGTACTCTTTAAAGCAGTATGAACAACAATATGACTCACATTCTAGACTGTTAGATTAAACAACATTCAATGGTTGTGATTGCATCATTGACAACAGCCAATAACATAACACTGGCAACATTCAATCGTTAAATTGACACTTGTTTACAGCAAATGAAACGTCAATATTAGAATCAATTTATTCTCTAAGGATTGCAAAACAATATTTTCTATTGTGGAATGGGGATGTCAAATTATTCCTTGGCTTCTTGTACTCTCCGAGATGACAGCAAACAAGATGAAAGATATAAAAACATCTCTCATGGAAGAAAGTGTGCAAGTCCATTCATATCACTCTGAAACTCATACAATTCATGTCCAGAAGCCAATCAATTTTAATCTCAAAATCTATGTTTTCTGTGTGTTTCTTCTAATGAGCGAGAGAGAGAGGCCTTCGTGCCCCCAGTATATTTTTTCCTTCTTGGGTTTTGAGTGAGCGAGAGATGAGAGATAATATGAGAAACTTTAATAATAAATGTTTCTGACTTTTTAGTATTATGCTTCCAAAGATATTAATTGTTTTGAAAAAATAAATAAATGTATAAGTCAGATGCAATCTCAACCGTTCAAAGTGTTTAAATTTAAAAATCTAAAAAGTGTGTCAAAATGTGTCCCACAATCATGATCCTATATTTATATATACATAAATTCTTTTATGTGGACGTCCGGACGTTATTATTGTACAGACGTCATGAATTTTCTACTCTCCCTCCCTGCTTTCATATTTGTGAAATAATAATAATGTGAAGACATTCAGATGAGAGAATAACTATATGTAAGTTGTTCTCTAATACGGATGTCCTTATTTTGCTAATGTCCAAACTTAATTTTTTTTTTTTCATTCTTTATGCTAATAAAATCAGTTTAGACACTTTTCTCACTTTTTCTAGTATTAGTACAATAGAAACCATGCTCTAGCAATACCAAAAAGTCAAGCATCACCTCTAGATTGGGCTTTTCTTCATTGGTGCCTTGTACATAGAACTTGGGGCTGTTTATATGCTTTAGTGCCTTTTTTTTAATGATAATAATATGGAAAAAAAGAGAGATACACACAAAAAAGAAAAAAAAGAAATGGGTTCCTTTTCATTGAATGACTGAAGTATCCAGACGTCCGCACTTGAGAATATCCCTATGGCCCTGTTTGGTGGGCTGGACTGGACTGATTAGGATTGGATTTTAAGTGTTGGACTGGTTTGGTTTGGATTGGGTTGGACTTTAATAAGTTGTTTGGTACATTAGGTTGGGCTAGACTGCATTGGACTAAAGTCCAGTCCGTTGTTTGGTACAAGTATGGATTGGACTACATTGACTTCAAACAAAATTTATTTTAATGTTTATTAAAATTATTTAATATCAGAAATAATTAAATTTAATAAAAAATAGGGAAATAGCTTAAAATGCCACCCATTTCATAATTTTAACTAAAAATACCACCCCTTCCCAATTTTTTTACAACTATCACCTATAAATATAAAATTATTGTTTTTCACAAGTTCAGAAATTTTGTTCTCTCTTAGCTCACTCAGCTCTCTCTCTCTGGCACAGCTCTCTTTCTCTTTGGTATCTGTCTATCGAAGCTCTCTCTCTCTCTAGCGCAACTCTCTGTCTCTCTCTTTGCTCTCTTTCTCATAACGCAGCTCTTTCTCTCTCTAGCTTCGTTATGTCTCTTTCTCCCCCTATTCGGTCTCTTGCTCTCTGTTTGGAATCGCGAACCCCTCCCTTTAGGTATGTCTTCTGAATAGATGCTTGCAACCTTGAAGCACTAGTGGATTGTCGACCTCGAAAAGGTAGTGTTGATGGTTATTTTCTTAATATCATTGGGATTATGTGAAATGGGTTATATTTTGATTGTTTGGGTTTGTGTTAAATTCGTTTTGGCTTTAATTGCTTTGGGTTAGGTTTTGTTGAATATTCATGCTCATTCATCTGGGTTTGTACCAATTGCACTTAGATTGGTCTGGATATGTGAATCTTGAAACTTGGGATTTTCCATTTGATGTAGTAGATCTGTATAGTGTGATTTTGATGTGTTACTAGTGTATTGATGTTGTGTTCCTCTTATTTTACTGTCGTATTGCTGTTATGTTGCTGTTATATTGCCATTATATTGCTGTTATATTGCTGTTATATTGCCATTGTATTGCATGGTTATTGTGGTTATATTGTGTTAAGTAGCAAATATTAAGGATTTAACGATCAAGATTCCAGTTGCTGAAATAATAGTATCTGAAACCCCTAAATTAAAAAACACATATTGCAAATGAGATAGCTCCGAATGGAATTACACCCTGAGAGAAATCATTATTAAAGACAGACAAACCTTAATATTTGCTATTTTCCTATTTTCCAATTTTCTTTTCTGAAATTCGCAATAAATGCTTGGTTACATAGTCCTATTTTGGGTTGAAATCCACAATTTCCAATTTCCCATTAAGGTTTGCTTTTTTTGGTTTGTAAGCCAATTTTATTGTTGTTAATGTAATGCTCTACTGCTGTAAATTACAGCCAAGGAGTTAATGGTGTAGTTTGCAATCCCATCAATTGAATGCACCAACTAAATACCCAATATATTTCATATCAGTTCCTACATATAACTGAACCTTCCTATATATAACTGCAACATAGGCAGCTTCTTAACGGGAAAGGTAATTAGTCTTACTCAAAGGCAAACATTCTCCACTAAAGCTAACCATATTGTCGTTTACAACTGGAGACTGAATGTATGTTTATTTGTTTTGTTGCAGTCGGCAGCTGTGAATTGTCCCCAGCAATACTTCAAGATGTCGGATGTACGCCCTCCAAAAGAGCATGTCAGTTACCCGGGGGACCAGCCGTGGCATGTGCCATTCCCATCTCCACCTCTGACTCCCAATCATGATCCCACTTCATCTGGAAGTGAGGCTGAGAGCAATGATCCGCTTGACAAAATCTCTGCCATCAAGCACGACCTCCAATATTTGTCTAAGGCAACAAATTGGTGGGAGAGTAAATGTGATATTCATGGCCAAGTTATGGGAAACTTGACCAACAAGTTGAACAAAGCATAAGCTGGAGAAGTGAAGCAAACTCTAAAAGAAAAAAGTCGGAGCAAAGAGTTAGAGTCCTTGAAGTTGAAATTGGAAGAGAGAAAGAAATATGCCGTCGAAAAATTCACAAAATCTGAAGAATATAACCATGAAATGGTTGAATGTTTCAACAACGGCTTCGAAATGTTCCGAGATTATGCTTCGGTCATCTCACCAGACTACAATTGGAGTGAAATTGATGTAGCTGGTGTCTGGGAGGTGCTGAATATGGGTGCTGAGGGAATGGCTCATCATAGCCTCGTGCATGCAGCGAGGAGAAAGGACAAAGACATGGATCTTTTGATGGACCTGTAGTAAGGGTGAGTGCTGCTTCAGTTCATCTCACCCGAGTACATGGATCTTTTGTTGCCTTCGTTTTTCCTTCGCGGGATAGTATTGTTAAGGTTCGGTGGCGATTTGTTTTGCATGTGTAAAATGTAGTCTGTAATGGATGTGTGTGTATTGTATGTAGATTCACTTAATATTGCTGTTATATTGTATGTATATTGCTTAATATTGCCTTTCTATTGCATAGATAGTGTATGCATATTGCCACCCTATTGGATGTATATTGTAATACTATTGCTATCGTATTATCCTTATATTGCTCTAATATTGCCTCTATAGTGCAAGTATATTGGCCTAATATTGCTATTATATCGTATGTCAATGGCATTTGGTCTAATAACAGTCTTCACTTCATTCAAAGTAATCCTGAATTCAAATATCACGGACACGACAATTGTTATCCATCCTTATATTACCATGAATTGATGTTGACCTTTCAAATGACAGTTGGAGTTGCACATCGATTCATATTCAAAAGGAAAGTAATTCTCTCCCTCAATGAATCGTCGTTCAAAAGAAGGCAGCTATCAAATATTGGGTACAAAAATGCAATATCCACGGTAAATTAATTGGGCACAAACCACATATTACAAAACCATGATGATTTTTGGCATGCTTGAAAAGAGAAGGGCCAAATACAACAGAAAAGAAAATCCATTCAAATCTCTTTTTCATTTTCCTTTTTCCTGGTGAGAATGGCAAAAGAGCTTGTGCCCTAGAAAACAAATATAATCGCATACCCTTTCATAAAGAGAGAGATTTGATTCTACGGGTTCTAGTTTACTCCACGGATCACCTCTATGGGACAGAGCTTCCTTCTTCCCTTGTCGTCTGTAGGTTTCAACTTCACACGTTTTATATACATGTATGAGAACTTGTGGCTATTTATGGCCTTCTAACACTTGTTCTGCCATTCCAAAGTGGGTTGGAGATTTTTTGAGTTGAATGACTGGAAAGACTTCAGATGACAGAAACTAGAGATTTTGAAGAAAAAGGGTTACCAAGAATATAAGTCATGTCCTAATTCTTCGAAGGAAAAGAAAGTAAATAATAGATTTTTATTCAAACAGAAACTAAAAAATTGATCTTTTGAACAAAGATTAAAAGTTGTATTTTTTGTGAAGTATCATCGGATGGTACCGTAGAACTCTAGCTCTATGCGGAATTTGCAAGAAGAAAACTTATTCGGAATCTTTCATATTTGTAACCACTTTGCTTGTTCTCGGAGGAAGAAACAAAAATAATAATAATAATAAACAGTGTGATTTCAATTATTTCAAAAGATTGATGTCAATACTGTTTGTTTGACATTATAAGGGCATCTCTCACACAATTAAGCCCACAAAATAAACTAAACATGCTATAAGCTCCACAGTAATATTTACTTCATCTCCATAATCAGAATATTGGGGGAAAAAAACCACGGAGAAATACATGAAATGAAAAACAACTCGGCAGTGACTGTGAGATTGTGTACATAAAACTTGGAACGACCAAACCAATTAAAGCTAAGCCATCTCATACGTATGCCTACATAAAATAACAGTGTATGGTCATCTTCTTTAGAATATTGCAATCAACACTTGGTTGAGATAGACCTGCAAAAACATTTGGGTTAAGTACAGAGATAGAGTTTATGAATGGTAGTTCCAGAATTAAGACCTATGTTAATTTGTAACTGCCACCGAGTCAGTTCATAGTGCCAAATGCAGCTATCTGGCACACAGATATGACAAGCCAAAAGAAAAAAAGCAAAGTAAAAAAGAAAAAAGAGGCATGACATAAATGGGAACCTCAGCAGAAAGCATCAGATATGCATACAAGTAGATTGGCTCCATTACAATGTTCAAGAATGATGTAAATACTAGATAAAAGAGTTCTTATTCAAACCTCAGCAAGTTTCTCGGTTTCATTCCTGAACCTTCAGTATCGTCTTGCACAATAGCATCAGTTCACTTCGTCAAAGTTCCAGACAAAGACTCCGCAATTTCTTTTAGACCCTGCAAGAAAGTGGCATGACTTAAATTTATTTTTTGGATACACGCGAGAGTCTAAACTACTCTAAATTTATCCAATCTACGGGGAGGGGGACTCGAACTTGGGTGCAAGGGGTGGGATACAAGCGAGATTCTAAACTACTCTAAACTAATCTAATCTATGGGGAGGGGTACTCGAACTTGGGTGCAAGGGGATGGGCTCCCTGCCCTGGCCAACTACCCTAACCCACGTTTGCAATTAAGTAGCAAATATTAAGGTTTGTCTGTCTTTAATAATGATTTCTCTCAGGGTGTAATTCCATTCGGAGCTATCTCATTTGCAATATGTGTTTTTTAATTTAAGGGGTTCAGATACTATTATTTCAGCAACTGGAATCTTGATAGTTAAATCCTTAATATTTGCTACTTAACACAATATAACCACAATAATCATACAATACAATGGCAATATAACAGCAATATAACAGCAATATAATGGCAATATAACAGCAACATAACAGCAATACGACAGTAAAATAAAAGGAACACAACAGCAGTACACCAGTAACACATCAGAATCACACTATACAGATCTACTACATCAAATGGAAAATCCCAAGTTTCCAGATTCACATATCCAGACCAATCTAAGTGCAATTGGTACAAACCCAGATGAATGAGCATGAATATTCAACAAAACCTAACCCAAAGCAATTAAAGCCAAAACGAATTTAACACAAACCCAAACAATCAAAATATAACCCATTTCACATAATCCCAATGATATTAAGAAAATAACCATCAACACTACCTTTTCGAGGTCAGCAATCCACTAGAGCTTCAAGGTTGCAAGCATCTATTCAGAAGACATACCTAAAGGGAGGGGTTCGCTATTCCAAACAGAGAGCAAGAGACCGAATAGGGGGAGAAAGAGACATAACGAAGCTAGAGAGAGAAAGAGCTGCGCTATGAGAAAGAGAGCAAAGAGAGAGACAGAGAGTTGCGCTAGAGAGAGAGAGAGCCAAGAGAGACACAGAGAGCTCCGATAGATAGATACCAAAGAGAAAGAGAGCTGTGCCAGAGAGAGAGAGAACTGAGTGAGCTAAGAGAGAACAAAATTTCTGAACTTGTGAAAAATCAGCAATAAGTGTACAATAATTTTATATTTATAGGTGATAGTTGTAAAAAAACTGGAAAGGGGTGGTATTTTTAGTTAAAATTATAAAATGGGTGGCATTTTAAGTTATTTCCCTAAAAAATATGTACATAAAATTAAGAGGCAAAAGGTCATTTTCTTTAGTGGTGAAGGGACAATTCAGTCAACAAATTATTATTTTCTTTTAAAATAATTTTAAAACAATAAAATCAAATATATATAAAAATAAAAAATAAAAGCAAACCCCCTGCCCTCCTAACCCCACCCCTGAACCGTCACCCCAACCCAGCCATCCCCATCCCCAGTCAACCTCCCTCTCTGCACATCCCTATCCCCAGCAAACAATAATCACTTTTATAGAATATGCATACCGACCCAGCCATGAATAGTAACCTCATAAATATTCACGGTCCCAACCTTTTAAATTGAAATAGTAACCTCCACATAACCACCATTAATCCCGATTCCAACCACCACTTAAACAATACAAAGAAAACCCAGCCACCATTGCAACATAAACAAGAAAACCCAAGCGTAGAGTTGACGCCAGTGCCATTTCAGGTTATGTGAAAGTGACGGTGGTGGTTTGAAGAAGCAGAGAAAAAAAAATTATAAAAAACGAAAAAAAGAATCAAAATATAAAAACCAGAGAAAGAAGAAGAAGCATAAAATGGTGGGTTGGGTTCACTGGAGGAGAAGGGGGGATGAGGTTAGTTGGGTCTAGGGATGGCGGTGGTGATGCTGGGTTTGGAGGTGGGGTGGGTGATGGGAAGAAGAGAAGAACAAAGGTTGCTTTAAGCAGCGAATGGGGGAGGCGGAGGCTTCCAAACCCATGGTTTCTCTTGGGTTTATAATACCCCCATTTGCTGGATTGGTATCCCAAGTCAAATATCAAGCCCAACCAGTCCAAGAGTGCATTTAGGCCCACCAAACGACGGATAGGATTTTAGTTCATTTTAATTACAAAAGTCTGGTCCAGTCCAGCCCACCAAACATGGCCTATATATATAGTCCCCTTAAAAGATTCTTCAAATAATTTTATTTGAGGGACATCTTTTAGGGTTCCTTACAAATGTTTTTCAACGATCCAAACATCTATTTTTTAAGTCTACATTCATAGATCATCCCTACAAAAAATTAGACAAATTGGAAACCGTTTCGATATCCAATTGTGTACTACAAAATCAATGAACACGGTGCTTTAAGAAAGTACTAAAATTTCAATAATTCATTTGAGTGGTTAAATGATATCGGATTCAAGTGATTTTTTGTAGAGATGATCTTTAGGTGAGTATCTAAAAAATAGATGGTTTGGATTAGTGAAATATAATACTGAGTGGGCCCTACAAGAGTGTCCCTCAAATAAATTATTTGAGGGATCCCTCAACCGAAGCTCCCTATATATATATATATATATATATATATATATATATATATATATATATATATATAGTCCCCTTCTATTGAGGGATTCCTCAAATTATTTGAGGGACACCCTTTAGGGTCCCCTACTAATTTTTTTTCAACGATCCAAACAATATCTATTTTTTTTAAGTCTACATTAATAGATCATCCTTGCAAAAAATTAGACAAATCGAAAACCGTTTCAACAACCAATTATGTCCTACAAAATCAATGAACATGATGCTTCAAGAAAGTATTAAAATTTCAATAATTCAATTGAGTGGTCAAATGATATCGGATTCAAGTGATATTTTTGTAGAGATGATCTTTGAATGAATATCTACAAAATAGATGGTTTGGATTAGTAAAATACAATACGAAGTGGGCCCTATAAGGGTGTCCCTCAAATAAGCTTTTATTTGAGGGATCCCTCAACTGAAGCTCTCTCTCTCTCTATGTATATAAACCAAGTAAAGAAATCAACTACTCAGGTTGGAACTTGGATTTAAATTTTTTTGAATGAAATACTGAGGCTTTTTAAATATTTACTTGGGCCTAACCAGGTTGGAAGTATCAACTAGTCCAAGTTTACCTCAATTACATGAAACATAATTTGGAATCTACAAATAATAGCTTAAAGTACCAAAACAAAAAGTTGATTGTTAGATGTGGGGTTGAGTGAGGCACTGAGCCTCCCTGGGCCAAGGGCCTTCATCTACAAGCTTCCATTTCAATAATAATAATTTGTTAGTTGCTAACTGCCCATGATGAGTAGGGTTTGCCTTGTTGGCGTAGGGCCTAGATCAACCTTCATACAACCAATCACTTCAATGCCCTATTTAATTACAAGCCCGCGTAACTGGGCTCGACACTTAAAAAGCCAGTGTAAGGCCTTATAAGTCTTTATGTTTGTTAAGAAGTTTTTGATGTGGGACTCTGGGTGTTGTGTTGATTTGTTTTTGTAGAAAAGCTGGAGATATATAACTTGTATATATCCGATGTGAGTAGCGTTTGTTAATTAATTTGAAAGCAGAAGTTAAAGTGATCATCATGGTCCAGCATTGAGTTCTATTGAATTGATATATGCTGAACCAACCTACAAAGAAGAACATACATGAAAACTTAAGCACCAAAAGCCTAAGATTCACAAGCAAGGCCATAATGAAGAATGGTAGGTTATGTTTATTTGATGACGACAAGGACAAAAGAAATTAGACTTGGGCAGTCATATGATATATGTGAAGCTCTTGAATTGATATGAAGTGATGGAATTGAATAACGTGGGAATTCCTTTTAATAAATAAACTTGGAACTGAAACCAAGTGTTGCACTGATCTATCATCATTCAGCTGCCATGAAGATGTCAGCTCCTCATAACCAATAATCTTCAAATCTTTAACTATTCTCAATCCTTTCGTGAATTCCTTTGTTTGGCCCATGAACTCTAAAATACTTGAAAGCTCCACCGTCTCAAGCAACTCAAACTCAACCACACTTCTAGACGGATCAAGCAAGGGATCGCCATCCATACAAGACAGTCGCACATCAGAAGGCAATGATGTAGGACATGGTTTGTACTCAGTCATAGTAAATCGTTTCAATAAATCAACCACATATCTTGTCTAAGAGAGAAACAAATTGTCAGGAAATTGATTAAATTCCATTCCAAGATAAAAATTGAGCTCACCCATTCTTTAGTTGTTGAAGGTGGAACATAATTGATCAATAAAACTATGGACACTTTGTGGTTTAGACCCAGTAACAATTATATCATCCACAAACATGAGAACATACACCGGGCAAGAAGAAGAGCGACGAATAAATAGAGATGCATCATAGTGACTGTGAACAAACCACTGAGCAAGAAGAAAAGTACTAAGGCTTTGGAGCCAAGCCTGGGGTGCCTGCTTAAGGCCATAGAGAGCCTTACGGAGTCGACAAACATACTGAGATCGAGAGGAATCATGAAAACCAGAGGGTTGTTTCATGTAGACCTCTTCTTGCAAGTACTCATTCAAGAAAGCATTTCGAACATCAAGTTGTTGAAGTGACCAATTATAAGAAACAACAAGATATAAAATAGTGGGAATAGTGGCCAGTTTGACTATCGGACTAAATGTTTCTTCATAATCAAAGCCTTCTTTTTGATTGAATCCCTTGGCAACAAGGACCATGTCTAATTTATCACGAGTGTAAAAGGGAACCTTCATCAAAGGAAATCACCTCATCATCAATGCAATCATCTGCAATCTCTCACCAAAGTCAACCTTGATTTCTGCCTTCTTGTCATAGCTGATCTGGATTGATTCTCTACATCAATCATGTTGTATTTACCTTATTTAGACATTATCAATTTGTATATAATAGTGATTCCGTGTATCAGTAACATACCAATGAAATATACCATTCATTCTTAATCTGTTTATGGTATCACAACCCTAAGGCTCCAAAGAGCATCCTCTGATCCCTTTTTTTTTCTTCTTCCAGCAGTGTATACTCATAGCTCCTGAATCCTCTGATATACCCACCCCAACCATCACCGACACCAACTCCAACACCCTCTCCTCCCTAATCACCATCAACGCTGCCGCACAACTTCCAGTCAAGCTTACACCTACAAATTACCCATCTTGGCGTGCCTAGTTTAATGCCCTTCTTATTGGCTATGACCTCATGGGCTATGTGGATGGTTCTTCTACATGCCCACCAGCCACTCCAGTCGCGCCTCGCGCCCTTTGGATTCGTCAGGACCAGCTGCTCCTCCATGCTATTCTTGCATCCGTTTCACCTCAAGTAATATTCCTTATTGCCTCCGCTAAGACCTCCAAGGAGGCGTGGGACAAACTGCTCCATCTCTTTGCTAGCAAAGCACGTGCTCGTGTCCTTGGTCTCAAGGAACATCTTACTCTCATGTGTCGTGAGAATAAGCCTGTCTCTTAGTATTTGCAAGATGTTAAGGTTATCGCCGATGAACTTGCCATCATCGATGTCCCTCTTTCTGATGATGATCTTCTCCTCTACATTCTCAATGGTGTTGGTTCTGAATTTAAGGAGATTGCTGTTGTTGTTCGTTCCCGTGACACCTCTATCTCATTCGAAAATCTTCATGATAAGTTGGTTGAACATGAAGCTGCCCTTACACGTGCCGATGCTACAGTTACCACACCTGTCATCACTGCTAATGTCACTCAAAGCTCCTAGCGAGCCCCTACCAACCGTGGTTCTCGCTCCAACAACTACAATAACAATCGTGGCTCTTCTAGCTCCCGCAACAATTACTGTGGTTCCTCTGAATCCACCTCGCCTTCCACCACTGACAACAGTCGTCGTTCAAACAACACCACTGGCACTAGTTATCGTGGCTATTGTCAATGGTGTGGTACACAAGGTCATAGTGCCAAACGTTGTCCCCAGCTTCAATTTAGCTCCCAAAGTCAGCCAGTGGTCAATTCTACCTACCATGGCCGCCACAATGCCTCTCCCACATGGTTGCTTGATTCCTGTGCTTCTCACCATGTTGCCTCCAAAGTCACCAATCTCTCCGATGTCTCCACATATGATGGCCCTGATGAAATAATTATTGGTAATGGTTCAGGTTTGGATATAACTCATGTCGGTTCATCCTCTCTCACTGCCCCCTCCTCCAAAACCTTTGCCTGATCTAATGTTCTTTGTGTTCCTTCCATCAAGCAAGATATTATTTCTATTTCCAAATTTAACAAACAAAATAATACGTCTATTGAACTTTTTCCTGATTTCTTTCATGTCAAGGATCTGAGCACGGGGGCGGTACTTCTTCAAGGCCCGAATAAGGACGATGTGTACGAGTGGTCCTCCCAATCCCTCCGTCAACCTCAGGCCATGTTGGGTGTGGTGGTCTCCCCAAATTTGTGGCACCGGCATCTTGGTCACCCAAATTCTAAACTCTTCATCAAGTTCTTCGCTCCTCTTCCATTCATGTGTCCTCCAAATTGTCTGAGTCTCTTTGTCATTCATGTCAATGTAATAAGAGCCATAGGTTCCCATTTGGTACTTCTTCCCTTAAAAGCAATGGTCCGTTAGAGCTTCTTTATAGTGATGTTTGGGGCCCTGCCCCTTATTCTTCCATTGATGGCTTTTCCTACTATCTTTTTTTTGTTGATCATTTTACCAAGTACATATGGCTATACCCTCTCAAAAAGAAATCGGATGTGTTTTCCACCTTCACCACCTTTAAAGCCCTTGTTGAAAATTATTTCAAAACTAAAATCATCACCTTATTTACTGATGGTGGAGGGGAATTTGTCAAACTCTAAAACTTTCTCTCTTCCGCTGGCATCTCCCATCTCATCACACCACCACATACTCCACAACACAATGGTGTTGCCAAACGATGACATCGTCATGTTGTCGAAACCGGTCTCACCCTTCTTCATCAAGCCTCCTTACCCCTTTCCTATTGGTCCTATGCTTTTCAAACTGCTGTCTACCTCATAAATCGAATGCCCACTCCCATCCTTAACAATGTCTCACCATATACACAACTCTTTCATCAACAACCCAATTACTCACGTCTTCGTACCTTTGGATATCTGTGTTTTCCATGGCTACGGCCTTACAACTCCAACAAGTTACTTCCTCGTTCCCGCCCGTGTCTTTTTCTTGGTTACTCCTCTAATCAAAGTGCCTACAAATGTCTTGATCTCTCATCCAATAAACTTTTTATCTCTCGTCATGTCCAATTTGATGAGTCCACTTTCCCTCTTGCTAGTGCCAATAATTCCACTTCTTCTGTCCTCCCTCCTAATTCCACCTCTTGGTTTACTCTTGCTCCTCCTGTTACTCATATTCCTTTCCAAGCAGCCACCATGCCACCACCATCGACTACCACCTCCTCGCCGACTGCACCATCCACATCGTCCTTCGCTGCGTCTTCCGCCTTAGAGAAGCTCTGCCCCCCTATGCACATACCACCCCCGACCCCTACTGTCTCTCCATGTCCGCCACAAAACCCACCCCATACTACTCATACCCCTCCACAAACCACGACCCCAACCCATTTCCCTTCCAATCCGACCCCCACTAAACTAGAAACCCAAACTCCCCAGCCATCCCCTATTCGTACCTACCTCAGAAACCCAAATAGACTCGTTCTTACCTTCCCAACCCCTGACCCATCGCCTCCCCCACCACCTTCTATCTCACCACCCATGGTTCCCGATCACCACATGGTGACACGTGCCAAAGCCGGTATTCGCAAGCCCAATCCTCGGTATGCTCTAGTCGCTACCAAACACCCCATACGCTCCTCCGTTGAACCGACGTGTGTTTCTCAGGCCATTAAAGATCCTCTTTGGCGAGCTGCCATGTCTACTGAGTTTAATGCTCTCATTAGCAATGGAACTTGGGAGCTTGTTCCACCTGACCCTACTCAGAATCTTATTGGTTGTAAATGGGTATTTTGTATCAAACGACACCCTGATGGCACTATTGACAGGTACAAGGCCCGTTTGGTCGCCAAGGGCTTTCATCAACACCTTGGCGTCGATTTCTCAGATACTTTTAGTCCAGTGGTCAAGCCCACCACCATCCGTGTTGTGTTGCATCTTGCCTTGTCTAATGGCTGGCCTATTCGTCAGTTGGACGTCAACAATGCCTTTGGCTTGCCTTGGCATGATACAAAACACCAAACCATTCCATGACCTATGCTACTTGCTAAGGGTCTTACAAACCACCCCCACCACAAGAGTCCAACGCCCTCATCGACTTAACTTCTTAGCAGCCTTCGTTCATCTGAACATCTCTTGGCTCCTCTTGAACCACTTCTCCATTAATCTCGTCTATAGACTTGTCATCACTTGACTAAATTAGGATCACCTTCATCTTGGACTCTTCCATAGGCTCCTCCGCATTGTCACTTGAGATCACAATTATCTTGGCCTTAGACTCCACCATAAGCTCATCCTCCCACTGCGGCTCATTCTTAGCCTCAGGGTTTTCACTACTTTTCCTAAACATAGCATCCCTTATAATGCTATCAATTGCTGAGCTCACCCATGGCTCATCCTCTGACTCACTTTCTGAAGGGTTCAAAGCCGAAGAAACAGATTGCGCCACATTTGCCATCAACTCATCAAACCGCTCCTCAAAGTCCCTGTGCCTCGTGGACATATAGGCTAACTCGAAATTGAACTCATCTAGCACAACACAAGTCATCTCGAATGGTACTTGTGCTGTACATGTGACTATGTAGCACATAAGTCCTTGCCATAAACTTCATATCCAGTAGATAGATCCTCCAAGTATTAAGGGAATGCGCCAAAGCCGCACACTGCATCTCTTCTAGCTCACAATTCAAATCCCAATTCGGCTCAATGTTTTCAAATGCCTCTATAAGCATACCTCCATGCACCAAGGAAGTATTAATGAAAATTTCGGACGGTTCCGCGGAAAACACATCCATGAACACCTTAATCACCTCCAACACCGGTTGCTCAATCGCATCCTCTCCCAAAGGATCTTCCGGTGGGAGAACTCTTAGTGAATTCAATAAAACTATTGGACTCACCTGGAGATTGCTGCCCTCTTCAACACCTCCTTCTCTTTCAGTCATGATTGCATTCAAGTTCTACCTCCTCGAACAGTCCTTCACACGGTGGGCTTCTTGGCAAAGAAAGCAACCTGAGAATTTCTTCTTGTCCTTGTGCTCCTTGCTCTTGGCTCTATCAGAAACAACCCCAATCTCTTTCCCTTTTTCGACTGCTCTGCTGTCAGCATGCCTCTTCCCACTGGAAGTGATTGCTGCTCGATTGTCCATTAGTCTCTCCACTGCAGCAATGGCGGAATTGAAGCTTCTCACGTCTTGTCTCCTTAATTCCAACTGTTCCTAGGATTGTAAATTCATGAGGAAGTTAAACAACTTATCCTCCTTTGACATATTGGACACGTCGAGCATCAAAGAACAGAAAGCCTTCACGTAGTCCCTCACTGAACACACTTGCTTCAAGTTTTTCAAAACTTCCTATGCTAGCCATGCATCATTGCAAGGAACTGAGCTCTCAATTTATTCTTTAGCACAACCCACTCATCAATTGCAGGTCTGCCCCCAGCCAAGTACATGCTCGTGATAGACACCCTCTCAGCATCCGTAACCTTGGTAGCTTGGAAATACTGCTTCATGTCCCACAAGAAATTCTCCAGCTCTTTGGTGCTTTGCTCGCCAACATATGCCTTTGGCTCAGGCACTTTGATCTTTGTCATCATTGAGCCTTCTTGGCTCAAAGTCCTGCCACTCAAAGCAAGCTTCACCACACCTAATTATGTCTTCATCTCCTTGAGCTTTCCACCAATGGCCTCCGCTAAGCCATCCATATCACCTAGAACATTGATGATCTTCCTTTTCATCGAAGCTTTCAACTCTTCGAAGACTCTTTTGATCTCTACTGTCTTAGTATTAAGATCCTCTATATGGGTAACCACACATTCGGTCTTATCCCTACTCACAGTATCAAGGAAATTTTTGATCCCTGTTACTTTCTTTTTTAAGGAATCACTACCTCCAACCATCCCTTTCTCACTTTGCAACTCCAAGACTGTTCCTTGCTCGAAAATTGTCACTCTTCTGCGGATCCCGAGGGACAATCCATTCTCGAACTCAACAAAAACATGACTAAAGCACACTTTAATACCAACTGTAACATGGGTGAAAAACGCATTTAATTTTTCGACCTTGCTCGGCACTTAGACTCCTCATAAGTCAGCCTTCTAGTACCTCCAACTCGTGAGGCTTCAGATTTCACGCAACGGAACACGTGAATGCTAACACACCTAAGCAACACTTGCCTACATTGGAAAACTTACACATAATATATGGTCAAAGTTCCCAACCTTCTATTTCTCTCAAATAGCAAAGGATTACAAGCTCTTACTTTTGTTGGACTACCACATCACTTGGTATCTCAACTCAACCTTATCAAGGTCTATTTATAAGCATAAAACATCTTGATGACACCCCCATCTACTAAGGCATCGTTGCCAGCCCCTAGGTTCACCACCTAGACATTTAGTTTTATCACAAAACTGCACAGCCCCTCTCTTAACGCCACCCAGTAGCCCACTATGCCTTAAGCCGAATTTCACTCCTTGAAAATCTCCCCATTACTTGGAGTATGCAGCCACCTTCATGTAAACCGCCCACAACTGCCTTATCACTTATCCACATCCCAAATTTCAAGCTACAGTATTCCCAGCCATGTTCCAACTCTTTTGAAACCGCTCAAAACTTTTGGGTCAAGTTAGAGTCCCACTCTAGCATGCTTGCCTGCATTCTACCACGTCATGCGCACGTTCTGTTAATGTGTTGTGTGCGTGCTACGCTGCGCTGCAAGCACACTGCTCGACAATGTTGCGCACATCTACTTGTGCTGCATACGCTGCGCGTCTGGCTGCGTTGCGAGCTGTTGTACTGCGCACCTACATGCGCTGCTCGCCCCTACGCTGTGCTGCAACTTGTCGAGGTAAGCTATCGACGCCTTGCCATGTTACGCTGCACATGCTGGGCATTGGCTGCCCATGACATGCCCATGTTTTGGCTGCCTACTCTTAGCCCAAAACACCGTTCCTCCGACCTTGTCTTCCTTTCATCGTGCACCATTGCTGCACCTTTGGCTTGCCTTGTGTCACGGCCTGCATGTTGAAGGCTCAACCCAACAACTATTGGGCCAACCTAGAGGATCCATTTGTGAAGGTCAAGCTCCACAAGAGAAGCTTAAGGCCCGGCCCGTTGGATGGATCAGTTTAGATCTCTTAGCCCACATGTCTAGATTGAATGTACAGTAGTAGATAGATTCCAGATCATTAGGTTGTGTCGATCCTAGCCTTCCATTGTGGTGGTAGGTGGGATATGATCTCTATATAAGGAGGATGTCTCATTGTGTATCATCACCCCTCAACTTGTAAAGCATTGAGGAGCAATACAAGCATATATTCTCCCAAACTCTCTTGAGTGTTCTTTAGCGTTCTTATCATTCTTGCTCTTGTTATTGTGTTCTTGCTTGGTTCGATCTTATTTTATAGGAAGGAAGGCTGACTTAGCTTGTTCGAGAGGCGATCAAGTCTAAGGCCGCATGGAAGGAAGACTCCGAAAAAGTCATCCTGTGATAATTGGTATCAAAGTGAAAGCTCGAATCTTTCGAAAAAGCATGTCGAAGAATGGATCCGATGTGGAGACGGATATGTCCAAGGTCAACTTGGATCGTGGGGGCAAATCGAAGAAGGATCGATCCAAAGATGTGGTTGCAGAAATGGAGAAGCGGCTTTCAAAGATGGAGAATGCTGTGGTCGAGTTCGATCAGCGACTCGAGGAGGAAGTCCTTACGAAAGAAGGCTTTGGAACTGTGATGGAAGAGCTTCAAGGCCACATTCAGGGAGCCCTCAACTCCATGCTGGACACAGTCAAGTTGGATGTCCAAACCCAACTAGATCATTTCATGGCGGAGCTTACTGCACTTCGTGATGAAGTGAAGGATGTGAAGGGAGATTGGGCCTTGTGCAAAGAAGCTGTCTTGAACAAGACTCGGACTCTTAAGGAACCCAAGGTGTTAGATTCTTTCAAGCCCAAATTCTATAATGGGAAGAGGGAGGTGAATGAGCTGGACACGTTTTTGTGGAATATCGAAAGGTATTTCAAGTATCTCAAGATGAAGGATGATGAGCCCAAGATTACTATAGCAACGTTGTTTCTCACCGACAATGCTTTCATGTGGTGGCGTCGTCGATCCATAGAGATCGACCAAGGTACGTTTACACTTGAGACTTGGGATGAATTGAGGAAGGATATTATGTTGCATTTCTATCCAGAGAATGCCAAGCATAAGGTAAAGGAGAAGCTGAGATGGTTAAAGTAAACGAAGAGCGTGAAGGACTATGTCGCCACGTTCACCAACCTGTTGTTCGAGGTGCCTAGCATGATAAATGAAGACAAGCTCATGTACTTCATGAGTGGCTTACATAATTGGGCCAAATTGGAGTTACAAAGGAGACACGTCCAAACCTTGTCAGAAGCAATTGCTGCAGTTGAGTCTCTTGTTGAGTTCAAGAAGAATGATCAAGGCTACTCCAAGTTTAAAGGAAACAAAGGTAGCAGTGGATCTGGTGGGGGAGACAACAAGCCAAAAGAGGGTAGCAAGTCAGGAGATAAGTCCGACAGTCACAAGTCATCCGTGAAGAAGAATGACAAATGTGACAAGGAGAAGGACAAGTAAAAGCTAGCTTGCTAATTGTGCGATGGACCGCACATGATGCGAGATTGTCTGTAGAAGAAAGCCTTGAATGCTATGAACCAAGAGAAGGTAGAGGGGGCCAACAGGGAAGCAGGAATGGGAGCCATTCACCATTTCAATGCCATAAAGGCCAAAGTCGCTCAACCACATGTTCAAGCGAAAGGAGTGATGTTCGTTGATGCCATGGTGATTGGCAAGACAACATGTTTTCTAGTGGATACGAGTGCCTCGCACAACTTTATGTCAGTGCAGGAAGCAAAGAGACTTGGGTGTCGGGTCTCAAAGGAAGCAGGCAATATGAAGACGATGAATTCAACTGCCAAACCAATTGATGGAGCTACACATTGCTACTTGGAAGGGAGTAGCTGACTTCTCCGTGATCTCGATGGATGACTACGATATCATGCTAGGAAAGGAGTTCATGGACAAGGTAAAAGCATTTCCTATTCCATTTTACAATGCTGTGTGCATAGCACAGGGTGGAGCAATGCCATGCATGGTGCTAGTGGTGAGGCAACATGGTGAGTCAAAGCTTTTGTCAGCCATGCAATTTTCCAAGTCTTGGAAGAAGGGTGAATCGACGTTCCTTGCAACTTTGAAGATGGATACAGTTGAGAAGGAAGCCCAACCAGTCCCAAAAGCTGTGGAGGTTGTCCTTAAGGAGTTTACAGATGTCATGCCCAAGAAGCTGTCCAAAACCTTACCACCTAGGACAGAGGTGGATCATGCCATTGAGTTGGAACCGGGTGCCAAACCCCCTGCCAAAGTGCCGTACCATATGACACCTCCTGAGTTGGAGGAATTGATGAAGCGATTGAAGCAGTTGTTAGATGATGGGTACATCCAACCGTCCAAAGCCCCTTATGATGCCCCAGTCCTGTTCCAAAAGAAAAGAGAAGGGACACTGAGGTTGTGCATCGACTACCGGGTGCTAAACAAGGTGACCATAAAAAACATGTATCCAATCCCTTTGATTGCAGATCTGTTTGATCAGTTGGGAGAAGCTAGGTACTTCACCAAGTTGGACCTGGGCTCAGGGTACTATCAAGTGAGAATCGCACCAGGAGATGAAACGAAGACTACATGTGTGATAAGATATGGGTCTTACGAGTTCTTTGTCGCACCAGGAGATGAAACGAACACCCCTGCAACCTTTTGCACTCTAATGAACAAGGTATTCCATCCTTTCTTGGACAAGTTTGTTGTGGTTTACATCGATGATATTGTGGTGTACAACAATTCTCTAGAGGAGCACCTCAATCACTTGTAGAAGGTGTTCCAAGTTTTGAGAGAGAACAAGCTATATGTGAAGAAGGAGAAGTACTCATTTGTCCAAGAAGAGGCAGAGTTCCTTGGTCACAAGATATGGGGTGGACAATTGCTCATGGATGAGGGCAAGGTGTGAGCTATTCAAGAGTGGGAACAACCAACCAAGTACCTGAGTTGCGGTCTTTCCTTGGATTGGTCAACTACTATCGCAGGTTCTTCAAGGGATATTTAGCCATTGCCGCCTCCTTGACAGATTTGTTGAAGAAGAACAAGATGTGACAGTGGACGTCACTATGCCAACATGCCTTCGACGAGTTGAAGAGGGCACTTATGGAGGAACCAGTGCTGAGATTTCCCAATCTTAGCACACCTTTTGAGGTACACACTGATGCATTAGATTTTTCTATTGGTGGTGTACTCATTCAAGATGGACATCTATTGGCTTTCGAGAGTAGGAAGCTCAATGACACCGAATGAAGGTATACCGTTCAAGAGAAGGAGATGATAGCCGTAGTGCACTGCTTGCGGACTTGGAGGCACTAACTACTTGGTTCTTAGTTCGTGGTCAAGACTGACAATGTTGCCACACGCTATGTTCAGTCCCAATAGAAGTTGTCACCCAAACATGCTAGGTGGCAAGACTTCTTGGCAAAGTATTATCAGTGATCATGACACTCGCTTCACTGGTAAACTTTGGACGGAGCTCTTCAAGCTACTTGGCTCACAATTGAACTTCTCTACAAGCTTTCACCCACATACAGATGGTCAGATGGAAAGGGTGAATGCATTGTTGGAGTTATACTTACGACACTATGTGAGTGCCAACCAACGAGATTGGGCAAAGTTGTTGGATGTTGCTCAGTTCTTGTACAACTTGCAGCGATCGGAGTCGACAGGGTCAAGTCCTTTTGAGTTGGCAACGAGACAACAACCTATGACACCGAACACAATGGAGTCAGGCTACATGGGGAGTAGCCCTGCTGCATACAAGATGGCCAAGGACTGGTAGGTGACTAATGAGCTAGCTCGGGCTCAATTGGGGAAGGCAACTTGGAAGATTAAGAAATGGGTGGACAAACATCGGCGAGATGTTGTATTCCAATCAAGTGATCTGGTCTTTGTGAAGCTCAACCCCTCTCAACACAAGTCCACTAGAAAGGTACACAAGGCGTTGCTGAGGAGATATGAGGGCCCATTTCCTATCCTCTGAACTGTGGGAAGAGCTGCTTACCGTGTGGAACTACCCCACGATTGAAGATTCATTCGGTGTCTCACGTGAGCAATCTCAAACCCTACCATGTTGATCCCGAGGAGCCAAGTCGTGGGGAGTCTCAATGAGCTCCACCTTTAATGGTGACTTCATTTGACAGGGAGGTCGAGTGCATCATGGCCAAGCGTGAGGTGTGACGCAAATGTGTACTAAGGTACTTTGAGTACTTTGTTAAATGAAAGGGTCTGGAAGACTCTGAAGGTAATTGGGAGAAAGAAGAGTCCTTGTGGTAGTACAAGGACAACATCAAAGCATTCGAACGAGAAGGAACTACCACGGCGATGAGGACGTCACCAAATTAGGTGGGGAAGAATGTCACGGCCCGCATGTTGAAGGCTCAACCTAACAACTATGGGGCCAACCTAGAGGATCTATCTGGTCGAGTTAAAATTCTACTCATGGCTCTAACACACATCCAATCAATCTTGTAGCTTTCCTTGCATGATTTCATTTGTGATTGCCCATAATGGGTGGTGGAAAAGATGATTCTCGGTCATACCTTGACAACTTCGGTGGTGGAAAAGGTAACTCTCGGCTGTGACTGTGTGGTGGAGTCCAACTGTTCAACTCCTGTTCGACCAATTATCTTTTCAGTGTCCTGATTTTTTTTAATATGATCGAGCTTACTGCCTTTACACTAAAGCACTAAGTAAGCATCTTCTCTTTCTCCATGTCCATGGTGAGAGAACCCCTACTTATTAAAAAATAAGCTCTGCCTTGCAGTTTTACCCAAACATGTTTGCAGCCCTAGGCCTTAGCTATTTTATTATTTAATCTTTTCAAGACCCATCTTCCTAGGCCCATGGGTGGAAAAAACCGGGTCTAAACATAGTCCTGCACAACTAGGATTGTGGCTTTCTTAGCATGGAAGATGAACCTCTCTATGGCTTTTGCCGCCACCATCCGGTACTCACAATCCATAAATCTGCTGGGTTCATATTTGAGATGGACGGCATGATGCACATATATAAAACATCAAGGAGATTACTCTTTGTTTGTTGTCCCTATAAAGCATATTTTAAAATAATTTATTGTTACCTATCCGAGGCATGCACATAAACGAACTCTTTGCAACTCTTCATACCACAGTTCCATAATTTCTTTATCCATTAATCACTCAATTAAAAGGTGCATCATCACATATCCCACAAGAATTGGCGTTGCTGTTTTGAAGCACGTCTCGGACTTTTTTAGATTGAAACTTTGGCCCCTTAAATTACTAAGGCTTGCTTGAAACACAAAACTCAAATTTCTCAACAACACGATCAGGCTGCGTTTTACGAGCCTACAAAACATGTGAAGATGCAATTCAAAGCATGATGGAACAAAATTTTAAGAAAATGAAAGTTAAAGAGTACCTACCAACGTTCTTATGAATGTACTTTTTCATGTCCACTCCTCACCCAACACCATGGTAATTTCACAATAAGTAAATTGACCCCATGACCTAAAGCTTCAAATTTACCAATGTTGCAGTCATTGATGGGTATTCATAGCGTGCAGACCTCTCAATTTCTAGACGTGTTCCTTGTGGTGGAGTCTCAACAACCAACAAAAGACAAAATTTAATAATGTCATCACAAAAACAGTACTACAGCTGGTACATATAGTCAAATTTGCACAAAGTTTCACTAACAATGTAGTGTATAGTCTTAATTACTTTGAAATTTAATAAGTCATGCAAGAACCGTAGATTTTCTGTAGGAGAGTATCTGGACAAGAAAATGTGGGTTCCTTCTGTAAATGGTAAAGGTGGAATGATAACTTCGTCAGCACATGCTGGTTTCCCATATGAACAAGCTATTTTGTCTAATAAGCACTCTAGTACGCTCAAATCGTGGTCCACAACAATGATACATATGAAACATACAAAAGTAAAATACATATTACTTAATCTGCATAGTACAATTACACAAGAAAATGATCCACAAATATTAGCAAAGAGAAATACGAGAGATACATAAATAAAAAGGAAAAAGAAATAACCTATTACGCCTAATCAAAGATCAGATGACTTTGGCTACTTTGAACTTTTGTTTCACATGAAGGTGACTTGAAGGTTCACAAAAGATATAGACATTTGCATTCTACAGTAGCATTGGCAAAAATCTGAAGCTCTGAATCAGATAAATTTCCAAAATCACTTTCTAAAACCTTTCCTAGCTCAAGATCAGTGCACAGTGTCTCCATCAAACCCCTGTCATCGTGCTATTGAGAAACTGCCCAACATTGATTTCAAATACTTTTGGATAGTTCTCAACGTGTTGGGGTTTTAGAGTGATCTGTCAACACAGAAAAACACAAAGATAAGCACTTGTAAGAGATGATGGCATCCGATGAGCATAAAAATTGAAACATCTCTTTCAACTTATCTTCTAAAAGAATATCAAAATAACTTTGCAAGTTCAATCCTTGAAAGTGAGTCAACATCTCCTGCCGATTTGGGGGATTCTACAAAAGAATCAAAGACCATGAAATACAATTAATGCATAAAAAAGATAGAAGAAACAAAGAAAAAAACTTGAAAAAAAAAGTTTATGGACTCAGTAAAAAGGGTGAAATTGGAAATACTTCCTTTAGACGACCCAAGTTTGGATTCAACTTGCCTCCTAAAATATAGAGGGCAATAGTTTTCTCGGTATTAGACCAAGTTCAGAAGGTCCTTTGTACAGATACATCTCCAACCCTCAAGATTCTCACTCAAAACTATAAATGAAAGGCAGCAAACCAAACATCAATTTAGGCATGATATTCTTCTCTGTAAACCCTAAGGTTTCCTTTCTCTTCAGGTTTCTTTCCCTAATGCCTGTTTTCTATCTAGGTTTCGATTCTCTTCTTTAATTTGCCTTGTTTCTTTAAATTTTTTTTATACTGGTGGATACTTCACCCAACCCTAGCCCTTGAGATTCTCATACCTAGAAAATTATTAAAGAAATTAACATAAATTGCAGGGCTTGATCTACCCACACACATCTCATAACATAAACATAATCAAACATCATATACACTTCAAAAAAATCTTTCTAAAGAGACAAGAAAAAATGCAGAGCCAATTATCAAGTGTGGAAACTAATTTAAGAAAACATCATATACGCTCAAAGGAATGAAATCTTTATATTCAAAAAAGCAAAAATATGAAAGTGAGAAATATGCAAGAAAAAAACGAAGCACAAAGGGAGATAAATTACCTTAACAAAGAGAGAGAGAGAGAGAGAGAGAGAGAGAGAGAGAGAGAGAGACGAAGAATGATTGAGGAAGACGAAGAATGATTGAGGAGGATGAAAAATGCTTGAGGAGGACGAAGAATGCTTGAGGGGTACATGAAAAATGGAGGGAAAATTGAGAGTCCAGTTTAGGGGTGATAGGATGATAAATGCTCGTTGTGGTCTCCAATACAAGAGAGACACGTGGGGTGATCTTGAAGAGTTAAATATAAGTTTCAAATGTGAGTTTGTTTATCACACTTAAGTATTGTGTCATATTTGATTATGGTTAATAGAGTTTTCAAACAAATAATATTGTGGACTTCTCATCTTCTTGGACATTTTGGAATATATGACATTTTTGGACTCTTTAATTGGTGATAAAGGATAATCACTAGGGGACTTTAACGCTATTTATGATAGGCAAAAAACGTTACAGTTGAGTCAAATAAGTAAGACTGATTTGTAATCTCTAATACACTTAATACACAACTTGTCCTATTGAAGCTAAGAGCATTACTGGTGCAAAGAGCAGAAGATCATCCTTGTCTTGTGTTCATCATGTCTTCTGCACCAGGTTAGTATATTTGTATTTCTATTGGAATTGACTGCTTAAGATGGAATTGTGATTCATGATTTTGTTGCCATTTCATTTTTGCATATTGTATTTGCTTACATTACACTGTCTTCCAAACATGTTGATTGCCTTTGTGATCATGTGGCACTTTCTAGTTCACTCTTGAGCAGCAAGTTAGCCAAATGAGTACCTCATAGGCAACAAAATCACACAATAATTAAGGTTGTGTAAGCTCCAAGCAAGCAACAAACATGCAACAAATGATAAATGACAACACGATAGTAACGCAATAAAAAATAGAACAATCTCACAAAGCAACACATGAGGCAATGTTTGACTGAATAATACTTTTTTGTATTGATTGGCAAGAAAGTGCAGGGGCACAAGTGTATGCTCTTACCTATACAAGTGATCTAGCCCAAAATTCCACCGACTAGTCACCTCATGTCTATAGGAAGAGACATCACTTGTGCTTGAGGAGTCATAATGACAAAATAAAAGAAAATACATAATTTTCTAATTAGCAAAATACCCCCACACAACCAAGCGGCTATGGCTTGACTAATGACCATAGGCAAGCAAGGTGTGCGACATTACAAGTGTGGCCCCTAATATCCTCCCCCAATTAAGGTGTCGGCGCTCTCGACAACTATGCTAACTTGAATTCTTCAATCTTCTACTTGAACAGCCCCAGGACACCTACCTTCTCCTAGCTGTTTCTTCTTCTCCAAGTCCTTTCTACTCGATGAGGATCTCCTTTCGAGGGTGTCGTCTGATGACCATGACTCGTTCAGGAAGGACCTCATATACTTCCTTTGTGTCTGTGGGCTTAATGTTGACTTTGTCTTTGCGGGTTGCATCTTCTATGTCTACCTTCCACCACTTAAGGTTGCTGACGTGGAAAACAGGGTGCACTTTCACCCAAGTAGGAACATCCAGTTTGTAAGAAGCTCTCCCAACGATGGGCTTGGGCTCTTCATTTCTTCGCATCATCTTGATGTATTTGTGGGGTACGAACCAAAAATGCTCTGGCATCATTTTGACTAGCACCAGGTTCCCAACTTGGAACTCTAATGGTATGAATCCTCAAAGGGACTCTAGTTGGTGGAGGAACTCTCCTGGAAGTTGTAGTAGAATTGGGCAACATCCAACAATTGAGCCCAATTTTTCTGATTCGCATGCACGAAGTGACGCAAGTACTCCTCGAGAAGACTGTTGAACATTTTGGTTTGACCATCTCTCTGTAGGTTGTAGCTCGAGGAATATTCAATTGAAAGCCAAGTAACTTGAAAGGTTCCGACCATAAGGTTGTGTAAACATGGTGTCGTGATCTCATAGGATGTTTTGTGGCATCCCAATACTTCACCACATATTTGAAAAACAAGAGGACACTTTCCTCTACAAGCAATACTTCGGGCATGGATAAAGGTAGCATATTTCGAGGATCTATTAATCACCACCCAAATGCTTGAAGGGCACCAACTTTTGGGAGACTAGTAATAAAATCCATGGAGACACTCACTCATGGTCGAGTTGGGACTTGTACTGGCTTCAGTAGTCCTGGGGTTTTCTGCTTGTCGACCTTGTCTTACCGGCATATAATTCATGTCTTCGTGTACTCCGCTACATCGTATCGCATTTTAGGCCAATAATATCCTTGCTTCAAAAGAGCATGAGTTCTATGTTAACCCGAATGTCCTGCCCACAATGTATCATAGTATTCTTGTAGAAGTACTCCACAAAACCCATCAGCCTTTGAGACGAACAATCTCCATCATTTGGTAATGGGCAAACCATCCTCTACTCAGAATCTGTGAGTCTTCCATCTTTTGGCTAGCTTAAGGATGGTTAATGCCACAAGGTCTAACTCCAAACTTTCTTTTATGTGACATTGTATTGATGTGGCTATCTTACTTCCTACCAATGTGTCCACCCTTTTTAAAGTGGCAAGCTTAGCCTTCCGATTGAGGGCGACTACTGCTTGATTGGTATAATTGACCTTGTGTTAAAAATGAAAATCAAACTCCGCGAGAAACTCCCGCCACCAAGCTTGCTTTGGGCTCAACTTTGGTTGAGTGGGGAAGTGTAGACTCCCAGTTGTCTGTCTTGACTATGAATTGAGATCCTATTAATTAATACCTTAATGTCCTCAAGCAATGGATTACTACTACAACTAGGGTCAAGCACAATTTTGAGTCAACCCAATCGAACCTCCTAACCCAATCATTAGAGAGTTGGGTTGGCCTAATAATGAGTAGGTCTTGAGTTCAAAAAATCATAAACTGTTATATACGGGTTGTGTTATGGGTTGGAACCAACACCAAAAAATGAGCTTAATTTTGAGTTGACTCGGCCAAACCGTCCAACTTGATCACAAAAGGGTTGGGTTGACCTAATAATGAGTAGGACTTGGGTCCAAAAAATCATAAATTGCAATATATCGGGTTGGGACCAAAACCAACCCAACCCAATCATGCCCACCCTAGCTAGAAGTTCCTTTTCATGCATCGAATACTTCCTTTATGCTTCAAATAACTTGTGACTCTCAAAAGCAACGAGATGGCCTTGTTGAAGCAAGACTCCTCCTAACACGAAGTCAAAAGCATAAGACTGCCCTTCAAAAAGCTTAGCATGAGACTGCACTTCAAAAAGCTTAGTAACATATGGGATCGCCAAAACCAAAATTTTCTTCATTGCCTCCTTTATCTTCTTAAAGGACCTCTGTCATTTATCGTCCCAATTCTAGTTGCATGGTCTTTCCCGAATAGCTCTCAATGAACTGCCAATAATAATTGGCCAGTCCAAGTCCTTCATTCCTTCATGGCCCTTATTTCCTCCATGTCCATTCTCAAGCAGCCGTGCTCTACAATGTGGTCTAGGAACTTGATCTTTACTTATGCAAATGAGCACTTCTCTCTCTTAACATATAGTTGATGTTCCAACAGCTTTTGGAATACCATCCACAAATGCTCATTCTGCTCCTCCAAAGTAAAGCTGTATATCACGATGTCATCCAAGTATACTACTACTAACTTATCAAGGTAGTCATGAAAGCTTTGATTCATCAAAGTACAGAAGGTGGTAGGTGCGTTTGTCAACCCAAACGACATCACCAAGAACTCAAATGGTCCTTATCTAGTGACACATGTGGTCTTTGACTCATCTCCTTGTCCAATGTAGAATTGATAGTACCTCGACCGAAGATCTAACTTGGTAAAATACATGGCAGTGCTCAGTTGATCGAACAAATCAGTAATGCAGAGATAGAATACTTGATGTGCACCGTAACCTTGTTCAATGCTTTATAGTCCACATATAGTCGGAGGCTTCGATCATTCTTCTTTTGAAAAAATACTGGGGCACTGAACGAAGCTTTAGAGGCTTAATAAATTCGGCATGAAGTAGGTTATTCAGCTTATTTCAAAGTTATGCAATTTTGGGAGGAGCTATTCTATAAGGCGCTTTAACAAGAGCCTTCGCACCGGGGAGCAACACCATTTGGTGGTCAATGGTTCTTCTCGGAGGCAAACTCCCAAAGAGTTTATCTAGCATGAAATCCTCATAATATTCTAACACAACCTGAATTTTTGGAGGGATCACTTCATTTTCCATCTCCCTCTTCTGGAATGGCCATATACAAAGGTCCTTGTCACTTCACCCTTTGTAGAATTGTAAAACTAACAACAACAGGGGCTTACGTGGAGGCTTTAATTTTTCCTAGATCACGCTAGGTTGGTTGTCCATGATAAGCAGACTATGTGCGGTGGGAATGGGGATCAACTTCTTTTTTAGGAGGAGCTCCATCCTAGGATCACATCAAAATCATCCATGGGCACTACTTTCAAATCAGTTTCGTTGATCTAGGTTCCCAGTTTGACTTGCACACGATTTGCCACTCTAGTCGTGGACAACACTTTTGAGTTCACCGTTTTCATACATTTTCAATCCCAATATCTTTGCTTCACCTTTAGAGATGAAATTGTGGGTGGCACTAGTGTGACTCATCACATTCTTGGCAACCTTCCCATTGATGCTACCCTCTACAAACATGAGACCCTTATTTGGAGACTTCATTAATTCATTCATTTGCTTCTCCATTGCTCCCAAGAATCGGAGTGCTCCCATATGTCTTGCCTCAACTTCTTGTTCTTGCTCCTCACCTAGTTCATGTGAACAAATAGAACCTTGTAAAGCATTTAAAGCATATTTATAAGGGCATTCGGCCATACGATGTGGTGCGTTACATAAAAAGCAAGCAATGGGTCTAGGTTTGAAGCTTGTGGGATTGGCTGGCCAAAAGGGTGCCGAATCCCTTGTGTTGACTGGCCTTCTTTCACTTGTACTCGAACTTGATGGTCCTGGCTCCGCTCCCTCACTTTTTCTTGAATTGCTTATTGTTGTTTCCACCGGAGAACAATTGACTCCTCTTACTAGAGGACTTGTCAAATATGTAGTTAGTGAGACGCTCGACAGGGGTTTGAGCGGAAGCCAAGTCTTGGATTCTTTGTCTTTGCGTCTCTGTTCTCGCCCACGACTTCAATCCTTGAAGGAAATAGAAGAGTTTTTCCTTCTTGAACATGTCCCTTATGTCTAGCATAAAGCGAGAGAACATCCTCACATGCTCCCGAACAATACCTGTTTGTTTCAATTCCCTCAATTGTCGTAGGGAAATGAACTCCTCATTCCTAGGGAAGAATGGAGCTTTGAGTTCCATGCGGAGATCTTCTCATGTATTAATTGTGCACCTTCCGCATTGAATATCTTCATATTTGGTTCTCCACCAGAGCTTTGCATCCCCCAAGAGGTACATGGTCGCCATTGTCACCTTCGTATCTTCCGAGTCTCCCTTCACAGCTCCGAAGTATTGCTCCATGTTGAACAAGTAATTATCGAGTTCTTTGGCATCACATGCCCCTCCATTGGCTTACGGCTCCTATGGCACCACGTCTTTGATTATAAGATTGATTTTGTTATTCATCTCTCCAAGCTCTAATTTGATTGCTTCCATAGTTGCTCGAAAATCCTTAGTCAGCTCATTCACCGTCATCGATAAAGCTTGAATGTCATTGTCCAAAGCCCATATTTTCTTGTCATCGGGAGCTTAGGTGCATGTGCTTTCGATTTTCTTTACTTTCTCGAGGGCTCAAACCCGCTCATCAAGACCCTCTAATGCCTTCACCTTCACTGAGAGGTCTTGTAACATGTTTGGCAAGCCTGTCAGCTCTCCAAGTTGTTGGTCTATCCAATCAAAACGTTGTTGGTTTGCATATTACGCGCGATCTTTCAAATTTGAGCCGAGTTGGCCTAATACTGACTGTCACAGGCTGAGTAGTTTGCTTGATGGTTTGGACCGTGCGACAATTGCCGAGTAGTAGCAATTGAGCCAAATAAGTACCTCGTAGGCAACAAACCGACACAATAATTAATGTTGAGCAATCATCAAGAAAGCAAAAAACATGCAACACATGATAAATGACAACACGATAATAAGGCAAAAGAAAATAGAACAATCTCACAAAACAACACATGAGGCAACATTTGATTGAATAATACTTCTTCGTATTGATTGACAAGAGAGTACATGGCATATATGTATGCTACCTATACAAGTGATCTAGCCCAAAATTCCTCTAACTCATCATTCCCTTTCTATAGAATTTTATGCATTCTCACTTGTTATAAGAAGAGACATCACTTGTGCTTGAGGAGTCGTAATAACAAAATAAAAGAAAATGCATCATTTGCTAATTACCAAAATACCCCTACACAACCAAGCAGCCATGGGCTTGACTAATGACCTTGGGCAAGCAAGGTGTGCGGCATTACAAGTGCGGCCCCTCACACTTTGCGTGGCACTATTA
Organism: Prunus campanulata; assembly: GCA_034190965.1. NCBI lineage: Eukaryota > Viridiplantae > Streptophyta > Magnoliopsida > Rosales > Rosaceae > Prunus > Prunus campanulata. The sequence continues at coordinate 21,843,489 of CM067211.1, forward strand.
CGAGTCATTCTTGTCTACATGGGCGACCTTGACATGGTGCAAGTGGCGCCACTGCACAGGGCCCCCAATTTAAGAACCTTCGAATTTTTATGTATTTTATATTATATTATATATATATATATATATATATATATATATATATATATATATATATTATAAAAACTATATATAAACTCCAGCATGCATCACATTAACACAAAAGTGTGTTTGGTAGAGCTGGTTTCTAGTGCATATCCTTTGGTACAAGGTCCAAGTTTGAGTCTAAGTGATGTCAAAAAATTTGTAATTTTATTCTTTTTTCATTTTAGTACCAAAATAGTTTTAGAAAAGAAAGTTGAAAAAAAAAACAAGGGGAAAAATCCAACTAAACTAACACCAATATGTATCATACCCATGCGCTTTCTCCTTAAAAAAGTATTTTCTTCTACTCAAAACAAAACAAAAATTCATGCCTTCTTCTTTCTCTTGTATTCAAATTTTTTTTAACCGAACATACTAATATTTAACTTTATGAAATGAAAAAATTAAAAAAATTTGTGATTGTTATTTCATGATAATTGATGATGAATTTTAGTTATAAAAAAAATTGTTTTATGACATTAAGTCATGGAAATTATTTTTTTAGTATTTTCATATTAGATTATGTGAGGGCTCCAGTTTAAGTTTCGCACAGAGCCATCAAAATCTCAAGATCGGCCCTGCATGACTACGAGGGTAAAGGTTGCATATGGGTGCAAAGAATAGGTTCCTTAGGTTTATCATTTTTGTGTTCGTTTTTCTTTGAACTTATATTTTTATTGTGTCTAAACGTTTAGTTATCTAACTTTAACAAAATAAATTGACAAACACAATCAAGTCATTGAACTTTTTTTAAATTTTTTTTTAATGACATTTTGTATGAATAACGAGGACATGAAAATTGAATTGCCATTATAAAGTACATATGTTACTCAAAAGATGAGCTGGCAGTACCAAGGAATGAAATATCGATATTATCGCCGAAATATCGGCGATAATATCGTTATTTGTGGCTGTCGATATTTTCTACCAGTTATGTTTCGTCATTTTATCGAAATTATCGTCGATAATATCGGCGAAATTTCGGGATGGATATTTTCGTGCAAATTCAAGCTGAAATGGTCAAAATATCGCCATATTATCGATAATGTGGCGATATTTTGACCCAAAAACATGAAAAATGCTGAAAATTTTCTGAATGATCTGATACATCAATGGACAGATGAATGAAATTATGTACAACATCAGATTATTGCAATAAATAAAATAAAAATATATTATATTACAACAATAGATTAAATACCTTCCACATCTCAGAAGAAGCTATCTTAGATCTAACTTTTCTCATTCTCTTGTTGGCCTTGGCAGCCATGGGAGACGACCCCCATGGAGAAGAAGATGCAAGTTGCGAGGGAGAAGAAAAATGGAGGAAGAAGAGAGAGAGAGAGAGGGAGGAAGAAGAAGAAGACAGTGATTGAGAGGGAGAAGAAAGAGAGAGGAAGAAGAGAGAGAAATGGAGGAAGAAGAAGACTGATTGAGAGGGAGAAAAAAGAAAGCACGGCGCAAGAGCAAACACAAATTTTTTTATAAAAAACGAATTGATCTGTTAGGGTTTTTAAAAATATTTTTTACAATTATGTTGGTTAGACCTATAAATACTAAAAGTATACATAAATAACGTAAAGCTATCACTTACCATAGTGGCCTCTGAATGGAAAAGAAGTTTTTGGTCAAGGGTTCAACACCCATTGTGCTCTTTTTGTTGTAATATTCTAGATATTTTATTATTTGGGTTATTTTTTGGTGTGTGTATTTATTATTTGGGTTGGTGTTATTATTTCGATTAAATTTATGGTTTACATAATGGGCTCAATTTATTGAATGATGTTTTTGTTAATTGGAATAAGTTTGGTGTGTTTTTTTAATTTTTACTAGCATTGTTTTTATCCTTTAAAAAAATTCAGAATTTTAACACTAGTATTATGACCCCATGGGGTAACAATCCTGCATCCACCACTGCATGCGAACCCAAATGTCTGTAAGCTAATATTTATTATATATGATAAATTTCTATATTAAAAAAGACACCAAGGGGATTTGAACCCCTCCCATTTTACTCCTTCAACACCTTAACCACCATATCACTTATGTTTTTGTGAAAATATGCTAAAATATTTTTATATATACATGGTTTTGTTTTGAATTTTTTTTTGCAAGAAACAAATTGTTTTGAATTCTTTTGACCATTCCTTTTCAAGTTTCTACTTTTGATTATGGTGTGTTTAATCTTTTTTCATTAATTACTACATATTTTCTACACTCACAGTGTTTGCCAGCTCGCTATATAATCAACTTAAATCAGTTAAATCCATCATGCAATACATTTCCTTCCAATTTTTTATGATAAACTAATAGATAATTGACTAAATAAACATCATGCAAAGTTTCAATAAAAATTTCCAAGTTTTTCTTACAATTTCCGTGATTTTTATTCAATTTTTATCGATATCGATAATATCCCGATATTTCCATCGAAATTTCCGTATTTTTGGCCTACCGATATTTCCGATATCACCGATATTTTAGACCTTGGGCAGTACACATGTTACTCAAAAGATGTACTGTACATTGTTTAAGTCATCATTTTCTAGGTTTTCAGAAATGAGTTCATCCAAAGCATAACCTGGTATTCTGATTGTTCTTTTCTTGATCACTAACTTCTGTTTTTTTAACATTCTTGATCAGTAATAATTTACACCATTAAATGTGAAATTATTTGTATCTTACAAGTTCTTGAACACTAGAACTGTTCTTTATGGAAAAATCAATAAAATATTTTATTTATTTATTCAATACAATTTATTAAACATAGTACTAATTACATCTCTCAAGTCATTGACAAAAAAACCAATGGAGCAAAAATAATGGAAAAACGAAAAAAACCAACACATTTTTTATTTTGTATAGGACTATCCTCAACTCGGTAGGCTTTGCTTTTGATCATCTTCTTCTCTCTTCTCCTCAATTTTCCTTGGACATTGTTATGTACAAGAAAGAAAAGAAATAAGAAAGAAGAATATTAGGAGGCAAAGGAAACTGAAAAAGAATCCAGCAATTAAAGTACAAAAATATAGAATGAATTGGGCATGTTCTACAAAACCACCACTCCAACATGTTTTCTAGTATTCCCAAACTAGAATATTCTATAATTACTCAAGCATTCATAATGCATGTAAACAATCCAATCTGGCTTGTCGAAAATGCAATGAACCATTTCATACCTAGCTAGTGATTTGGAGAAGGCTATAGGAAAATTAGACAATATAACAGGTTCTGATCTGACAATATTGTGCAGCTAAGTCAAAACTAAACTTGTGACAAGTTAATTATTGTTCCCATGTATCTGGCATAAGTTGGAAGGAAATATTAGCAAGTAACCAATGGTGTAGGCATACACCAATCACAGTAAAACAGATATATAACCTCTGTATTCTCTCAAACATCATACATACCAGTTGCTAAACATATCTACAGAGCCTGAGATCATAATGGAAGCGAAGTTTCTAGACTGCTTTATAAGATTTCAACACTGCTCCATCAAGTTGGAAAGGTAGAGAAAATTCAAGCAGCTAAGAAGCAAAACTATTGGTAGAATAGAAGTAGAACATATAAATAACCTAGAAAGTAGGTGGGAGAAAACTAATTGGATGAGTTAACAGTCAAAGGCACAAATATTAAGGAAAATAAAGGGGAGGGGGCATGAGGGTTGAGCATATACGTCTAAATAGCATTCTCCTTGTCAAGTATCTTACAGACACCTTTGTACACCATCCCATTCATCCACTTGATACATGCCCTTTTGAAGTAGACCAAGAAACATACAGTAATCTCCGTATATTTAAGGCATTTTAAAAAAAAAACAGTCTGAGCCCATGACACGCTTTAAAGAGACTCAATAAATCAAATCACTAGAAATCACCAAGAAATCTGTATACTTGACCAAATAACTGGATAAAGTTAGATGTATTGCTGCTACCTCATTGACAGAGCTCCACTGATTCTGTAGGATGCCCAAACAAATGCTTTTCATCAACATAAACTGAAAAGGGAACAAAAGAGGCGTAACTTAAAACTAACTAATGTATTGGGAGTTACTTTCTTCTAAAAACAAAAATGCATATTGACTAGTAACATGTAATGACAGGATATGACAAAAGAAGCCTTGTTTTCTTCTTTTGTCAATTGATGACACAAAAGAAGATTAAGTCATGAGAAAAGCATAATACAAGAGAAGAAACAACCCAGATATCCTTATAGGTAAGTGAGAATACACTAATCCTAGAGGTAAGCCAAGAAAATTGACACCACAACTAGAATAATTGTAGAGGCCTACAATTCAACCACTTAACTTTTATATTCATCCCATGTGGTGCAACATGATAAAATCCTTTACTGATTATGCCTTTGAGAACTAAAATAAAATAAAACTCATCACTACCATACATACACTTCATAATAGGCTATAAATTCAAATTTTAAAGCTTCACCAGATCTAATCAAGCACAAAAAAGGAAAAAAGCACCATTATTAGCTCAACATTTTTATCGATTTCAGCATAATTCTACTCAGAGAAGGCCTAAGTATTACAGAACCAAATTGGGAATGAAAAGTACCATAAGAAGTAAGGAAGTCTAGAAACCTTACCTCCCTCCATATAGTGACGAAATCCTGCCTGTTTGGACTCAGAAATGAGTTCACCAACTTCTCAACCTGAAAAATTACTGAACAAAAGAATCACTTAATTAGGCAATAATTAACAGTACATCTTAATCAAAGCAAGCAATAATAAGTAATAAAATAATTAAGATAAGAAAGGCACATTCCTTGAAAACTTGTACCCACCTATAATATAGCTGAAGCAGATAAGGAAGCATATTTGATCCATTTTCTTTTTTCTTCCAATTTCGCATTCACATTCACGGTATAAAAAGAGATGTGTCATAATAACAGTATGACTGGGAAAGATAAAACAGTTTTAGGATATATGACATCAAAAACAATGACCTTATTCCGTGGTTTTGTTTTCTTCATCTATTTGTCACCAGTTTTGTTTTCATTTTAAAACTTTGCTAAACAAATGATCCATTTGTCACCAGTTTATTAAAAAAGTTTTACTCTTCATTCTTAAGTTTGCTAAAAATGTGTGTCCAAAATGCATGACGGGTAAATTTACTTGAGAAATATATAAAACTTTACTCTCTGAACAAGTATCCCATATGATACATGGATTCATGTTAAAAGCCGAACTAACATAATAGAAGATAGAGGTCTGAAAAAAGAATTTGAGATTTTAAACATATACTTGCCTCATGAACTTCACAAACGCTTGTACACTCTGTCTAGTACTGAAGCTACAGTCAGATTCTGGAATATTGTTAATGACAGGTTGAAACATGGTACAGAGTACAACCTCAACGTCACAATTTCTAAGCTTGTATGACAAAAAAATCCAATCCTCCATGAAACAACATTTAAGATCAGCATTATGTTCCATCAATTCCCTCATTCAACTTTGAACGTGTCTCAGGATGAAGCTGGCAACCCATCTTCTCCATGATGTCTACCAGCTCAGATCCTCTATTGACATGACCCTTCTCAATCAAACCATCAAGAATAAGTTTCCAAGCTACTTCATCATAGTTATACCCACAACGAAGCATAGTACAAAACACTGCCTTTGCCTTCTCGTTATTCTGTTCATCAAAAAGCCCACATACAAGCAACTTGCATGACTCCAATGCGGGTAAATGACCATGCTCAATCATAGTATCCACCAGCATTGCTGCCTCTCCATATACTTGCAACTCACAGCAACAATTAACAAGAGAATTATAAATATCTTCGCTCGGAGAAATACCTATATCTTTCATATGACCATATAGCATCTGGGCCACTTCCAAGTTTCTCTCTTTGCACCATAAGTATTCATATTGGGAATACAACCATGTCCAACCATCTTCTCAAAGAGCTCTAAAGCAATTTCACCCGTTGTCTTCCATATATCAGTAATAGTAATATCAGAAGAGGAGACATTTGAAACGATATCGAGGCCACTTTCATTACTGTTTGCCTTAACTAACCTTTCTTCTGAGAGATGTTTGATTAGAAAGGAATAGGTACGACGAGAGGGCTCGCAACCAGCATCAAACATGCGCTTAAGAACATTAAATGCCCCATCTATTAATCCCATACTGACATATGCACCAATTAAAAATTTGTAAGTCAATGAATTTGCAGAAATTCCTTCTTCATTCATCTTAATCATCGCCCTCTCAGCTCCATTTATATTGCCTAGCATGCAATATGCATGAATAAATGGGTTGTAAGTAATTACATTCGGTTGGTTACCAGCAGAAACCATCTCATTGAAAATCGTATGAGCATGGTCAAAGTCACCTTCTTTCAGTGCCTGATTAATTAAAATATTATAATGAGGGACTGTAGGCTTCACACCAGTAGTACATCGCATCTTTTCCATGAACAATGATGCTTCCGAAATTCCTTTCTCTTTGCAAATCCCATCTATCAAGGCACTGAAAGTATATGAGCTTGGTAAACAATCCTCAGTCAGCATTCTACCAAACAAAGCAAGGGCATAATTGATTTTTCCAACCTTGCAGTAAGCATCAATGAAAACATTAAATATCACTGAATCTGACTTGATTCTTTTCTCCTTGAGAGAATCAAACAGGGCATGAGCTTCCTCTAATCTCCCCTTTTTACAGAGAGTGTCGATGAGAACACTGTAAGTAAATTGGTCAGGAGCCAAACCACTTTGTTTCATCAAATTTAGCAACCTATAAGCACTATCAAAAAGACCTGCTCTACACTGTCCATGGATTAATGAGTTATACGTAATCACATTTGGTGAGAGCTTCCGTTTAAGCATTTCATTAAGCTGCGTCATTGCCTGGTGCACCATATTCCTTTTACAAAACCCATCAATCAATGCATTGAATGTTTGAGCATCTGGACAACAATGATTTGATTCCATTAAGTTAAAAATCTCAGATGCAGCCTCAACCATTCCATCCTTACAATACCCATCAATCAATGTATTGTATGTGACAACATCAGCAACCAATCTTTTCTCCACCATCCTGTTTAGCAACATTCTAGCATAATCAAGCTGATGTTCCTTGCACATGCTATCAATGAGCACATTATAAGTATACATATCTGGTTCACAACCTTCCCTGTCATCTGTTTAAATAGATTAATTGCTTCTAATTTCCTTCTGGATCTACACAGAGCATGAATAAGAACGTTATATGTTCCTGCAACTGGAAAACAATTATCGTCTCCCATGTGAGAGAACAACTTGAAAGCCTCGTCAATCCAATCAGCCTCACAAAGCCCATGTATCAAATAATTATACGAAATCATGTCTCTCGGACAACCATTATCCGGCATTAGCTTAAAAATCTTGAAAGCGTTACCCACATTATTCCTACAATGCCCCAATATCAAGGAATTGCCTGTGCTATCCTGCTGACATACAAGTCAGCCTCAACCACGTTGCCCAATTTACAATAAGCAAGCACAATGGCAGTAAACGTACTCATATCTGGCGAAATCTTATCGGCCAACATTTCCAAATACACGGTTTTCACATCGTCAATGGGTAAAAATTTAGACAATGAAATTAGCATCTGGTTGTATGACCTGAGAGTGAGCTTGAACTGGAGGGGTTCTGGGTTCTTGGGGCCGCCACCGCGGTTCAGCTGGAGCAAAAGGTCGAGCAAAAAGCGGGCGTCGGCAGGCGAGCTGCAAGCTTTTATCATCAAAATTCGGAACTTCTGAGCTTCGGCCAACAAGCCATTGGGAATGACAAGGTTGAGGAGCAATGAGGAGTGGGAGGAGCTATTAATGGCCACTGATGGCTGATAGTGGCTAGACAAATTGTTGCGTTTGCCCCTTTTTTATTGTTGTTTTTGCCCCTTTTTCTCATAGTAGTGTTAGTTCTTAAACTAAGCTTGAAGCAAACCTGGATTAGGCCAATTGATCAGGGCAATGAGTCCGCCCTTTTGCACCTAAGTTTGAGTTCTCATCCCCATAGATTAGATTAATTTTGAAGTAATTTAAACTATCACATGTATCCAAAAAAAAAAAAATCAGACTTGAAATGCCTCTTTTACCCATGCAAGTGATCCACTCAAGTAGGGATGACAATTTTCCCCGCGGGTAAGGGTCTTCGTGGGGATTCGACCCTAATGGGTCGGGTATGAAGGACAAAAAACGGGTATGGGGATGGGTACGGGGAATTTTTTGGGTATGGTGTTTGGGGAGGGGCGGGGATAGTATTTTAATCCCCAACCCGAACCCTCCCCGTTTAGAATATATATATTAATTTTGTGATGAGATATATTATAGTATATATAAATATGCTACTAAAGTAATTATACCGACTAAATTTTATATTATTATATTATGTACTTATATAATTTATACAAATCTTAAGGCACACTATTTATTTATTTAGTTAACTTCCAGTACATATATAAACATTCTTATATTGTCTTATAAGTATATATTATATCTTGCCTTAGTATTATTATTTTTTTCAACAAAGTAGTTATATATTGATTTTTTCTTCCATAATGGGGCGGGTCGGGGAACCCATTCCCCAACGAAGGTGGGGATGGGGAATCCCCGATATGAATATTGCGGGTATGAAGACGGGGATGGGGGAAAAAAGCTTAATGGGGATGGGGATGGGAATGGCATACCCACCCCCGATTCGACCCATTGCCATCCCTACACTCAAGTGCACACATTGGTTTGAATTGGTCATTTTATATGGAAATTTCAATTATGACCAAAATCAGATGTACGTAGTAGGTTAGATTACCGCCATAATATATGTAGGTTATTTTTTATATAAGTAATTGGGGGAGGTAGAAAACGAACTTAGGATCTCGAATGTAGGGATAAATGTTTTTAATCACTTGAGCTACAAGCTCCTCATATGTAAATTTATCTTAGGTACACATACAAGCTCCTTATAAGTAAGTTTTTTTTTTTCTTTTTTTTTGTTTTTTTTTGTGCATTTAAGTAATCTCTTTGTTAGAATTTGGAAATGACAAATGAGTGCAAATGACACAAGAAAATGCTTATGCATGAAAAAAAAAAAACACAAGGAGGTAAAAATTATGCGCATATTGTAGGTTCAGAATACATAGAGAAAAATCCTTATAAGTAAATTATGGATCACTCAATATCTATTGTACACGAACTGAGTGAATATACATGCCAAAACTTTTATACTAAATCAATCCCCAATGAGGTCGGTCCAATTTTTGTGACATAATCTTATGAAGCAATAGTTTGTTTGTTTGTTTGTTTGTTTTTTAAAAGTAGATGTGCAGAACTGCAGTTAAGAACATCTCACACACACTACATCGGATAAAAACAAAAACTTTAAGTGCTATAAAAAAAAATTAAAAAGAAAAAGAATAACTCACGCACACTCTACGCGTGATTTAAAAAACACAAAAAATATTATTGCGTGCGGGGAGGATAGTGATTAGTAAGACTGAGACATATCATATATGTTCATGTCAACAATATTATCAAGCAGAAATAAGGGCTGTAGGGGGCTTAAGGCCAACAGGGATACAAGAAATGACATGAATAGTAAGTTTATGTTTGAACCTCCTAAACACCAAGATCTTCCCTCCACCCCAATGATACAATGACAGAATTATCTTTCTCAGGTGCTTCTTTGATCTGCTGCTACAGTCCTTATTGCTCCTCTTGGACCGCCTCATCTCATCTGTCGACCCGTCACCACCATCTTCTTTATCATTTTGATCTCCTTCTCCTAATTCCCAGTCGAGAGGATAGCTCCTGAGGAACACCCTTCTGTTATTGTAGTCTTCATAACGAAAGCTTCTTGTTCTTGTTCCCATGTTTTCTTTGGAATCCATACTTGATTCAAAATTAGTAGCTAATTAATCAGTTATATATATATACATTAGGGAGGGGGCCATTAATCTTAGGAGGAAAGACAATAATTAATAATAAAAAATGATTGTATATATTGTTGAAATTGATTGGTTAGTTTATTTTTTGGCTTTTCCAATGTTGCAAATGAGCATTATACCTCTTCAATCTTATATTATTGGGGATATTATTTTCATATGAATCGATCCCCTGCGTACTCTATGCGTTGTTATAGCATTTTATTTAATGTAATTCTTGGTGTGGGACTGATATTCCTATGATGCTTAAGTCATCAACCAGTCTCTTGACACGTGCTAACGCTTGTGCTAACAGGCTTTCTAAATATCAAAATTACAATTACTCTAAATTAATCTAATCTAGAGGGGAAGGCATTCAAACTTGACGGCAATGGTCACCTCTCACCAACTGACCTAATGCAATGAAAGAAACTGAAATTTAAAGAAAAAACACTGAATGGATCTTGAATCAAAATTTTAGAGGAGGATAAGTAGCTTTTGATTGGTTTATTTATTAGTTATTTATCGTTTATATGAACTTGTTGAATATGCTCCTTAGATTCTCTCACAGAACAAAGAAAAGAACATCAAAACCCACGTAGATGTTGATAAATAAATAAATACAAACACCCACCTAGATAGATGTCACAACAACATACCATTTTCTCTAAATACAATACCATAGAAGAAAGTTACGTAAGGAAGACAAAATAAGAATTCAGACAAAAAGAAAAATAAAAAGAAAAAGAAGAGAGAGAGCATAATATAAGCAGTGTGCCGTGGGGGATGAAAGATCCTACTCTTCTTTTTGGTTTTTTGAGTAAAAATCCTAAGCATGCCACCCACGGCCAAGGCACGTGAAAACCACAACAAATATTTTTGCTTCTCTTGAACTGATTTTGGTTTCTTTTCTTTTGTCTTTTATCCTTTTTAATTCAAACGAGATTATATTCTTCATTTTCTTTTATACAAGTAATAGTCTAAATTACTATAAATTAATCTAATTTATGGAAATGATGATTTAAACTTGAGTGAAAGGGGGCAGCCTCACTGCTCTAGCTAACTGGACTAACCCACATATGCAAATTCTCCTCAATGATATGCCAAATTAAGTTAAATTTTGCATATATGAGTTAGGCGAGGACAATGAATTCGGCTCACGAAATTACTTGTAGGATGACTAACAATGCCTAGAGGGGAGTGAATAGGCCAATTTAAAATTATAATCAATAAACAAAAAATAAACTTCGGTAGTAGGATTGATATGGCTTATCAATCCTGAAACGTACTTAGCATAAAATAAAGGAACACGTAGAGAATTATTTTACGTGGTAAAACCCCACCTCTTGGGAAAATCCATGGAACTGCTCAGTCCAACAAAAATCCACTATAGAAAGATGATTACAATAAGTACTCACACACTTATCCTAGACTCGTTCTAGATAATATTTACTGACTTCTTCGTAACTCAACTTCTGTCACGGGATGATCTTTTGACACTCCTTATGTTGAACGCAATACTAGTCTCGATTGCTTCAAGCTCCCCGGAGTTCTTCCAACTCTCCTTATGTTGAATCTGATACTGGTTACGATCGATTCAAGCTCACTGGAGAAAAACCGCCACCACGGTCTTGGCGCCCTCACCCGTATGAGTCACCAAACATGCAAATGAATGGAATATGAATTATAAAATTATTTGATAAATCACCAAGTAAACATGGAACACTTGATGATTTATCTCAAATAAAAACTCAGCTTTCCAAAGTTTATGGACTAAAAATATGATCGTGAAAGCTCTAAAAAACAAAGAAGACAAAGGTCTTATTTTATAGACTTTTTCTTTAAGAAAACATGTTGAAAACCAAATTACTTACTTTGCACGAATTGAATAAAATCAAAAAGATATTTTCCTATTCTAATGATGATCACACGTGAAGCCCAAAACAATAGAAAAGGAAAGTTCCAATTTTAAAAGAAGGGTTTTGATAATCACACTATTAAAGGAGTCCTAGTATTCTTAAGTAAATACCAATAATATAACACCACCTTTAATATTGTGATATGATTACAAACATGATTTCCAAGCAAGTTTCTTAAAATATAAGTAATGATTTATTTATGAAAAAACAAAATAATAAATAAAAGATATTGTAAAATATACCTAAATGAGATGCACTCCTAAATGGATTCTAATTGATTAAAATCAAGGAAGATTAGGGAAATAAAATCATATTAGATTCCAAAAAAGTTTCCTATTATGAATGCATGAAAAATGACATGTCTTACCCTTCAGATCAAATATCTTATACGTGTTAAGTCACAATTCTAGAATTTAAGGATTGCTGAGCTGCTTCAATCCTGCAGTTTTTGGAAATCAGAGACAACAATTTTGCTTCAAACCTATAGCTAAATGACACTTCCAAACCTATACTAAGTTCTAGGAAATGCCAACACAATTTCATACTAACAATCTCCCCATTTGGCATTTCCTAGACCAAACACCTATTACAACTCAAAAGAAATTACTTGGGATTTAACAAATGAAATTCTATCTAAATGCGAAGCTCTTAATCCTTGCACAACATGAAACAACAAAACCAGTGAAGCATGTGGGAAAAGAAATGTAATTCAAAGAAAAATTACAATACCATTCCCCCTTATTTCCACAACACAATCTCTCCCACTTTTTATCATAATTTCACACAATCATCTCTCCTCCTTTTTGTTAGAAAATCCAAAGGGAAAGGAAAATACACAAAGGAGCAAATATAAGAGCATAACGAAATCACCAATTTAAAGCCCAAGAAATAGAAAGATGTCTGTCACGCCCCGGACCCGAGGGTCGGTGGAAATCCAGCGCCCGGTGCATGAGAAAAAAAATACAAATAATCATATCACGCATAATATATTGTTCACAAAATTTAATTAAATCAATCTCTGCAAAAGGCCCCCAAGAAACTCCTACCTCGATTCCAAAGCATTGCTCCAAGTTAAGAAAATACAAGCTAAGCCCCAAATCTCCTCCAAGAATCACCTCTCTATATATCTCTCTCTCTCTCTCTCTCTCTCTATAAATTTCTTTTCTAATTTCTCATGTTTTGAAACTATAAGGTTATGCTCCTATTTATAGTGTTTATAGGGATAGGATAAACTTAAATATTAAAGGATAAGAACATCCAAGTTTATCCAAAAGATAAATATCTTCTTTTATCCTTTTAAAATACGGGTCTTCACAATGTCAGAAGCCAAAAAGAAAGGGATAATAGTAGCATGCATTAAAGTGTCAAAAATATGAGAGAATGATTATCACCAAAAATCAGAAGAATTAACCATTGAAGTCGAACTTTGTCTTTTCGTGACTAAAGGAGAGACAGAGTGAAAGGATCGGTGTGTCCGATTCCAGATGTTCAAAAGGTGCCTTGAACCACACACATGCAGTATGCAATTGTTTACTATGGAATCACAAATTCGCACCTCAGCTCAGAGCACGCCACGTGGCCTTTCTATATTAAGAATGACAAAAATGTCGTTGTTGCAATGAGAAGGGCGCAATCAGGTCTACACCGGCTATATTAGACCCCGTTGAGCTACGCAAACCTATCACGACCTGATTTGAGAGTAAAGAATATTCCCGAATTAGGGTGTGAGTCATACTATAATCATAAAAATAAAATCCTACAACCATGATATGATGAGAAATAGAGCCAGAAATAATACAAAATTTATTTAACACAGAATTAGAGTCGTAGTAGCTCATAGTTAAAAACACACTAAGATCCTTATCAAACGGTTGACTACTTACAAATTTAATTATACAATTCAACAATAAAGGCCTAGTAGCTTGGTTGAGACCCGTTTCCTCAAACTTCGCCTTGAATCTTGCACAATCTATTAGGGTATGAGCATTCTAATGCCCATTAGAGTACCGTCAAACCTCTCAAGGTCAATTATCACAATTAATCAAAGTTTCATACATCAAACAACACAAGATACATAAATTATACAACCATATCAGATAAATAAATTTGCATATGCGATAATGCCATGAAATCACTCCCCACTAATTCATATTTTAAGGCACCAAGCTTGCATGTCCCATACCATGCATTTTACCACTGTGGCTCCGAATACCCTAAAATATAAACTAGCATCCATCCGTCTCTTACCCCCAATTTTCTTTTGTTTATAAATTTCTCTACTTTCACTTTTCATTAAAGGCCCTGCTCCCATCACCTGAATATCTTCAAGCCCTACTCCCATCACCTCAATATATTCCTCACAATTTTTTTTCCAAATATATATAAGGCCTTCTTCCACCCCTTAGATATACCTCAACCCAAACACAATTCCAAAACACAATCGTATTTATGATGCATATGTAATGCAGCTCAAACATCATTTATCTATGCGGAATAGTAATATAGATAATAACAATAATATTTCAAATTTAATCACATGAATAATAATATTCACCCAACATCAAATAATATCCGCGGAGCAACATCAATAATAATATTCACATAATATCAAATAGTATTTCAATGAACATCAAATAATATTCATTGAGCAAACAACAATAATATTCATATTTATAGTACTATATATAAGCACCAAGGTTAAAAGTGACACAGTCCAATCATCGGGAAAATTAGGAAACCCTACCTTGTGTCTGACTAGTTAGATTACTGAATTACCCTTCCAATCCTTCTATTTCCACTCAAGCCTAAATCAAACAATAAGGACAAAATAATAATTAGTGCTTTTCCTTAACAAAATTTTTGGTCAAAAAGTTACGGGTCTCGGATGGTCTCGAAGCCAACATTAATGAACTTCAAACGCAAAACCAAGTTGGGGAAGATGACGAACGACCCCAACTTCGGACCACATCCGTTTAACACATATATGGTGATTGTATGGTACTATTCATCGTCTTCCCCAAAAGACCACTTTTTTCCTCTGTTTTCCACCGTGTTTTTAGCGTAACTAACTGTTGAGGCCCAAAAAATCCAGGGTTGGGCCCAAATAAATTCTCGGCCTAGCGCTACACCTTATTAAGAGGAAACCCGGTTCGGAGCGTGCGAAATTCGTCATGCACGCTTGCACAAGCCACAGTCCACGTGCCATGCCAAATAAATATGTAATCCGCCATGCTAGAGCCTATAAAATGCACTGGCTCTACAAGCCCATGCTAATTATCCTGTCAAGCATCATGTCCCTTTTAAAGGTGACAAAATTCAAGCACGCCAAGCGACATGCAATGTCAAGCGAAAATCATTAGTATTACACCTAGCCACGCTACAAGCTTAAGTGGGCCCAAGCCACGCAAATGCCTGGGGCTTGCTTGAGTGGGTTGTGGTATGGATGGTAATAAGTTGTCATGAAGCCCATTGATGGGTCGAGAAATGGAAGTCTCGGGTTGCTTGGGAACCTCGAAACTCAGGCCCATTTCTTGAGCCCAAACATGTGGGTAAGCATAAAAGAGAGAAGGAAAGTAGCCCAATAGCCTAGAAAAACCAGCCCATTATCTCAATAAAATAGCCCATCACTTGAAAAGGATTGGCCCATTCCCCTAATTAGCTAGACCATCACCTTAGAAAAGCCCACACAACCAAAATAAATATCTACAATCTCCAGCACATGGCTGGAGATAAAAGCCACGACAAAGAGCCAAAGCTGCCCTTGTATGTGAGCTGCTGGTAGACTCTAGCACATGGGCAAATAACGAACACCAAGGTGGAACACGCAAAGAACCAAGGGGTGTTAGCGTGCATAGGTTGCTAGGAGCGAAGGCACCCTTCAGACCAATGTACATACCCATTTCTTTTCCCCCATCAGATCTAGCCATGGAAGAGGGGAGAAAAGAAGGAAGGAAGATGGCTGAAAATGGGAGTCCCCCACAGGAGCAGCCGCGGGAAGAGCCTAGAGCTCCCAAAACCTTGTTTTTATGCAATTGGGCAGAGAGAATTTCACCAAGTAGGATGAGTCAAAGGAAGAGGAGAAAAAGGAGAGGAAAGACCTGGCCAAATTGGATCGAAACCATTAGGGTTTCTTGGGAAAGGATAGCATCCAGTGGCTATAAAAGGGGCCATCTTCTACCCATCAAAACCAATCCATATATGGAGAGCAAGCTTCCTCTCTCACCCTGAAATCTCTGCAATTTCGAGCCCTATTCCTCCATCTCCTCCCCTTTTTCTATTCTGTTAAAGCATTCCAGAGTTTGACAGGGTTTTCGTCAAGCTGTCGGAAACTACTCAACACACCCATTATACTCCCATCTCTCTCTCTCTCTCTCTCTCTCTCTCTCTCTCTCTCTCTCTCTCTCTCTCTCTCTCTCTCTCTTCAACAAACCCTCTTAGAATCCATTCCCCCTTGTCTTAAAACCCCTGTTTCTCATAGGAATTCACAACCCTATCTCTATTTATGTTAAACTCATGACAATGTTGCTCCCATGCCACAAGCTCCTCAAGCAAGTTGTATTCATAACTTACCACGTACTGTTGACCTACTAGTGAAAGATACCCAGAGTGTTTTCTAAGGTTCTCACGAACTTTTCAAAACCTCCTGGGAGCCTGGTTCTTGAACTCAGATACAAGGGGCGCTTTATGAGTTTCTCTTTGCAGCAGCTCAAGCCCATTTGTCAGGCTGCTGGAATAAAAAGACCCCCTACATTAACAATAGCAAAACTTTGCAAGACAATACTAAAATTGAAGCTTGTAACCTTAGCTTTCTATACATATAAAAATTTATGAAAACGGAGCTACAGTTAGTGAGAAATTCAAACCCAAAGACAGACCCAAAAATTTGAATTTTCATTTTCCAGCTTCCTTTGTTTCGGCAGTTTTGAAAACCTAACTTCACTTCAATATTTGATCCCCCGAAACTTAACCAAATCAGTGAAATCAAAAGGGTTTTGACCTTGCAATATTTGAAGCACAAAAATAAAATCATTTTGTTGTCTTATTATTCTTCATTATTGTTAATTAAATAACTGAATCTCCTTAGAGTAATGTTGATGATTTTTTTTTAACGATAAACTGTCATTTTACCACTAGACTATAATGATAATCAAACTTAATATCCTATAAAAATATGGCATTTTTTAAGGTACACCAAGTGGCTTCAATGGTATTTAAACTTTTTACCTATGAAGTAAGCAGCTGACCAATTTTCTTTCGGAAGGTTTTTCAAAAACTCTCTTATTACAGCACCAGCCTCCTCCTGTAGCATTCTCATAAGCATTTCCAGTTGGAGCATATGCACACTTACCAAAAAGATGAACAATCCAATCACGATATGTCTTTCCTAATGATGATGGATACTTGGCAAGGACATTGTGTTTCAAATGGTGGAAGCAAAATGCATGTGGTGAATGTGGGAACACGAATGGTAGTGCTTCAAGTAAACCTTTGTTACGATCAGATATGAATGTAATAGTCCTTCCTTGGGGGTTGACAATTTCTGCAAGATTTTGCAGGAACCAAGTCCAATTTTCTTCATTTTCAAAATCAACGACTGCAAACGCTAAAGGATACATACTTGTTTTTATCATAACAATATTAGATCATAACAAATTTTTGTACTGGCAGATAAGTCACAAACTGAAATTAGCCTTTCAAGATATGTAAATAGCAACAACAAAAAAGAACCAAAACTGACCGAGTGGGTGCTTCTCATTGTAAATAGAATGCTTAGTAACAAACCACAAAATATAAAACACCAATACACAAAAAATTATCATAGTTTACCTACAGAGAGTGGCGTAAAATTGAATTTAAATTTTTTGGTCAAAGCCACTTGTTTCATTACCTTGGTTGCCATTTTTCCCAGTAGCAGCAAGCAAGTGCCCCTTATATTTGTTCTTGATAAATGTCCCATCAAGGAATAATAATGGCCGGCCAAATCTAAATCCTTCTATGCAAGCATGGAAGGAAATAAAAAAACCTTTTGAATCTGGATGACTCTGCGTCACACTCCAACATACAACGTGAACCAGGGTTTAAGCTCAACACCGCTCCCACATACCAAGCTAGGTGTTTATACGACAATGACTCATCACCATGGACCCTTTTCTTTGCTAATTCCTTCCCGTACCATGCATTATGATAAGAAATGTCCAACCCATAGTTTTTCTTGAAATCCTTGACAATTTTGATTGGTTTAATCAATGGTTTAGATTGGATTTGGTCAACCAAAACAGAGGACACAATTTTCGAAGACATCATGTTGCTCGTACATTCACGGATGCGTCCTTTGCAAGTGTGTTCATTGTTCAGGCTTCGAATGTAAAAAAACCCATTCGCAGGACACAATGACGCATGCACACCCGAACTACAACCATCAGACACTTTTTTAGAACATTGGGCAGTCACTCTCTCTTTTTCGTTTTTAAGGTACCTAACCTTAAAACCTTTCTCAATGGCGTACTTGCACAATTTTTCTCTAAACTCAATAACCCCACCAGTAAACTTCTGACGCACATGATTGATGTAGTTCTTTCAAGAATGAGACAAGTATGTATGACCAGAAGGTACTGTGTATTTCCCAATGAAATCGTCCTCAGCAGTATGCATATTACCATCACCACCAAACACATCATCAACACTGTTTTGCTTCTCAGGTTGTAGAAACTCGTTAATAGCAATTGTAACTGTATATTTCTTCTCATTCATCAAGGACAGATACATTACACGCACATCTAAGTCGGTCTCTAGTACACATGGAGGATGATCCGACACGAGGTAAGTCATCTCAAATGCCCCAACCTCAAGCTCATTGAATCTTGAACATATATTAGAACACAACAACATTAAAGTTGTGTCACTTTGAAGTGGAATCGAAACA
Source organism: Prunus campanulata (assembly GCA_034190965.1). Lineage (NCBI taxonomy): Eukaryota > Viridiplantae > Streptophyta > Magnoliopsida > Rosales > Rosaceae > Prunus > Prunus campanulata. The sequence goes on from CM067211.1 coordinate 21,862,370, forward strand.
GTCTTGTCCTTAAACACACATCTTTCAAATACGACAGGTTCCATTTTTGCTGTAACAAAGAAAATAATGATTGTTAGTCTTAACTTGCAAACTAATGTACCTACCCAAATATCCAACATTATTACAGGGAAAGAAAAATCATTGTTTGTTGGATGAGTAGACTATATATGATGAGCACCATTTACCTAACCAACTAAAAGAAAATGAACACAACTGTTATCAGTATACATGAGTATCTCAAAAAATTAATAGGAAAAAAAAAACCGTAATCATATATAGCAAAGCCTGTTGTAAAAGCACAAGATAATAAAAGCAAAAAATTCATTTGATGACAATGATTATTTTTAAAAAATAACACAGTCTGCAAGATGTCAAAATAATTTAATGATCATGTAGGTAAATTAATAATGATGGGAATAATTTACCTAACTGAAAGAAAATAAACACAACTGCCATCAGTATACAAGAGTATCTCAAAAAATGATACATAAACAAAACCACTTGGGAGTTTCATCAAACACATAGTGTGTGACAAAACCTAACAAACTAAGAGTGTGATCAATATGGCACAAATCACAAAATAATTTCACTAAAAGAGCAAAACTACATATCCAAAACCAGGTACACTACGAAAGCATGGGAGATGCTACGAAGCATGGGAGAGACCACAACCAGGTACACTATGAAGCATGGGAGAGACCAAAAATGGGCAAGGTACCTGCCATTCACTTTTTTTCTAAGTGTGTGCACATGCTTTCTCACAATGGGCACGATGGGGTGAACTAGTTTGCCTACCAACAATTTAACCATCCAACTAACAATCACTATACAAAAGTATAAAACTAAATATTTGATTCTAAACAAAACAGGATCATGTATAGGAAACATCACACAGTGGACCTACAAGATGTCATCATAATAACGGTGTAATAAAACAAAATGGTGAATCATTGCTGATAGTTTTCTCAAATTGAAAACAATAACAAAACAAAAAGCTTGTTTTGGTAAAACAAGTTTTGGACTAGGTACACTACGAAAGCATGGGAGATGCTACGAAGCATGGGAGAGACCTAAAAATGGGCAGGGTACCTGCCAATCATTTTTTTCTAAGTGTGGTGCACATGCTTTCTCACAATGGGCACGATGGGGTGAACTAGTTTGCCTACCAACAATTTAACCATCCAAATAACAATCACTATACAAAAGTATAAAACTAAAAAATTGATTCTAAAAAAGACAGGATCATGTACAACACTTACAAAAAAGTATAATCCCTTTTTCGATTCCACTTCAAAAAAGTATAATCCCTTTAAAAAAACCTGCCTGCTGTAGGTACACAACCAGGTGTTAAAAAACCAAAAATCAAACCACCTGAGATACAAGAGTATCTCAAAGAGTGATACATAAAAAAAACCACTTGGGAGTTTGATCAAACACGTAGTGTGTGAGGAAACCTAACAAACTAAGAGTGTGATTAGTATGGCACAAATCACAAAATAATTTCACTAAAGGAGCAAAACTACATATCCAAAACTAGGAATATATATGTTGTAGGTACATAATCAGATTACTTTTTTCTATGTATATATATGTTGTAGGTACATAACCAGATTTTAAAAATACCAAAAATCAAACCCATCTATTTTTGTGTAGGTAAATAACTATGTTTTAAAAAACTAAAAATCAAACCCACCTATTTCGTGTAGGTAAACTAATACCCAAATACCCAGTTTTGCTCTGGTTAGGACTAACAATGGACGAGACTCCATGTACATGCAAGAGAGAGACTTTTTTACCTACTATTTGACGGCAGACCACTCATGCTTGCTAGTGGGTGTCGAACGCTCCGGAATTTTCAAATGGAATTTCAATACCTGGAATTTCTTCAACAGCAACAAAAGAAACCACTCCTGCAACCAAAAATCCACCTTTAGGAATCCTAATCAAAACACCAATGTCCAAACTAAAACCATAATCAAAACGTCTGACTAAGAAAATCAACCCCATAATCAAAACGGATAATTAATTGCATACACAAAACCTGGAGAGGATCACTACAATAAATTGGGGGACCAAAAATTCAAACACCAGCCTCTTACACGCTCAATTGTAAATAGGGGTATTTTGGGAACTTGAAAAACATAATAAATCAGATATGTAGCTTAATAAGGTAATTTGATGAGTTGGATCCTAGTCATGGGTTTTGGTTGATAAAAACAGGGTATTATTTGTAGAAGCAAAAAGTGAAGGGTTGTAGGTAAGTCAAATTGAATTTGAAGGGGGTAAGACAAATTTGTTATAAAATTTATTGATCATGTTTAAAGAAAGATTTTATATTGATTGAATTGTCAAAGCACTTCTTCGATGATAATATCTTAATTATTTAAGGCTTAATGATCAAAATTGCGTGATGAAATTTTCCTCTCAAATGAGTACTAATATGGTTCAATTTATAGTGGCACAAGGTAAGACATATGTTCATTGTTTTTAGTTTTTTAATATAGTTTTTATGAATAGTATTAGATTTTCCCCAACGGTGAAAATTGATTGGATCATGTCATGGTTTGTCATGTCTTTTGTTTCTCTTCTTTTAATTTCGCTTTAGTTTTAAAGAACATCATATTGCATTTTTTATATTAAAGATCACTAACTTATTTGGTTTAGTTTTCAAGTGGTATATCATGCATACAGTTTGGACATATAAGGATATCAAAATCCCTTAAGGCACATGTTATTATTATTCATAAATTTTATCCTTTGTTCATTAGAATGATGTCCTAGTTTTGGTTTAACAACAAACCACACCTAGCAATACTCGTAAAGTTCCATCTATAAGTCGTCGAGGAACTCCTAAATGAAAGAACTGATCACATAGAAGAGTTTGAATGAAGGGCACACCTTGAACGTTGTGTGCAGCTGTCTATTTATACAATATCAATTACATGAGTTTGAATCACAATTGAATACAAAACAATGCATGTTTACAAGTTATCTTAATAATAATTTGAATTTAAAGACACAACATAACAATGGAATAAGGAGACTATCCTTGAATGAATCAAATATTCAAATCAGATGAAGAAGTGGTTGAGATACGTGACTTGTCACTAGAAGGATGTCTTAGTTTAGGTTTAACAACAAACCACGCCTAGCAATCCTCGTAAAGTTCCATCTATAAACCGTCGAGGAAGTCCTAAATGAAAGAATTAATCATATAGAAGAGTTTGAATGAAAAGAACACTTCGAACGTTGTGTGTAGCTGTCTATTTATATTATATCAATTACTTGAGTTTGAATCACAATTGAATACAAAATAGTGCCTATTTATAAACTATTTCAATAATAATTTGAATTTAAAGACACAACATAACAATGGGATAAGGAGACTATCCTTGAATGAATCAAATATTGAAATCAAATAAAGAAGTGGATAACATACGTGGCTTATCACTGGAAGGATTTCCTAATTTAGGTTTAACAACAAACCACGCCTAACAATCCTCATAAAGTTCCATTTATAAGCTGTCGAGGAAGTCCTAAATGAAAGAACTGATCACATGGAAGAGTTTGAATGAAGGCACACCTTTACACATTGTGTGCAGTTGTCTATTTATATTGTATCAATTACATAATTTTGAATCACAATCAAATACAAAACAGTGCCTATTTACAAGCCATCTCAATAATAATTGAATTTAAAGACACAACATAACAATGGGATAAGGGGACTATCCTTGAATGAATCAAATATTCAAATCAAATGAAGAAGTGGCTGAGATACGTGGCTTATCACTGAAAATTAACAAAACGTGGCTTATCACTGAAAAATGAAAACAATAAACCATGGAAATGAAGTTGGTTGGAATATGAATTTTGTTGAATTGATCACAAGAAAACGCAATCAAAGGACTCAAATCAAACCACGATAGCAAAGAGTTACAGCCTTGAAACACTACTTAGGCTACAACCCACCATAAAGTGGACCTAATATATTGATGTGCTTACAGTTCACATATTCAGTGCACATAATACATTGATTTGTTTATGTCGTGTTGGAGTTTCATGTGAATAAGGATTTTGTTTATGTAATTCTGGATACCATGTTTGATTGGAACTGAGCATGTGTGTTTTTAATTCTGCATAGATATTCTTGTTTGACATAAGCTTATTCTTAGAGTTGTTGTTGATTTAATATCTTGGTCACTGAAGAATGTTCGCATAAGTTTCATATGGTCACATCTAGTTATGATGTGTGTGCCCTAGTGAGAGAATGTAAGCAATATTAGGACATCATACACGTTGTAATTAGTTTGAAGTTGTGTTTAGATACGTTGAGTTTAAGTCCAACTTGCCGTGCTGCTTATAAGGTATGTGATTAAGTATCCTATTGAGCTAAGGATTCCTAATTTCATATTATAACTGATATGAATATTAGGTTTACTTGGTGATGAAGTAGAGTTCTAGTCAAATTTGTTGATGGGAAGAATCCACTTACAGTTACGCAGATAAAATACTCATAACACATTTAGAGATAGTATGATCAAGGGCTTGTAGAAGGGAAAATACTTTTGCGTTGCTCATACAGCTACACGGGTTAGTGTTTTTAGTTGTTTATGTAATTAAGTTTTAACACATAACCCCCTCGACTTTTTTTCTATTCAATTTAACACATGAACTATTCTATAATTGTCAATTTTATCCAAATTACCGTGATAAAAGCAGCGTGAGGCTAACATGGGAATTTGAGGGAAATTTTTGTCCTTCTAAGAGTCACACCCCTTTCCCTCATAATCCCAATTAGATTTAGGGCTCAAACACTTTACCCAAATCGATTTATAGTTCATACATAAAAAAGTAGCAAAATACCTAAATACTACTAATAATATTAACACAGTTCATAGTGTGACCGAAGACCTCCTTGCTTTTAATGAAAGCCATACCCAAAAATTTTATCAAAATCATGATCATCATGTGGAACCTAAAGGAAGCAGTTAAAATCACAATTTAAACTGTTTTATACAATTTTTATTAATATCAACAATTATAGTATTTCCTAGTTTTTAGAAATTTGTGCAGCCTCAACGTAGCTTCTTGTTATGGAAGATATAGATTAGCAAGCTTGAATTGCTTGCAACTTTATTCTTATCATTTGAATGCTAAAAGAGCTTGGTAAATACTCTAGCTTCTCTTTGTTGGCAACCTATAGTTTAGACTTGGCATGAGGAAGCTTTGTATATATTCTAATAATCATTACAAAAGAGGTTGAGCAGCTTGTAAGCACTTTTTGCATCAGGAGGTGTCTGCTCAATTTTGGTCTCTTACCTATACTATTGACACCTCCACATGCATGCAACACTTAATCTTTATCTTTAGGATAAATTTATTTCTTATGTTTTACTATAAATGGAGGCCACTTCGTTTCATTTGAGAGAGAGAGAGAGAGAGAGAGAGAGAGAGAGAGAGAGTGTGTGTGTGTGTGTGTGTGTGTGTGTATGTGCGCGCGAGCGCGGTGGGGAAGCGAAGAGTCATCTTAAATTACTTGCTTTGGTATCGAGGTAGTGGTTCTTGTGAGCCTTTACGGATATTGATTTAATTAAATTCCATGAGTATTATATTATGCTTGATATTATAATTTGATTAATGTTCTTGATATTAGGTGTTTACATGTTGTTAATGATCATTATATTATTTACTTAATATTCACATGTTCAAATGTTATTAGTGATGGTTGGAACTCTTAGATTGAGAAAGTAATTATGGAAAAGAGGGTAATGTAAATGATCTTTTGTGTAGTTGAGTTTGACCATTGTAGTAGTGACCAAGTTCAAGCGAGCCCGTATGCACAATAGAATAGGATATCGGCGATGTAATTTTCGATTGGGTGATTTGGGCTTGGAGATCAATGGTTTAGACAAGATGACTAGGAAAAGGGAAATTATGGGATAATTGATATAAGTGTTAGTTTATATGATGGAGCATTCTTAATCACAGTGGTAAAATGCATGGTATGGGACATCTAAATTTTCTTGCTCTACTATATAGATTACCGAGTTGGCTAGAATCGAATCTTGTTCAAGCATTACTATCATTTTTTTATATGTGACTATATGATTGCATTTCACTTAATTTAGTTATATCAATTTACTATGGTAATAAGGTTTATGTCCCTATTGAGGGGTTGTTTCGCTCACCCTTTTAACCTCGAAGGCTTAAACCCAAAAGATGGATGGTTGGTGAGCTGAGGTTGATTTAGATGAGAGTGATAGAACTTTATTTATTTTTGGTACATTGTAAGATTGTGCAGCTATTTTATAAGAAAAGTTTATTCATGTTTCGACCCTTTTTATTTTACCTTATCACACATTGGGTTCGGGATTTTTACCAAACCCTGGGTTCAGGACGTGGCAGTTTAAGAACATTGACTAGAACTGCTCTTTGACAACTCCATGTTTAATTTTGAATTTTAAATAAGGATAAGTGTGCCGGCAAGCTCGATAACCATTCAAATGGTTATCTTGCCTAATAAGCATTGTAGAGCTTCAATCACGGCCTAGTCTCTTTGGGTCATACTAGGCTCTTAAATTTGGGTTTCTATATACGTGACTCGTAGGAATTTGACATGTGTTTCATATGTCTTTCTAAGGTTTTCATTTAGCCTTTATAGCAAAGTTTCAATCTCTCAATTCTATGACCATCGGTCTTCTCTTGAATAGTTATTCCTTTTCTCTTCCTATGGTTGATCCTTAAGGAGTCATTAAGAATCTTTTCCCCTTTGGTATGGTTAATTGTGCCCACTATTACTCTTGCTAAATCTTCATGGTGGCGGGGGTATTGAAATAGTCTCTTTAGTAAAAGTATTTGGTTAGGGAGATACTTGTACAAATGTGTTGTAGAAAGGTTAATAAAGAACTTTGTTAGAACACATTGACAAAATATGAATCATCACCACAACAATTATGCAAACACACAACATCTTTTGTAAATACAACTCTTCCACCAACAAGAGTAATAAAAGCTTATGTTAGTTCATGTCGAGTAAGCACATATAAGAAATACATCAAACTATTGTTGACATAGAATGGTACCACAAAATAGTTAAATTACAATACACATTTTTTAAATAAAAAAAATTTAGAGAGAGAGCTTTTTTTAAAAGTTAAATTAAATTATTTTTTTTCCAAAGAAAATATTTTATTGACAAGGAACTTACGTAGCATATATTTAAGCAAGACAATGAGTCCTATTCGTATCATGTTAGTGTTTTTAACATACTTTTAACAGACTTAACAGTAGGGATAAAGTGGTACGCAAAACATCGATCAAAGGGACAAAGTGGGTCACTTTGACTTTCAGGGTGCAATGTGAGATTTGACCATACTTTCAAGGGGCACTATAACAATTAAGCCTTATTATAATATACTATTTATGTAACATTAATGTTTTTATCCACAGTTGTTATCTAAGATAATGTTTACGGAGGGTAATACACAAAGCAAGAAATATATATAGATGTATGATCTACCTCTCTACAAATGACTTTCTACCAACAATCTGTGAGATCTATCACACACATATAAGGGTAAAATACATTCTTGGTTATTGTGTTTTACCTCAATTTTGGTAATTGTAAATTTATTTTCACCAATTTGATTACCGTGTTTTACTAGCAATTTGGGTCAACGTGGTAGTTAATTAGAAAGATTCCATATTTTCAATTTGAGGAAAAACAAATTGTTTGTTTTCGAGAAAAAAATTGGTAGACGATTGAAAGACTTCCTTAGGCCATCTCCAACCGATGAGCCCAAACCAAAAATCCCAAATTTTAGCCCAATTCCTCCCCCAACCCAAGAAAAGTAGGGGCCAAAATTTGGGAAAATCCTAACTTGGAGTCAAATACCAATTTTACTATTGCCTGGACTAGAAAACTTTTTGGCGAAGCCCACTCAAGGCTAACGCAGCCTATGTGCAATGAGGAATCAATGGGGCCCCAAAACTCACTCAAAACTCTATAAATACATACTTATTTCTCAAATAAAATTATATTTATGAAATTTCAATTTTTTTTACATCAAATTGTTCAAAAAATTAAATTATTAAGTTATTTAAAAAGATTAAACGAAGAAAAGTTATATATGAAAAAAAAAAAAAGGATTAACTACACTTTAGTCCCTGGAGGTTTAGTGTTAGTATCGTAATGGGCCCCAAGGTTTCAATTACATAAATTTCATACCCAACATTTCAAAATATTACCAATTTACACCCGCCGTTACGTTGACCATCAAAGTCAGACATTATATGCTGACGTGGCAGCCGTGGGATCCACTTCATAACCTAACATAAGTTACAAAGAGATGAGACAAAGGGCAATTTCAGGGAAAAAATAGGTCAGCTGTGCACGCATTCCAAGGCGTAGCTGCAATAACTCCACACTTGGATAATGAGATCGAACAAACTCAGTTTCTCATTTTGGATAGATTTTGATAAAAAGGAGAAAGGAAAAAAGTAGAGAGGAAACTCGCGAAGAAGATCTGATTGGTTGGCCGGAATGGAAGAGGCGCCGATGTGTTGGTGTGGCAAGGCTGCTACAATTTGAACCTCTTAAACATATTCGAATCCTGGGAGGCGATTTTCCATGTGTGCAGCAAAGGTATGTGAGACTAAGAAGGGTTTTAAGGGTTGTCAGTTCTGGGCATGGTTTGATCCGGCCATGTGTGAACGGTCAAAGGCAGTGATTCCTGGGCTTCTAAAATCACGGAATAAGCTGGAGACATTAGTGGCAAAGGCAAGACAAAGAGAAAAGGTCGTTTGGGTGTTGTTGCTGGCTTTGTGGGTTCTATTTGCAAGCATCATTTTGTGAGGGATGTGTGGATGTGGAGTGAACAAAAAGAGGACCTTGGAATTAGCTTCTGCCAGTGAATGAATTGTTTGTGGGTTGTTTGTGTGATTCTGTAAGTGTTGGGTTGTTACTGGCATTTTGTAATGGTTTTCCTAATTGTTATGTAAGGGTTATGGGTAAGGGTTAAAGGTTGATGAAGTGAATGGAATGCAGAGAATTACATCTAAATGAAGTGAATGGCCATGTAAATCTGTGTGCTAGTGAAACTATGCAAAGGATGCCTAAAACAACGTAAAGATAAGTTAGAAAATTAGCCCAAAACAATAAAGTGAACGGCCAGTACTGGTCTATGTGCTTGTCAAATTATGCGAAAACAATGTAAATGGAAGTCATAAAATGGATGCACCTGGAACAATCATGTTAATGGCCAAAATAATGAACTGAAGTTCCAAAACAATCAAGTGAAGTGGCAAAACAATGAACTGAAGTGCCAACCCAAAAACTTAGAAAATTTTGCATTCAAAATGGGCTGAAAATAGCCAGATAATAACATTGACAAATACATATTTCATGTCCTTTGAAATTCATTCCAAAATGGCAGTTTCAGTGGATGTATTTGCATTCACAGTAGTTGAGGCTCATGTGAATGCCATTACATCCATAAAAAAAAGGTCAGTAATGAAGTTATACATGACCAATTTATCAAAAACAAAAACCTCCTAATCACAAATTGCCAGTCTAACAAAAAAGGTGAGCAATCAAATTCCATTTTCAGTTAGCTTCAATTTACAACATTTGATCCTACAGTTGAAACAGAAGTTGATGCATTAGGACATGAAGTTGAGGCTGGTTGTGCTTCAGAAGTGGCTTCTCCTTTCTTACTTGGTTTTGGCTGCAAAATGATTAGGATTTTAACCTTTTATTTGGAAATTGAAGAAAATTGATAATAACCATCATAAAGAGAAGTTAGTTACCAGAGGTTTCCCTTTTTGCACACGCCTTGGAGGCTTGGATCTTTTCTTTATGGTGCTTGGACCAACTGAAGTGGCTACTTGAGATGGATCAATAGTGGTCTACAACATCAAAATGCTTGTCAGTTAGCAACAAAAGCTTAGGGTTATTAAGAGATAGAGTTGAACAAGATTGAGTCACTATACTTGGGTATTTTCAGTACCCCTCTTCCTCTTAGTTGCAAGTTTGGCTTTTGGAGGAACATTCCTATGGCAAGTCCTCTTATTGTGCCCTTTTTTTACCACATTTCCTACATTTGAGAGAGTCCTGTGTGTTGGGAATGCAAGACAATGCAGTTTTAGCTTGGTTGCTTGACTCTCTCATCTTCATTTTGCCCTTATGCTCTCCCTCTTCTTTGTTTCTACATTTTCTTGGCCTTCTAGGCTATTTAGAGTAAGCAGGAGGAAGACATGGTGGAAAGTCGCTCTTATCCCACATATCCATCCCATTCATATGCAGTATGAGATTAACATATGTCTTGAAGTAAGTTGTTGTCAAATAGTAGTCATCCACAAACTCCATGACATCAAGACCCCCTGTATAATTGATGGCTGCAATAGCATGAACACAAGGCCATCCCTGCAAATCCCATGCTCTACAAGAACAACTCCTCACTTCCAAGTCCACAATATATTGTGCATGGCCACCAGCTGACACTTGGAATTTACCTCCACCTGACCACATTGCCACACAAACACCTACCTTGGCTTTATTTCCCTCCACCTTCTTAAATATTCTTGGGCTGATAGGCCTGTTCCATTTCAGCATTTTTTCCCTTTCTTCCTTGTATTCTTCTCATTAGCTTACATCTAACATACTCAAACATTATAAGAATTGGTATATCCCTACATTCCAATATGGTAGCATTGAAAGACTCGCACAAATTATTCAACAACATGTCGCACTTCAAATGAGTGTTGAAGTGTGATTTTGACCAATGCATTGGAGGTTTATTTGGAGTGGTTAGCCATTCATATGCATCCTTGGACAGTTATTTCAGGTCTTCCATGGCCCTTGCAGAGTGAGGGACAGTGGTTGCATATGCTGCTTCCCAAAACTTGTCTCTCAGGCTTTTTGCTTTTAACAATATCCTATAGTTGGTAAAAAGTTGTCTTGCACAGAACCTGTGGTCACAATTAGGGATCACTTGCTCAAAAGCAGACAGTATACCTTTTTGTTTGTCTGATATAAAGGTGAAGCCAAATTGATTAACAATTTCACAGTCCTTAACCAATAGCTCGAGAAACCAAATCCAAGAATCCTTGCACTCTGATTCCACAATTGCATACACAATTACCCAAGTTTCATTGTTGGCATCTAAATCCACAACAGTTAACAGTTGACCTGCATAAACACTCTTCAAAAAGCACCCATCTAAACCTATAATGGGCCTGCACCCAGCTTTGAAGCCTTCCTTAGAAGCTCCTAAACAAACATACAACCTTTGAAACTGTGGTTACCCCAACTGTTGTTGGAAATCACACTTAACCATTGATGTGGTTCCTGGGTTACTCTTCCTTAATTCCGGACAATAATCCCAAACTCTTGAATATTGTTCATTGAAAGTGCCCTCAATATCCTTTAGTGCCTTTTCTTTTGCCATATACACTTGTTGTCTTGACACCCTTGTATTATAATCCTTCTCAACAGTCTCCTTGAATGATCTGACTGGCCACTGGAGATTAGACTTCAGCGTCTCAACATATTTCTGGCTTATCCATGTTGACTTCACAGTAGGGTTCTCCCATTACATGTGTGCTCACCTATATATGTCTTTACTTGCAATGTGTTCTCATGTTGCATTTTTGAAGCATATATCATCAACCACAATTTGGATCCCCACAAACTGCCTTCAGCTTCAAAGCTGCATTCCTAATAAACACAACATCCCTATTCTGCACGATGGAGTATTCTTTGACAGCTGCCCTAAACACCTTACAATCAGTAAACAACATGCAAATCTCAAACTTTAGATCTGCCATGTCATTTGCAGCATTGAACTCTGGCCAATTCTTATTAGCTTCATCGTCAGATTTACACTTGGAATAATCCTTGCACTCAGAATCTTCATAATCCAATTCAACATCTGTAGGCCAATCAGCAGCAGCCTCATTCCCAGTTTGTTTAACCCCTATCCATTCAGTTTGGTCATCCACCCATTCTTCAAAAAAAACATCAGCTTCATCTTCACTAAAGTTCTTGGAAATCATATAATCTGAGTCCTCACTGTCAATAGAATCATCATCTTCATCTTCAAAGTCTGCAGCATTTGCATATCTTCTTCCACTTCTCAACGTCATGGAATGTCTTTTGGACTCGGTCCTAACGCCCTCAACCCTTCCTTCCACACCTTCTTTGTCTTTATGGTGAATAGTCTTTGTCCTCCTTAAAATGCCGCATCTTTTTTTTACCAAAAGCACGCTTCACCCTAGCTGACATTTCATCCGTCGCTTTATCCTTGCCTTTGCCTTTATTAGAACAACCATTACCCTTTTCTTGGCCCTTGTCAGAATTCTCCTCATTATTCACAGTAGCAGTTTCTTTGCCTTGTTTAGAAGCTTGATCAGTCAACCTTCCTTCAGTCAACCCTATTCAACCCTTGTTCATTCAACTCTACTTGATTCAACCCTTGTTCATTCAAGTTTTTGCCTTGTCCACCTACTTCTTGATTCAACCCTTCATCATTCAACTCTTCTATTAGAACACTTGTTTTTTTCACCTTTTGCACCTGAGATACTCCCCCACCCGCTGGAACAATGGCACCATAATTGTCATCAAGCTCTTCAATCACTACCCTAGTGTTGGTCCCAACATCATCATCCAAATTTATAAATATGTTTGAAGCCACTTGACTGTAAAACTGCTTTTGACTGCATGCCAAGACATGTTCTAGGAATATATTTATCAACCTAGTGTCTGGTACAAATACTAGCATGTCTAATACATCTGCATCCTCACTCAGCTTAACTAGGCCACCATCAAAATGATCACCTGGAATACTATACCAGTAGTTAATCATACCTTCGTACCCTAACTCCTTTACCATGGCATCTATCTCAGTCATTGACATTCTATCCTTATCACAATAATCGAACCAATCAACAAACCCATTCACATAATAGTTACCTCTTATTTCACCATTGTGATACATTTCAATAGAAAATCCATCCTCATCCCCTGCGTTTCAAAAGCCACACATCAATTTTACCAAACAAAAATACATTTAAGGCTATTTACAAATACACACATACAAATACAAATACAAATATAAATACAAATACACATATACACAGACACATACAAAATATTACCACAAATAAATACAAATGCAATAAGACACATACGCATACACACATACAAATACAAACTTTCTATGTCAGTACACACATACACAAAAGGTAAGATTCCCAGCAGTTGTAGGACCACATACAAAAGCCAAAGTTTACTTTAGCATACCACCTACCATTCACACCATTCCATCTACCAATTAAATGGACACGGTGAAACCGACACCTAACTCGAAACTCAAAATCCATTATAAAAGCCAAACTTTCACTCGACACCAAACTTGAAACTCAGACTCTCTATTTCAAAGTTTCACTCCAAAACACCTTAGCACACTAAACCATACGTACCGTAGAAAGGTTTTCCATATCCTTTGGGACGAAGTTCCCAACTCATATTCTTCAGAGCTTTCAGAAACCTTCGTTTCAGTTTGAGTTTTGCAGTCGATTTCAAATCTTTGCTCAAGATTTCGAACAAACCCTATCCTCTATGTCTCACTGTCTCTTGAAAACTCAGAAACTGAGTTCGTTTGATGTCGTTGTCCAAGCCTTGGGTATTGGAACGACGCCTCTGTTTGGTTATGAGGTGAGTCCCACGGTTGCCACGTCAGCATATAACGTATGACTTTAATGGTCAACGTAATGGTGGGTGTAAAATGGTAATACTTTGAAATGTCGGGTATGAAATTTATGTAATTGAAACCTTGGGGCCCATTTCGATACTGACACTAAACCTCCAGGGACTAAAGTGTAGTTAATTAAAAAAAAATTAGACTTAAACTATTCTTAAATAATTTAATAAAGTTGTGGACTTAAAATTTGAGTCTGAAGGGTTGGGGGATAAACAGTTTGAGTTCGGGCAAAACCAAAATAGTTACTTTTTGGAAGGAGGAAATTTGGGTTTATGACCAAATGGGTTGGAGAAGGCTTTATTGAGCCCAAAGACGAATAGCTAGGAGGGAGCGAGCTCCGGTTTGGCCCAAAGACAACGAGCTCAGGTTGGCCCAAAGACAAAGAGCTAACATTGCACACAGTGTGGTAGTCCAACATGAGAAACTCAGATCCTCAAAGCCCAGCAGGCATGATCCTCGGGCCGTGACATTGATCTTAATATATTTCACCGATTAAAAAAATTGAAAACAAAACACGCGTGGTTTTGAGGCCAGTATCACATCGCCGCGCTTGTAGAGAAGTGCTCTAACTCCTCTTTGCTCTGAAACTCAAAAATGGCGACAGACAGCAAATCCAAGTCCACTTCCGCAGCCAATAAGTCCAAGAAGGGGAAGCAACGCTATCTCCCTTACAACGTTAGTTCTCTCTCTCTCTCTCTGTGAGAAATTTAGATACTTTGAAAAGTTGAATTCTTATTTCTCTCAACTCACTTTTCTTACTTCTTATAGACTGTTTGTTGTATTTTGATGTTCAGAAAGCGGTGAAGAAGAAAGGGTCGTACCCATTACACCCTGGAGTGCAAGGCTTCTTTATTACTTGTGATGGTGGCAGGGAACGCCAAGCCTCTAATGAGGCCATTAACGTTATTGACTCTGTATGTTGCTCTTTTCTCTCTCTTTTTTTTTCTTTTTTCCTCATTTCTTTTATATGATCTTTTTCAGATCTGGTTGCCAATTTTCTATCTGGGTTTTGCTTATTGTTGCTTATTGATACTATAGTTGCTAATGTCCCATAGGTATTTTTCCTATGTTCTACTTTCTTGATACTTTTTTATCTGGGTTTTTGTTTATAGTTGCTACTTTCATTTCTTTTCCGTTTGCCTTTTTCGTTTTGGAATTCTGGTCTTACATATCCATAAGATTTGCCGTAGTTCCTAGAGTCCTTCCACATGCACGTATGGAGTAAAGTTCAAGCTGAACATTGGAACTGACAGAACCAAGAGGGTCAATATTTAAGCGTTGTTCTGTCTGGTTCCTCTATTACTCTTTTTCTTTTATTACACGAGGTACCGATGAATAATTACTTAGTTATGTAGACCATAGGAAATCTCTTATTTGCATGGTGAAGCTTCAGAAATCTTCTTTGTCTGAGAACTGATGTTCTTCTTTTTGGTGCAGATAAAAAATAAATAGGAGTTCAATTTGCATATGTATTGAGAAAACTTTTCCATATATATAAATAACAAAAACTGAATTATATACATATCTACATCTTCTGTTAAAGAATACCTTTACTGGTACAGAGAAAGCCTATTTTAGTTTTTTCTTTGTTTGGATTTAACAGGATAATTCAGTTTTTGTTATTTATTGGTTCACAAATAATCAAAGCGCTGAATGCTCTTAAAATTAAGAGTTGGCGTTCTCGACTGTTTATTTATTTCTTGGCTGTTTTACGTGAGAAACTTATATGTTGGGTTGTTTGGTTTGTCTTGCAGTTTTATGAAGAGCTAGTCCATGGGAAAGGTTCAGGATTAAAGCTTTCTGAGGACCACAAACCTTCAAATAAGAAGATAAAATTTTCATATTCTGATTCTTCTAGTAGTGATGATGATGATGATCATGAAAACAAACAGGAGGGAGAGGACAAGGCAGAAGAAGAACAAGAAAATGGGGTGGATGAAGAGAATAAATCTGATACTCGTGGAGATGATGCTAGTCATGATAATCCAACAACTGAGAAATCAGATCACCAGAAGAAAGGTAGTCAAGATAATGCAACAACTGAGAAATCAGATCACCAGAAGAAAGATGATGCTAGTCAAGATAATGCAACAACTGAGAAATCAGATCACCATAAGAAAGATGATGGATGCGATGGAAATAAAACTGAGGAAAAGATTAAAGACAATAAAGAGGACAATGTTAGTAAGGAAATTTCAGCAAATGAAGCTGAGGAGCCACCAGCAAAGAAACAATGTCTAGGAACAAATTCATCAAAATGTACGATCCCATATGAAGTGGAAGAGAAGTCCATTGATAAGCTTATTGAAGCCGAGCTTCAAGAACTGGGAGATAAGAACAAGGTGACCTTCTTTAATCTTCTAAAATATATGATTAGATTGTGCATGCTTGTGTGTGTTTGTGTTATGTCCCCTTTCTTTTGAATCAAGATTGTGTGGATAAATTGACCAAAACAAAGAAAAGTTTGTGCAGATGCCAAACCTCATTCTGTCTGAATTAGAAATGTAGCTAGCAAGCATTCTACTTTTTTAGAGTTTTGATTGCATCGTGTCCCATCTACTGGTTAAGGTTATTTGGCTCGGGGTTGGAATGATTATGACTTCCTCTGTTTACCTGCTTGTCTTTTTGTTTTGCATTACACTGGCATATGATGGTTTTTTTTTTCAACAATTCAATGTGTATCTTTAATTTGCAATTACTGTTTTATATTTAACACATCTATTTGTTTTCTGCAAGTGCATATGCCATGCACTACCCTATTATCGTGTTTAGATATTTGTTTTTTGTGCGGCCAATACCATTGTCGTTTTCCACTGTCTTGTATGCACACAAACATTTCTCTGTCAAAGTTTACCTTCACAAGAGGTATCAATTTCACATGCTTCTTTGCATTTTTGTGGCACTCAATAAGTCTTAATAATATGCAAAGCATGATGGTCCTCCAAGTTATAAATTAGATAACATTTGCTTAGAAGAATTTTGAATGTTATTTACATTGATCTGAAAAGAAAAGAAAAAAGGACAGTGAAAACCATTGAGGGTACTGTGATATTCCAAACTGTGTCAAGGGAAGAAAGAAGGCTTTCTACTCTTTCGTGCATGTAACATGTGTAGTCATAATCACAAAAAGAAATATTTGAACAGACCTTTGGACTGGATACACTTTAGTGTTACTTTCTGTGGCCATGACATTGACATCATTATTTTATCCATTAACAAAGGTCAGGAAACTTGCCTTATTTTTAGGGCTTTGAGATCTTAATGCTAACTTTCAATATGGGTTAAAGTTATAAATTTGTTTTAAAAAATTAAATTTTGACAATTTGTTAAATGAACCACAGTTGATTATGTCAATATCTGCTTAGCAAATGCTTAATTTTCAAATGAATTGATTATCATGATGAAAATTGACCAGGATTAATGAACTCTATAATATTTCAATTTGTTTTACTATTTGCATTAGGATTGTGTTTGTGATTGGTTTTGTTACAAATTTGAATACCCAAGTGTAAAGTATCAGTTTGGTGGTACTTGTTTGAATAATTTTTATGCTTTCCTTTTTCTCTATTGATTCAGTCCCAAATACTTTTAATTTTCTCTTTAAAAGCAATACCAGAGAAGGGATGGAATTTCCTACCAGAACTTGCTAACCCACCCAGGTTTATGAATGGGTACTGGAAATTTCTCTAGATTAAGGTTTGGGTCCTTTTAAGGGCATGCATTTGAACCCCTTTTAGACTTAATTAATTGAAATTAATGTCTAAGGATTTCTGTTCTGTCCCCTTCTGTAGTTAGTATTATCACCTCTTCCTTCATTTTCCCAGGTTTATGAATGGGTACTGGAAATTTCTCTAAGTTGAGGTTTGGGCTTTATAAGAGCATGTGTGTACCTTGATTTATTGAATTTAATATCTAAGGAGTACTGTTCTGTCCCTGGAATATCTTATCATCCAACCTGCCAAATTTTAATCCCACGACCCTGATTTTTTAAGTACTAACTTTAGCATACTGAATTTTTATTGTTCATTATCTTTAGTTAGTATGACCATTGTTTCCTTTATTTCCTCCAATTGTGGCATAATCTTTTCCTGGTGGCTAGTTTTAGTTGGGACCCTCCCCCTGTATCTCTTCACTTGTAGAGAGAGTTTTTTGTGCTTTTGGTGGTGGGAGAAGGCAAAGCGTTTCTGGAGTTATGATTGTGAATTTTTGAGTGGTATGGATGGAAAGGGGCAGCTTAACTTTGTTGAGGCAAGGTTGGATGACTGCTTATGGGACAACTTTGGTTTCTTCAACATTTCATGACTTTCTTCTTTTAAACATGGATTCAGTTGCTCTTTCTTGACTTCTCTATTCTAGTTCCGCGTTGGTTATTGTTCTGTTTTCTGCCAGGTTGGTGATGCCTTGTTGGTTTTTTTTTCCAGAGGTTCTGTCACGTTTCTTCCCATCTTTTTCACAAAATTGGCTTTAGCTTAATTTTTATGCGTTGGACTTTTGATTGAGGATTGTTTCGTGTGCGAGAGTGACCTGTTCTAATTGTTAAGTCCATAAGACAAAGTATTTATGACAATGAATATATCAAAGGAAAGCAATTATTAAAGGGTAAAGCTGGCATCAGAATATCACCTAAGCAGTCTAATGGTCAGAGTAACAAGTTTTATTGAATCAACTTGGTGAATTAGTTTTATCAATGCTAGTAAATATACTTGGCCAAAGCTCTGTCATTTATCAATGTGATCAGCGTATTTTAACTCTTGGGTGGTTTTGAGTTGGTTACAGATGTGGTTGCATTGTGTTTTCGTTAATTTTATTAGCTTATTTCTTCTGATATCTACGTGAGTATGCTATCTGGTTGTTTCAACTCCCTTGCCATTGGTTTAAAGGGCATGGTCTCTGCTTTCATGATTTTTTCCTCATCCCAATGTTGGATTATTTTACAGAGGCGCTTTATCAGCCTTGATTCTGGTTGCAATGGTGTTGTCTTTGTTCAAATGCGGAAGAGAGATGGAGATCCTAGCCCAAAGGATATAGTGCAGCATATGATGGCATCTGCTGCTGCAACCAGGAGACACATGTCCAGGTTCGTATATTTCTTGTTAGGTTATTTATACAAAGAACGCATATGGAGGACATCTCAAACTGTGTGTTTACACTTGCATAATAGGTTTATCTTAAGAGTATTGCCTATTGAAGTAGCATGCTATTCTTCTGAAGAGGATATTTCAAGAGCAATCAAACCACTTCTTGCACAGCACTTTCCAGTGGAAACTCAGAATCCGCAGAAGGTAAGATAAGTCATCAATCCTCATCTCGTCTTCTTATTAACTGAAAAAGAAATTCACATCTCTCTTTTCATGAAAAATCAATTTTCATTAGTTTTAAAAACTACCTTAAGTGATATGACACAAAGACTTACAACTTACTAGTCTGTGATGAAAAAGCTGTATCTGCTTCTTAATGTAGCCAGCAACAATTTGTTAATGAAGTGGAAAAATATGATGAGCTTTTCTATATTTTTGACATGTTTTCCTCTCTATTTTTTGTTATTTATTATTAGCGCTACATTATTGTTATAAGGTTATGAGTTGTTTGACCCACATAAACAGAACTTTAATCTATCAGATATCTTAGGATGCTTTCTGATTTTTCTACACTTCCATTCAGTTTGCAGTCCTGTATGAAGCCCGTGCAAATACTGGTATTGACAGGATGAAAATCATAAATGCAGTGGCAAAATCCGTGCCTGGACCTCACAAAGTTGACCTTAACAATCCTGATAAGACCATTGTTGTTGAAATTGTGAAGGTAAGAAAGTTTCTTTTGCTTTCAAAGCTGAAAATATGCGCATATTTCTCTTCCCTCGTCACCATTTTCCAATTCATTGTCTCTCAATGGGTCTCAACGGGTCTTTGGATTTATATTTTCTTTTTCATGTAAGTCCTTTCTGCCACCAAGAGATTCATTTTCGCTTGTTAATGATCTTCACACCAAGTGCGATACTCGGTGTTTTCCGTTTTACTTTTCACTTTTATATACTCGGTGTCACTGTTCATCCTATCATCTCTATCTTTTGTGTGTATTTGGTTAAGAGTTCCCATCTAGAGTCTATGGTACTAATGTTCAGATCTACCAAGAGTTCCCTGCAAAGTAATGGGTACTGTACATTGTGCGTTGACCTTGAAATACAGACTTGCATATATTGACATGCATGAAAGTATTGACACGCATTAAAGAAGCATTATCATAAAAAGTTGCTTGTCTTTAGACTTGCATATATAGGATCCTTCTTGTTGCCTCTGATAAAGTCAAAACCTAATTTTGTTTTGATTGACAGACTATTTGCTTGATCGGTGTTGTTGACAAGTACAAGGAGTTGGCCAAATACAACTTGAGGCAGCTCACATCACCAAAGCCATAGGAATTTGTACCTACAGTGGAGCTTGGAGATAAAGGAATTTGTCCATCTCAACTTGAGGCAGCTCACATCATTAAACATAATATGTAGGCTTTGGACCCAATCAATCTGATAGCTGAATCAAAGAAAGAATCTGGGTTTACGAAATAAGAGCATACGGAGAGAACTTTGTGTGACACTGAAGTAGTTTGTATGCATGCTACTTGTTGGTTTTAATCGTAATGGTTACACAGTTTTAGAGCTGTGATTTTTGTCGATTATTATGGCCCTCTTTGATTCATCGTAATGGTTGTATGCACCACACTTTTGTAGGAAGAACTATTTATAAGCTCTTTTTTAGAAACCCTTTATTAGTAGAACATCAAATAACATTAATTGGAAATCCAAGTGCTTCATATAAGCACTTCCATTTGTAAGCGTTTTCTTTTTGCAGAAATACTTCTATTAGAACATCAAAAAAATTTGTTGAAGATCCAAAGTGTTTTTCGAAGAAGCACTTGGAAGTGATTCATAGAGAAGCACAGAAAAGCACTTTTGTGGTCTAGAAGCACTTCATATTTTTTCTGCTAAGTACTGTTAGAATCGCTTAGCCCTTTCAAAAAGACCCAAACATACCCTTAATGTTGGCTCTATTTTCTGCTCTACTTCTTGGCCATAAATCTTGTTCTGCTGCTACTTGAGAAAGATTACTTAAAGTTTTTGTGCTAGGTACAAATAGATTGTATCTAATTGACCTAAAATTCGGACAACATTAGTGGTCTTAAGTTTGAACTCCCACGGCAGTGAGTCTATGATAAGCCCCCTCCCCCTTGTATATGGAACGGGAAAAGTAGAAATAAAATATGTACGCGTTTTATTCGGCAAAATTTGTGAAAAGAAAAAATGAAAAGTTCGGTCACTGCCCTATTTCCACCTCTTGTCCTATTTCCCCATCCACCTTATCTTCAAAATTTTAAAGATAAATTTACCCCTTTTTAATCCTAATATGGGTAGAAATAGCCGCCCTCATAATATTTTAATATAATTTATTTACAATTTATAATATATATTATTTTTCTTCGATAATATATGAAAAATATGTATAAAATATGTCAATTTTTTATGTATTATTAAATTTGAAAAAAAAACAAGAGCATTAAACGTGAAGAATATGTACGTGTTTAATACGTTTGATTTTTTAAATTATGTATTTTACCAATTCTTTCACATGTGTATGAAAAATGAAAATATTTTTGAAAAATACATATGTACGGATATAATACAATATTTGCTCATATAAACTGGCTATTAGAGGTCAGAGAAACAATAGAAGCATGCTAAATAAACAGCTTCAACAAAAATGGCCATGTGGGGGTGTGTGCTTGATATCAAGGCACTGGACTTCATTGACATTATTAATCAAGGAAATTGTTCATCTCGACTTATGTAGGCTTCCTTTTACTTTGTCCAATCTTCATCAGGATAATAATTGTTTACACCATAATCAACCGAGCATATCTAGTACCAAAGCATACACGCCTTCTTCCCTGCCGAAGGAAGACACTCTTTCAAGGCGACCAACACCTGCTGAAGCTCCCGACTACCGAACCTAGCCTCCAAGGACACGTGTCACCACCACAGCAACTTGCACAAAGTCCCACATCAAAACTTTGTGCAAGCCTTCCATTTTCACCTCCCTAAAAATAGGGAACAGTACCCAAGACGAAATGGGTAACTATTTTATCATCTTTACTGTTACTCTGCCAAAATTACCATAAATAGCTGACTTAAGCATCAGAGAGCCTTCGGCAGGCACCACACCAGTGTCCGAAGCTTAACAACTGCTTCTTCCCATTGTCTTCTGCAGGTTACTCGGTTACCGAAAGTCCACACCTTCTTCCCTGCTGGAGACCAAAGACTTCTCTATCTAAGTTGACCTTCCAAAAAGAGCATCAACAATAATCTTATTTTGGGAAAACTTGATAGGCCACTTTTAAATACTCAACGACTCAGTTTCTACACTTGGCCTTTGCTTCCTAACCATTGCCCAATTTTACTAGTTTACGATGCATATAATAACATCACGTAAAGAGTTGGTCAAGCTTAGTTTTAAGATGCATCTTGCATGCAAGTGTGTGGACAGCCTAAAGAAAGTTCTCTACCAAGTTTAATACCTTTATTTTTTGCCTTTCAGGAATATAATTTTCTTAACAAATAATGGGTTACCAGAAAACATACTGTTGTTTCCGAGTAGGGAAGGAAGCAAATGAAATCATAGACTGGAGTAATGGTTGAAACTAGTAAAATATTCAGCCAAGCAAACACCAAGAGCAGAGTCATAGGTTGAGTTCTATGTGGCATTTTCTTTATTGTCCAGACTCTTTTTCGGCTCTGTAATGAAGATCATAACAGTTAAAAAACTTTTTCGAGAAAGCAACACACACATGCATACAATGATGAGAAAGTAGCCGCATAAAATAAATAAAAATGATGAGTGTTTATACCATATTTGATTAAGCAACTAGAAGCAACTCTAAGTAAGGCAAAGAGTCTCACATTAGAATATTACAAGAAGTGAAGACTTCCCCTCACCTCTAAAAAGAGACCACTCTCTACTTAGGAAAGGATCCCTAAGCTGGGCTTGATCATTAGCCATGGGCTTCTCCCTTATTCCCTTTATATTTGGGTCCAACCCCTTGTACAAATGTAATTACACATTATTATAAGAATTGAGAATATACTTCTCCGTGAACGTATCCTATTCATTAAGAGTGAACCATGTATATCTTGTCTTCTGTATATTTATTAATTGCTCAAATCTTCACACACATGATTTGAAGATCCTCATCTTCACCCATCATCCATCACACCTCGTCTCTGAGCATCAACAATGAGAAAGTAGAAAAATTCATGCCACAAGTTGCCCCATAGTCTTATGCTACAAATTACAATGCAATGGATAGACTTTATAATTGAGTTTCAAATGGAGGTCGTCACAATGGGAAAAAAAAAACCCTACAATACATACCCATTTGAGTGAGCAATAGGCACAAGAAAAGGAGAAAAGACAGAGATTCTCAGAGGCATTCAGCAATGAAATACAATCAAAGACAACCACTCAATCACTAAAACACCAAATTAAAAGTAATTTTTTATTATTATTTTATTATGTTAAATGATGAAAATGTAAGAGAATATTGATCATTAATTTTAAAAATAAAATCGAGAAGGTAGTCTTTTTCACAATATGGGTCGTGTGGGTCTTTTTATTATAGACCCAAACTTGTGGGCTGCTCAATATTTCTCATTTTAATTTTTTGAATCAGACATCTGGAGCCACACCCGTAGACAGTGACGGACCCACAGAGGCACAAGGAGGTGCAATTACACCTATAGACAGTGGCAGAACAACTGAAGCACGAAAAAAGCACAGCCAACAAACATATCGTTTCATTTGAGTTCTCCAAGCGGTGGGTTTTGTGGCAAAGCCCAAAAAGATATTCCTGCAATTAACTTATAAATATCCATAAGTTTTTGTTTGGTGTGGGGCAAAAGACTCTGGAATTCACTATTAATTGAACAGGTATAGTTTCTCATGCCCACTTCATAACATATATAATACTTATTAATAGGCCATCTCTTTTCTAAATTTTTTTATTAAAAAAAATGTCATCTCTATTTTTTCTTTTTAATAGTTATGTCATCTTCATGTTGTAGTGTTAAATAGATGAGTAACATATCTTTTTATATATTCCTTTTTAAAATAATTCAAGTTCAAAAGGTTTACATCTTGGTGTCTTAAAGCTTATGCCTCACTTTAAGGGACCAAAAACGCCTACCCTCCATACTTCGTCTTTCAAAATATTATCACTTTAGACTGAAGAAACTCCAAACATAGCAAAACAAATTAAAAGCAAGTTGATGAGATCTCTATAGATATTTGAGAACAGGAGATATTCTCTCCCACTTTAGATATTAAAAGTGAGTTCATCGAAGATTTGTTTGTAATTTTATTCTTTCTATAAATTATGAATGATATTAGTATTGTTTAAATTCAAGGTTATTTGATATTGTCTAAATAATTTTATGGAGCTTTTAGCCTTTTAAATTTGCCCCTTCCTTCAAAAATTCCTGGATCCGCCACTGCCCGTAGAGATGTGATTTGAATATTAGTTTCATTCTTATTTGTGCCCTAAGACAAAGACTACAAACTCTTTAAGATTCCGTTTTCCATTGCTTCTCCGGTGCAGGATTTGCTAGACTATGAGAATTTCGGGGCAAATGGACTTCAAAAAGGAAAGCAGAAATGGAGAAAATGTTTGTCAAGAATGTCCTTATTCGGGGGATGAGTTGGTGGCTGTTTATCGATATTTTCGTAGCCTGGCCGTGGATAGTCCCTTTCAACTGCAAGGGATAACTTGATTGTTGCATTTGAGAAGGTATTGTGTTCTTAGCGTGACCTATGGAAATGTTGTAATTGTTTCCTGTGCTCTTATCTTGACATTTTTGAGGCCATAATTAGAGGTCTAATGGTTTTTTCTTTTGGCTTGTCAAGTATATTAGTTTAGGGAGAAAGACAATCTTTTACTCTGAATTTTGACGACAATTGTCTACATCCTTCAATTAACAATGACTATGAAACATCTCATCTGTAAACTGAGAACACAAGAAGAACAAATCAAGGAATTAATGGAACATTCTGAAAGAAAAACACAATCCATCCTCTCATCCAAATTAGAGAGGCTTCTTCTACAATCGCTCAAATCCTAATCTGAGAAATTATATTGTCATCTCAATTAAGCTTTTGGAGATTTGTACAACTTCTCCACCATCTTTCTATAATCTGCAAGAGACGAACGAAGCATTACTCAGACACTTCTCATTATAACAAAAATTTAGCAGACTAAGTAAAACAAATAAGCAAAAGGAAACCCAGTATTTACCATCTTGATTGCTCCAAAGTTGTGCTGCTTGGTTGTTCAAAGGTGAGCTGATGTTTGGTTCTGCAATTGAAATAAATAAAATCAAAATTCCGTAAGTATTCTACACCTTGAAGAAATGCTAATAGTTCCATGGTTCAACAGAGAAGCTGATTACCTCCAAGCAGACTCTGGATGGATAAGAGTATGGTTCTCACATCATAAGCGGATGACCATTTATCCTGCAATTAATTCAAAGGAAAAGTTACATTATATGTAAAAAGTTTGGTAGCTTGTTTATTATTGGACTTTTCAAATGACATTATGAAACTACCTGAAGAATATCCAAGCAAATGTTGCCAACCAGATCCACATTAGGATGAAAGCAGAGAGTCTCAAACTTGACCTTTGGAGGTTTGAATGGATAGTCATTGGGAAAGGTAAGGGATAGTCTGTATTCTGTCCCTTCAAACACTGTGTCTTTGCTTCCAATGATTGTCCCTTTCCAGCAGAATATGTTGTCTTCTTCAGGGAAGGCTGATATCCCAGAATCCCCACTCATCTATAATTCAATATTGAAGAGAAAACAAATTATTAGGCAAAACCCAATTAACCAAATAACCCTAACAAAAACTATTGGAAAGAATTGGGACTCAGCTGAGACTTGGGGGTTTCTGAGGAAGTGTACTTTGGTTTCATTTAATCAAGATGATTTGGTTTCGTTTAATTGAGATTTTCAGGATCTAAATAAGAAACAAAGAGAAAAGGAGTCTTGGTGTCTTACCATTAAGGCCATCAACTCAGATTGCAGCCTGCTCATCGAGCAATTAAAAACACAAGAAAACAACAGGGTTAGAAACTTTGTAAACCACCAATTATCAACAGATACACAAGAAATTTAATGAATCTACAGGATATATATTCAAATAGCTGATCTCAGAAAAGAATCCCAAAATAAAAAAGAAAACAAAACCCAGAAAGATTCATAACCAAGAAACCTTGAAAACCTCCAATTATCAGAAGAAACAAAAGAAACTTAATGAAAATAAAGGGAATCTATTCAAATAAATTATCTGAGAAACAGAATCCCCAAACAAAAAGAAGCTTTTTTCTTTAAATCGAAAAAGTGAAAATCTCGGGTAAGAAAACAAAACCCAGAAATTCTGATAACCAAGAAAGCAAAACAAAAAATCAAAACCCAGAGAGCAAAGTCTGCAAAACCCAAAGAAGAGTTACAAAATTAAGTCAAGTAAGATGAAGATGTACCTTTTGAGAACAGACTGAGAATCAACGGTCTTTGCTCGCGGCTGAGATTGCTTTGAGTTTGAGGGAGCAGTGGTTGTGGCCACTACTAGAGTGTTGTCTTGGTTCACAGCAGCCATATCCTTTATCTTCTTTTTCTCTTTGAAAACGAGAGAAACCCAAGGATTCAAAACACAGTGAGCTTTTGAGAGAAGAGAGAGAGAGAAGGGTTTTCCTTCTTTCTCTTTTTCTGAGAACTGTAGAGAGAGACAGAGATGAGATGTGGAAGAAGGGCTTGAGAGTTTGGTTTAAAACGTTGTGAGAGTGATCTAAACGACGTCGCATAAAGAGTGTTGGGTGGGTATTCAAAATTTTCGAACGTTGCAATGACGGTGTGGCCGCCTTCTTTTATCCTAACCTTCCTTTCCTTTATCTCCAACGGCTAGTTATTTTGTTCTGCTAAAAAGGGCACTTTTTTAACTTTCCTTTTTTTTTTTACGGCCAATGTTCATTGGTTTCCTACCTTAATATGCGTCCAAAATACTTTGGTCCAAAGACTATTGTTTATTATAAAATGCCAATTTAAGGTCAAATTTTTTTATTTATTATTTTATATTAGCGATAGTCTAAAACTACTCAAACTTAGTGCAAGGCGATAGACTCACTACCTTGATCAACTGGCCTGATTACAGTTACACTAGACAAATATGGACCACAAAATTAGGAATATTCCTAACATGACAGAAAGCAGAGCCGGTCCACTGATTTTGGAGGCCCTGTGCAAATATGGATGTCGGGGCCCTATATATACAGGTAGGAAAAAAAATCCATATAGAAACAAAATTTTCTGACACGGGAGGAACACCTTGGGAAAGAGCTTCCCCGAAAAATTTCTTTAGTCACTCTTCCGAATCACAGAGCTAATAAATTGATTTTCCAATTTCAATGCTCGGTGAATTCTCATGTGAATGAGGGAGGGAGAAAAGAACTGTGATTTTGGGGAAAGGGCTAGAGCTTGGGTTTTTACAATCCAAAATTTGATGGAAGAGGGTGGTACTGAAGAGAAAGGGATTTATTTTGATGGAGGAGAGTGAGAGAGACTCACTGAAAGAGAAAAGAATAGTATAATGGTTTTGCAGCGCGAGAGTTGGGTAGAGGAAAACACAGGTTTCAAACCATAATAAATAAATACAAAGGAGAGTTGCAGCGTGAGAGTTGGGAAGAGGAAAACGAATTAAATTAGAGCATCCACAGTGGGGGGGGGTGGCGGTGTATATGGGGGTGTATGTTAAATATACACCCC
This sequence comes from Prunus campanulata, assembly GCA_034190965.1. Lineage (NCBI taxonomy): Eukaryota > Viridiplantae > Streptophyta > Magnoliopsida > Rosales > Rosaceae > Prunus > Prunus campanulata. The sequence goes on from CM067211.1 coordinate 21,889,988, forward strand.
GAGTCACCGGAATCGTCTCCAATGGTGAGATGTAAATGGATGTAAATATACATCACCACCATGGGGATGTAAAATAAAATGTATATTTACATCCATTTTTACATCCCTTGCCCACTCGAGAAAAGAGAAGAAAAATGAAGAAAAGTCAACATAAAAGGCTGGGACCCACGGCTACACCCCCGAATTTACACCCCCCCACTGGAGCAAAAAACATATTTACAACCCCCGGAGGTGTAAAGGGGATGTAAAAGTGGCTTTACACCCCCGAATTTACACCCTCCCACTGTGGATGCTCTTAGGGCCTCTACTCTCTAAGTCGTGGAAGTTGTTGATAATTAATATTCAATTCAATTTTGATTTTGGTTTTGGGGCCTTGCATGTGGCATTGTGGGGTGATATTTAATATTTCATTTTTATTTTCATGTTTTAATTAATTGAATGCGTTGATTAGGAACAATTTGGGGCCCTTAAATTTTGGGGGCCCTGTGCGGTCGCACACCTCGCACACCCCATGGGCCACCTCTGGCAGAAAGTCTTGTATAGGAGCCGCACTAATACTATTTTACCGAAGAACTTCCCCTAAATTAATTTAATGTTCTTTAAAAAAAATTTCAATTTAATTTTAAACTAACAATTACATGAGCAAGATTGAAAATCCATTAATCTAGATGAAGCTTCACAGAGAAAGTTTTCGTCAAAAGCTTTCATGAGAATGATTGAATCTATGTGCTATATGGATATCTTTTTAGTTTTGTAAATTAATTTGAAGTTTGGTTAAACAATCTTTGTGATGTTGTAAATGCTAAATGAACCAACTTAAAAAAACAAAAACAAAAATTTCCCTATGCTACATGAACCAAATTCTTCTACCACATCACTATCACTAATACAAGTGAGTTACAACTCTACTAGCGATCTACTACCGATGTGATACACAATTTAGTTTTTTTTTTTTTAGAGTTAATTACAATTTTGGTCATTGGAGTTTGGTCTGATTTTAATTTTGGTCACCGCACTTTTAATTTTCCAATTTTGATCATCACATTTTGCATCATTAACAAATCAAGTGCAATTGGGAATTCCGTCAGTCAAGACGCACGTGGTGAAAAGGTAGGTCTATTTCGAGGTTTAGGATTCGATTCAGATTTGCAAGTAAGAAGCGTACAATTTCTGGGATATTTGGGGTTTGAATTGGGTTTTATTTGGCTCTATTGCTATCAGGGATTGTCGTGAAGAAGCAAACATGGTGGGTTCCAAATGTGCGGACCCAAAGAACTCTCCAATTCATCCAGGTCGGTTTCTGAGTTAATATACGACTTTATTGTTGTTGTGAGGTTGGTTTATTGTTGTTTTTGGTGTGTTGTGGTAGTACTTTATATGCATTCATCATGTGTGAAATGGACTTCACATGGTGGATGAATAGTTTAAGGTGGAAAAAGAATGTTGCTTTTGGAGAGTGTTGTCTGGTAGTGCTTTAGGATTATAATATGGATGTTTTGATTTTAATTTTTGTCAGAATATAATATGTCTACTATTGTTAACTATATGCCAAAAATGTAAATTTTTTCAGATGATGGACACTTCATTATTGAGTTAAAATATGCTTGTAAATTCGTGAACAATGGGAGAATAGATGTTTATGATAATATTGATCCAAATAGGTTTTCTACAGCATAATTAAGGGATATTATGAAGCAAAGTGAGATTCAAAATTGCAAAGGATTCTATTACACTTTTGCTGGTAAGGGAGTGCATGAAGGGGTATTAAGGTTGAATTCATATGCCGAAATTTTAGATATGTTATCTTTCATCTGTATCAATTCGCATATTGTGGTATATGTAGATCAAGAAGTTGATGTGCTTGACATTATTAAGGAGAATTATAGCCAATCACAACAGACAGAATATGAGCAATTCTTTAATGATATTCCAGATGAATGCTTTAGCCAAGTAGATGTGAATTTTTTTAAAACACAGTGTAAAAATGATGTGAGTGATGGGGATAAAGCTGCTAAAGGGAAAGGACCCATGTATGATTCGGATTATGTTGAGGTTGTTGATGTTGATGATGATGAGGAAGATGATGTTAATGGGTATGAGGAAGATGATGTTGTTAAGGCTAGTGGTGAGGCTTCACTTCATAGTGTTCCCATATATGATGACAGTGGTGATGAGTCTAACAAAGAAATTTAGGATGAGGAAAATGATGCAACTCTTGAGCTTGAGGATGATAATATGTTTATGCACAATGTTCAAATTCCCAAGGTTCCAGTTGTTGAAAAATAAATAAATAAATAAATAAATAAATAAGAAAATCCATTTATACCTCAAGGTCACATGAATGATACTCTGCCTAACTAGAATTACAGCTCAGATGGCTTTGGTAGTCCGCCTAATTTTGATGATGAAGGACAAGGACCAAGGTATCCATAGTTTAATGTTAAGACTGATATGGAGAATCCTCATTTGAAGTGAGCATGTTATTTGCATCTAAGAAAGAGTTAAGAGAAGCTATTTCACATTATGCTATCAATGAGGGGTACGAGGTGAGGGTTACTAAAAATGATAGGAAGAGGATGCAAGCAATGTGTATGAAATGCAAGTGGAACCTATGGGCCTCTTTCATGGTATATGAGACTTTGCAAATTAAGAGCATGATAGAGACACACATGTGTAGCAGAAGTTATAGCAACCCTCAAGGTACTGCAAGTTTTCTTGCTAAAAAACTATCTTGATCGACTTAGAGATGAGCCCAAGATGAGGTTGAGGTTATTCCAAGCTCTTATTAAGAGGGAGATAGGGTATGAGGTCAGTCTGAGATGTGGTAGGGCTAGACAGAAGGCTATTGAAATCATTGAGGGTACTTATGCTTCACAGTACTCTAAGTTGTGGAAGTATTATGCAAAGGTTAGGGAAACTAATGTGGGTAGCATTATGATGATGAAAATTGAAGCGCCTTATTTCCAAGGGCTTTATGTGTGTTTGGATGCCTGCAAAAAAAGGCTTTCTAGCTAGATGTAGACCTATCATAGGTGTTGATGGGTGTCATTTGAAGGGCATATTCCAAGGTATGAATCTCCTTTTGTTTTTCTTATTATAACTACTGTCACATCCCGGGATCGGCTCCACCGTAGCACGATATTGTCCGCTTTGGGCCCCCCTCTCTGGCCCTCACGGTTTTGTTTCTGGGAGCTCACTACCAACTTCCCAGTGGGTCACCCATTCTGGGATTGCTCTAGCCCTCAACTCACTTAACTTCGGAGTTCTCATGACTCCGAAGCTAGTGAGCTCCCAAAAGGCCTCGTACTAGATGGATGCGGGCATGTACATATAAGGCACATCACCCCCCTCTCCGTTGGTCGATGTGGAATCTTACAATCCACCCCCCTTAGGGACCCGACGTCCTCGTCGGCACACTCGCACCACACGGCAGAGTGGCTCTGATACCAAATTGTCACATCCCAGAATCGGCTCCGCCGTAGCACGATATTGTCCGCTTTGGGCCCCCCTCTCTGGCCCTCACGGTTTTGTTTCTGGGAGCTCACAACCAACTTCCCAGTGGGTCACCCATCCTGGGATTGCTCTAGCCCTCAACTCACTTAACTTCGGAGTTCTCATGACTCCGAAGCCAGTGAGCTCCCAAAAGGCCTCATACTAGATGGATGCGGGCATGTACATATAAAGCACATCACCCCCCTCTCCGTTGGTCGATGTGGGATCTTACAATCCACCCCCTTTAGGGGCCCGACGTCCTCGTCGGCACACTAGCACCACACGGCAGAGTGGCTCTGATACCAAATTATCACATCCCGAATCGGCTCCGCCGTAGCACGATATTGTCCGCTTTGGGCCCCCCCTCTTTGGCCCTCACAGTTTTGTTTCTGGGAGCTCACGACCAACTTCCCAGTGGGTCACCCATCCTGAGATTGCTCTAGCCACCAACTCGCTTAACTTCGGAGTTCCTAAGAATCCGAAGCCAGTGAGCTCCCAAAAGGCCTCGTGCTAGATGGATCTGGGCATGTACATATAAGGCACATCACCCCCCTCTCCGTTGGTCGATGTGGGATCTTACAACTACATTATCATAAGGCAATTTCTTATTCAAAGCATGTGAATCTATGTTACACTAACTATGTTAATATATGATATGGCAATTACTTGTGGCAGTGGATATTGATGCAAATGACAATATGTACCAATTGCTTATGTTGTGGCTGAGTTGGAGACCAAAGAAACATGGTGTTGGTTCGTTCAATTGCTTATTGAGGATTTGGGTCCTGTTAGTGAACATGGATGGACTTTCATTTCAGACCAACAAAAGGTAGTTTAATAATCTTAGTTTTTTTATTCTTAATTTAATCTTTAGGGTTTAATATGCTTAGTTTAATATGCTTAGTTTAATATACTTAGTTTAAGATTCTTAGTTTAATATTGTAGGGATTAGATGTTGCGTTTGATTTAGTTGTGCCTGAAGCAACACATAGATGGTGTGTCAGACATCTTTATAGGAAATTCAAGACATTGCATAAGGGAAGGGCTTTGAAAGATTTGTTATGGAATGTTGCTAGAACACCAAATGTGGCTGAGTTTGAGTGTGAGATGAACAAGATGAAGGGATTAGAGAGTGGTGAAGCTGCACATAATTGGTTGAGGAATAAGGACATAAACAAATGGGCTAGGCATACATTTACTACAAGGATTAAGTGTAATATGGTATTGAATAACCTCTATGAATGTTTTAGTTCTTGGATTCTGCAAGCAAGGGATAAACTCATCCTCACCATGTTGGAAATGATTAGGTGCAACTTAATGAGGAGGTTACAAGTTAAGAGGGATTCTATGAGGAGGCATGAGCAGCCAATATTTCCTAAAATCCAAAATAAGCTTGTCCATGAAATATGTGCCAATGTACTCTGGAAAGGGCTTATTCCAAGTAGGGGAGTTAATAGATGATCAATATGTTGTCAACTTAAGTAGAAGAAGATGTAGCTGCAATAGATAGGATCTCACTAGCATTCCTTGCCACCATATTGTTGTTGCAATTTTATGAAATATGGAAGATGCTAAGGTATATGTGGATCCATACTACACCAAGGAGGCATATTTGAGGGCTTACAAACCTATAATCCACCCTGTCAAAGCTATGCACATGTGATCTAAGACAACTCAAGTTCAACCACTGCCTCCAATGGTTAAAAAGCAACCTGGAAGACCAAAGAAAAGGAGGATAATAAATGATCCAGAAAGATAAAAAATATGGGCAAGTAAGGCTGAAAAGAAAAGATGGCACAGTCACATGCCAAATATGCTAGGAAAAGGGTCATAACAAGGAGAGTTGCAAAACTCAACTAAGGCCCGCTCCCAAAGGGGTTTATGTTGATAAAAGATATGCAACTAAAACCCCACCTGGTGCAAATGTTAGTCATGCTTAGTATTTTTCTGTATTAATTACTGAAATTTTTTTGTTGTCCGTGTTATTGCAACTTGTAAAGATGTAAAATTTGTTGTTGTTGTGTTATTGCAGTTGAGGAAAAAATCTGTTCCCAACACTCAAAGAAGACAAGGAGGCAAATATTACAATGCTGGAGCAGTAAGACTGATGCAGGAGTTTCCTAATATATTTGTTAGTTTCCTAGATTCTCTAGTTTTCCAAATAAAATAGGAAACTTAAAACTAGAAATTTGGAAATATGGAAAAGTAGAAATCCTACTAGAATTTGGAAAACTAGAGAATCTAGGAAACTAACAAATATATTAGGAAACTAATAAATTTAGGTCCTATGCGTCCTGCATCAAAGACATTTGCCTATATTGATGACTTATGTTGATGAAATTTTGCTCACTTAAATATTTATCTTATCATCTTATTATATAATTGCAAACTCCTCCACCACCACCTGCCCAAACCACCATGCACATAGGTCCTAGAGGTGGAACTTTCATCACACCTACTTCTGCTACAACTAGGATGAGGCCACTCATTCCTCCACATGCTTTTGCTCAAAGTCAGAATGCATATGCTTCTAGTGGACTGAGATAAACTAGAAATTCTACCCATAGAAACCACCGGGAAAGGCAGCTACTAGAACGCAAGGCATGCCTATTCCAAAGAAGCAGAAGACCTGATTTTTAAAGAGATGAGACTTTCTGATCTAGACTGATATAATTCAAGATAGGTGGTTTGCCTTATTTTGTGAACCATGACCAAGTCTATGTACCGAAACATGTGTATATTGCTTCTACAGATATTGTATTTTGCCTTATGTATGTGTACTGTGCATGTGTATATTGCTTCTAATGACATTGTATTTTGGCTTATTTTGTGAATCCTGGCCAAGTTTGTGTACAATAGCATGTGTATGTTGGTTTGTGTACTACATCATGTGTATGTTTCTATTCCATTTCATTTCATTTGAGTCAAAGAATGTAACAACCAAAACAAGAGCTGAATGTTTTCATTTCATGACTAGAAATTTACAACCTTTGAGACATGTCTTTCCCCAAATTTTGATCACAATGTTACAACTAAAACGTTTGAGCAGAATGTTACAACCAAAACATGTCTTTACCCAAATTGAAGCACCATCTAAGCACCTCATTTTTAAACTAAATTGAAAACCACATTTACAGCAATCCATATACAAATGATTAACAACATCTCTTTAATTCCTTTCAGCAGATTCAAAACATCTCCAATTGGTAGCTGTACAGATTGAAACACCGCGTCCTTGCTACCATTGTTTTCCATTCGTTGCAAGTCTCTAAAGATGATATCTTTCCTCCCTTTTATGTTGTCAACATCATCACAGCATACAAAACCTTTGCATCCAACACCTCCCTGCATCATACAACCACTTTGCATAACCACAACATTCATATCATAAAATAAAACTGACACAAAACCATGCCTTACATATTTCCTTGTACACTTCCAGAAATATTTGTTGTAATGTTCTTCTGTAGTTGATAGAAATAATTTCATTTCAGCTCCACGTAAAGGACACCTCAATCCATGAGAAGATGAAGTAGACATTTGCAAACTACAAGAAACGCAACTAATTGTAAGAATTGAAATATAAAAAAATACAAGAAATAGGGAAATTTAGAAAATGAAATCGATATATAACCAAATTAGACAAAAAATTACCCCCAAAATTAGGGGTGGGCACAGTATGAGATGACACGGCATGGAGGTCATCCCGGTGTCAATCCCGAATAGGAGAATTGGTATGGGATGACACGGGATGAGAGTTTTTGAAAACACGTTCAAATCATACCGGACCCAAGCGGGATCGGTATGGTTCGATACCAATGTTGATACCTTAAAAAATCTCCAACTTTTCATAAATCAAGTGTAATACAACAAAATAAACAATCAAGAGTCTTGATTCAAGACCAAACAAGAAACGGAAATCTCATACAAAGTTCAAGTGAAATAGAAATCAAATCTCATATAGGCTTTTACAATAAATCAAGCCTAATAACAAACAAAACAAACAATCAATCAAGAGTTCAAGTTCAAGACATGTCAAATTACAAAGCAAGAAATGGAAATCTCTCACATAGACTTTTACAAAACAAAATATATGTGGAGTCAGAGTAGGGTAGAACTGAAATTAAATTAGGATTAATAAAACTCATATACTATTCGGTACGGTGTGACACCAACTGGGATCACAAATGTGAAACCGAAGTCGTGCCAAATAGTAACGGGATGACATGGTATCATCCCGTTTACACGTCAACACCAAATGGGATAGCAAGAGATTGACACGGTTTGGCACGGTTTCGGGATGGTTTCGGTATTCCGGTTTTGATGCCCACCCCTACCCAAAATGGATGAATACCTACATGAAATTGATGATTCCCTTTCAAATCGTGACTTTGCCTATCAAATCTTCATCGATTGGATGATATCGAACCATATACCTTGAAATTGACCACCCTTTTCCCCAAATTCTAGAACCCTAATTTTTTTTTTGGGGGGGGGGGAAGAAATCGCCCGCAACAATGGTTTTTGATTAAGGGGCGAAGGAGAAAGGGTAATAATAACCCTTCACGGACGCACCACGTGCGTCTTAACTGACAGAATTCCCAATTGGACTTGATTTGTTAATGATGCAAAGTGTGATGACCAAAATCGGAAAATTAAAAATGCAATTACCAAAATTAAAATCAGGCCAAACTCCAGTGACCAAAATTGTAATTAACCCTTCTTTTTTTATTTTATTTTTAAAAAGTGCTACACAATAACAGGGTAAGAATGTGGCCCAACAGGTTAATGCAGACATTTGACGTAGTTTTCCCTGCAAAATGTTTAGACCCTTCTCACTCTGCATCCATTGTTGAGAACTGGAAGTTGAAGGGAGTGAGAATTAATATTAGTTGCATGGCATTTTGATCCATACCAATCTGATTTGATTTTCGGTAATATAGTGTCAATATACATCACTTTGGGAGATTTGATTTACATATATATTGGTTTGACGAACCTCCCGATCTCTAGTTTTTGTAGATTTGACTCATGAGAGGAGGGGGAAGCTCTATCATGAGTAATGTTTCCTGTAAGAGGGTAGGCTACTAGTTAGTCCGACCAAAACCCTTACGCTTTGTCCTATTTTTGGTAATGTGTTTGCTTTCTCCTCGATAATATAATATCCCTTTGTCTAAAAAAAACAATACATGACTAGACGCACAATCATCTTAACAAGCCATTCACAGCTCGTTGAAGAAACAATAACTTAAGCCTTGGTGGGCAGCAGCATACATACATCATTCGTGGCACTTGAGCATAGATCTTATAAGTCAACCTCCGATCAACGGAAGCTAAGATTTCTGACAAAGGAGCAACTACCTATTCACGATAGAAGAACTCCGGACAAAAAAGACTGCAAGGTATCAACAAGGATACCGTTTCCAAAAAAGACTAGATTTTACTCAAACCTTGCTGCAGAATTATTCATATATTCAAGAGGATCATGGGACAAAATCATAATTTTAACATATATTTTTCCTCAAAACAAAGGTCGCAAACCAATGGTATCAAATTCCTTTACAAGGAGATTTTCACTTTACAAGTGCTACAAGAGACAAAGTAATCAGTCCCCTGGTATATAGCCCAGAAGCAGTAAGTTATAATTTCACACTCACTGTCAGAAACAGAAATCCAGTCACCTACCTGTTAAGAAAACGAGGAACAGAAAGGGGGTGGCTATGCATGCAGCTTGACAACTCGGGATAACCTTTCAAAGAATTTAGGGCACATGGTTGTGCTGAACATTATGGCATCCTTCATCCATTCTGGGGCAACCCTCTCAAATGTCCCCAAGGATAAGACGCGGTACAGAAGTTCTGGTTCCTTTCCACCAGCTCTATTCACCCATGTAAGATTGAAGGAGTAACCTGTCAGAACCATATATAATCATCAAATTTTGATATGCAACAACTAATTCTTGAGACAATGAAATCCATTCAAGTTGAAAAAGAATTAATAAAAACAGGAAAAGATATAGAACCGTGATTTCATAACCCATAACCTGTCAAGGCCAATCCCTCAGAAAAAGATAAACTAACTTTCACTGTTGAAAGTCCTAACAATTGATTAAGTTTTAGTACTTTCTTTTTAGTAATCCTGCCTTGAGCCAGGCACTGATATACAGCGACCAAAGCGTAATTCAGTGGATTAAGTTGCCAAACCCTACATTTTCAAGCTCACACACAGAAATGTAATAGAAGTTTTTAATATTTAATTTCAAACTCATGCACAACCGAAAATGCCAAATGGATGCAAAATACTAGAGAGGGCTTTGACTCTAATAGTTCAAGAATAAACCTTAATTATAGTGCTTCAGATGAGAAAATAATTAAAGAGGGTATATGCTACGTCACTCACCACAAACCACACAAGTAAAAAAATGCATAGCATATTGCCTTAGTTCCACAACACAGACATGTACAAGTAAGAGTAGACAGTTCTTCCGGTACAAAACATTACCCAGGTCTTAAAGATTACTCAAAATAGATGAAGGAACATATATTAGGAAAAACATCAAATTGCACTTGGTGAAATTCAAATCCTATTCCGTTCTTTATTTCCTTAATGTGGTTTTAGAAGGGCGGAAGTAACTTGAGTTATTTGTGAAATCTTGAGGGTCTTGTGCTTTTAGATGTATTGTCGTTAGTTGTACTGTTAGTAAGTTCTAGAGGATTATGGATAATCCTTATGTGGACTACTAGTTTCACTGTTATTGCTGTGCAAGCTTCATTCCCATAAACAATGAAACTTCTGTGTATTTGAATGAATTCTTTTTATCAATGCTAGGTGTCAGGCAATCCAAATCATCATAGCTTCCAAGAAGTAGGTATGAGTGTCAGCATTACACATGGATTCAATCATATATGAATCCATCAATAGAGAAAATTTTATTTTTATTCTTTTTAGCATTTTGATTTCCTGCCAATTTGAAGAAGGGAACATCCAGAATACAAACTAATTACAAAATAAACAAGCTAAAGGCTCGTTCAGTTACATTTTCGAAAACATCTGTTTGCTTTTCAGATACAGGAACAAGTCTAAAATGCATTTGGTAGTACGTGTTTAAATAATGAATTCTGAAAATGGAAAACATCGGATACCCAAAAACAATCTATATTTGGATTGTCTAAACGAGCTTTAACTGCATGAAACCTGTACCTGTTGAAATTTGATTTTTCAATATTTTCACATATCATTTTGCATATACACAGACCTTTCCAATACAACCCTACATCTGATATTCAATTGTAATCTTGTCGAGAAACTAAGCCTACAGTTTCCATAATCTTGAAGCCATTTTTCCCATTGATAATGCACGGGTTTAGTTTCATTAATAACAAAGAGTTATTACATCATTTTATCTTTCTCCTTTCCATGGGTGGAAGAATTGTTTAATTAAAAAGCGTTGGTCCATTGACTAGTGGCTTTGTGTTGCATTAATGTTCATCAGGTAGTAGGTTCAATTGGCAATGTAAAATATCAGAATTGTTTAATTCTAAAGCTGTAAAATGGTGGACAAGACCCCTACTGATAGTTTCTAAGACATCGTCTGCCCTTAAGTAGTCTCACAAGCACATCTAATCTTAAACAATTTTCAAGCTTGATTGCATTCGTAACAAGCCAAGCCTGAGTAGTCTGCAAGTGGCTTGGTTCGCTAGTAGCTCGAAGTCAACTCTAATATCTACTGTTTGTGTTGCCTCTCAGAAGTGTTAACTAACCCTAGGCAGTTACATTTCATGATTCAATTCTATAAGTGACCCTTTGGCTATACTGTCACCCTTTAAAATAAAGGGGAAAGAATCTTGGAGCTTACTATAGGGAATTAGAGGAAATAAAGAAAACGACAAAACAAGTTAGCAGAGTAAAACAGAAAAACACATTTGAGGAAAAAATTGAAACTAAAATGTAGAATCTTCACAGATTCTAGGAATTACCACTTGATTGATGCACAGCTGAAATGCATATTTCTTCAGTTTGACTAACGGTTGAGAATTTTAAATCCACCAGATACTCAACAAGCACTTGAAACAGGCAGTTAGCTTGGCCAGTTGGGTTAACATTGCCACCTTGAAACAAGACATAACACATAAAATAACCCCAACACCATAAGAACAAGTAAAATAGCAGTAACCTCAGGTTCAGAAACGGAGACACATACCTGGTCTTTCAATAGCTCTACAGCATTGTGGCTGAAAAAAAACATTAGTCAGAGGAGGAGCCAATAAGTTTCTGCTCAGAATATATACTTCAATAGGATTATCAGATACCTGTTGAACAGTTATAAGAGACCCACTAGGCAAGGCTCCCTTGTGCAAGTCCTTTTCAGATTCTCTAAGGATTTCATCATCTTGAAGACTGCTAGAAGGCATAACTATATCCTCTGTCTCAGACAGGGATTGCCTCCTACGTTTATGCATCTTTCTTCTCTGTGACCGATTGCCTGCTTCTTCTGATACTTGACCACTAGCAGGTGTACACACTCCTCCATTGTCTGTTTTGCTATCCTTCAGTCTGCTAAAATTTCCCACCTGTTGCAGATTTCGGAGCCTCGCTACTTCTTCAGAAAGTTCTTCATCTGCCAAAAATTTGAGCCATCATAAAAAGAAAAAGGTATTGAATGATCATCACAGCTTGGGAGAAGCAAACTACAAAAGTTCATACATGTTAAGCAACACTATGCACATGTTGATCAGTGTTGAATACATTTACCATGAATAGTTCCTAGTGCCAAATCTTCAAGTGCGGGAGGGCATAGGAATGGCTTTGTGCTCAAATTTAATAATGCTAGTTAAGATTTTTAGAAGCAAGAGCAAGAGTCAACCAACAAATTATTAAAAAAATTTGGCCAAAGGAAAGAACAACTTAACAAATGAATAAGATAAAAATGGCGTTCTTCATGTGTAAATGTGTCAAAACATGTTGAACCCTAATAATTTGCATGTTGCAAGTATAACAAGAATTTGAGCACAAGAGTTCAACATGTTTAATAATAAAAACAATATTTTATTATATCTTTCAAACAAATATATGCAAAAACTATTTTCTTGGATTTTCCAAACACCTATAATTAATGTATGCTAGTTCTTATCAGAAGGCAAAATATAGGCTTCACCAAGATCACAATCTATACTTTACGTGAATCGATAATTCCTATAAAACTCATCCCCAGAACAGAGGAAGAAACTCAAGGATCCAGATGATACAGGCATCATAATTAAGCAGACCAGTGATATCTTACTCTTCCTGTTCTCTTCCATTAAATGCTCCTGGTACTCAATACATTGTTCATCTTTGGCGGACCTGCAATCAATGTCACATATGCTTTAAAAGCCTGGTATGAAGGCTACTGTAAATGTTGACAAATTGAAAATCCAATGGAACTTAGAAATGCATGCCTAATAGAAGCCACTTCACTTGTCAGATCTTTAACTTGTGAAAGCAACCTCTCATTTTCAGATTTCAATTGTTGGATTACCTGCTCCGCAGCTGCAACCGAGAAAATAAACAAAAAAGTTGGGTCAGAGAGAAGAATAAAGTTTGAGCCTCAGTTGCAGCGATGGCAAATACTCATGTTAAAAAGAAGATCAAATGCAACTATTATAACAAATTCTAAGGTGGAGAAATACATACCCGATATATAATCCATGAACTTTACTTCTTGATCTTTATTAACATTATCCAACTCCGACCATTTCTTCGACTGAAACAGCATAATAACAACTAACAATTAGAGAGAAAAAACACTGCTACAACAAATTAGATTAAACAGAAAAATCTAATTTTAAAAAATAGCGATGTGCAGCTCCTTCTGAATATGTTTAACATCAACTCAAAACTGCGAAATACACAACAAAGAAAGAAAAACAAAAATTTACTTTCCATTTCCTTCACCTCAAATTTTCCTGACCAAAATTTAATATGCAATTAACTGATTAAGCAAAAAAAAAAAAAAAAAGCATAGATAAAAGGGAAAGAAATGGGAAAGAGCACAGAACACCTTGAGTTTCATGTACGTATCGTAGAGTTTCGAGTAGAGAGCAGCCTCCATCTGCGAGCAAAATTTTAGAAAAATAAAAATACAGAAAAACAGTAATGAGTAGTAGTTTGCAAAATGGAGGGGGATCTTACAGTAATTTGCAAAAGGGTCAACGGTGGTTGCAATCCTGAGGCCTCTCAAAAGTGAAAGCCCTAACCCTAATAGCAATAAATTATGGAGGATGACGATGATGAAGAACGAAGAGCAGAGGAAAATGATAAGGGAAAATGAAGAAGACTGAATGGTTGGTTCCTACCTCTCTGCGCGAGTGTGAGACTGAGAGAAGAGAAGGCGGGAAATTAGAATTTCAAAAACGAGAGGAAGGGAGAGGGTTCTGTTTTTTTTTTTTTTTTTTAAGGACGAAAGGAGAGGGTTCTGTTAGCTTTTAGATCAACACACGGACGCGAGAGAACAAGAAAGATAAAGCGTTCAAGCTTCACAGTGGAATACGATACGACGTCGTAGTCTCATATTGGAAAGTAATTCTGTCAACAAAATCCAAACCCATTATCCCAGAAATAAAAATAAACTAATTAGAGCAACTCCACCCATTTGCCATTTGCCATGGCAAGGCAGGGCTAGGGCAGCTACTATTCACGTGAATAGTGGCGTGTTTCCATCCGTTGCCATGGCAAATGGCAAATACTATTCATTTTTTTCTTTTTTTCACAAATTTGTTTACCTAAACAATTAATTTGGATAATATTTTCGAATAAGATTTTTGGGATCGTACGTGTCAATATTTATTATAAAATTCATATTTCATAATCAGATAGAATTTTCAGATAAGATTTTTGGTTTCAAAATTCAAATTTTAGATAAATTTCAAATTTCAAATAAGGTTTTTACCCTCTAAAATTGCGCTATGTGTCACCTCTATCTGCCTAAATTTTTCTATAAAACCAAAGGCTCAGCTCATACCTCTCACACCAGATCTTCTCTATATTTTCATTTCTCAGATTTTAGAATTCATAATTCATTCTCAATGTCAGACATAAGCAGAGTCTTGGAAAGGCAAGAGCGAGAAACTAAAGAAAGAAGGCGTTGACGAGCTAAAGGCAAAAGGGTGCAGAGAGAACTAGATCAACAAGTTGTCATAGCAGTGGCTTTGCTTGATGCAGAAAACCAAGGCCGCCGCCGTGGTTCACAAGAAGGCCGTGGCCCGAATGTGGACAGACATAGGCATTCTCGGGGTAAGAATCTTCTGGAAAATTATTTTATCCCAACTTCTCTGTACTCTGATGTTGATTTTCGAAAGCGATATAGATTGCAACCCCATTTATTCAATAAAGTCATGCATGATTTTTGCAATTATGATGAATACTTTATTCAAAAGTGTAATGCTGCTGAGGTTTTGGGACTTCTTCCCGAGAAAAAGCTTACAGCTGTTATACGAATGCTGACGTATGGTTCATCTGCTGATCAGGTGGATGAGATTGCCCGGATGGGGAAGTCCACTACTTTGGAGAGCTTGATAAGATTTTGAGATGCAGTCAAAAGTCTGTACATCAAGGACTACCTGCACAGACCTACACCCAGGGACCTCCAATGGCTTCTACAAAAAGCAGAAGCTTGAGGATTTCCCGGAATGATTGATAGCATCGACTGCATGCACTGGCAATGGAAGAATTGCCCAACTGCCTGGGAAGGAAATTATGGAAATAAGAAAGGGCAAAAAAGTATCATCCTTGAAGCCATTGCTAGATTCGATACATGGGTTTGGCATGCCTTCTTCGGAGTTGCTGGATCTCAAAACGACTTGAACGTGCTGGGTCAATTCCCGGTGTTCAACGATGTTTTGAGAGGTGAAGCCCTGAATATCACCTATAAAATCAACAACACTGTCTACCAAAATGGGTATTATCTAGCAAATGGCATCTACTCGAGGTGGACCACATTTGTGAAATCTATTCCGCATCCCCAATCCGAGAAGCAAAAATTATTTGTTGCCTATCAAGAGGGTTACAGAAAAGATGTGGAGATTTGTTTTGGTATCCTCCAAGCCCCGTGGCTTATTATTAGGGGTGCGGCGCGCATGTTTGATGAGGAGGTGCTGAGGAGCATAATGATGACTTGCATCATCCTTCATAACATGATTGTGGAGGATGAGTATGATTACGATGCTGCAGAGTTGTACGAACTGAATCCCATGAACACGGCCTTGACAAGAATTTATGAAAGGTCCATGGAGCCAAGTGGAGAACCATTTGAGCATGAACCGTTGGTTAGGGACGGCCGTTTCATGACCCGTATGATTAATCGATATACGGAGATGCAATCATCTTATATTCATGAACGACGTCAAGTTGACTTGATGGAGCATTTATGCGCAGTGAATGAAGTGAAGTGAAGAAGTTTTATTTTTAATTATGTTTAGGTTATTTTTTATTTTTAGTTATGCTTTGGTTGTGGTGTTTTTAAAAAATATTATGTTTTGTTTGATGTATGGAATGTTTTGAATAAAAAGATGTTTTATTGAATGCTTTCTTTATTCACTCAAAGAAAACCAATACAAGTAATTAAGAATTACTACTAATTAAATAAAATACATGAATTACAGCTATTTTTTTAAACAAAACATTAAAAAAAAGCAAACTAACTTAATGGTTTTGATCATTTAACTAATCCGTGTTGCTAGGTCCATCGTCACGGAAAAGTCTTCTTCTCATAACATCCCTTCGTTCTAGCTTCCAAAATTGTTTTGTTTCAGGGGACATATGGCTTGTATCCATGGCCATGGTTTCCCGATCCTTCTTCTTAATGTTTTCTTTGCATACATACTCCCTTTCTTTTGCATATTCTACTTGAATTGCCCTCTCGTCTTCTTGGGTTTTCAATTCTATTTCAATTCTCATGGCGCTTTGCCTTGCAATTTCCTCCAAAAATTTAGATGTATTACTGCTAGAATTACTCCCTCTCTTCGCTTTCGCCGCCTTTCTCTCAATAGGCCTCCTACGTTTATGTGTCTTTCTTCTCTGTGACCAATTGCCTGCTTCTTCTGATACTTGAGTACTAGCAGGTGTACACACTCCCCCATTGTATGTTTTGCTATCCTTCAGTCTGCTAAAATTTCCCACCTGTTGCAGATTTCGGAGCCTCGCTACTTCTTCAGAAAGTTCTTCATCTGCCAAAAATTTGAGCCATCAAAAAAAGAAAAAGGTATTGAATGATCATCACAGCTTGGGAGAAGCAAACTACAGAAGTTCATACATGTTAAGCAACACTATGCACATGTTGATCAGTGTTGAATACATTTACCAAGAATAGTTCCTAGTGCCAAATCTTCAAGTGCGGGAGGGCATAGGAATGGCTTTGTGCTCAAATTTAATAATGCTAGTTAAGATTTTTAGAAGAAAGAGCAAGACCCAACCAACAATTTATTAAAACAATTTGGCCCAAGGAAAGAACAACTTAACAAATGAATAAGATAAAAATGGCGTTCTTCATGTGTAAATGTGTCAAAACATGTTGAACCCTAATAATTTGCATGTTGCAAGTATAACAAAAATTTGAGCACAAGAGTTCAACATGTTTAATAATAAAAACAATATTTTATTATATCTTTCAAACGAATGTATGCAAAAACTATTTTCTTGGATTTTCCAAACACCTATAATTAATGTATGCTAGTTCTTATCAGAAGGCAAAATATAGGCTTCACCAAGATCACAATCTATACTTTACGTGAATAGATAATTCCTATAAAATTCATCCCAGAACAGAGGAAGAAACTCAAGGATCCAGATGATACAGGCATCATAATTAAGCAGACCAGTGATATCTTACTCTTCCTGTTCTCTTCCATTAAAAGCTCCTGGTACTCAATACATTGTTCATCTTTGGCGGACCTGCAATCAATGTCACATATGTTTTAAAAGCCTGTTATGAAGGCTACTGTAAATGTTGACATATTGAAAATCCAATGGAACTTAGAAATGCATGCCTAATAGAAGCCACTTCACTTGTCAGATCTTTAACTTGTGAAAGCAACCTCTCATTTTCAGATTTCAATTGTTGGATTACCTGCTCCGCAGCTGCAACCGAGAAAATAAACAAAAAAGTTGGGTCAGAGAGAAGAACAAAGTTTGAGCCTCAGTTGCAGCGATGTCAAATACTCATGTTAAAAAGAAGATCAAATGCAACTATTATAACAAATTCTAAGGTGGAGAAATACATACCCGAGATATAATCCATGAACTTTACTTCTTGATCTTTATTAACATTATCCAACTCCGACCATTTCTTCGACTAAAACAGCATAACAACAACTAACAATTAGAGAGAAAAAACACTGCTACAACAAATTAGATTAAACAGAAAAATCTAATTTTAAAAAATAGCGATGTGCAGCTCCTTCTGAATATGTTTAACATCAACTCAAAACTGAGAAATACACAACAAAGAAAGAAAAAAAAAATTTCCTTTCCCTTCACCTCAAACTTTCCTGACCAAAATTTGATATGCAATTAACTGATTAAGCACCACGAAAAACAAAAAAAAAAAAGAAGCACAGAGAAAAAGGAAAGAAATGGGAAAGAGCACAGAACACCTTGAGTTTCATGTACGTATCGTAGAGTTTCGAGTAGAGAGTAGCCTCCATCTGCGAGCAAAATTTTAGAAAAATAAAAATGCAGAAAAACAGTAATGCGTAGTAGTTTGCAAAATGGAGGGGGATCTTACAGTAATTTGCAAAAGGGTCAACGGTGGTTGCAATCCTGAGGCCTCTCAAAAGTGAAAGCCCTAACCCTAATAGCAATAAATTTTGGAGGATGCCGATGATGAAGAACGAAGAGCAGAGGAAAATGATAAGGGAAAATGAAGAAGACTGAATGGTTGGTTCCTACCTCTCTGCGCGAGTGTGAGACTGAGAGAAGAGAAGGCGGGAAATTAGAATTTCGAAAACGAGAGGAAGGGAGACGGTTCTGTTTGTATATATTTTTTTTAGGACGAAAGGAGGGGGTTCTGTTAGCTTTGAGATCAACACACGGGCGCGAGAGAACAAGAAAGATAAAGCGTTAGCTCCACAGTGGAATACGATACGACGTCGTAGTCTCATATTGGAAAGTAACTCTGTCAACAAAATCCAAACCCATTATCCCAGAAATAAAAATAAACTACTTACACAAACTCGAATAAATCTTACAAATATATATTTCTTGTTTTTTTTTTTTTGTAACAAAGAGGGCTAAGCCCAGACAACAACTAAACATAAATCAATCTAGACCTTAAGGGGTCGTTTGGTACGGCAGACTATCATGGACTGGACTAAATCCTGGGACTGTCTTGGATTAGTTCGGATTGGCCAAGGGGTGTAAGTTGGATTGGAAAATCCGATTCCGACCGATTCCGGTCCGAATATTTCCAAAAAAATTCGACTCCGATAAATCCGATATCCGAAAATGCCGAATCCGATATTTCCGATAAATGCCGAAAATTCCGCAATTCCGATCCGAAAAATTCCGAAGTTCTCCGAACCCATTCCGATCCGATTTTTCCAACTTGATTCCAAAAAATTCTGAGTTTCTAATTAAAATTGTATTATTTTTAGTTTATAGGTCTTATATATGTTTCATTTCTTATTTGTTATATTTTAGTACCCACATACAAATATTCATACATACTAAACATAGGCTTGGCAAAAAAATATACTAAACATAGTAGTATATAACTTTAAGACTATGGGTAATATATAGTAATATACTAAACATAGTAATATATATTTGGCAAATATGCATAATGTGTGCTTGTTATATCTAAACGTACTACAAATATGGTAAATGTAGGGAGTATCATATCATACTATTATATTTTGTATTCTATGTATGTATGTAGTTTAAAAATTTTAAACTATCTTCATTTAAAATTTTAATTATAAAATTATTTTATATATACATGAAATACAACACATAAGATAAGTATGTTAAGTGAATCTTAATAATTGTAGTATTCCAATTGCCTAGAGCAATAACACTCTTTACACATGTTCATGCCCACAAGAATCTAAAACCAAGGTGATGGTCACTTGACTATAACTTGAGCATCAATTGATTGATGAATGTGAATCCATCTTTAGCATTTGAATCAATAAATTTTCATTCACATGATCAGAGCATGATGATGTTTGAAGGAGAAGATTTGACTGTTTTGGATATAATTTGATTTGATTGTTTGATCATTTGACGGAGAAGGGCTTTGATCATAGACTGAAACCAAAAACGCATAAAATAAGGATAGTTGGTTTTGATATACCATCCATAGGTTTTGGATGCATAGGTGTTCTTTTTCTATGAAAGTTATTGGAGTTGTTGGAGTCCCATTTCTGAGAGTTGTTGGAATCCCACATCGATTGAAAACATAGACTTCAGATGTTTTCTTCTTTATAAATATCTTTACCCCAATTCAGTACTTGAATAGACTTCAAGTTCAGCCAACAATCTTAAGTGGGCTCGACAGGTCATTATTTAGTAGTATTTATGAAGTCTCTAGTTGGGTTTCTTAATTAATGCCTAGTTGGGCTTCTTGATAGAAAGCCTAATTGGGATCTTAATATTATTTTTTTTGTTAGTTACGTATAATATTGATATGAATTTGTTTTAAAGAATTTGAAACTTCGGAATCGGAAAGTTTCAAAAAAATTCGGAATTTTTCGGAATCGGAACAATATTATACGAATTTGTTTTGAAGAATTTGAAACTTCGGAATCGGAAGTGTTTAAGGAATTCCGAAAGATTTTGGACGGAAATTGGAATGGCTGTTTCCGATCCGATCCGGCCGAATCCCAGAAATAAAAATAAACTACTTACACAAACTCGAATAAATCTTACAAATATATATTTCTTGTTTTTTTTTTGTAACAAAGAGGGCTAAGCCCAGACGACAACTAAATATAAATCAATCTAGACCTTAAGGGGTCGTTTGGTACGGCAGACTATCATGGACTGGACTAAATCCTGGGACTGTCTTGGATTAGTTCGGATTGGCCTAAGCTGGATTAAGTACTGACCTACGTTTGGTGCTGCGTCTGACTAAGAAGTTGGATTGTAAAAATAGTGAAGACCTATATTTGGTGCTGTGTCGGACTAAAAAATAATTCTTGTAATATTTAAATTTAATTTGAGATTTTGACCTAAAAATAAATAAATGCTACAAAGAAACACAATTCAAAGATTTAAAACAATAAAACAAATAAAATTATGATTGTTTATGAAGAACAAAATTCTGAATTTTTTTTTTTTGGCTTCTCAAGATTTATCTTAGTTGCTCCTTAGCCTTGCCCCAAGACTACTACAAATCTTCTATTTTTTGTTGGTCGGTAATAATTGCTTGCGACAAAGAAAGCAGCACATCATGAATTATTAAACTTGTTTCAATATAAAAAGAATATCAAGCATTTGTCAATTATTATAGTTTGATTTTCCAAATACAAATGTGGTCAAATGCAATATCAAAATAATTCCTATAATATTTAAATTTAATTATGAATTTTGACCTAAAAAATAAATAAATGCTAAAAATCCCAATTAAAAATTTAAAACAATAATAAAAAGAAAACAAATAAAATCCTAATATTTTTTAAAGAGAGGCGTTGGACTAGCATGTTCTATTTAGGAACGTGCTATTTAGCGAACCACTTTTTAGGCTCACTATATTAGACGGGCGAGTGCGGCCTTTTTTTCACTGTTGGACTATATAGTCTCATTTAAGTTAGTCCCGTTTGTTACCAAACATGGGTTTCGAGTGCTATTTAGCCTAGTCTAGTCCAATGAAGCGTACCAAACATACCCTAAAATGCCATCCCTGTGTTCTTGGAGGACACCAATAATTAGGGTTGACAATGGGTCGTGTCGTGTCATGCTCAACCCAATCCCGATTCGTTTAATAAACATGTCATGCATGGGTTGACCCATTAAGTTCTCATGCGGGTTTCGAGTCTTGTCGAGTTGACCCGCTTAGTGGTAGCAACTAAAAGACATGATTAAAAAAAATGAAGAATAAACAAATAAACGGGTTAGTGGATTGGCGGGTTACACAAGTATTTTAGAGGGTTGGCGGGTTACATAGGTATTTTAGCGGGTTGGCGGGTTGACCCACCATGAACTATTTTTTTTTAACGGGTCATATAGGTATTTTAGCGGGTTGGCAGGTTGACCTGAAACCCACCCGTTTATTAAACGGGTCATGGTAGGTTAATTCAAAAATAACTCGAATTTTAATCTTGCGGGTTTCAAGTCGTGTAATGGGTCATGCCTGAAATTGCCACCCTTACCAATAATACCACCATGAGGCAAAACAAAGCAATGAATACCCATTTCCATCTCATGCCCATCTTGGCTCGAGAGTCAACATCAAAGTTAACCTCCCTGAAAACATGAAAGATGTTGTAGTTCCAGGAACTCTTCCAACAGACTTTGCACATGTTTAGCAAAGTAAGGAGGGGGCGATTCGGCTCCAACTTAGCATTCAAAAGGTGCAAGACAAAAGTAGAATCAGTTTCAACAATAAGCTTTGTCACTTGCAACCTTTGAGCTAGCTTTAAACCATGATACAATGCCCACAGTTCAGCCACTAAAATCTCCTCATTACCCAAATTAGTAGAAAAATCTGCTACCCACTCACCAACAGAATTACGAATAAGGCCCCCAGTAGCAATAGTGCCACTAGAACCAATTCTAGACCCATCAATATTCAGTTTCATGGTAGAAACAGGGGGAGGCTTCCACACCAGCAAAGTTTGCATCCTGAGTGCCTGTTTGGCATTGCTTATTGTGAGGGCTTTTTCGTTCCGACAGCTACAGATGGGTTTGGGATGCTGTAAAGAGCAAATGGGTGGACTTGCCCCTGTGTCTGAGCTCAAGAACCAAACCCTAAGAGAGCCTCGAAAGGTTCATGGAGCCTTAGAAAACACCTTGGTCACCTTCACCAACAAAACCAACAGTTGCTTACAGATACATATATGGCTTGGCTTGAGAAGATTGTGGCATGGAAGCTAAGCATTTATGAGTTTAGCATTAAAGAGAGAGAGGGCTATGATTTCCTACGAGAAACAGGGGTTTAAAGTGAGGGGAGAAGGAATTTTGAGAGGATTTGTTGACAAGAGAGAGAGAGATGAGGGAAGAAAAGTGGGTGGTTTGAGCAATTTTCTAGCAGCTTGACGAAAGCTTCGTCAGGCTCCGGAATAGCTTGCCAGAAGAGAAAATGGGAAAAGATGGAGGAATAGGGCTCGAAATTGAAAGGTTACAGGGATGAGAGATGATGTTTGCTCTCTCTGGATGTGGTTGAGATAATGGGTAGAAGATGCCCCCCTTTTATAGCCACTGGAAGCTCCTTCTTCCCAAGAAACCCTAATGGGTTTTCTCCAATTTTGCCAAGTCTCCCCTTTCATTTCTCTTCTCTCCCTTTGTTTCATCCCCATTTTGTAAAATCCTCCTCTATCCAAACACACAGAGACAAGATTTTTGGGAGCTCTAAAGTCTTCCCGTAGCCATTGCAGTGGTAATCTCCTATCTTTGGTTATCACCTCTCCTTCTTTCCTCCCTTATTTCATGGCAAGAGCTAGTAAGGGAAGGAAATAGGTAACAACGTTGGTCTGAATGATGCTTTTTATCCTAGCAATCTACACGCGCTAATATCCTTTGGTTTTTTGAATGGTCTGCCTTGAGGTTTGCCTTTGGTCATGTGCTGGAGCCTCCCAACAGCCTACATATGTGACTAACCCTTTGGCTTTTGTCATGGTTTTGTCTCCAACCATGTGCTGGAGACTTTCAGATATTTTCTAAGTCACTTGGGTCATTCCCTAAGGTAATGGGCTAGTTTACCAAGGGGATGGGCCAACTTTCTAAAGTGATGGACTATTTTTACTAAGGTGATGGGCCAATTTTCTAAGGTAATGGGCGACCTTTCTCTCTCTTTCATGCTCACCCACATATTTGGGCTGAAGAAATTGGCTCAAGTTTTTGGGCTCCCAAGCAGCCCAAAACTTCCACTTCTTGGCACATCAATGGGCCTTGTGAATGCTTGTAACCATCCATACCACAACCCACTCCGCAAGCCCCAGGCATTTGAGTGGCTTGGGCCCACTTAAGCTTGTAGTGCGGCTTGGTGCAAAAATAAGGATTTTCCACTTGGCATGGCATGTTTATTTGGTGTGCTTGTGCTCAAGCTTTGCCTTATTGTAAGGGCTATGGCTGGACCAAAATGGCACTTGACGGGATAATGAGCATGGGTTCATAGAACCAGTACATTTTACGGGCTTGTCTCAACCTTTCTTTGTGGCGGGTTATGTATTTGCTTGGCGTGTCACGTGGATCGTGACTTGTGCGAGTGTGTATGACGAACTTTCGCGTGCCCAAATCAGGTTTCTTCTCAGTAAGGTATCGCATTGAGCTGGAAATATATTTGGGCATAGCCTTGGATTTTTTGGGCCTCAACACTTATTTGAGGTGATAAGTGAATTTTAAAAATTTTTGGGAAGCCCAACTCGTTTGGTAAACTATAAGAAAATCACTTATTGTTAAAAATTGTTGTAAGAGAAATCTATAAGGGAAAGCAACTAATGAGGTGTTTTCATTTTCTGATTATGCGGGAATCAGTTTCGAAGAGGCGTTAGGTTTAATGATTATGCGTGAATCATTTTTCTGATTATGCGGGAGTTAGGTCCAGTTTGGGATTGCTGTCACTTTTAAAAAAAGTTGCTTCTGCTGTGCTTTGAAAGTAATTAGCTGTAAAGTAAAGCAGCTCCATGTTTGGTAAACAATATTTTTAAAGTGCTGTTAGTACAAAAAGCAGTGTTAAAATCGTTTGGTAAATTTTAATATAAAATTGTTGTAACAGTGAAGAATGACTAAAATAGACATGATGTTGAAAGTGTTATGTACTAATCATGTGGTGGTAGTGGTGGTGATGGAGTGGAGGTGGTGGTGGTGATGAAGGTGGAGTTGGTGGTTGTGGTAGTGGTGGTGGTGGGGATGGCGGTTGTGGAGCTGGTGGTGGTGGTGGCAGTGGCAGCATGGTGGTCGTGTTGGTTGTGGAGGTGGTGGTAGATGTGGAGGTTTTGGAGGTGGTGGTGGTGGCGGTGGATGTGGTGGTTGTGGTGGTAGAAGCGGAGGATGAGGCGGATGAGGATGTGATGGTGGTGGTGGAGGAGGAGGAGGTGGTGATGGAGGTGGTGGAGGAGATGGTGGTTGTGGTGGTAGCGACGGAGGATGAGGAGGAGGAGGATGTGGTGGTGGTGGTGGTGGTGGTGGCCGTGGCGGTGGTTGTGGAGGTAGTGAATGTGGTGGTGCAAGTGGTGGAAGTGGAGGTGGTGTCATTTCTTAAAATGAATGATGCTATTTTGGGAATTAAAAAAATTCATTAAAAGTTCATCTCTGCTTCTTTTGAAAGCAGCTTTGAAAAGCAACTCAAGGCCTGCTTTTAAAAGTTGCTGTCGAAAGGCCATTGTTTTTAAAATAATCAGAATATTTTATTTTTACCAAACACCTTAAACTGCTTAACTTTAAAGTGAAGCAGGTTTTTGGCCAAAAAAAGCAATCCCAAACGGGGCCTTAGTACCAACAACACTTTTAACAAAAAGTTTACCAAAGGCCAAACTGCTTTCTCTCACAAGTGATTTCTCTCATAGCAAATCTGACAACGATTATTTTCACAGCACAGCAATGCCAAACTGACCCTGAGTCTATGGACCTCACCCTTTTTATTAGCAATGTCCCATTCCATGAGAAACCTTACAAATATACAAATATACAAAATCCATTCATTGGGCAGATCAGGATAGTGGAAGGAAGAGTCAAAATCTTACAAATATATCTCGAAAACTATATTGGGCCTAGGCTATATTTCATTTGGTTCTGTTTTGGGCCCAAAACTTAGTACCAAACTGATTTAATATGTTTGCCCTAATCTCAAATTAAAATTGAGTTGATCAAGTCAATTAATCTCAAACCGAAACGAACCAAATAGGTTTCGAACCAAAAATGTATGTTAACAAAATGTGTTAGGTTGGTTCGATTTGGGTTGACTTCAATATTTGTTCAATTCTCTTTTTTTTAACCAACCCAGTCAATTAACCGATTCGATATTGGCCCTTTTTTTCACACTGAAACTTTTAAGCCCAAATTTAAAGTAAAATAGTGCGTAAAATAAATAGGAACGAAAATCTTAAAAATACTCCGATTAGACCCAAATTTTTTAAATCTCATAACAATTCCAATCCATATTTCATTACATTCATGTTCATAACAATTCCAAAACATATTTCATTCATTCATGTTCCTAAGTTTCCCATCAAGAAGAGGAAAACCCTAGAAATTTCTCACTATAGCTCTAGCTCTCTAGTTCTTACCGATTTTTGTATTTAACTTCATTTGGTTCATGGGAAAGGAGACTCAGGGATAGGAAATCAATTCCTTTCCCATGTTCGGTAAGTCCAGGCATGTAAAATGGTTTCCTGGCACATGGGAAATGGTTGCTTGGCACATGGTTCCCCCTCCTCCCTTGGGTTTTGTTTTCCTTAGTTTGAGAAAATGAGCAAACATTAAATGCACATTTTTCATGACCATTTTGCCCTCATTAACAATTTAGAATTACAATATATTATAAAATGCATTCTTCTTCTATTTGATTTCATATGGGTATAATTGAAAAATTAAACAAACTGTGTTTTACATTCCTACACAAACCAAACATGTGAAATGAATCTTCCAAAATTACCCTAAACCCTTTACTTTCCCAAAATTACCAAACATGGGAAATGAATCTTCCATTTCCCATCCATTGGGAAATACATGGGAAATTATTTCCCATCAAATCTTTTCCACGAACCAAACGGGGCCTTAGGGCATGAAGAGGAAAAGAAGTGTGTAGAAGAAACTAGGTAAAGGGAGGGGGAAGTATAATAGTAATTAGGTTTCATTTTCATAATACCCCGTTTTACATCCAATAAAAGTATGATACGTGTCCATCCGTTGGGGAAGCAACAATGACTGTCACAAACGATAGTACATGCACATGGATGACCAAGCAAAGAATGTTAACTTTAATCTTTTTAATTCAACTAGGATATATATATATATATATATATATTTTTTTTGCCACATTTCAATATAGATACAAAATTTTATTTTTATTTTTTGTTGATAGAACAAGGATGCGACAAATTGAATTCGAGCATGATACATGTACAATTATAACCAAATTAATTAGTTGACTAAGTTGACTAATTAAAGAATGCTAACCGGATTAATTAGTTACCCTACATCCATTAATTTCAACTTCTTCCATTTTGGGTTTTGGGTCATGTTTTTAATGATAATTATATCACCAAAGTCCGAATTTTCCTAGACCACAAGGTTTTTTGAAATAGCACTAGCAGGGGTACATGTACTCACTGGATGATGAGTACTGGAAGAAAAGCGATCGCAAAACATTCTTGAAATAGAATTTCTTTTCCTTTTCCTTTTTAACTGTGATAGTAACCCAACATCAATCAATATTGTCATAAAGAAACTAATTAATTTAGCAACATAACTCCTTATCAAAGAAAACAAAATTAAATTGGATCACCTTTTTTTTGAAGGACTTCATGAATGAAATCCTTCAAGTAACAATGCCTTATATACTTTCAATATCTCAATTTGAAGTTGAGCAAACATGAAGTATGAAGAAGTTATTTCACACCTTCTCTGAATGCGGATTCTGTGAGACTTGGTGAAACAATCCCAGATCACTTGGGTAAGGAAAGGTGAAATGTCTTATCTTAATTCTGATTTAGTCAAATCCAATCAAATCCCATTTGCATGTCTTCATGCAATATATGTTTTTTTTTCCTAATTATAACGGATTTATGCTTGATTAGAACGTTAAGGTAGTCTACGTGGATCCATACACTCTTATTGGCCCAAGGATCCAATCATATACCATTAAACTAGCCCAAACTTGCCTATTTGCTTAATGTTTAAAACAAGCCCAAAGACAAACACAAAATTACCATAAATTGACCAAATGGTTAAAAGTGTCCAGATGAGTCTAGTCTAACTAAAGTGATATGTGCAATGGATCATATATGTGTTAGTAGTATGTCCTTAAAGTCAACTAATTATGAAATAGTTAATGTTAAGGACATTTTTTGTAATGACTTATTAAGTATTTATGGGCAAGAACAATTGTTTTCAAATCATGATTCCTATTTTATTATCATAAATGTAAAGCAGCAATCTTCCTAGGGATATGAAAGAGGACATGAGAACTATGTTATGAGATTGCATACACTGAGACTTCTCATGGTTCCTAGTTATATCCTAAAAGTGTTCCTGGTCATAGGATTATCCATTAGGCATTGATCTTTAGCAAAGACCAACACACACTATATCTTCTCTGATTAGAGGATGACAAAGTCTTAAGTGATGAAGTGTAGTGACACCAAGATAAGTGTGTAGGTGCTTGCAAGGGAACAAGTACATTGAATGCGATAAAAAATATGAGTTCTAGAATGGAAATTTTTACTCACATGTCAAACTAGAAATCATAAGTTGCAATGGTGCAAACTAATTGTTAGACTTGAGACATCATAGTTTTCTTATAGCTATGTTGTTTGTCTTTGAAAGTACTATACAGTTGTGTTATAAAACATGACTTAAAGGTGCTTATCGGGACTCTTAACAAAGTCACAGAGACAAATGAATGTACAATAAGGAATCTCTACTCTTAGTAAGGAGAGAGAATACTCTTGAGATATGATTGATCAAATCTTTGCACAAAGTAGTGGATGAGATTTGAAAGAAGAAGTTTTCAAATCATTACCAGGATAATCATATAAGACATAATTCATATTAAGGTTGTGACATAAGTTTCCATAACCTAACAATGTGAATGAGGAGTATTGCACAAGAGAATGATTCAATTGCACAGTCATTCCAACTTGAATATGTTCTTCACCATTGCTCTTTAGCTTGGATAGCCATGATATCCTACTAGGCATCAACCATGGTTTGTGGAAGTCCTGTAAGGTTCAATCACAATTGACCTTCACCAATAGGAAGAATTAAATTGTGGGATTTAATTCACAATCAACTCAGAGGAGTTGAGTCAACCCACTATCTCGTTAAAAGGAACCTACGAATCATACATTGAAAAATATAGTCATAGGTACAAATGAAGAGGAAAGTAACTTGAGATTAAAAGTCAAAGTCAATGGTTAAGTCAAGTCAAAGGGCTTCATGAATGAACTGCTCCAAGTATTTGTGCTTTATATACTTCAAACATCTCAACTTGAAGCTGAGCAATGAAAAAGTATGAAGTTCTTTCATAACTTCTATAAAGGCGAATTTGGAGGTTTCAAATTAGTCATGAGTTGAAGCATGTGTCCAAAGCGAGTCCACCACCTTTGCCCAATGATGAGCATGAATCCTATTCCAACCAATTCGAACTTAGCGGAGTAATCGGTGACCACGATTGTCGCCATTTATGCACCACTCTTAAAATTGAAGCGATCAGTTATTTGAAAGGGACGAAGATGACGAAGACAAATTGTCGTCCATGTATACATTTCCTTGTTGAAGGATGATTTTAGCTAGGAATGAATTCTTCATTATAGGGTAGAATTAGTAAGGTATTTAAAACTTTGGTTGCACTTAAATACATTGCCTGAATGACGACGCCTGAGTGATCGATGGTGTTTAGGGCTGAGGGGGTAGCATCTATAGAGCATGAAACTTAGAATTCGATGAAGTAACTGACAAAGCACCACTTGGTGTAGGAAGCGTAACATCACAATCTTAGCAATGTTGTGAGTTGTAGATAAATAGCTCATGATTTGGTTTCCCACAAATATATCGGCCAACAAACTCCCCACAAAGTCCCAGTATGATTCCGAGCCCATCTTTCCTATTGGTGGAGAAGGTGGCTGGAACGCCTCGTAGTCCACCTTAGTGTTCGATAGAGTAGCTAATAAAGTACCACTTGGTGTAGGAAGCATAACATCACAATTTTGGCGATGTTGTGAAGCAGAAATAGATAGCTCATGATTTGGTCCGCCTCAGATGTAACCGAACAAATGCCCTAGAATGTCCCAGTATGAATCCGACCCCATATTTCCCATCGGCGGAGTGGGTGGCAGCAACGAGTCCATGCCCCTCTCCGAGTCCACCTTAGAGTTCGATAGAGTAGCTGACAAAGCACCACTTGGTGCAGGAAGCGTAACACCATGATCTTGGGAATGCTGTGAGTTGTAGATAGATAGCTCATGATTTGATTCGCCTCAGATCTATCCCCCAACAAACTATCCACAACATTCGAGTACAAGTTCGAGCCCATATGTCCCATTAGCGGAGAAGTGGCCACAATGAGTCTAAGTCCACCTTTGAGTCTAACTCTAAGTTCAACTCTAAGTCTACCTTTGAGTCCAGCCAGTCTGCAATTGGCAAAGTCAAAAGGTGAAACTTCCTACTTTCTTTTGTAGGTTGTATTACACAACCATTAAAGTAGTTGAAGATTATGATGTCATGAACCAGAAGTTCATTGACCGAATAACTTTTATGTTGTGGCATGACTGTCTTGGTAATCCATAGTCCACAATGATGCATAAGATTTTTATAAATTTGTAAGGACATAAAGACTCGAAATATTGTCATGTCCAACAAATATAATTGCAAAGCATGCTCACAAAGAAAAGTTGTCATAAGATCATCTCGGTCAAAAATTCACTTTGAGCCATCTTTCCTTAAATAATTCAAGGGGATATTTGTGAGCCTATACAACATTTAATTATGGACCACTTCACCAGTTTTACTGAATGCGCTTAATAAAATGGTCACATATTTGTCTCTTGTCAAGAAAATTACGAGCACAACTCCCATATTATCCAATTAAGTCAATTTGACTCGATAATAATGGTGAGTTTATTTTTCTAAATTTTGATGACTACTGGCGTGACAATTTTCTGGCCGTTAGGGGAGAAATGATAGTTCTTAAAGAACGTCGTGAATTAATACATCCACTTTTGTCTCGTCAAGATAATGCATACATATAAGTTAAGGAAAATTAGGTATTAGACATAATTAACTTTATTAATTAGTATTTGAGACATTGGGTATTTTTGTTTGGATTTTAATACCTAAGAAAGAATTGTTATTTTGGATTAGGCCAAAGAGGAGGTCTAGATTCGTTGGGCTGTCAAAATTATAAAATTAAAATACAATTTTACCCTTTTATTTAAAACCAGATCTCATCTCCTCTCTCCTCTTCCTTATTCACTCCATCGACGACAATGCCCTCTCTTTCTCATCTTCCCTCTTCTCTCCATCGACTATTTCTCCACTTCCTTCTTCACTCAATCAACGACGACGACACTAGCCCTCTCTGCTCTTCCTTATTTGCTTCATCAACAATGACACCCTCTCTCTCATCTTCCTTCTTCTCACACGAAGCTCTGTTTTTCATATGGTGAGTTATGTGTTTTCTAGATCATATTCTTATTTCAATTTTGTAGCTGTGTTTTGGTTTGAGAAGTTGATTTTGAAGTATTTGATGTAGATTTTGTTCTCATTTTGCGTTTTGTGATAAGATTTGAGTTTCTGTTTTGTTAGTAAATGGGGATGGATAAGCTTAGTGAAGACGATAAGTTGACAGTAGCCAGTGTCCGTAAAATTCAACGTTTCTTGAGCCAGCCGTTCCATGTTGCAGAGGTTTTCATTGGTGCACTTGGAAAATATGTGAAGTTGAAAGAAAGCATTACCAGCTTCCAGGTATCCCTTCCTCCTCTCTCCCTCTCTGTTCTGTTTGCATGTTTCCTCATTTCTGATATTGAAGTTTTGTTTATTATTTTCCCAATTACCGGTGGAATTCCTCTCTTGAAGAAACTATTAATTAGAGTTCTTGGAGCAGGTCATCTTCCTTGTATTTTGAATCTCTTATATTTTCCAGTTTTCCAAAATGCTTGTAGACATACAGATAAAAGAGCATCTTATTGTGAGTTCTGCAGAAGTCAACATTAGAGTACATAATTGCCCGTCTTGTTAGATATGGTTTCCAATGTTATAACATGCAAGGTTTTGTGTCTTTTCAGTATAATCAAATAAACGAGGTTATGGATATGAGATTAGATATTTAGTAGCTGTATTTAAGTTTTGGAGCACCAATATTAGCTATTGAGCATTTGCTTGGCAGCATTCATTGTGGTATTTATGGGATACTACCTATTGTATGATACATGGTTTACATACACTGAAAGTTGAAGTGTTTTCTTTTTGGTAAAATGTTTTCCTCCTCTTAGTCGTGCATTCCTATCTTTGGCTGGACATATTGTTTTGTGCATGTTTAGTTACCTCGGTTTGATTGCCTGACCGTTTGTTGAATGATTGACTGCAAAAGACCTACCGATTTTTGCTCTTCAAGATGACAGAGTTGTTGAAGTAGTGGGTGACGCAGTTGAATTGCACAAAGCAATTGAACTGATTGCATCTCATCTTAGGAAGTTTCTAATTGACCGCAGTATAATTCCAATATTTGAAATGCATGTAAGTCTGCCTTATTTCAATTTGCTGTATAATTGCCTCTCTTTTTTTCTTTTTGATACAAGTGATTATGTTTTTGGTCAATTTTGTGAAAATCAAAATACTTGAGAAAAAAGAAGCTGCTTTGAAGAATCAAATTCAATTTCATCTAGTTGATATGGAAGGAACTTCTGTTACCTTGATATGTTTCCATTGCATGTTCCAGTGTCTTTTCAATTAGCATGCTTAGTGTTACTAGTAATCTAGCTGGGCAGGCAAGTGATAAAGAACGTAGTTAGAATTCTTTTTTATTAAATCAATTTGATACAGCTCTAATACAAGGATTGCCACTTGCCCTTTGCTTGTTTCAAATATATTTTCTCCTTTTATTTAGGGCCTCTACTCATCACTCAAGTCTGTATTGCAAAAAACAGAAACTGCATTGCAGAAAACAGAAACTGCAATGCAGAAAACGGAATGTGCAATGCAGAAAAGAGAAACATGAATAACCTATTTTACATTCTAGGTGGCTTTCAGTCTGATTCCCTCTCTCCCAACATGTCTTGAATAAATAAAAATATATTGTTTTGTTTTGTTTAACTCTAGAGCTGAGCATTTTTGCCCAGACTCAGCATTTCAGTTTCCATTTTTGTATTGCAATTTCTATTTCTGCATCGCAGTTTCCATTTTAGTACCTTCATCTTGGTTCCTCCATTTTGCTTCTATAAAATTATTATTATTTTTATTTTTATATAATTGATATCTACATTGTATTTTTGTTGCAGTTTCTGCTTTTATTTTCAGTTTTTGTGTGAATATGTGGTGAAATGAATTTTTTTTTTATTAAAAAAAACCATTTATCGTTTATATAAATATTGTATAACTGAATAAATATTACAAAATCAAGTTTGGTGTAGTGGTTTGTGAGTGAGCCTTCCTCCTTTGAGGATCAAGGTTCGAGTCCATTCAATGACACAAAATCTTTTTTTTTAAAGGTGAATAAAAGGCAACGGAGTTGATCCCTGCAGACTGTGGCAGGTGGCCGGCGGCTGGAGTTTGGCGGCGAGATTCCCGCGGTGGCTGTCGGCGGCGGGATTCCGACGATGGTGGCCGGCGGCGAGATTCCAGCAATGGTGGTTGGATAGATATGGACATGTGGCATAGTATGCTTGCCTTAGAAGGAGTGGCATTGTGTGTAATTTTGATATTTTTTAATGATATTTTTGTAAATTAGGTACCACATTTTGGTCTTTGGCCTTATGCTAATTAGATGAAATTGTATTTCTATCTTCCAAATTAGAAAACTATATTGTGGTTTAAAACTAAAGCTCCCTATAAGTTAATACATATGCAAGCATGGATTGATATTCATGTATCCATTAACATGACTATAAGTGACTATATATAATGCACGCCTAGAGCATGACAGAATATAGGTTCTAAAGACTTAACTCCCTATAAGTGGAGATTATTTGAAAAGTTCAAGCCCTATAGAAAATAATGCTCTATAGGAGGTTATGATCCACGTATTCTATATAATTCATCTTAAAAAAAGATGTTTGTTCCATAAGTGACAACGGAAGCCCCTAAAGAGGCATTGGTACCCCAAAGCAATGAGATGCTTATAAATTATGCATGTACATGCACATGAGAATTGTGGAACCACGAACTAATGGTAAATTTGGTTTATTAGTAGCTGCTATAATCATCAAAGGCTATGATTATATTAAATCTCGTTTCATAAATGTCGACAAGTTAAGTGATTGGCCAAAATGGAAATAGGCAATTCCATTTACCACTAAATATGAAGTATGAGATATTGAACCTATAGCTCAAACACCGAACTACAAATGTTAAGTATGAAGGTTACGAAGTGGTATTTGTGAAGTGAAATAAGATCACTAATATAACATAGGTTTTAGTCTCTCATCCTATTGTAGACGCATCCACATTTCTATAAGTACAATTGTTATTTTTACGTGAAACTTATAGCATGTGTAAAATATATATTTATTAAGACTGTACGATACATGGAAATCCTCAAGGCTCGTGAAATATTTGAGATATATGGCCTAAAGCGACCCCTTGATAAATATAAAGTGTTGTGATATTCTTAATTCATAGTTAACACTAAGAGTCTAACTACTTTGAATTCAAATTTAATATTGTTGTAATATATTCTAACTATTAGAAAATTTGTTGATGCTCCTAAAGAGTTCAATTTTTTATAAAAAAGTTGGAAATCAGGTTGAATAGTGTGATAAACGATCATGTATAAAGACAATTTTGCTTGTATTACTCAAATCAAATAAGAGTTCATTAAGGGTAAAATAGTTTTAGAAAAAGCTAAACAAATAATCTAACGAACCTTTTTATAAAAGCTCTTCCGAAGTCTATATTCCAGAACTTATTGAAAATCAGAAGGAGATATCAATCAAAGGGAGCATCCTAGTTCTACTACATACATGACATATGCGCATTGTACTGTTTTCCCTTTGACTAGATTTTCTCCCATGTTGTTTTTCCTAACAAGGTTTTAATGATGCAGAATAAGCCCGTCCAACACCATAATGAGGCAACTATGTCATTGTTTGATAGCCATCCAAGGGGGAGTGTTATAAATCTATGGAATGTGGATGACCACCATATCATTCATTACCTCCACCCCTTATTGCTTTGTAACCCATGCCCTGTGATTAGTAGCTATAAATTGTGAGTTAAATACCTCTATTGTAAGCCTATGTATATCAAAGATGAATAAAACAAGTTGATAGAGCAAATTCTATTGCCTTTCTTTTCTCTTCTCTCTACAATTTCCCTCTAGTTTTATAACATTGAGTTCTTTGTTGGGGAGTTGTAAGAATTTGAAAATGGTGGAGATGAGAAAGACTGGGTCGGCTTCAATTCTGTAAGGAACAGTGAAGGTACGATTTTGGGGAGAAAAAATTTCTTCGGCGTCACTCTCAACTCCTGCAGACTTGGAGAATCTCTTTCCTTTTAATGTCAAATTTAATTGAGTTATTTATTGGGGAATTTTGAAAAATTTGGAATTGGTGTAACGTTCAGAGAGTGATTGGCTCAGCTTCGGTTCTGTGTAGGAATAGTGAAGGTTCGGTGTCGAGGAGAAAATTTTTCCAGCGTCTCTCTCCTCCAGATCTGAGAAATGTCTCTCCTCATTGAATCATTCCATTATGACAAAGTATTATCCTTTTCCATCTTCAGTTTGAATATATTAGAAAAAAAGGGAGAGAGAAATCAATACATGGTGTACGGGTGATGGAGTGATTAAGAGAGATAGGAATGGAGGAGAGAGAGAAACGCCGGAAATAGAAGAAGAAAGAACAAAGTTGCATATTTTTTGGGGTTGAGATATGCTGTCCCCAAATTGTGTGTCCCCTCATGTACCTCTTGTGACATCTGTTCCAATAGAAGAAAATATATTTTTATAGGAACTGGCTGCTTTTATGGCCAAACTAGCCGAAATGGAACAACATAAAACAACAATTTCTGATGCTTCATGTGCTTTTCAGGGCTGATAAAGCGTCCTTTGTTGCGGCTGAGATTACAGCATCTGAGGCATTTGGCAAGTAATAATATTTTCCTGCAGAGAAAATCTTATAATGAGATTATGTTACAGTCTTCACAGATGAAGAACAATAGGCGATATAATAAGTTGGACAGAACCTTGAGCCACTCTGGCAATCTCCTTAGCAAAACCAGTTGAAACGAACTTATTTTCAGTGTCGATGATGAGGAGAGACATCCCTGATTTGTAGATTTTACCAGCAACCTCAAGAATCTCATCCTTCATTAAGAAGCACCAATAGAATTACCACAAGTGAATGCAATTGAGAAAAAACTGAGGGTGGAAATGCGCAACTACACTAGCACCTTATGTTTTCAGTGTCCGGAAAATATATGGGTCTCGTGTTTATCATTAGAAAGATGATATCTGATAATTCAAAATCAATTTGTATATTACCCTTTCCTTCAGATATTAAATTATTAATGTAATTTTTTGGAAAAGTCTCATGCAATCTCAGATCAGGTTGCTCAATTCTGATAGTGAGTGAGGCTTGGCATAGACCATCATCTCATTAAGGCCGTGGGCTGTGAGGTCCAGGCTTGCTACAATTAATACGTCAACCAAAGTGCTCAGGATTTACCTTCAATTCCTGCGACGATGGTCTTGGAGCATCATTAGCAGCAGCAGCTTCAGGGTCAGTGGATCTTTTTAGTGATATATTGGCTCTACCATCCGTTATTGCAACAATCATGATACGTCCAACATCACCACTCTTCTCTGCATTTATTCCAACCCTAACAGCCTAAGAAGTTTAAATTTCAGAATATAGTCAGTTACGTGGGGGTGGAGATGCTAGTACTCGAAAGGGAATTTACATACCGTGGTCAGACCATGGGCAAGGGGAGAACCTCCCCCACATGGAAGTCTCTCAAGACGTCTTCTTGCCATTGAAATTGATCTAGAAGGAGGCAGAAGAACTTCTGCAGAATCTCCACGGAAAGGAATGATAGAAACCTAAAGGACATTACCAGTTAACACATTACAAGGTAATTATTGGGATAGATATAGTAACAAATATCTTATTATGTTTGCTTTCATGGTTTTCTGATCAGAAGCACACATAGAATACCTATAAAATTCTTATAGAAATTCAGGGAAACATCTGATTCATTACATAGAGCAAGTGGAAAGTGCAATCTCCAGAACATGGTTGGATTCTATATCCTACTGTTAATATATCATCAAATTGTGTCCCAGTTAATAGCCAGCCCTATAAACGTTCTGCACTCGTACAAACTCTGCTTTTCTTCTACTCAATATTCTTTTTTTTGGATTTTCTCAGCAAGAAAGAAGTCAGAAGAAATCTCCTTCAGACTAAACTTATGGTAATCGCATCTTTTAAATTAAGTACGAAAGTTTTTGTACCTGATCTCTGCTTGTATAACTTTCTGCTAGTAACTTGAGTGCTGCACCTTTTGCATTCTGCATTCTATTCAATGCCATGCTTCCACTTGCATCAACAACAAATATAACCTGCCATGAAGTAAAATGAAAAGTGTTTCACTATGCTAAGTATTTGCATGAGGAACTTTTTGACCAACAATACTCGAATAATTTAAGATGACATTAAAAAGGGTTAAACTATTTGGTCAAAGTTTCTCCACAGCTGATTATCAAATTTTATGGATTTCATGCAGTATGCGAACCTATGCCAAAACTGAGGCTCAAAAAATATTATACGAAAAATATTGAGAGCACTTTTCCATCATAAGCCATTCATCACACCCAGACACACAAGTACATATATGTATATGCATATATTATATACATATACTAAAAGCGCAAGGATGAGTGCAAGTAATTAAAGTATGGTATCAATATACCAGTGCTCCTGCTTTTCGTGCCATTCTCTTCGCTCTCATATCAGTTTTTTCCACAAACACTTTCCTACCACTTTGAGTGTTCTTTTCCCTACGCAACTTTTGATACGGTGCAGCAGCTCTAAGGGTCGCATCAACAGCTAATCTCCTTATAGGGCCCTGTTAAAGACAAAGCTTGTTCAGAAAAGATGAATTGTCAATAAAAATTTTCAAAGCAAACATTTCTAAAATTTCTGAAACTCTAAGATGGGAGTAGTAACCTTTGGAAGCATTGGCTTAATATATCGACCTCTATCTTCTGAAAATATAACATTCTTTGCTCTCCCAGCCTTCCCCCTGCGTCTCTGCGCTTGTTGTGCAAAAAAAAGAAGCTTCTCATCCACCAAACCCCCTTCTGCATCAAAGATAAACTCTTCAGGAATTTGGGGCTCTTGTTCATTCTCTTCATCATTTTCTTCATCATTTTCATCCTGGTTACATAAGGAAGTTTGCATAAAAGTTAAACCTGTGTTTCCCCGTTAAATCTTGTAGAAAAATATTAAAGCCAAAAACTGAATTGAAAAACACCACAATTATTACTTGATTTATAGCAATAGTCACTTAGAAACAAAAGAAGCCCTCTGCACTGATCTGTACATGAAGTTTAAACTTTATTCAATGTTAACAAACCTCTTGTTCTTCCTCCTCATTTTGCTCTTCCCCGGATTCTTCATTTTGTGGAGGAGGTGGGGGAGGTGGAGGCTGTTGATTTTGCTGTTCTGGTGGGTTCTCAGTGATGATTGAACGAGGAAGAACGACCAGTTCTACCTGCATTAGGTACTCTCATAATGAAAATTTGTTGTATATGCTCGCCAATTGAAAAAATAATGATGTGAATGCTGATAGGCAAAACTATTAAGATGCAAAGTGCAAAAGTTATTTCATTACTCAGGTGAGCTGGTAATTCATGAAATATGATGAACAAATTGAGTTACATAAACTAGATGCCTCAGGCCCTGCTTGCCAATTTCAATGAAGGCTTTTAAAGATAAGTATATGCCTCATTTTATTTTCTAAAGATAAGACAAATTGAGTTACATAAACTAGCGCATTTGCTTCCTATGCAGAAGAAATGTACATAACCTTTCAGAAGTACACTTAACAACATTTTTATTCTTTTTTGATAAGACAGAAAGAAGTATACTTAACAGCTTTTTTCAGGTCGTCAACATTAACTTTTTCTCGTCCTTCTAGAGCAGCTAAGGATTTTGCAACACGAGCAGAATATAGCTCAGCTCTGTGCCCCTGATATTCCCAATGAAACTTTGAAGGTTAATTTCTGGTCCAGTTACAGCAAACAAGTAACATGTTAAAATCAGAAGCATAAGAAAAGGACAAATGTAAAGAGATGGTCAAGTTAAGATATACGAATAGAAATTTCCTGGACTCCGCATCAATAAGATGACACGCTGAATTAGAGCAGGTAAAATAAAAAGGATGGTCCCCTAGGCTCTTGCCAATATGAGGTCAGGGGATGGAAAGATGTAAGCTGCTACACCTGTTTTCAAGAGATTGTTTATCTGGCTTAGCATGATTCATGACCACCACGGTTACAGATCTCGCATGTTTTATTTACATTGTGTTTTCTAAAAATCATGGAAACCAAACTCTATTTCCCTTGTGTTTTCTAAGTTGTAAAAATAAGCATTGGCTTTTCAATTTACCCTCAACTGTCACAGATCTCGCATGTTTTATTTACATTATGTTTGGGCAATATAAATTATAAACATAAAATTACATTTTACTCATAAGCGTTACAGATCTCACATGTTGCCCTAGTATTTTAAGTTTTTATCACTGCAACAATGATCAGCAATATTTTAAGTTCGCCCCCACCCAATCCTGGGCCTGACAAGTGTTCTTGAATGCTAAATATGGGCACAGATATGTCATTGATAAGGACCTTCAAAAACCATTAATGTGAAAAAGGCACATTAATTTGGTGATCAAAGTTAACTGCGCCCAATTATAGAATATGTGAAACAGAAAATTCCACTTAACCATCCATTTCACTCCTTTCAAACTGGCATTTAACGCCCATGGCAAACCCCCATGCATAAAAACTACAGCATTCTTTCTGTTTTGGGCTGCATTCAACTACTGAAGACAGCATGCCAAAATAAAAGTCGGGAGATTATGCAACAATAGGTAAAGAAATTAAAATTCATATGAAAACTCTAATCTTATAAAAGTATCCTGATCTCTATTTCAAAAGCTCTGAAGGGGTAACGGAGGGAATTTGCATAAATGTACTTTTCTATATATTGGCATTATGGGTCAAATAGAAATTGTCAGAACTCTGGTAATTGCTTTCAACCATATTTTTATGGATGAAGAGAGGCGTCTTGCAGGTGGTACGTAATGCATCATCACTCAGATTTAGGAATCCCATGTGGTGTGAATCACACTTCACTAATGCATAGCCAATGTTAAAGGTTAATGTGGTCCCAGGTAGTTTAGGTTCCAGGTAAGCAATGAGAGGGAGGGAAAGCATTAGTCTTCAATTCAGTTGGCAGCTCAAGCTAGGTGGCAATGCAATGGTAGAACAATCCATGGCTTCACCTAATATTGTAACCAAAAGGAAAGAAGAACTCATGCAAAACCTGTCGTATCTTAATAATGAGTTTCACAGTATAAACCTGGCAACCACCTCGAAGAGCTTCCAAAACCAGGTACTTTAATTGTTCTCTGCTTATAACGACATCCTTTAGATACTCTCTTGCCAAAATGATCTGCAACATGTAAATTTTATGGAAACAAATCAAACAAATTTCATCTTCTAACATCACGAATTTTTGTAAGAGCAAAGTATCATATATACGATGATATTCAACAAAACAAAATCTTTCAAGATATTTTAAGAGTGAAGTTGGTACTCTAGTTTCATCAAACATAGTTTTTTGACTCTTTGTTTCATATCATCCTTAAGGATACTCATTCATAGCAGACTTGTCTGGAGCCTTTTTAAAAAGTGCAGCCCTATCTTTAAGAAAACTTAGTACTGCTGATGCTAAGGAAAAATGCGGAAGACAAACAAATCTGTAAATAAGGAAAGGATAGTATACCGTTGTTCTTCTTTTTCTTGTATATTTAGTACATAATACTATACATTAATTTTCAGTCACCTATCACCATCTGTGCGATACTGAATTTAATACTAGAAATATCTCTTACAATCTAAAAAAATATAATATGAAGACTAATAATGACACGGAAACAATATATCAATAAGATCTAAAGACCAACATTAAAAGAAAGATGCACAGACCATTCTTTCTTTATAAATAAAATGCATTAGATCCTTCTTTTTTGTAATAAATAAAATCCTCAAGATTCTCCCTCTCCAGCCCCTCCATCATGATAATAACAATCTAGAGTGCAAACAAATTACTAATTTTTTTTCCTGCCTGTGTACCTGAGTTTTTACATATTCTGTTTCTTCTTGAACCATTTTAAAGACTTCAGAACTATGTTCCTGAAATTGTGTTGCAATACCCACAGCTGCAACACGGTCATCAAAACTCATTTCAAGATCTGCACTGCAAAAGAAGGGTGCACCATTAGTAGAATAGAATGAGAAGGCTTAAAAATTAGATAACTTGTTCCATTAGGTAAATACAAGTATCTGTACCTCAAATTAATTGCAATACGATCTAGTAAGTGTTCACGAACAGCACCCTCTTCCGGATTGTAAGTAGCAATCAAGAGAGGCTTGCATGGATGTCTAAAGCTGATTCCCTCTCTTTCCACAATATTAACTCCTTCAGTTAATACGTTAAGAAGCAAATTACTAATACCCTCATCCAAAAGATTAATTTCATCAACGTATAATACACCTCGATGAGCTTCAGCAAGAAGGCCAGGCTGGAAAACAGTGGTTCCTGTTTTCACAGACTCCTCGACATCAACAGACCCAATGAGTCTGTCCTCTGTGACTCCAAGTGGAATCTACAACGTGAGAGTAGCGTGTTTACATGAAAATAATACAAATATGAAAAGATCTTTCCATGACAAGTACCTGAACAAAAGGAGACCTGACAATCTGAGTCTTGATATTACCAGCAGAATCATACTCCATGCAGTCAGGTAAAACATCTTCCCACCTTTAAGAATTACAACCAAACCATTATCATTGAAAGAGATTAGTGCACAAGATCGACTGGAGAAAGTGCAAACAGAACATCTGATCAAAACTTCTTGTATGAGAATTTCTAGGCCATTAAAAGATGAGTAAATATTTAAGCTTCAAACCAACAGCCACTCCCCACTATTTCCATCAATTGCGCATGGTTCTGACTGAAATAGGATCCATACAGAAAAGCATGGTTCTTTATTTTTTTTAAATTGATATATGGGTCATTATGATGACATTATGACAAGAAATGGATTAAAGTGATCTTAGCAAGCTGTAAATCTGTTCAATTGATGTGTCCCTTGCTCAAGTCACATCAATTGAGTAAACCATTCCAAAAAAGAAAAAAGAGTTCCATAACTTGTCATGTGCCAAAAAGGTTACAGACTATATTAGCTAAAATTCGTTTTTGTTTTAGTGAAGAAAAGCAAGTGAATCATGTC
This sequence comes from Prunus campanulata, assembly GCA_034190965.1. Classification (NCBI taxonomy): domain Eukaryota; kingdom Viridiplantae; phylum Streptophyta; class Magnoliopsida; order Rosales; family Rosaceae; genus Prunus; species Prunus campanulata. Next base: position 21,932,063 of record CM067211.1, read on the forward strand.
ATCAACAGAGAGTGTACATCCCCAATTACCCCCTCTATCTATGCTGATCGCAAAATAACCTGTAAGCATTCAGTATCCTTACTCTTCGGGACAGGCTGGATCAGCATTTGCCATTGAACCAACGACTACTTCAATGGGTGGCAAAATTGCATGCAATCCGCGTGCCATTACTGTCTTGGCTGTTCCACGCTTTCCGGAGATAGCAATTCCTCCAATTTCACAGTCTATAGCCCCAAGCAACAGAGCAGTTTTAATAGCATCCTATAAAATAACAAGTATTCAAAATAATGCACGTATATGGAAATTTCACTAATTAACCAACAGTATAAGTTGGCAGTCATCCTAGATTTAATATGTATTAAAACCTGGAAAAAAAAAAGAAAAATTTGTATCCAGCCAGCTCGCTTGAAATAGAACAAAAACAAAATTAGAAATTCAAAGGACTCCAGACCTAGGACATTATTTCTCCATGCACGCCTAACTAGCCTTATACTGAAAATCTGGACACAACTAAGTTCATCTAATACTAAAAAGAATAATAACAAATGGATAATGAAAATATCTAACATCAACCAATCTAAAGATGTAGAGAGTTGCAACTAGACATGAATGCACAACACCTAAACTATCCCATTTAGTTGTTGGTTAATGTCCTAAGCTATGGAAGCACCGTTTGCATTACTTGTTGTCAGAGCTTTCGTTAAACCTTTTAGCAATCCAGTGAAACCCTCATACTCAAGAACGTATCTTTCTTATAAGCTTACAAATTTGATAGGACACTGAGCCTCCAAAACAATACATCATTGGCATACAGATATTAAAGAAGTCAAATATAGCATGATATAAAAAATGTCAACACCTAAGCATTTGTCAACATTTTACCTCCTTAAATAAGTGATATTTGAATAACAAAACATCACATAGTAACAGTTTAAGAATTAATATCCAATTCATAGAAAATTCAGCTCCAAAATTAGTCCTGACAAAATGTATGCCAAATATATCGCCTCCAACCAAAAAAAGAGGGTCAAATCTATGAGAAAATGATCCCAACATCAATTTACCCAAATGACACACCAACCCATACCACACTCACAAATAAACGAAAAATTAAACTTCGAAGACAGAATTTCTTCAAAAAAAAATCCAAAAGCTAAACCCACTTGAGTAAAACCAGAACGCATAAACACCCACGCCATATTTCACCAGCAACATACAGAATCAGAAAGCCAAAGCACCATTTTTCGAATGAAAGAGAGATGGGATTTTACCTGGCCAACAACAGCAGCTAAAGGAAAGTACTGCCTTCCATAGGAAATGGAGTCCAAGTTCTTTTCTTGAGTAACTAAGGCGCCATTTCCAGACTCGATAGTGGCAGTTGCAGAAGCAGTAACGCGAATGCGAATGCGACGGTTGTCAAAGCGTTTTGCATTGAAAGAAGAAGGAGAAGGAGAAGGAGAAGAAGGAGAGAGAAGAAGAGGGTGTTGTAGTCTGAAAACGGGAAGAAGGGAAGAAGATTGGAGGTGTGAGAATGCTGAAGCTGTGGGTGAGAAAGCCATTGAAAGAAGGAAGGAGGAGGGGGTGAGTGAAAGGGAGGAAGCTGATGAGCAAGTATTTTGCTTTCTCTTCTTATCTATACATAATCTATAATAATATTGGGCGTTTGTTGGATTGGATGGAATTTGGTTTGATTTTTGGATTTTATACATATATATAGGATAGGAGGTGTGACTGCGAGTGAGTGGCTCAACCGCAATGGCGCGCGTGATGATGCTGTGGCTTTGTCCTCATTTGGTAGCGGGTAGTATGAACCGTTAACAGACTTGAAACCCAAAAAAAAAAGGGAAATAGCCTAAAATGCCACTGTTTTTTTAGTTTTAAGTGGAAATACCACGGCTCCCCAAATTTTTTGCAAATACCACCTATAAATATATATTTAGTGTCCACTTATTGCCCAAATAACACTTTTTCTGAAATTGACTTCTCTCTCAGGTCTCTCTCTCTCTCTCTCTCTCTCTCTCTCAGCTCTCTCTCTCTTCGCTCAGGTCTCTCTCTCTTCACTCTTTCTCTGTCGCGCGCTACTCTTAGTCTCTCTTGCGCAGCTCTTTCTCTCTCGTGTAGCTCTCTCTCTCTCTCTCTGTGACACAGTGCTCTTCCTCCCTCAGCGGTGTGTGTTCATCAAAGCTCAACTCCATCTTTCACCTCCAGAAGGTACTGTTCATCATCATTTTCTTAGTCTGAAGTTGGTTTAGGGTTTATGAGTTTCTATGAAATTGGTTTAGGTGTTTCTTCGAAATTGATTTAGGGGTTTAGGGGATTCTCTGAAATTGGTTTACAGTTTAGGGGTTTCTCTGAAATTGTCTGATTCTGATGATTCCTTGTTTGAAACAATGAATGAGTTTGTTGTTTGTGGATTGATTCTTGCGTTTGATTTCAAATTCGCTTGAATGTTGTTGTTTTGTTGTTGTTATTGATGTTTTATTGTTGTTTTCCTGCTGCTGTATTGCTGTTTTCTTGCTGCTGTATTGCTATTTTAGTGGTGTTTTATTGGCATCGTAATGCTGTTGTATTGCTAGTTTATTATGGTTTTATTCCAGTTCCATCGTGATTTTAATGGTTTTGGCGATTTATGCAATTGGATTTTGTGTTTCTTTGTTGTTTTGTTTCATCCAAAAAAGGGAAATTGTAGGTGTTCATTTATAGTCTCTATATTAGCCACATGAATCTTTATAGTTTGTTTTACAGTTACAGTAGCTTTTGTTGGAAATTTAATATTAACTAATATTTATTTTCCTATTTGAATGGAAATTAATAGAGTTCATTAGATGATGGTGTCCTTTGTAAATTTTTAGGAAGAGCTATCAAAGCACATGTTTATTCAATGGATACATTAGTTGGTTTTTTATATTGGGACATACCATTTTGGAAAGGGTTCTTTAGTATCTATAAATACAGTAGTCTTCCTACAATTAAATAAGTGTAGTTCTAATTTAGTGGAGTTTATCGATAATTGTTAATTTAGTCTTTGCTCTCAAACCATATATGAAGTTCATCCTTGAGGCATGAAATCACTTTGACAAATGGGTGATGTTTGGTTTGTGTATGAAATATAATCCATATTTAGTAAAATGAAATGTAGATAATAGTGGAGTGTGGAGAGAGTTTGAGAGTAGATAAAAAACCGAAATTGGGTAAAAAATGCAATTGGTACGACTCCTATATTGCTTTTACCTCAAATTCCATACTGGTCAAATATCTTGAGGCTATTAGAAATACTCTGGCACGGGTGTTGTACGATATGCGTTTTTATGATGCTTTTGAGGTTGAAAAGGTGAAGCAAAAGGAGATGAAGATGTCCAATTTTTTGCCATTCACAATTTGCAGCATTGTAGATGTGCCTCAACAAAGTGATGGGTAGGCTATGTTAATTTAGTGAAGTTTATCTATAATTGTAAATAAATGCAGTTCTAATTTTTAAACTTATTGGCTTGACAGTGCGTCTTGCGGAATCATGATAGTCAAATTTATCGAGCATCTCAGTGTCGGCATTCCTTTGGATAAAGTTAACCCATCGAAGATCACGTATTACCGACTGAAGCTTGCGATAAAAGCTTTCAGGAGGGAGGTGTATATATGAGGTAAAGGTAATAATGTTTCTCAATTGAATTCAGCCTTCACTTATCACTTGGAAATTCAGTTTGAATTTAATTATTTCAGTTTATCCTTTATATGAACATGCAGAAATGGAAGCTCTGGTGGAGCTACTTTATATTAGAGGTCCATCCACTTAGATAGAGTTATTTGCTTTCATTATTCTTTGTAGCAACATGAAATCATGTTGTACATGGTGATATGTAATATTGTACAGTCCGTAGCAGTTGCTAATTGCCTTACATGGCGCCTAAACTATATCCATTTTGTACACATGGTAGATAAACTATATCAATTTTGTAGACATGACAAATAAATTGTAATCATTTTGGAGTAGGAATATGCATCAATTTTCATTTTGTGAAACAAAATTGGGTAGTACGTCTAATCAATACCACTAGGGATGTACTTCTGATTCGGTTTTCAAATTCTGTTGAATTGTTTTGGAGTTGCAGTCGCAGTTAGCATACTTAATTCTTTAGATTGTTTAGTTGAGCTATTTCGTACAGCTCGATATTTAAATAGAGGTCCATCAAAGCTGCACAAACCCTGGCAAATGCAAATTATTAGAGGTCCATCAAAGGATCCATGTCTTTGGCCTTTATCCTCGCTGCATGCACGAGGCTATGATGAGCCATTCCCTCTCCACCCATATTCAGCACCTGGCAAACATCAGCTACATCAATTTCGCTCCAAATGTGATGGTGCGTGGTACTATTAAACCTTTTCAGTCACCCCCTTCGTGTTTGCACATCTTCTTTGAGGTTACCCATTTTCCATTATAGCAAACCAGAATAACAATTGTCTCCATTTCTGACCATGACAAAACAACATTTCATTAACACATTTGAAGCCATGACCAAATCACTGCAATACAATCACAATAACCATGCAATACAATGGCAATACAACAACAATATAATATAAACACAACAGCAACACAACATCAATAAAACAACAATAACACAGCACTGAACAAGGATTCATCACAATTAGACTATACAAATCTACTACATGAAATGGAAAATCCCAAGTTTCAAGATTCACATTTCCAGAGCAATCTAAATGGATTTGGTAAAAACCCAGATGGATGAGCATGAAGATTCAAAAAATATTACCCAAAGCTAAAATAAAAACAATTTCACAGAAACCCAAACAATCAAAATAAAACCAATTTCTCATAATCCCACAGAGATTAAGAAAATGACCATCAAGACTACCTATTGGAGGTTAACAATGGAGTAGAGCTTCAAGGTTGTAAGCAGATGCGCCTTACGTTATTCATAAGACATACCTAGAAGATAAGGCCGAGGGGGAGGGGGGTTTCCAATTTAGAACAGAGAGATGGGGACAATTCAGACTTCTCTTTGGATGAAACAAAACAACAAAGAAACACAAAATCCAATTGCATAAATCGCCAAAACCATTAAAACCACGATGGAACTGGAATAAAACCATAATAAACTAGCAATACAACAGCATTACGATGCCAATAAAACACCACTAAAATAGCAATACAGCAGCAAGAAAACAACAATACAACATCAATGACAACAACAAAACAACAACAGTCAAGCGAATCCTATATCAAATGCAAGAATCAATCCACAAACAACAAACTCATTCACTGTTTCAAACAATGAATCATCATAATCAGACAATTTCAGAGAAACCCCTAAACTGTAAACCAATTTCAGAGAATCCCCTAAACCCTAAATCAATTTCGAAGAAACACCTAAACCAATTTCATAGAAACTCATAAACCCTAAACCAACTTCAGACTAAGAAAATGACGATGAACAGTACCTTCTGGAGGTGAAAGATGGAGTTGAGCTTTGATGAACACACACCGCTGAGGGAGGAAGAGTATCGCGTCAGAGAGAGAGAGAGAGAGAGAGAGAGAGAGAGAGAGCTACACGAGAGAGGGAGAGCTGCGCAAGAGAGACTAAGAGTAGCGCGCGACAGAGAAAGAGTGAAGAGAGAGAGACCTGAGCGAAGAGAGAGAGAGCTGAGCAAAGAGAGAGAGAGAGAGAGAGAGAGAGAGAGAGAGAGAGAGAGAGAGAGAGACCTGAGCGACAGAGAAAGAGAGAGCTGAGAGAGAAGTCAATTTCAGAAAAAGTGTTATTTGGGCAATAAGTGGACACTAAATATATATTTATAGGTGGTATTTGCATAAAATTTGGGGAGCCGTGGTATTTCCACTTAAAACTAAAAAAACAGTGGCATTTTAGGCTATTTCCCAAAAAAATAACCGTGAAGAGGAGAAAATATGAGACTTGAAGTTGAAGCCACACCTGGAAAAAAAAGAGTTGAAGCCACACAGGTCGTGGCACGATTCAATTTATCGAACACTGACGTACCAAAGACATTGTTCCAAAAAGAATGTTGCTCTTAGGCCATCTCCAATCCTAGAGGACTCAAATTCAAAATTTCACCCTTCAAAATAGAATTATTCATGTATTTTTAAGACTCAAACTTATTTTTCCTCTAACTTTGCGGACTCATAATTCGAATCCACAACTTTTTTAAATTGTTAAAGAATGATATAATCCTATTTTGTTTTTGTGGTTAATTTTTTTTATAGTTAATTTTTGCATATTACTCCGTGATTTATTTTTTAGAACATTTTGATGTTAAAACTTTGAAATTTCACAAACATAATTTTATTAACAAATTGATGGGTATTTATAGAGTTTAAGATATGTTTTGAGGTTGCATCCAACTTAGAATAATATATTTACTTATTTTTATCTTCGGATATAAATTTTAGCTGTTTGATTTTTTTTTTTCCCGTTGATCCAGCCAAATTTTAATATCAGCAGTTGATTTCTAGCCTTTAGGATTTTTAAATAAAAAATATTGAAAGCAGCCCATTTGAAATGCAGTCATTGAAGTGCAATTTTAAGTTGCTTAGACTTTTACATGCGGCCAGCAACTTGAGGTAGTGGGCAACAACCCATCATTTGCTTCGAATGAGGCCCAATGTGGCCCTTGTTTGTTGGAAATTGGGCCCCACAAAAATTCTACCTGGACTGGAATCTGGGGCCAAATACCACCCCATTTTTCAGTTAACCCAAATTCCCCCCCTCCCCCTCCAAATACATGGGTTGGAGAAGGTTTTGGGCTAAAAATCCCAAATTTTGGGTTTTGCCTCCCATGGTTGGAGAAGGCCTTAACTCTCTCGTGTGAAATTAAATAAGCTAATATGGAATGCATAATGTCTCTCATTATTATCTTATTAGAAAACAGTTCATGGAGGTCAACAAAATTCGCTAAATGCTTTTGTTTGGGACTAAAATCTACATGTTAGCCCAAATTGACTATTGGGTTCACTTTCCAAAAGATATTGAGCTTTGCTAACCAAAAATGGTGAATGACCAATGGGGGATTAAATTGAATAATTAATTCATGTTATTTTGATAATTGAGATATAAATTACCACCAATGGTGATTTAATCCAAGAATCAAATTATTTGAATTAATTTAGACCCAGTTCACAATTTCTTAGCTTTTAAAGGTATGTCAAAATGACTCCTCACTGTTGGTAACTAGACTCCAAATAAATTTGATGACCATGAAAGCTAGGAAGTGAAGTCAGACTTGCTTTAGTTGAAAATCACGGCTATTTATTACAAAATCCCCGGATTTCTACTACTCCCAGGATATTTATGTTTATGGAATCAACGTTGGAAGAACCTGGGTATTATTGTTCATTTCAGTTCAGTATTTTGCAAAAGGAATGATCATGAAGCATTTAGGAGCATTGATGAACAAAGAGAAAAAAAATAATAAATCAAAGCAACTGGCTGACAATCTTTTACCACTTGTGCATTGATGAGGTTTAGTTCATATCCGAAAATATCCAGGACTATTCACCATCACATTTTCTCCTATAAATACAAGAGTGTTTGGATTGAAAAGAGGACACCCAACCAACCAACCAATCAAACAAAACTCAATCTAAACAATCAGCTCAAATTGATCAAAGATCACACGATCTTGAAACTACCAAAAGCAAGCAAGCAATCTTCCCAAGAAAGCAATCGAACTCAAGGAAAAGCTCAGACAGTCAAGGAGAAAACAAGATTTCTCTTGCAATCTAGACAAGATAAATCAAACTGAATTCAAGAGGGATTAATTTCTCTTACAAATTTGGTTCAGCAAATTAGATAGATCCAAGTAGAAATCAGGCCTTTCATTATATGAAAACCTAAACAAAATTTATAACGACATCTTAATGTCTTAAAATGGTCTAGAAAGCTACCAGATCATTTAGAATCAACAGAACAAGTGCCAACATGCAAATCTGCTCACTTTTTTCAGTCTATTTATGGCTTAACTTGTTTATAGCTCTGCTAACTTCAATATTGGTATCGATTTCCAGTTAATTTCTATTAGTTGAAGGAAGTGCAATTCCAATGCAGAAACATCTAGTCCAGTGAATAGAAACCTAGTCCAGCTCGATCTTGAATCGTTTCTGTGATTGTATTTTAAGCAGAAGTTAAAGCCTAACATTTCAAGGCCTATCCAGACTTGACAATTCATTTTATGCTTTGTACTTCAAGCAGTTCTGCTTTGACTAGTTTTTTTTTTTTTTTATATCTTTCATAAATTCGTGTATTTTTCTTTACGTACCATTTTTATCTAGATAAATTGTGAAGTCCTCACTAGTCTGAGGCATAGAAAAGAACTTTCTTAGGAGGTTTCCCCACCCAAAGTCGTAATCGTTTGTTTAAAGTCTATTACTTGGGGCGCAAGTACATAAAATCAGTCAAATCTGTTAGGGTATTAATTGCTAACAGTGGCATGCTCACATAAAAGAAAGTTAAACTTGAAACCATTAAATGGTTAAAAGATTAATGGGGACTTTTACTTAGCCTTCAAACAGGCTCAAATATAAAAAGGGTAAACAATTTGGCACGCTTGGGGGGACTTCTTGATAAACATATGGAATGACCTCTATTGTTGATATATGAATATAAGAAGTACAAGCCAAAATCCACAATTAGCTATGGAACCAGGTAAAGCACCATTCCAACTAGAACTGAAACGAGTTGATTCAGGTGAAAGTGATGCAAGGCGTTCAAGTCAAGGGAGCATTTCTGTAAGAAATAGGCGAGCTCAAGCCAAAAAGCTTCAGTTTAGGCATATCCAAGAGCATATAAGCAGACAAGTGGCTTCCAATCACGAAACTCAAAGTTCTTTGAATGATATGAAGGCCATGATGGCATGGCAGGTTAACAGAAAAATCGGGAAGGATAGTGTAGCTGCCGAGGCACGAAATCAAAATCCAAATGTTGTTGTGCAACAATTAGATCTACCATATGGAGCTCCTCCAGGGCTTGAATGGCCATACCAACCAGATCCTTTCATTCAACAAACTTTTGGAATGCTTGAACTAGCAGAAGATCAAGCTGGACAGGGGGCAGTATTTGTTTTAAATCAAGAAGAACCCGTCCAAAATGAACCTCATCCACCTCCTCAACCTGCAAGAGTTGAACCAGTTCCACCCCAACAAGCTTGGATTGAAAGGCCTAACCTACATCCAGTTTAACCTCTGAACAACGAACCATTGCTCATCATCCACCACAAGAGCAGGCAGTTCCACAATCAGCTCCAGTGATCCCATATAGACCCCGAAGGATGGATCCCAATCCATTAACTCCTTTACCATGAGGTAGAAGAGGCAGATGAGGTGCTAATCATTGACATGAACATGATTGGAGAAGAAGATTGGAGAAATAATAATGGTTTTGAAGAGGAACCAGAACAGAGGGAGGAAGTTATTCCAAGACCTCTTAGAATTGATCTAGCAAGGATTGATCATTTTCAACCACAACAAATTCAGAATCCATCTCCTATCAATGCTCTCAATGACATGGGGGCATTGCAAAGAATGATCATAGAGATGGTAGACCCTGTAGCAAGGAGAGGGGAGAGGGCTATTTACATGAAACCTTATCCAGCATACATAGATCATATGCCTTTACCGCCTGGTTTTAAGGTCCCAAACTTTACTTTGTTCAATGGAGAGGATAGCTATGCTTCATCAGTTGAATATATAGGGAAGTTTTATGTCGAGTGTACTTCTGTAGAGAGCAACCCATTATTGAAGCTTAGGCTTTTTGGGAATTCTTTATCCGGCCAAGCCTTCACTTGGTATACCAATTTGCCAGCCAATTCCATCCATACTTGGAAACAAATGGAGAATGTTTTTCATGATTATTACTACAGAATCCAACTTGAAGTCATTATTAGTGATTTGACTGCTCTTAAGAAAAGTGAGAATGAGCCAGCTCAAGACTTCATTACCAGGTTCAAGAAGCTTAAAATGAAGTGCAGAATTCCTATAGAGGAAAGGCATTTTTTCCAGATGGCTTAGACGTCTCTAAGGATCTCCTTGTGAAAGAGATTTGATGGAGTGGTGTTTGGAGACTTGGTAGAACTGGCAGATAAAGTTACCAAGTATGAAGAGCTATTGAAAGAAGAATACTTCTAAAGAAGCCTATAATAGGCCCCTTCATCTTTTGTACATTTGGTTGAGGTGGAATCATAAGATGAGTAAGAGCCTAAGGAAACTATGGTAGTTATGGCAGACTATGCCATTTGCAGTACTGTCTTAGGAACAACTGCAAACTATGGTAGGATGTTGTCCAAGAAGCACTAGCCTTAGGAAAATTGAAGATAGCATAGAAAGCTCCTACTATTGATACAAATGCTTTTCCTCAAAAGGCTACCATGGGCTTTAGCCCAGGTAGCTTTTAAAAAATATAATATGTATTTTAATGTGATTTCACTTTATAAAAGATTAGTAGTCCACCCAAATGTAGCCTAGTAACCCATTGTCCACTCAAACTATAGGCCTATAATCATCTTATATTTAATTTGTTTGCTCAGTTAAGAGCATCTCCAATGGAGATGTCAAATAATATGTATCAAAATTGGATTTGATGATTGATAAATTTAGTCAATGGAACTATGAACTAGCATGGTTTATATGACTTATGTTTTGTTATTTGCTAGGGAAAGGGAGTATTATATTGGGCTACTTCAAGATTGTCTCCTACATGAATCGAACCCGAGTGCACTTGGGGAGGAAGGGGACACTTTGGCCCACTTTTTCAATGTGGTGTCATCCCATGTGCATGGTTTATATGATTTAATATATACTTTTATTTATAGAAAAAAAAACTATAGAAATTGTAATATAATAACTTTAGCTAGCCCACCTGTTGAAAAATTCCTGGTTCTGTCCTTGACTGTAAATATGATAGTACATACATATAATAAATTTATCATATCACTTAAAACTTCTGGTTCCAATATCTGAATTCAACAAAATTCCTTTTTCATTCAAGTACATGGTGCTAAAGTTATTCACAATAAATTGAACATATAATTGTACATTAGGATTTACAGCTCAAATGAGATTACACAACTTATGAGTATCTCAAAATTTAAAAACATAATAAAAGTAAAAGAACCAACTACTACTTGATAATATCTCCATGGTTCATCTTAACTTTAATCATACTCTTATTTTGATGAACCATAAAATTATATATGTACACACACACACACACACACACACACACACACATATATATATATATATAAAAAGAATCTTCAGACCTTTTTAGATGTATAGAAATTGTAGCTTCTAGCTCATTCCTTTATATGTGTAGAATTTAGGATCTTCAAGCCCTTTATTAAATATATAGAGGATCAAGATCTTCAATAATTAATTCTCCATTCTTTTCTTTCATCCCCATCATAACAAGCATGGATTGTAACCAAGATCATCTTTTCCTACAAAAATGAATCACAACAAAATATATGTTGCAAATATATAGGTATATAATATTTTATACAAAGCCGTAACATGATGGTAACTAACTTCGTGTATATATATTGTTTGTACCATATCTGACCCTCCACTCATTCAGTGACACGTGGATTAGTGAAACTTCCCAATTGCCCAAGGCTGCGAACAAACGGTATCGGCCACCGATGATATTGCCTCAAGGCAGCGAACGGTCGATACCACCTAGCAAAGTCCACAATCGGTACCTCCTTCCGATTCTGCAGAATCAATCTCGAAGGGCCCGCCTGAAATATCTTAGGACTCGTGTCAACCTCATAGGGCCCTCCCACGAGTCCCACATCGAAATTAAGTACTAAGAGCATACAAAATGCTCTCTATAAACAAGCCCCTTCACTACAATACAAGGGTAAGACTTTTCAGCTTGACTTTTATGCTAAATACATTGTCAGTAGCAAAAGCTCTTAGAAATAAACTTATTTTGGCATCGGAGGGTCTTAGGCTGGTTCCACATCGGTTCCATAGACCTCACGAGCCTCGGCTTCCTTCTATTCAGGATCAGCGTCCAAGAACAGGAAGAATCTGCGTCTAACATTCAATCGATCTCTAGATCGTCCACATCACTTGTAAGTTGCACTCATCTCTATCTGTTCAGTTTTAGTGCCAATAGATTAGCGCCTACAAACAGAGGACTTCCCGATACTACGATTCGTTCAAACTAGGGGACTGGGTTTTACACAAAGTTTCTCTCGCCACCAAGGACTCCAATGAAAGCACCCTTGGCCCTTCATGGGAAGGTCCTTATGAAGTCGTCACCGTCTACCGACCGGGAACTTACCGATTGCGCGATTCGGATGGTCAAACCCTCGGTCACCCTTGGAATATAGAGCATCTCAAATATTACTACAAGTGACTGCACCTTCGGTCATCACCTTTGTAATCGGCATTAATTTTTACAAGTCCTATTCTATACATACAGCATTGCCATAAACAGCAAACATGGTATCAGGATTATACTACATACGGCATACACACATACCAGAATACGACAGTTAAAACTTATATCGAGTCAACATCAACTTTGATAAAAAAGCCACAAAAGGGCTATCTGTTTTAGCAAATTGCCATACCGCATATTCCAAAATATTATACACTTCCAAAAATTATTAATTGGCAGCAGCGAACGCAGGCTTGTGACCGGTCGACGGTTCGGCAGCAGGCACACTGGTAGCAATCGGCACAGGATGACCATCTTCCTCCTCGCTGCTGGAGTCGGTTTCACCGGCAGAATCTGCATCGGCATCCTCGCCCTTGTATGCCTCTACCATCTCCTCGGTCACTGCTTCAGGCAGCGGAGGCGGATCCCGGAGGAAGTTCAGGTTCAGCTTCTTGTCCGCATTATACCATTTGAATCGGTACACGAGGTCATCACATTGCTCCATGACCTCCTTATCTAGCATCACCGTGAACTCCTCCAAGGAACGATAGTCAACCACGGCTTTCGCCTTAGCCTCTTCCACCTCTTTGGCATGCGACCGCTCGGCCACGTCCATTGCCACCTGTATAGCCGCCTTGGCTTCGTGCGCTACCACTACCTCCAGCTCAGCCGCCGCCACCTTAGACGCGATCTCTGCTATCTTCGTGGCATTCTCCTTAGCACGCCGATCGGCCTCCTGGATCAGCTTACCGGCTTCGGTAATTTTAGAACGGCCCTCCTCGAACTTCTTCTAGTACCGTTCGGCAGCTTTCACGGCTCGCTTCACGCAGAGCCACATCTCCATATCAGCCTGCAACAAACAAATAGTTAGTACGCGCCGAATACGCCAACACTTGAAACACAAGAAGCCGACACTCATCGACAGCTGCTCTATCTCCAACAGCTCCATTTGGGCACCATCGATCATGGAGTTGATGAACGGCATCGCCTTCCGAGGTCCTCCACCCCTCTTGGTCGGCACTCTTCGCCCTTATCACACTGTACAGTTGGGCGAACTGCTCATAGCTCGGCTCCCCCTCTTCAGCTATGCCGAACACAGCAATTGTCCTGAGCAATGTAATCCAAAAGTTTGGATTATATTGCCCCGCCGCATATCCGAGCGCTGCTAGGATTTTCTGCACCGAATGCCTTAACGGCAGCCGAAGCCCGTGTTTAAAAGCATCGGTGAAGAAGACCACTCCCTTGTCATTATCACTCAGGGACTCTAACGGCCCTGGGATTCGCATCACTACCGAATCCGGGAATGGAACTCAGCCCGAATCTTGGCCAGCTCAGCCTCCGTCAAGACGTTCGGCTCTAGATGATCTACTCCGAACACCAGCTCCGTCTGCTTCGCCATCAGAATCCGTTGCCTGCCAGTGACAACGTTCAGTACCCCCTCTCCTGGCGCTACAATTGACACATCGCCCGCGTCGGCTCCACGACCTGATGTCGAAGGCTCACTGCCTTGAGGCAATCTACGAGAAGTGCCACCAGCCTCGGTGCGCACCCCTGCCCCTTCCACTATCTCACAACTCGAAGAGCTCACAGATTCGGCACTCCCACTCTCTTCGGCAGAACTCCCCGAGGACGAATCGTCCTCGAATGCCCTCGGACTACGACTACGCTCGGATTCAGTATCTGACATCTATAAACAAAAACGAAGGGAAACTAAATGCCATGCTAGAATCCAACTCCCATTCTAAAGTCCTAAACACTGATGCTCATCTACATTCATGCTTGTTCATACTTGTTCATGCTTGCTCATACCAAAATTCAACAAATTCAACACTTTGATTCACTAAAAATAAAAAAACACAGCAACATACCTTGTTCACACGGTGTTTCCTTCTCGTCGGAAATCGGCTTCGCCTCGATAAAGCCCGCCGGAAATCACCTAAATCGCCTTCGCACAGTCGTCGGAAATCGTCTCTCACAAGCTCTGATTGCTCTCAAAAACTTCCAAGTATTTCAACCATCATCCCTGCCTCACATTTATAGGACGAACCTAGCATCGGGAAACGAAACGACGCGACCATTCGCAGCCATGCCGACATGTGTCACGCATGAATGGGGGAGTCCAACCGTCGTCACTCGAACCGTCTCCAATTCTCAGAAACGCTTCAACTTCCAAGACGCTACAACTCTCATCACTTTCGAGCGCAACTCCACTGGCAAACGGCAGGCGCACATTGATGAGTTCTCACTCACCTCTCGTGCCGAACGGCATGCGTTCTTAAAACTAGACCTACACTAGCCTCTTGGACCATTCGGTACCTCATGCCGTCTCTTTTCCAAGCTCTCTCGCTCGGGCACTTGGGGGACTACATGACCACCATCGGCAAGAACGAGACCATCGTGTCCGGATCAGAATGCCGAAGACAGATTCGAGTCCCCAACCAAGAAGTCGCTTCTCAATCGGTAACTTGGGGGACTACTGTTTGTACCATATCTGACCCTCCACTCATTCAGTGACACGTGGATTAGTGAAACTTCCCAATTGCCCAAGGTTGCGAACAAACGGTATCGGCCACCGATGATATTGCCTCAAGGCAGCGAACGGTCGATACCACCTAGCAAAGTCCACAATCGGTACCTCCTACCGATTCTGCAAAATCAACCTCGAAGGGCCCGCCCGAAATATCTAAGGACTCATGTCAACCTCATAGGGCCCTCCCACGAGTCCCATATCGAAATTAAGTACTAAGAGCATACAAAATGCCCTCTATAAATAGGCCCCTTCATTACAATACAAGGGTAAGACTTTTAAGCTTGACTTTTATGCTAAATACATTGTCAGTAGCAAAAGCTCTTAGAAATAAACTTATTTTGGCATCAAAGGGTCTTAGGCTAGTTCCACACCGGTTCCATAGACCTCACAAGCCTCGGCTTCCTTCTATTCAGGATCAGCTTCCAAGGACAGGAAGAATCTACGTCTAACACTCAATCGATCTCTGGATCGTCCACATCACTTGTAAGTTGCACTCATCTCTATCTGTTCAGTTTTAGTGCCAACATATATATATATATATATATATATATATATATATATAATGTAACATATTACATTATTTATATAAAACCGGAAAACATCTAAAAATATTATATATATATTTAGATCCATGAAGTCATAATGAACTTGTAAAATAAATTCACAAAATAAATATTGCTTATATGGACAATAAACCACACCACACTTTAAATAATAAAGTAAATGTATGATAAAATAAATGTGCTTGTATGGGTACTAATTCTACTCCATTCTTTAAATAAAGATAAATGTGAAGATAAAACCACCACTGAATATATATAGGGAGCTGATTTTCCCACTCCCCTTTTCTCCACTTACACTCCCTTTTCCTTTTTAATACTTTTTAATCAATTTTATTCTTTTTTGTTCTTTCTCTTTCCTTTTCTACCCTTACCATATATTAATTTATTTTTACTTCACTTTTATATTATTTATTTTTCTTTATACTTAATTTTCCAACTTGCACTTTATTTTCAATTTTTTTTCTTTAATCGAGTAAGAGATAATTAACACTTTATATTTGTCTAGGAAAAATTACATGGTCCACCTACAAAAACTCATGCCCCAAGAATAAACCTTGCAAACATAGTTTTTTTTATTTTATTTAAAATTTATAAAGGAAACAAATTTTAGGTGGCCACAAAGAAACAGAAATGTATCTAACTACTCATTTTCACATTTTCTTTTTCCATGTTCTTCTTCCTCTTCTCCCTCTCTTCTCTGTCATAACCATTCCGAAAACAAATATTGAATGAAAAAAATTTATGAACTTCTAGACATGAATCGGAAAATGAAATTGAGTTTGTGACTGAGTTTCAAATTCACATTAATGTAGTTCTCTTTGTTTCATATGAGATTATTTCATACCTTCATTTTGTTTGGGTACTTTCTCATAAAGTATAAATAGCCTGAGATTGAAGAGAAAGAAAAAAAAAAGAAGGGAAAAGAATTCTTCTCATATAAATATTTCGGCATTCCACGTTTGTAGGGGAATCCTACCGTGATGATGGAGAATCCTAAAGCTTGGGTTTTGTTCACTCTCATTGATTAAGTACCCATATCAAAATATTAATGTAGGGTGAGGGTAGAATAGGAAAGAGAAAGAACAAAAAAGAACAAAATTGATTAAAAAGTATTAAAAAGCAAAAGGGAGTGGGAAATCAGCTCCCTATGTATAAGTACATTATATTACCATATATTTTAACATATATATATATATATATACAGAAATTCTCTTATGCGGACATCCGGACGTTATTATCGTGCAGACGCCATGTATTTTGTACTACCCCTCTCTACTTTCCTGCCTATTTACAATAGAATCCGCACGATAATAATGTGCGGACATCCGGATAAGAGAATATATATATTATTTTATATCAAATCAAATTAAATTAAAATTTCATATCAATATAATTATATTGAGATTCCTGCACATTGGTTAGTGGTGATCTAAAACATCATAAATTTAAATTTCTTTGATAGCATCCATATGCATTCTTGTCATCAACTTTGGAGGACCCTTGTGCAAAGAAAGCATTAGCCACATAAACTTCATAAGATATCATATATAGATGTTAATGAAACAAATGAATTGAAATACAACAAAAATTATAAAGAAAGAGGGATACCAAGATTGAAACTTACAAGAACCTCAGTTGGTGAGAGACTTGTGCTGATAACGTGTTATAAAACTAAGGAAATTATGGAGAGAATTTAGAGGAAGAAAAACAATAATTATCAAGAGCTCAACCTTAAGTTTCTTCTCTTCTATTCTTGTGTATTTTTCATTCATTTTTTATGTCTATTTATAGACATCATTGGTGGTCATATACATCATTGGTGAGTCATAAGGTAGGTTACAATCACATCATGGGGGTTACAAATATAGCGGTAGGAATTGTGGGTAAAAGAGATATGGTGGGCATCCATAATAATTGTTATCGAATTGTGGGTAAAAGATATATGATTGAATTTCATATACATCCATAATAATTATTATGGATGCCCACCATATCTCTTTTACCCACAATTCCTATCACTATATTTGTGCCCCCATGATGTGACTGTAACCTACCTTACGACTCATCAGTGATGTATATGACCACTTATGGTAGTAAACTATGTATTTCTTATGCCTATAAATAGGCACCAAAGATGAATGAAAAACACACAAGAATAGAAGAGAAAAGCTTAAGGTTGAGCTCTTGATAATTATTGTTTCACTTCTTTCTTTCTAACAGTCAGCATCTCACTTTCTCTAGTAGACCACATCTCCACCACTGCTTTAGATCCCTGGTAAGTATCTCTTTGGTAGAAGTATGGCTTTCTTTCTGTAGTGATTTCATGAGAGATGGAGAATGAGACGATGGTAGGTGTTTATCTGGCTTGTGTTTTCTCTAACCTTTTCTTCTCTTGTTTGTGACATAAACGGTGTGAGTTTGTCACTAGTTTTGATCGGTTGGTATTTTAGTTTGGTGGTGAAGTTCAAGAACTCTCAAGAAAAAAAGACTGAAACAAGGGGATTTGATCGGAGTACTCAGCTGGTATTTGGGAGATATTCATGCGGAGTACTCAGCTGGTATTTGGGAGATATTCATGCTGATAACGTGTTATATAACGAGGAAAATTTAGAGAGAATTTAGAGGAAGAGAATAACCATAGAATTGCTCTTCTAAAGCTTATCTTTTCATTCTCTTAATGCCTTGTATTTATAGGCATAGGAAATACACTATTCACCACTATTTTACAAATACATTGTGGGTGAGTCATATATTAGGTATGGTGGGGTGAGTCATGTATTAGGTATTAGGTATTATGGTGACATACACTACAACAGAACATAAAAGGAAAAACAGATTACCCATTTCTTGGTAAACAGTACAAATCTTATTTACTCCCTTTTTTTTTTTTTTTTTTTTTTTTTTTTTTCCAAATATCATTGTAAGTTGTAACAATACAAACCAAGCAGACAACCAAAGCCATCCACAGAAGCTCAAACTAACTTGAGAAGCCGTATGTCAATCTACGAGCAGTCTAAAATCTAACTGCCGTTACCGTCAGTTACTTTGACTGAAAGAATAAATTGGTTGCACTAGCGTCTACAGTCTACTATCTCCTAAAGGCTAAAACCAAACTAATTCTCCTGTCAACTCAATTTCAATTGCAAATTCATTAATCATTGTTAGTCTTCGGCTAAATGAACTAATATCAAACCATATCACCCTGCCTCGTACATGATGGAAAATGCAGGAGCTTCTACAATCAAATCTAAACGTCTCAAGCCTCAGGTGTTGCAACTGTCGTCATACGCTTTACATGTTAGAAACAGAACTCTTATAAAGAAAATTAGAAACCTGCAAGGTGGCAAAAATTACACATGAGAATCTACAACAAATGTCCTACCTTTCAAAATGAAAGCAGGCGGAAATTCTTTTCTATTTTTTTTTTTTTTCATTCTTGTATTGAAGATAGTTATGTTTAAGGCATGAGTTATACCACTTCGGCTTCCTGTCGGTTCATTGCTCTTTCTGATGGTTCTTGATATACATGGCTTTGCTGCCACAACATCACATAGGAAAGCACTTTGCCTTGCGACGCATTTCCTATGAAATTTTACTTCAATGTCGTTGAAAATCTTGTGTTGAAGATGCTTCAACCCATTGAAGTACCCATCTTGAAATGCCAAAAGTATTCAATTGCATGTGATCTGCAATTGTAGTTCATTGGTAAGTCCATCACAAACTTTATATTACCAATGAAAAAAAAAATTCACTACTATCATTAACTCATCTAAACCATTACAATTTTATTTCTGCAAGAGACACTTACTAATAAAAGTACATGAAAATACAAAATGGACTAGAAGTGCATCAATAACTAATTTGCCAACCTCAAACCCATAAACATTATGCACTCAAGAGTCAATATAATATCCCCTCCCCAAAGGAAAACAAAACAAAACAATCAGAGTTACACTAGAAGGGACAACTTAAAAATGGTTTGTCAAAGAAAGCCCAAAAAGAAGCTAGAAGTTTAATCCTATCACCAAGTAACTCCCTCCTCTAGCACTCAAAGACCTTCATAAGGGTAGGGAGGTTAAGGGCACTCTTGAGATATCAATGTCATACTGATAGCATCAAGCAAACTCAATCAATCACAATTTAATACCAGACTACTGAGCTCAAAGTGACATTAGATTTACAAGAGACAATAGATATTCGTTTTACGGTTGCTATTGCATCAACAAACCCGGCACAATTATTATGGCCAAAGTTTGCTACGCATATATGTACCTCACTTAAAGGCGGGACTGTGTTAGGTACTTCCTCAGAAAAGTCAACTCCAGCATCATTTTGAGCTTCAGCCAACTGGGACACATCAGTTTTCACAACTACCAGATGGGGGCAGACAGGAGGGTTCCTTTGACGACACATGTGGCACCTAAATCCAATAAGCTTATCAATGTTCTCTGAACTCAGTCCAAAAGCCTCAGCATGGAACCACACTGCATGTAAAAAAGGAAATGAATAGATGTTAAAAAATAAAAAGTAAATTGCGGAGGAATTAGATCAAGCTGTGGAGATTAATAGCATGGTTCATGAAATACTAAATCAGAGAGCCAATATTCCAACTAAAACTTTCTGAACCAGCTCAAACCAAAATTACATTTGAAGTGCACTTACATAACTAATCATTACCTCTGCATATTTCACAAGAAATATAATTTAAAGCGGATGTATAACTTGCTTCACAACAAAGGGGGCATTTGAGTTGATCAAGAATGACAGGCGAACATCCAGAATGCGCAAGGAGTTTTTTATCCCTAAAAAGCATAGCACGTTCATCATTTGGCTTTCTAGACAACAGAAGACCATTAAGCCAGTAACTGTGACAAACTTGTGTTCTCTTCTTCTGCCAAGAAGTCACTCTCCTTGGTTTCTTACATGTCC
The DNA here is from genome assembly GCA_034190965.1 of Prunus campanulata. Lineage (NCBI taxonomy): Eukaryota > Viridiplantae > Streptophyta > Magnoliopsida > Rosales > Rosaceae > Prunus > Prunus campanulata. Next base: position 21,952,495 of record CM067211.1, read on the forward strand.
TCATATTGGACTTGCTTTTTTTCCCTTGCTTGCGTTTGCTACGCTTTTTGTTTTGCAATGGCAAGCATTTAACTTTCCTAGGAGAACGACGTAGAGGTACAGATGCTGGAATTTTTTTGCTATTTTTCAATCTTAGTTGCTGTCCTCCAGCTAAAGCCTTTTTGTTGTTTTTCAAACGCATCGATCTGCGTTCTGTTTGAGAATTCTTACATTTCTGTGACTGTACTTTCCCTCCTTTTGTTTCGACTTTCCTTCTTTTTGCGTCAATCTTTGCACACACCCCATTCTGGCATCGGTGGCATGTATATTTACACCGAGCAACAACGGCCCCAGCAGACTTCCTGGCATGCCTTTTGTGGAAAAAACCTGAAATTTATACCTTAATAATCAGATATCAAGGTTAAGACAATGCAAATCAATGACAGGCATCAAGCATGAAGTTGTAGTTGCATCATTTTTCATTAAAAAGTAACAAAAAATGAAAATAGGTAATGCATCTTAATTACCTGTACACCAAAAGAAAGACAAGCAAATAACAAAGAGTACATAAAAGATTTGCTACTTCAATATAGTTGCCAAAATGCAACGACAAGAATGTGGAAAGAAATGTCCCACAGAAAAGAGCTCGAACTATAAATTTCAGACCATTAACAGGAGCATGATAGCCAAATAAAGTTGGATAACTAGCCATCAGAAGCCCTAGTGTTATATTTAGTTCCCATTGTTGGTACATAGTTACTTTCAAGCACAAAAGGTAACTGCAGATCCCATAGGTGATACATAAATTAAGAGACTGGGATTATAAGAAATTTAAGTATGATGTTGATGATTTAATTAAATTACAAAATACTTTTAAAAAAAACCATGCAAGACACAAAATACTAATACCATGTGTTACCCCGGCACAGAGAGAGAGAGAGAGAGAGAGAGAGAGAGAGAGAGAGAGAGAGAGACGGACAGACAGACAGACAGACAGACAGACAGAGACAGAGACAGAGACACAGAGAGAGAATACAACACCTTTGCAGTACTGGCAGCTCACAGCTTCCCTGTTATATTCAAAACAAAAATTTATAAGATGAAAATTAAAAAACAGAAGTAATACAACATTTAACATGTAACATGAAGAAAAAAATCTCAAATAATTGGTCTTTTGACAAGACTAGGAAAGCACAACAGCTGATCATCTATTCATATAATAGAACGTACTCAAACATCACAACTGGTGTTCCAAATCCCTCCTAATTTTTCTTAACAGGGACCTCAATGTTTTGACAGAACAACATATGCAAGAGGCTAACGAAACTCCATTAGTCCAATGACTATTTCTATCCTCCAGATATCAGGAACAATAATTCATAGTACTAACTCCGGAAATTAGTAGTTTCAGAATGAAGGCATCCCCACACTTTAATGTGAAGAAAACAAGCTATCATGGGAAATACAAACAGTGACAAGCAGAACAAAAATATAAGATAACTACATGCAAGAGAACAAATTTGTACTACCTCATGAGGACATCTTTGTTGCAATGTCCACATTTATGAAACTCAGATCTTTCTGCTTTTGAAAACAAATACATAAATCCCCTTTTTTCCCTGGGCCTCTTTGCTACTCTACCGACCTCAATAACTTTGCCAGACTTCACATCACTTGACTTGCGGGCAATTCTTCTCTCCTCAAAGTTTTTCAAAAGATGCAAAGGAAGATATGATTCATCCAGCCAATACTTTTTCCTCTCACTAGATGGTTCTTGAAGCACAGAACCATGTTTCTTGACAATGTCAGGAATAGCTCTTCTCTTGCCAAAATCAAGAAGATAGTTTACCACTTTCCCTTCAGAACACTTCCTGCGGACAATAACTTTCTTGAACAGCTTGATTGATTTTCTAGATTCTTTGTCCAACGTAGGGAGAGGGTGTGAATTCTCAATATCATTCCATCTAATGTTCAAATCAAGTTCTCTAACCTGAAACCATAGCAAATTTTTGACTGACAAAAAGTTAGATAGTTCCTATTCAGAAGCATGAATTATACGGGTGCAAACAATGGTTTTGGACTCAAAACCACTCAGGTTGGGGGACAATTAGCAAACAAAAACAAAATCATACCAGAGCAAGCAAGAAAAGGGCACTGAAAACACCTGAACATCACCATTTAAAGGAAACAGGTATGGAAAATATACCTGCAAAGCAAGCTGTTCTGCACTAGTTGATGCCTCAACAGCAGCTCGCCAGGAAACGGATTTGCTTCTCTTCGCATATTCTGAATTTTCAGGATATAATATACCCAGTATCTTTGAACACCCAGCTGCAGAATTTAAGAACTTCAAACGAATTCAGAATAATAATTCAGTTGATTTAACTGTAAAAAATCTCCCCCATGCAAAATTACACATAAGCAATAGAAAAGAATTAGCAGACCTTGTCTGGCAGCCTTGGAAGTCAAGGAACGAGGCAAAACCTTCCAACTGAACACCTGACGAGAAAGCCTACCACCCCTCCACCAAAACATTCCTAATCCACTGGCAGCATTTGAAGTGGGGGTGGGCTCAGTATCTGAACACTTGGGCCTCTTTCTGTTAATAAAATTCTTTGAGCATGCACGTAAAGAAGTCACAACATGAGAAGCTGAACCCATGGTAACAACAGAATCTACATGTTTCAACCAGTCTGCTGAAAGTGCAAGATGATGCAGATTTGCCTCTAACTGTGTCATGCATACAACCAAAAATAAGAGGTCATCAAAGAACAAAATCAAGATAGCCACGCAAGTTATGGAAATACAAAAGCCTCTTTGCAATCAAACAATGAGCTATTTTACAATAAATACACATAACTAACAAACACATTTTTTTCTTTTGTATTTTTGTTTTTGAAGTACACAAAGATATTTGAATTTTTATACATTATACAAATTTGTGCACACCGTACATGAATATAATGCACTAGGGTTTCCAAATGATGGTTAATGAGTATTTTGAGAAGAAAACAAAACCAGAAAAGCAGGGAGAAGTGATATATAAACTGTAAAGTGAACCGAACTAACGTGCAAGAACATAAATATATCAAAATTTTGACATCAATGCCAGCCTAATTGTTTAGCAGATGCAAATTAACAAATGTGCAAGAACGAAAGTATATATAAAAAAAATTTAAATCAACACCAGACTAATTATTTAGCAGATGCAAATTAACAAACTCTATACTAGACACAGATTGAAATAAATAAACAAATCCTTACCATGAGCAGTAAATGTTTAATAGAGGCAAGATCAGATGCCTTAAGAAGACTTTTACGCCACAGTTCCCTGTGGTGGGGATTCAACAATGGGCCCAGAAGAAGTCCCTGCAGGCGATCATGAATGGTTAGGATTTGACACCTGACATCATTAAGATGGCCGTCCTTGTTCCTTTTGGATTGAAAGCCAGTTATATTTCTATTAGAAACATCCTGAACAGGCCCCATACTCATGATAAACAAGCAATCCCCATAATCTGCAGGAGCTTTGCAAGAGAAGCACCAACCACATTTCTCTTTCTGTGCATCTAGATTAAGGTTTCCAACATTTGGCCAGAAAAATTTGGAAGATTTTTTTAAAATGGTCTTCATCTGTGCTGATATTATTTCCTCTTCTGTTATTATTGTGTCTTCCTTAATTTTGTCAGATGATTTACGCGTCAACTCCTCTGCAACAGATGAAGCAATTTGGCCAAAACTGTAAAAGTTCATGTAACCAATTCCACAATGTACTTCTGAAGTGTCCCCTTTTCTAGTGGTTATAGAAGTAGATGTCAAAGAACAATCTTCAGGGTAAAGTTTTCCCACCAAATCTGATTGATTTAAAAAATCAGCAGGTATATCTGAATTGTACTGAATGACTGACCTTCTTTGCACTTGTATGGTTTCAGCTGATCCTTCAGAAGTTATATTTGGACTTGCTGTCACGGTCATTGAATCTAACAAGTTAATAGACTTGGAAACATCCAAGCCAATATTACAAGAATTCTCTTGCAGTTTTCTAGCCTCACAAGTCTCATTCTTAACAGCACATGTTTCTGGAAATGCCAATGGGTCTAGGGGTACTGAGCAGCCAATGTTTCCATTTGCTACATTAAAGCTACCAGTAATATCCCAGTGCTTATAGATTTCCACTAATATCCCACCATAAAAAAAATCTGAAGACCTTAGCACTTTGATAACTTTAATCAGATCATCTCTGTGGTAGTAGTTGAATTTGGATTCAGAGTCACAAGAATCTGATCTGCAAATGCAACATCCATAAACAGATGAAGCCAAACACATAACAAAGTGATGAAAGGAAGCGGTAAATATTCTGGAGAAATAAAATCACAACATTTTACAGTTTCATTTAATCCACATGAACATACTAATTCACATAAGAATCTTAGAATAGCTAGATCACTAGGCTTCCAAGCATATTCAAACCATAACAAAACTAACAAGCAAAACTATCCACCAACAAACAACAACCAAAATACAATGGCTGACTTTAACCAAACTCAGCAAGATTCTTTAGAAAATTATCTTCCCCAGCACTTTTGATAGGATTATCTTCAGTTACACCTAACGGTTAAAGTTCTATCTAAACCCTTTGCTAAATGACTTTGATGACATAATTCATGTTTTCCGTGACCATTTCAACATAGAAGTAGATTACATCCTCTCTGTAATAAAACGGTCTCCATAAGTGTTTCCTGAATATGGAAGTGGCTTGTTTGAGGCACTATGAGGTGCCTGTACACTCAGATTTTAGCAATAAAAGTGCAAACAACATCTCAACCTTTACTTATAGCCTGTCAATGTCATCCATGGATGGAGAACTGTTATTTGCTTAATCAAAATCAAATAATCAAATGTACATTGAATATAAAATACAAAGGAGAAAAGCTAACATCCCCGCCTACTGGAGAACAAGACTTCCTCACTACTCTTTTATAAGAAACACAAACTTTTACCAAAAACAAATAAAAATTACAAGGATGGACAAGATATCCATCAAAATCAGTCTACAGATGCTCTAAAAGAATCATATTACCTAGCCTCACTACTTACTCTCAATTAGATTGAAACACCTCACTATAATAGCTGGATGCTGCAACATCCAAAATAAAAGAAGAAATGCAGCGCTTGCTTGTATGTTGCGTGAAAGAGGTACATAAGACAAATATGCAGAGACAGAGACAGAGACAGAGACAGAGAGACAGAGAGACAGAGAGAGACAGAGAAACAGAGAGACAGAGACAGACAGACAGAGAGCATATGTTGAAATACCCAAAGGAAAGATTAAGGATTAATAAATGAGATAAGTGGTGCAAGGGAGGAATCACAAACTATATGAATACCTATGCTAAGGGATTAGCAATTAATTATATAAGCTTTCAGACCTTGTTCGGTTAGAGGCCGTGGGATCATACATCTTCAGTTAGTACTCATGCATCTTGAGATAAATATGGCACAACCACCAGAACATTCACACTTCATGATATATTGGGTTTTCCAAGATATGTCAATGGAACTGAGTATAAATTCATGTTTAGTTCTCAGGAAAAATGATTTTAAGCACGATGCTTGGGTAGTTCACAAATAAGAGTTTAGTGACCTACAAATAAGAAGAAGAAAATAGCCATTTGTACTAAGTAACAGCAGCAGAGTGATATTATACCGAGCCATGTAAAGAGGAAAAAGAATCAACTTACACTAAAAGGTAACCACAGCTTTTAAAGAATAGCCGACCACGAGGATCAATTCCTAATAACTCTGCACCTCGAAGTGACTTTTGTGGTTTCATCCAAGGTTTATGCCTGTCAATTGAACACTCAGGGCAATACCAGTCACCCTCCGGCAAAAGATCATTAGCAACTCCAACACATTTTGAGTGGTATGCAGCAGGACAACCATCACAGCATATTAAACTCCCATCCATCTTACAGAGGCAGCATTCATCACTATTCCAGTCAGTACTGTCATCAACAACCTCATCATTCAAATAAGTGATACCAGCAATATCCACTGGAGCCTTCCTTTTCTTGCAAACCTCATAGTTTACATTTCGATCAAAAACAAAGTCAGGCTCAGCTGCCAAAGACCTTCTATTAATCTCTGACCTTATGGCTTCCACTTCTATTAAATCATCACATAGACACTTCAGTATCTCAACCTTTACAGAAGCAGGTTGTTCGTAGTAGTCTGTTTTGAATATCTTGAAACAACTGAGATCAAAACCAGGTTTCAGTCCCGAACCATGGATCAGAAAATACTCAATCATAAAAATTGGCCACGTAATCAAGTCGAGCAAATCCCAATTGAGACTCCTACATCGAACATTAAAACAGAATATTAAGGACCAATAAAGGAAGTTTCAAATAACCAAGGATGACATCATATCTAAATAGTAATTTGGGGAGAAAGAATATACCTCAGACAATCAGAAGCAGATTCGGAACCATCATTTGCAAGCCACTCCAAATGTTTTCTCAGTGTTTGCAAAATAGAAAGATGAACATAATCGAATAATGAGCTTGGAAACTTGCACTTCAGTGCGGCCACAAAGTCCTCCAACTTGAAGGGACTCAGAAATAATAGAGTGCTAAATGATCTTAAACAAGCATAAATTGAAAAAAGGTCAAGTATGGGAATTCCATCTAGATTTAAATGTTCTGATGAAGGAGGTAACTCCAGCTCCTGAGGAAGAACACTATGGTTTTCAGTCTCTTCACAGCCAGAAATCACTGGTTTTTCCTCTGTTATTGCACTAACTGCAGAAGAGGACAATGGATCACTGACAGAAAATGATGTGACGGAGTTATGATTTTGAGCAGACCCTCTGCGAGTACTTCTCCTCAAAACTGTCTCTGTAATAGTAGATTTCAAATTATCCAGTAGTTTTCTTCTCTTTCTACGGCTGCTTCTTTGAATGTTTGGACCTCCTGAATCTCCATGAATCATTGGAGTGCGAGCTTCGGAAAGACTATCTTTGACCAGAACTTCCACCAAACCACAATCCTTCATGCAGCTAGTATCTAAAACCCCATGAGAATTGTCAGCCTTCAAATCTCCGCTGGAACAACTATTTTGATTATTAAGTCGTTCAGCAGCAGCACGGTCAATGAGATCGCCAACACTTGTCATGGGATTATCTTCAGTAACATCAATATACACTTCCTTCCAGGTCTCATTGGCATTACCATCTTCGATAACCTTTTCTTCAGTATCTCCGCTCCTCTCTTTCTTCTGATTTTCTTCAATCATCTCAAACTTGGGACTAACCTTGAATTTCTCTTCACAGTCACCCTCTGTATCCTTAAAATCCTCATCAACCTCTAAATTCAGATCAAAATAGCAACCCCTCCTCTGGGTTCCATGGGTTACCGCAGTTGAACCGTCCAAACTATCCCCATTCAAATTCTGAGCAAAGTCACCACTCGCATCCAAATTCAAATCAATACAATCTCTTTTTTCTGAAATTTCCTCCTTACCAACATTAAGATCAACATTTAAGTCACATCCACCATTCAAATTAAACTCAGCATTCAAATCAATCCCATCTTTCAAATTATCAACTCTATTCACATTCCAATTAACATTTAACACACTTTCCTGTTCTAGGGTTTTATCAAGCCCCTTACTACAATTAACATTGTCATTCAAATTCCCATCAACCTCCACGCTTTCCCTCAAATTCCCTCCAAATGCTTGTCCCATTTCAAGTCTTCCCTCAGACCCGTCACTCAAATCACAATTTTTATTCAAATCCCCACCAAACCCAGAATCATTTCCAAAGATTACTTCAGCAGCATTACCTGAATTACCTCGAATTTCTCGCTTCCTCTCCACTCGACGTCGTTTCTTGGGCTTTCGGCCTAGGCGGCTCGGCTTGACTTCTTCATCAACAAGGTTTGGCTCACCGCCACCAAGGAGCAAAGAGACCTCAGCGAAGTTCAATTCCTCCGAATCCCCATCTTCATAAACGACCTCGAACAACCCAGATGAGGGGGAGTACGATTTCACTGTTCCCGTGAAATATCCAAAATCTTTGAACTCTTTCCTCACAGTTCTGCCCACGAACTCCATTTTCTATGATCCACAGCCCAAACCAACTTAAAGAATATGAAGAAAACCCTCTGCTTCTCTCTCTTTCTCTCTCTAGTTGCCTTTTGGGTCGTTGTAAGAGAGAGAGAGACAGAGAGAGAGAAAGAGAGAGGATAGACGGAAATTGTGAAACTTTCTCTCTCTAGAAATGCCTTCAACGTGCATAGAGAGAGATGGAAAATTGGTTTGGGTCTTTTTCTTCTCTTTCTCTCTCTAGTAAATTAGCAAACCGCTTGCTTTGACTCCGAAGAGAGAGAAGAAGGGTGTGCGTAAGCGAGAGAGAAGAAATGCAAGTTGGTAAATATCTTTCTCTCACCGCTGACTGAACTACTCTCTATCTCTAGAAATTCAGTTTCAACATTTGCCTCAGCGCGAGAAGAAAGCAGGTTGGTGAGCAACATCTGTAGTACTTTATTTTGTTATTCACTTTATATGGTCCAATCAAATTTCAAGAACATAAATATGCATTCTAATGTTGGATAATTTTGAGAGAAAAACAATAGATTGCATTCATAATCGAGACTTAAAGCCGTCAAACAAATGTGGAAACCATCACACATAACCACACACAGCCTAAGAAATTTCAGCAAAAAAATCACACCTTAGCACACCAAACTATAACTGCAACTACAATCTTTCAATTCTCACAAGTATAAAATACAAGTAGAAACTACAAACTGGCAACAAACTCATAGTTGATACACTTAGTACAAATCACAAAACAAGTAAATAAAAGCCAATCAAACTCCACGTCATCACTAAGACGACCAAGCAGCCACCAAACTCAGTCAAGACAGAAGGGTTGCAGGTGATGGGCAAGTAATAGAGGTGGAGATGGGAGGAGAAGATCTTGGAGGGTAAGAATGGGAGAGAATGGGAGAGAATGGGAGGAGGAGATGGATGGAGGCCACCAACCCCCAAGGGGGACAGCGGTTGAAACTTTTCTCTCTTAGGGTTTGTGAGCATGATTAGAGAATTTTAATAATCATTAATATTGAGACACCAATTTATTATTATTATTATTTTGGTAAGAGAAACAAAAGACACTAACTTATTACATCAACTTCGAGATATCAATATGATAATTTCTTTGTTGTGAATCAATAATGTCTAAAATGGCTTCATAATGAAAAGGCTTAACTACTACAGTGCCCCCTGAAACATTGGTCAATTCTCACTTTACCCCCTCAAACTTAAAGTAACCCACTATGCCCCCTCGACCAAGGTTTCGTGTGTCACTTAACCACTTTCCGTCAACGACATCCCAAGTTCCGTTAAAATGATGACATGGCAGGAGTATATTGGTCAATTCAACTGAGCTGGGATTTTTCCCACCAATCTGAGGTTGTGACGTGTACCTGTGGACCCCAGCTCTAATGACTGATGTAGCTAAAACGATCGAATTGATCTAAGCTCGTTGGCGAATCAAAAAACCCCAAATTGGCTTCCTCCTCCCATAGAAGAAGATAAAACCCTAGAAATCAGAGGTTGGGTTTCCACGAAAATTGAAGATGAAGCCTGAAATAATTGACAGAGGGGAAGAGTTGGATGTGGTGGCACCACGTTGCTTTTGTGGGAAGATAGCTCCCTTACAAACTTCGTGGACTAAGGCCAACCCACTTTGAAGATTCCATGTTTGTCCAAACTCATCAGGGGTAAGTTTTGTTGTTCAAAGTCTGTGAATTGAGTTAATTTTTTTTATTAATTTCTATTAATGGTTGATGCAGAGGAAGAAATAAGGATGTGGGTTTTTTGTTTGGGTGGATGTTGAATTTCCACCTAGAGAGAAGGCTCTGGTGAATTGGCTACTTAGAAGATTGAAGGAACTTGAAAAGGATGTTGGGCGTCGTCAATCAAGAGAAAGAAAGTTAATGGGTTGGCTTATTCTTTCCTGGGGTTTAGTAATGTTGCTGTTGTTTTGGCACTTTCTGTAAAAGTTGCCACAATGTGGGCATTGCAATGGAGGAATTAGGCAGATTTTAGAAGTCTGTATTTTGCAGTTGTATGTAAAATATCATGTATTGGTATGTATGTAATGATGGAGGAACATGGTTTGATTTTGCAATTGTATGTAACAATATATTGGTACTTATCTAATGAATGTGATTTTTGAAAACAATGTGAGAGTCAGTTTTTGGATTTTGGTACTTCTGTAATGGTATCAAAAGTATTGCCCAAATAACAGTACCTCCAACACTTCCCAAAAGGTACGAAAAAAAGTATATAAATCAACTTATCTAATGAATACTTGGAAACAGTTCATAACATCAAAATTGCACCAATCTGGAAACAGTTTATAACATTGATCAAATCCTTACAATTTATAACACCCATCAACTCCTCATAGTTTATAACATTACTTTCAATCAGGACCTGAGATCAAAATGAATACCAATACTTGATACTATTGAAAGGTTTGTCCTTAATAGTTGGACTTGCAAAATAATAGTTCAATCAAAAGCCCCATTTGAAAGGGTTGTCCTTTACACTTGTCCTTAACAGTTGGACTTGCAAAATAACAGTGGAATGAAATGGTCTTTATAAGAGGCATTTTAACAAAACACAGAACACTTGCACATCATCAGAATCTCCAAGGTTGATAACCATCCAACAAATCCTTCCGATTGGTAAATTTCATCCTCTTTGCAAGAGATTTGAACCTCTTTTTGATTGTACCAGTGGCAAAAGGGTGTGATGAGCTTGCACTTGGTTGAGATCCATGCACAGTTTGAAAAGTTTGGGCAGGTTGAGTACAATGGCCAGTTTGAGAACCTGGACAAGCTTGCACAGATTCACTTCCTTGCACCAATTGAGATCCTTGCACAGTTTGAGAACCATCCTTCCTTTTGGTAAATTTATTCCTCTTTGCAGGAGACTTGAACCTCTCTTTTTTGGCAGTTTGAGAAGCTATGGCAGTTTCAGAAGCTAGGGCAGTTTCAGAAGGTTGGGCAATGTGAGAAGCTTGGGTTGTTTCAGAAGCATGTGGAGTTTGAGAAGATTGGGCAGTTTCAGAACATTGGGCAGTTTTAGAACACTGGCCAGTTTCCAACCTTCTTCTGACCTAAAAATTGAAGCACAAGGAAATTTACATCAACTACATCCCATACCTCTTCCTCTAAATATGTATAAAAGGAAAGTTACTTACAGGTTGCTTGGCTCTTGATTGTCTTGTAACCTTTTTGGTTGATGTCGTGTAAATTGTTTTCTTCACCTTTGGTTTAGATGTGACCTAACATAAGAAGAGAATAACTTGAAAATAAATAATAAAGATCCAAAACAAATAAGCATTGCCAATGTTTTTTGGGAAGAGACAAACCTGACTGCTAGTGCCTTCTTTTGCCCTAAGGCAACTCCTCCTATTATGGCCTCCTTGTCTACAAAGTGAACACTTGGTTTCCAAGTTATACCTCTGCAACTTGGTGGCTGTAAGATTAGATTTGCGTGGTTGTTCACCTACTGACCTCATCCTATTCTTCCTTGGTCTCCCAAGTTGTTTGTGATAAAGTGGTGAACTATTGGACTGTAAGCTCTCATAAAGGCTTCCTTCTTGTAACAAGCATCAACATAAGCAATATGATCCCCATTTAATTGCCCAATGGCAGCACAAGCATGCTTGCATGGGATCCTAGTGATATACCATCTCCTACATGAACAACAATGCATTGCCAAATCAACCACAACCTGACTTCCATCATTGTTTTTGACCTCATATAAACTTTCCCCAACAAGCTTTGGAATGCACCAAGCTGATTCTTTCTTCGTTTTCTCCAAAATGCCAAAAATCTTTGGACCAATGTCATGTTTCCATCTCTCACAAGATGCTCTTCTAGTTGCCATCAACAACATAATATAGTATCTAATCCTCTCTAGCATGGTTAAAATGGGTTTGTCTCTGACTTCTACAAGGGCACCATTAAAAGCCTCACACATATTATTCAAAAGGATGTCACACTTGGAATGAGTTTTAAAGTGAGCTCTACACCATTGTGATGGATCTAAGGTTGCCACCCAATCAAATGAAGTTGGCTCAACTGTCTCATATTTTTCATCTCAGCATCCCACCATGGGATAGTTGTGCTCCTTGCGATTTTCTCCATTTTCAATTTCAACATCAATCCTATGTGACCAACAAGCAAAAAATTTGCTTCTAAGTGTTTGAGGCAGTGTCTATGCTCAGCGTTTGGAAAATTATCATGTACTACTTCAATCAAGCCTTTTTGCTTGTCTGTGATAAAGACATATCCTATGCTGTTTTGGATTCCAAGGTCCTCTGCCAACAGTTGACAAAACCATGACCATGTTTCATAATTCTCCACCTCAGCCATTGCATAAGCAATATGATACATGCCATTATTAGGATCCACACCAACAGAAGATAACAATTATCCAGGATGATGACCTTTGATATGACAAGCATCAAATCCTATCACTGGCCTACATCCCTACAAAAACCCTTGTTTAACTGCAGCCAAGCAAATGAAATCCTCTGAAACCTTGGCCTTTCACCCTCCAACTCACATTTGATAATGACTGTGCTACATACATTTGTCCTCCATAGTTCAACAGCATAATCCCTTAGTAACTCATACTGCTTTTCATAAGTCCCCTCAGTTATGGATGTTGCCTTATGCCTTGCCCTATATATTTGGGATTTAGAAGCTATCACAGACAAATCTTCTTGTACCTGCTGCTTAAAACTCCTCATATCCTAATTATGCAGTCCAGACAGTTGAGTAGCATATCTCTGAGCTAACCATGTTGAGTTAGCATGAAAGTTGTAGTCAACTGTCCCACAATCATGCACGTCAACCAACTTCTTCACTTGAACCCATTCATTACCATTCACTGCTGAAGCAAAACAAACCCAATTGCAATATTCTGCACACACTGCCCTCACCCTATCACGATCATTGCATTTGAATTTAATCATCCTCCTGTTTATAATTGAATAGTTCTTAATTGCTTTCCTAAATAGGTCAATGGTTGCAAATCTTAAACCCAACTTAAACACAGGGTTGCGCAAGTCTGTTTCCAGCCTAAATTCTTGAAATTTAGGCAATTTCCTCTTCCTTTTCTTCTGGTTCCCATCATCCTCATCATATGAGCTACTATCCAGCTCTCAACATCACTTTTAGCTACATCAGTTGACTCCCCATCTTCATCTACAAGGGCATTTGGGTCTTCAACTACTTCAGGGTGGTCTACATCATTTTCAAATGCTTTATCATCCTTTTTCAACAACTCACATTCATTTTCACTCTGCTCATAAGTATTGTCAACAAAATCAAGGTCATCTTCCTTGTCTTCTTCTTCACTATCTTCATTCTTGTAAAAATCACTTATTACCCCAAATAAGCAATGCCAAATGGGCACTATGCCTAGCCTTATACTTGTATAAGACAATATGGGGGCTTTTTTGTTCCGGCAGCTACAAACGGGCTGGGCTACCGTAACGAGCAAATGAGTGAAATTACCCCATGTGTCTAAGTTCAAGAATCAGACCCAAGAATGCTTCGAAATGGTAGTGGAGCCTTAGGAAGCACCTTGGTTATCTTCACCAACAAAAACAACGGTCGCTTACAGATAAATTCTTAGCTTGGCATGAAAAGCTTGAGACATGGGAGCAAAACAATCATGAGTTTAGCATTAAAGAGAGAGAGAGGGTTGTGAATTCCTATGAGAAATAGGGGTTCTAATAAAAGGGGAAAGGGATTCTAAGAAGGTTTGTTGAAGAGAGAGAGAGAGAGAGAGAGAGAGAGAGAGAGAGAGATGGAGGGTATAATGGGTGTGTTGAGTAGTTTCCGGTAGCTTGACGAAAACTCTGTCAAGATCTGGAATAGCTTGCCAAAAGAGACAATTGGAGGAGATGGAGGAATATGGTTCGAAATTGAAGGGTTCCAGGGGTGAGAGATGATGCTTGCTCTTTGGGTCTAGTTTGCTTGCCTTCGATTGAGTTGTTCTTAATGGGTAGGAGACACCCCTTTTATAGCCGCTGGAAGCTCTTCCTTCCCAAGAAACCCTAATGGTTTTTCTCCAATTTTGCCAACTCTCCTCCTTCATTTCTCTTCTCTCCTTTTGACTCATCCTATTTTGTGAAATCCTTTTATGTCCAAACACACAAAGACAAGGTTTTTGGGAGCTCTAAAGCTTTTCCGGCAGCTGCTTCAGTGGTGATTTCCTATCTTTGGTTATCACCTCCCCTTCTTTCCTCCCTTATTTCATGGCAAGGCCTGGTAAAGGAAGGAGATAGATAACTTTGGCTGGTCTGAAGGCTGCCTTTTCTCCTGTGCACGCCAATATCCTCTGGTTTTTTGAACTATCTGCCTTGAGGTTTGCTTTGCCCACGTGCTGGAGCCTCCCAACAATTCACATACATAGGCAGCTTTGGCTTTTGTCAGAGCCGGCCCTGGCCCAGGGCTACCAGGGCCACAGCCCGGGGCCCAAAATACAATGGGGCACAAATTTTTCTTAGTCTATATATATATCTGAAAAAGGGAAGAAAAAAAAAGAAAAAAAAGAAGAAACTAAACAGACGCTCAACATAGAGATTACCTTATTTTCATCTTCAACATTTAAGTAAATGTCTTTGTCCTTTTACTTTTATTTATTTTTATATTACTCCATTTACTTAAGTTTACAATGTAAAGAAGGAAGTACCCCTCATTTGGATTCAAATAAAAATACTAGAAAATCAAATTCTCACCAAATCAAAATATGAAAATTCAGTTTTAGTGCAAAATACGATTTAGGCTAAAAATGATGGCTCATTAAGTCAATATATACTTCATACTAAAATCCCATAAAATCAAGTTTTCTTATTTGATGTGTGAGGAACAAAAGCCGCCAAAAATTATCTTGAGAAAATGATTATTCCGAAAAACTATTTTTCATACTTAGTCAATATTGAGTTGAACATTTCATGCTTGAGTGTGATTGATCATATTTTTAGTTTCTTTATTGCTATTGCCTCTAACTTGTTGTGGTGATTGTTTAGATTTTTATTGTCATTAGTTCTATTTAATATAAAATTTAAAACTCTGGAAATCTTAAAAAGAAAAAAAAAGAAAAATAAGACATACGTCAAAGTCTAAAAAAGATCTTTAGAATAATATTTTCTTAAAAAAATCAATGCTTAGTTTATTTTTTTAAAAAACTACAGTTTTAGTTATTAATGTGTGTACATGGGCACATTTTAGATTTTTGCCCTAGGCCCTTGAGAGCTCAAGATCGGCTCTGGCTTTTGTCGAGGCTTTTGTCTCCAGCCATGTGCTAGAGATTGCAGATATTTTCTTATTAGTTGCTTGGGCTTTCCTAAGGTGATGGGTTAGCCCATTAAGAGAATGGGCTAATTTCCTAAAGTTATGGGCTATCTTATTAAGGTGATAGGCTATTTTATCAAGGTGATGGCCCAAATTTTCTAGAGTATTGGGCTAATTCTTTTCTCTTTTATGCTTACCCACATATTTGCGCTCAAGAAATGGGCTGGAGTTTTGGGGCTCCCAAGCAACCCAAAACTTCCATTTCTCAGCTCATCAATGGGACTCATGAAAGCTCGTTACCATCAATGCCACAACCCACTCAGCAAGCCTCGGGCATTTGCATGGCTTGGGCCCACTTAAGCTTGTAGCGTGGCTAGGTGTGAAATAATGATTTCCCGCTTGGCATGGCATGTCGGTTGGCGTGCTTGAATTTTTTCGTATTTGAAAAGAGACATGATGCTTGACAGGGTAATTAGCATGGGCTCGTAGAGCCAGTGCATTTTATAGGCTCTAGCGTGGTGGATTATATATTCATTTGGCATGGCACGTGGAACGTGACTCGAGCGAGCGTGAATGACGAACTTTCATGTGCCCGAATTGGGTTTCTTCTTAGTAAGGTGTCGCACTGGGCCGGGACTTTATTTAGGCCCAACCTTGGATTTTTTGAGCCTCAACATTAGCCCCCTTAATTATTAGGGCCATGAATGAGTGCTAGAATGGGCCGAATAATTAAACTTGGTCCAAAAATCAAATTTATAGTGGTGATGTGACCCTTCTCTTCCCGCATGCATCATGATAAGCTTCCAGCAGTTACTTGCAGTTTCCCCAAATAAGAACTTCCTCCTTCTTCTTTTTTGTTGATTATTATTTTCTTATTTTCCTTCCTCTTTATGTGCACCAGAGTAAACCCCTCTCTCTACCATTTTCTTCTTCTTTTCTTTTCCTTTCTCCAGCAAACTCAGAGCGAGAGAGAGAGTGAGATTGAGGAGAGCCGCTCGTCTACAACCGCTGGAAGGGAGCTCAAGCCAAACCCGACTCTGTTATTCCCCGCGTGAAGAAACCCACTTGCCGCTGCTAAAAGAGATTGCCTCTGTGCAGACTTTACTTCCAAAATTCCCAATTCCTTCTTTATTGGTGCATCTGAGGCCATCCTTTGAAGGGATTAACAAGGTATGCCCTTTTCTTTTGCAATTTCTTGAATCGATTAAGGGGTTTGTTGGGTTCCTCACACCCATGGATCTTGCTTTTCGTTTTGGCAGCCAAGCACCAAACCCCTTTGACCCATTTTGTCACCGTCGCAATGAGGGTACTCACGACGTGGGTGCTAGTAAGGAAGGGCTTGGGTCAGTTTTTGGGGTTCTCTTCTTTTCGATTTCTTTTTTTTTGCAAGCTGCTGGAAGAGTGCCAAAGGATTGTGACAAATCATTGGTATGGACTGCATCCTTTCCTTTTCTCCATTTTCCTTCCCTCTTTTTATCATGTGTTGGCCCTCTTTGTGCTGGTGAAAAGGCTGAACTTTGCACGATGTGCTTTTTCTATGTAGACGTAAACGTCTCTGGCATGGGAAAGGGGAGGTGCCGAAAGCTTGTGTCGCATTCCTCGCTGCTGGAAGCTTTGAGCGCACCAGCTTCTTAACTTGAGCATTTAGACTTCTATCTCGATTTCTCGGTAAATAGTTCTGCTCATTTGCTGGAATCATGAGTCTTTCTCTTGGCTTTGTAGGAATATAAATAGACTGGTGTTTGGCCTAGGCTCATCCTTCTTGTGAATACCTGCTTGATTAATTTTGGGCTCTCTCTTATGTTGCGAGAATAAGGGCTGTTAAGAAACTGACAGAATGTTTAGCAATGCTTGAATTTTGTATTATTGGGAAAGAATTTTGCTTGCCATGGGAATTGCTTGTCAATCATGGAACGAGAATTTTGCTTGCCATGGGTAAATTGCATGTTGCTTGGGCATTTGCTTAAGCGTTTTCTTTGGCATGAGCTTGACTTGCCATGCTTGGCATATATTTTGCGTGTGCTACGTTCTTGACCCCTTTTTTGAAATGCTGTATAGATGAAATGCATGTTTCCGTCGGCCTCTTGAATTTTTTTTTTTTAATACCCTTCCAGCATCACTAAGGGTTGCCCAGAGTGGTTCGACTATGAGTGGGCAGACCCACCTACCCAAGATGTTTTGTGAATGATTAAGGTTGCGAAGGAAACATCGTTTTTGACCTTACGGCAGTGTGCTAAAATGGTTTGAGCATGTGTCTTATTAGGACCTCGCGTGGACTTCCCACTTGATACTTAGAAGAAGTTATCGCACACACTATTTTTAGAGCACAAGCTGCTTGTAGCATAAAGATGTATGCCCAATTCCCTGAAGCAAGAGTTGTTGTTAATGTGTTGAGCCTTAAGGAACACGAATTGGAGAGCCAGTACCGCATGCTACGAGACCTTCTCCTTGACAAATGAGCTACTGATAATGGCACTTGGTGCATGGTGGAAACATCGAAAGGATCATCTCTATGCGCTTCTTCTGTTCTGTTTTAGTCATGCACATATATATATACCTAATTTTCCTTCTTTGCACCGTGATATATATATATATATATATATATATATATATATATATATATATATATAGCAGGGCTATATCTTCCAGCACCATCTTTCTCTAACACATATTCTTATTTCGACTTGCAGGTCGCATTTCTTTGTTGTGGGGGGCTGGCTGGCTTGGTGCATAGTAGCTTTTCCTTTTGAAATCGCAGGGTGTATCGATCTTTTAGCATAGTTGATTGCACTTGGGCTTGAGTTGCACCCCCTTTTTTTTTTGGAGAGCCTAAAGCTCATGTTGTTGGAACCTTGAAACACAACATTGTTACATACTTTCTGCCGAAACTTTTGATTTAGAATGCTTGAGATATTAAGCTTTGGCTTGTTTTGTACACTTTGCTTGGTTGGAAATGATGGAATACATGAATTGTTGGGGTTTGGAATGCATTGAGATAATGATTTCCAGCTTGTTCTGTACACTTCGCTTGGTTGGAAATAATGAAATGCATGAATTGTTGGGTTTTGGAATGCATTGAGAAAATGATATCCAGCTTGTTCTGTACACTTCGCTTGACTGTAAATGATGAAATGCATGAGTTGCTTGAGATTTTAACAGGTTGGATTGTGGTAGGTGCAAGGCACATGCTGCCAATTTTTTTAAAAGATCACAAAGATGTTTTCCCCAATGCCTCTATGTTTTTTTTTTTTTTTATTTTATAAATAAAAAAGAACATGTTTTGCAAAACAAAAGAAGGCAAAAGTAAGGAAAGAATTCTAGAGGCTTTTTCCTTTTTCCAAAATACTCCATTTTCATTGCAAATATCATCTTACACCTTGGCATGCCATAATGGTGGTGCATTCTACAAAAGTTGTGAAAGCATATGGTGAAAACACAAAAGGAGTTCATCTTTGAAATAAATTTGAAAAGCCAAAAACAAAAGGACAGGTGCAAAAACAACTTAGCAGTAGTAAGGCTTTGAGCCACTTTGCATTGATGAATACTCCAATCAAATCAGCCCCCAAGTAAGAAAGGGCCAAGAAGTGTGCATGAATTACAATAGCATGAAAGCTTGTGGCTTAGGTTGGCATGTATTTGGCATGTGTTGTACTAGGATGCCATGCTCTGCAGAGATATTTAACAGAGCCACTTGCTTGCTGCTCATAACCCAACTAATCATAGAGTGCTTTGCGGCTCATAACCCATCACACTTTCTTCAACTTCTGTGAGGTTATGAGAGGTTACGGCAGCTGTCTCCTAATAATCTTGCTAACCACATGAAGGCCCCAAGTGGTGTTCTTCCAGCATGTCTGATATGAATACTTCGCTGCTGGAACCATCCTCCCATCCTTCAGCAAGTGGCCATGGGGTGTTATAACCTGAAGTTTTTGAATATTTATACCAGTAAGCTTTCTCCATGTTTCCACAAGGCTCCCAAATAGCCTCCGATAGCTTTGGGTCATTCTGCAACGAGTGGCACAATACGTCGTCGTTGAGCAAGTCATCAAAGCATGTAATGATAGCAACCATCTCCTTTCCCCTTCGTTTTGGCAAGGGGTCCTCGTCAATAGCTTGCCTCTTCAAGGGTAGCTCAAGAGTTCCATCATGTATCTTGGCGTGCAAGATCTTCCTCAAAGTTTGACAAGCAGTTGTTGGATGACCCACAAACTGATGATAACGGTAGTACCTAGGATCACCCTTTTCCTCTCTAGCAGGGACTTTATAAGGCCTTGAGGGTTTGATTGCACCATGAACAAACATTGTATCAAGAATGGCATGGAATTCTTCATCTTTGCAAGGCAGTGGCAGGTACATCTCCTTGTCTTTTCTCTTGCGTGAATTGTAGTCACTAGATGATTTGTCACCCTCATCTAATGTTTGGTGTGCTTCTTCCTCTTCACTCCTCCAAGCTTCTTGCCCAGTTAGTTTGACTGACATGCTTGTTTTTCTTACTGCTTCCAGCAGCCGAGAAAATTGGTTGATGCTTGTTGGCACTAAAACTGAACAGATAGAGATGAGTGCAACTTACAAGCGAGATGGACGATCGAGGGATCGATTGAGTGTTAGATGCCGATCCTTCCTGTCCTCGGACGCTGATCCTGAATAGAAAGAAGTCGAGACTCCTAAGGTCTATGGAACCGGTGTGGAACCAGCCTAAGACCCTCCGATGCCGAAGTAAGTTTGATTTCTAAGAGCTCTTGCTGTTGACAATATAATAGTATATAAGTCAAGCTGAAAAGTCTTACCCCTGTACTGTGGTGAAGGGGTGTATTTATAGAGGGCATTTTGTATGCTCTTAGTACTTTCTTTCGATGTGGGACTCGTGGGAGGGCCCTATGAGGTTGACACGAGTCCTTAGATATTTCGGGCGGGTGCTTCGAGGTTGATTGTGCAGAATCAGTATGGGATACCGATTATAGACGAGATGGGTCTGTAGCAGCTGCTGGTGGCTCTGAGACAATGCCATCGGTAGCCGATGCCGATCGTTCGATCCACGTGTCGTTGTAGGAGTGGAGGATCAGATATGGTACAAACAGTAGTCCCCCAAGTTACCGATTGAGAAGCTTCTCGGTTGGGGACTTGAATCTGTCTTCGGCATTCTGATCCGGACTCGATGGTGGCATGTAGTCCCCCAAGTACCTGAGCGAGTGAGCTTGGAGAAGAGATGGCATGATGTACCGATTGTGTCGAGAGGTGAGTGAGAACTCATCAATGCGCGCCTACCGTTCGGCACGAGAGGTGAGTGAGAACTCATCGATGTGCACCGACCGTTCGGCACGAGAGGTGAGTGAGAACTCATCAATGTGCGCCTACTGTTCGGCACGAGAGGTGAGTGAGAACTCATCAATGTGCGCCTACCGTTCGGCACGAGAGGTGAGTGAGAACTCATCAATGTGCGCCTATCGTTCGCCAGTGGAGGTGAGTGGGAACTCATCGATGTGCGCCTACCGTTCGGCACGAGAGGTGAGTGAGAACTCATCGATGTGCACCTACCGTTCGCCAGTGGAGGTGAGTGAGAACTCATCGATGTGCGCCTACCATTCGGCACGAGAGGTGAGTGAGAACTCATCGATGTGCGCCTACCGTTCGGCACGAGAGGTGAGTGAGAACTCATCGATGTGCGCCTACCGTTCGCCAGTGGAGGTGTGCTCGAAGGTGGTAATATATGCTACGTTCGGGAAGTTGAAGCGTCTCTAAGGATTTTAAACGTTTCAACTGACAATGTCTGGGCTTTTCCGTGCATGCGTGACACGTGTCGGCATGGCGGCGAAGAGTCGCGTCGTTTCGTATCCCGATGCTAGATCGGCTCTATAAATATGAGGAGTAGACGAGAGTTCGAATACTTGTAATTTTTTGAGAGCAAAGAGAGCTTGTGAGAGGCGATTTCCGGCAACCGTGCGAAGGCTGAGCAGGCGATTTCCGGCGAGTGGGAACTAGGCGGAGGCGATTTCCGGCGATCTTAAACCACCGTGCAAACAAGGTATGTTGCCGTGTTTTGGTATGTAAACAAATCAAAGTGTTGAATTCGATGAATGTTTGTTTGAACAACGCATGAACAAGTATGAACAAGTATGAACATAAGTGTTTAAGGGGTAGAATAGGAATTTGATTCTAGCATAGCACTTAGTTTCCCTCCTTATGTTGTTTGTAGATGTCAGATACCGAATCCGAGAGTAGGCGTAGTCCGAGGGCATACGAGGACGAATCGTCTTCGGGGAGTTCCTCCGAGGGGAGTGTGGGTGACGAATCTGCTAGCTCTTCGAGCTGCGAGATAGTAGAGGAGGCAGGAGAGCGTGCCGAGGCTGGGGGCACTTCAACGAGAGTGCCTGGAGGTGGTGAGCCTTCGACTTCGGGTCGGGAGGCCGATGGGGGTGGCGTGTCTGTTGCCGCCCCAGGGGAAGGGGTGCTGAGGGTCGTCAAGGGTAGGCAACGGATCCCGATGGCGAAGCCCACGGAACCTGTGTTCGGAGTAGATGACTTAGAGCCGAACACACTGACCGAATCTGAGTTGGCTAAGATTCGGTCGGAGTATAATATTCCGGAATCGGTAGGGATGCGAATTCCGGGGCCCTTAGAGTCGCTTAGTGACAATGACAAGGGGGTGGTATTTTTCACGGACGTGTTTAAGCATGGTCTTCGGCTGCCGTTGAGGCATTCGGTACAGAAGATCTTGGCGGCAATCGTCTATACACCAGGGCAGTATAATCCAAACTTTTGGATTACGCTGCTTGGGACGATCACGGCGTTCAGCTTGGCTGGTGAGGGGGAGCCAAGCTATGAATGTGACGAGGGCAAAGAGTGCCGATCACGGAGGGTGGGTTCAGTCCAACTGTCTCTCGACAGGGCAGCGTGGGCAATTTGTGGTTGGTGTCCCGAGCTCCCAGAAGACGTGGCGGAAGCGTCGGGTAATTGTGTCCGGTGATTGGGAATCGGCACCGGGAGTCATTGTGGAGAGGAGAATCCCTACGTCTTTCCAGACAGTCGGTAGGATAGGGCCTGCCGTTTGGCTTTTTTTTTTTTTTTTTTTTTTTTTTAACTGTTTGCCGTTATTGTTTCAGTGTCCTTAAAACGGCCTGCTGCACCGATCAGAGAGATTGAAGCAATCGAGAGGGTGAGAGCCCAGATCGCCGAAGAAGATCGGTTTTTCAAGGAGCTGCTCTACTTCCGGAATCTATTCAAGGCTGGTCTGATCGACAGGGCAGAGCACGACCGAAG
Organism: Prunus campanulata; assembly: GCA_034190965.1. Lineage (NCBI taxonomy): Eukaryota > Viridiplantae > Streptophyta > Magnoliopsida > Rosales > Rosaceae > Prunus > Prunus campanulata. The sequence goes on from CM067211.1 coordinate 21,975,123, forward strand.
GGCAAGGGAGGAAAAAGAAGAAGAGGAAAGACAGAGTAAGAGAAGCCGTTCGGCAGGGTCTTGTTTTGTCTGTCCTCCTATGCTACCGTTTCCTTTCTGACTTCGTGTGTTTTGCAGTGGCAGGAGGGAGGCCTATGAGCGAAGCGACGAGGAGGCGTCTGGAGGGGCAAGGGGCGCCGAAGACGAAGAAGGTTCAGTCCCCCAGGCCGAAGAAGAAGAAGACGGCAGTGCCAGCTGGAGGGACTTCGGCGGATGAGCAGACGGTGGCTGATCGGCGCCGAGAGAAGCTGGTGACCGAAGCTGAAGTTGTTCGGGAGGTACACCTCCAGGTTACTGGCAAAAGGATGATCGAAGGGGCTCTCGATGCGACCCCACTGCCGAAGCGTCCGAGGGGTCCGAATGAGGGGACATCGGTGCTGATTTCCGATGATGAAGAATAGGGAGAGGAGGGTCCAGTCAACATAGCTTGCCCTCGGAAGGCAGTGCCGTTCATCAATTGCATGATCGATGGCGCTCAGATGGAGCTGCCGGAGATTGAGCAGTTGTCGACGAAGACACTGCGTGAGCAGACCGGACGCGCCTTCCGGCTTCAGGCTGCAGTAAGTTTGTAGGAGCTTGAATTTGTTTTTCAAGTGTTTGTAGATTCGGTACTTACAGAATGTTGAATGTGTGCAGGCTGATATGGAGATGTGGCTCTGCGCCAAGCGAGCTGTGAATGCTGCCGAACGGTACCAAAAGAAGTTTGAAGAGGGCCGTTCAAAGATCGCTGATGCCGGAAAGATGCTGCAGGAGGCTGATCGACGTGCCGAGGAAAATGCGGCCAAAATTGCTGAGCTTGCGTCGAAGTTGGCGGCGACCGAGCTGGAGGTGGTGGTTGCCCACGAGGCGAAAGCGGCAGTAGAGGTGGCGATGGCTGTGGCCGAACGGTCGCAAGCCAAGGAGGTAGAAGAGGCGATGGCGAAGGCTGTAGCTGACTACCGATCATCGGAGGAGTTCACGCTTCTGGTGGACAAGGAAGTCATGGAGCAATGTGACGACTTTGTCTACCGATTCAAACGGTATAATGCTGATAAGAAGTTGAATCTGAACTTCCTCCGGGATCCGCCTCCGCTGCCAGAAGGCTTAACCGAGGAGATGGTGGAGGCATAAAAAGGAGAGGATGCCGATGCCGAATCTGAGGGTGAGACCGAGTCAAGCAGTGATGAGGAAAATGGTCATCCTGGGCCACGTGCTGCCAGTGTGCCTACTGCGGAGCTGGCGACCGATCCTGAGCATTCATCAGTCAACACCGAAGTTGGGACGACCGATGCCGATCCCTCCGCTGCCTAAAATTTGTTCTTTCTCCTCGTTTATGTTTTTGATTTTTTTTTTTGCATATGTTGGAGATGTAAAAACAATATTTTTGAAAGATGCCGAACGACACTTTGTGGAAATATATTGCCCTTCTGTGGCTATTTTATCCGATGTTTACTTGCGCTCGGTTTAGTTTGGTAACTCCTATATTCGTGTATGTGTGCATGCCGTTGGTAACATATTTAGAGTATAATACTGTGTGTTTGGGGCAATGCCGTATGTATAGAATAGGAATTGTATTAAGATAAACCGATTACAAAGGTGACCACCGAAGGTGCGATCACTTGTAAAAAGGCGACGACCGAAGGTGTGATCACTTGCACAAGGGTGATGACCGAAGGTGACAACCGAAGGTGTGATCACTTGTAGTAGTATTTGAGATGCTCTATATTCCAAGGGTGGCCGAGGGTTTGGCCATCGGTACCGCGCAATCGGTAAGTTCCCGGTCGGCAGAAGGTGACGACCTCAGAAGGGCCTTCCCATGAAGGGCCAAAGGTACCTTCGTTGGGGTCCTTGGTGGCGAGAGACACTTTGCGTAAGACCCAGTCCCCCACTTTGAACGATCGGCGCTTGATGCGCGAATCGTAGTATCGTGAAGTTCTTTGCTTGTAGGCGGCATTCCGAAGCTGAGCCTGGGAACGGTGTTCGTCGACGAGGTCGAGGTTGAGTGCGAGCAGCGTCTCATTTTGCTTTGGGTTGTACGATGCCGTTCGGCACGTGGATGCGTTAATTTCGACTGGGTCAACAGCTTCGGTACCGAAAGCAAGGGAAAACGGTGTTTCGCCTGTCGACCGTCGGTAGGAGGTGTTGATGGCTTATAACGCTTCTGGAAGTAGATCGGGCCAGGCTCCTTTAGCTGCCCCAAGTTTTTTCTTCAGCATCCTCTTGATGATCTTGTTGATGGCTTCTACCTGGCCGTTTGATTGTGGATGCGCTGGTGATGCGAAGAACAAGTTGATGTTGAATCGGTGGCACAGGTGCCGAAACTGAGAAGAGTCGAATTGTTTACCGTTGTCGGTGATGATCGCGTTCGGAAGGTCGAACTGACAAATTATGTTCTTCCATACAAAATGCTCGACCCTGGCTGCAGTGATGGTTGCCAATGCTTCGGCTTCAGTCCATTTTGTAAAGTAGTCGACAGCAACGATGGCGAATTTGACCTGTCCCTTTCCCTGGGGCATAGGGCCGATGAGATCTAAACCCCATTGGGCGAAAGGCCATGGGCTAACAATCGGAGTCAATGGCTTGGCAGGCAACTTTGGAATGGAACCAAAGCGCTGGCAATGGTCACACTTCTGGACTAGTTTGGTGGCATCGGCATGGAGAGTTGGCCAGTAGTACCCTTGCCGAACGGTTTTGAAAGCCAACGACCGGGCGCCAAAATGGTCCCCACAGGCTCCCTCGTGAATCTCTCGTAGGACGTAGTTCCCTTGCTGCAGGGTCATGCACCGAAGCAATGGTAAGGAATGACCACGCCGATAGAGAATTTGATTCAGAAGGAGGTATCGTGCCGATCGGCGGTGGATAGTCTTAGCGTCGGATTTGTTGTCTGGCAACGTTCCGTTTGCGAGGTAGGCGTGGATTGGGTCCATCCAACTAGGGTCCTGCCGAACGGCCTGTACCTCGCCTTTGGTGGTGCTACGCCGAGTGAGGATCTCGATCGGTACATGGCGGCCCACGTTGTCGTCGATTGCCGATGCAAGGCGCTATAAAGCATCGGCGTGGCTGTTTTTGGATCTGGGGATCTGTTGAACTTGATACGCAGTGAAGTGGTGGAGCAATCGGCGAGCGTGTGTCAAGTAGGCAACCATTGAAGTATCCTTGGCTTCGAATTCAGTCAGTATCTGGTTGACGACAAGTTGTGAGTCGCTACAGATCCTGAGCTGCTGAGCGCCCATGTCTTTGGCGAGCCGAAGGCCTGCTAACAGAGCTTCATATTCGGCTTCGTTGTTGGAAGTCCGGAATTGGAATCGGATGGCATGTTCGATGGTTGCCTGGTCAGGGGCCTTAAGTACCAAGCCAACTCCGCTGCCCTGTCGATTGGACGAACCGTCCACGTAGAGAGTCCAAAGGGGGATTGATGGATCAAAGATTCCTTCGGTCGGGTGGGCGACTCGCGCTGCCGAAGATGAATCGGAGGCGGCGTCTTTCGGATCTGGCCCTTCGGATGCAGTCAATTCGGAGATGAAATCGGCTACGGCCTGTCCTTTCTCGGCAGGACGAGGGTGGTAGTGGATGTCGAATTCGCCGAGCTCGATGGCCCATTTTACTAGTCGACCCGATGTCTCCGGTTTCTGTAATATTTGGTGCAGAGGCTGATTGGTGAGAACGGTAACGCTGTGAGCTTGAAAGTATGGCCGAAGCTTGCGTGCCGAAAGGACGAGAGCGTAGGCGAGTTTTTCTAGCTCGGGGTACCGAATCTCAGAGTCTTGCAAGGCATGACTAGTATAGAAAATTGGAAGCTCCATGCCGTTCGGCTTGCGAATAAGCACGGAGCTTAATGCCGTCGCCGATACCGATAAGTAGAGAATTAATTCTTTGTCGGGAAGAGGAGTGGATAACAAGGGCGCTCTGCTCATGTAGGCCTTGAGGTCTTGGAAGGCCTGATCGCATTCGGCAGTCCACACAATCTGCCGTTTGCTTCCTTTGAGGGCTTTGAAGAAAGGGGCACACCAATCGGTAGCCTTGGATATGAATCGGGCCAGAGCGGCGACACGCCCTGTGAGGCTTTGAATATCCTTCTGCGTCTTCGGTGTCTGCATGTCGAGCAATGCCTTGATTTTTTCAGGGTTGGCCTCAATTCCCCTTTGGCTAATCATGAAGCCAAGAAATTTGCCCGAGGAGATGCCGAAGGCACACTTGCTTGGGTTCAGACGCATGTTGTACTTCTTTAAGACACCGAACATGAGGGAGAGGTTATGGAGATGAGAATCGACCGTTTTGCTTTTGACCAGCATGTCATCCACATAAACTTCCATCGAGGTGCCGATGAGTTCAGAGAAGATTTTGTTGACCAAGCGCTGGTAGGATGCCCCAGCGTTCTTCAGGCCGAACGGCATGACATTGTAACAGTAAAGGCCTTTGTCGGTGTTGAATGCCGTATGTTGGCGATCGGCAGGGCTCATAAAGATCTGGTTGTAGCCTGAGTATGCGTCCATGAAGCTGAGAAGTTCATGGCCTGCAGTTGCGTCTACCATCTGATCGATCCTTGGCAAAGGAAAACTGTCTTTGGGGCAAGCCTTGTTTAGATCGGTATAGTCCTGACACATTCGCCAGGCGCCGCTTGATTTTTTGACCAAGACCGAATTTGCCAACCAAATTGGGTAGGTGACCTCCCGGATGAAGCCGATTGTCCGTAGTTTCTCCACCTCGATTCTCATAGCTTCGTATCATTCGGCATCATAGGCCCGCCGTTTCTGTCTGATGGGTTTGAAAGTGGGACAGATGCTGAGCTTGTGGCTAATGACGCTCGGGGCGATTCCAGGCATATCATCGTACGACCAAGCGAAGACTTCGGCATATGCGCGCAGGAAGTGTATAAAATCGGTCCTCAGTGCCGAACTCAAGGTGGTACCGATTCGAACTTGTCTGTCCGGTTGTGCTTCGGAGAGGGTGACCGATTCTAAATCTTCGGCGGGTTGCGCTTGTGGGGTTACGGCCTCGTCCCGGGGGTCATCTAGTTTTTCCGTTCCCCTGCCGTTCGGTATGCTCATGTTAGTGGCGACCGAGTATGTCTCGCGAAGCGCAGCCCTTTCCGATTCCTTGGTTGCCTAAACGTAACATGTCCGTGCACTCAACTGATCCCCTCGTACTTGGCCGACGCCAGCGTGTGTGGGGAACTTGAGGAGGAGCATGTGTGGTGACAGCATGGCCTTCATTTTTGTGAGTGCCGTCCTGCCGATGATAGCGTTGTATGCCGTTGGGCAGTCGACCACTAGGAAATGGGTGTAGATGACCGTTCGTCCCGGGATGGTACCGACGGCGAATGGGAGCTGGATACTGTCGATTGGTTCGACCACATCGCCAGAGAAGCTTAGGAGAGGGGTGATGTCTTTGTTCAGATGCCGAGGGTCCACGCCGAGGGCGTTGAAAGCGTCGGCAAATAGCACATTGACTGAACTGCCGGTGTCTATGAGGATTCGGCCCACATCGAAGTCTGAGATATCGGCCCGTATGATCATGGGGTCAGAGTGGGGGAAGATGATGCCTCGCTCTTCTTCTTCAGAAAAGGTAATAGGCTCCCAACCGTTTCGCTGAATTTTGTCATTGCGTCCTCCCGCTACGCTGAGGATCTGGGGATGCCGAACGGCACGAACGTAGTTTTTGATGGACCGGTTGCTGGTTTCGGCAATGGGCGTCCCTCCACTGATCATATTTATCTGCCGATTGGATGGTTTATCCGATGATAGTTTAGGGCCCAAATACTGATCCAGTTTGCCGTCGTTGATGAGGCGTTCGACAATTTTGCGAAGTGCGATGCACGATTCTGTGTCGTGGCCATTGTATTGATGGTATCGGCAGAACACGCCGGTGTCCTTGTCGCTCTACCGAGAGAGCTTTCGATTGTTCGGCTTCGGTATCATATCCCCTTCGGTCAGGAGAACATGCTCATAAGTAGTGTTGAGCAAAGTGAAGATTCCCTCTGGTGGATTCTTCTTCGGATCGCCGAAGGCGTTTCGCCTGTCGGAGTCTTTGCCCTTTTTGTTGCTGTCCTGCCGATCCCGGAAGTGGTCCTTCCACTTGTTTCGTGGCGTGGAAAAAGTAGGGACAGGGGGTGCCGTTCGGTAGGGGGCCTGATTAGCTGATCGGTTCACCGGGAATCAGTCGTAGTGTTGCGTTGGAGGCTGATCGGTCGATGCAGTCTTGGTTGGTAATGCCGAAGCCGATCCTCTAGAGTTGAAATGTTCGGCCTTGGCGTGGATAGCTGCCTGCTTCATTAACTCTGAGTAAGTGGTCCAATTGCTGCTGTGGACCAGATACCGAAACTGAGATGACCGAAGGCCGCTTTTGAAGGCACCAAAGGCTGCCCTATCATCGGTTTCGGGACATTGGGAATATTCATGGCTAAACCTAGCCGCGTATTCCCGCAATGGCTCATCGTCTTGCTGCCGAATGGTATAGAGATCATCGGCAGAGTACAGGCGATCGGTCTGAATCATAAAATGGTTGAGGAATGTTTGCTTCAACTGATCGAATGAGTCAACCGTACCTGGCTCCATTCGGTAGAACCAATTCAGAGCTGCTCCGGTCAGGGTGGAGGGAAATAGTAAGCATTGTCCCTCGTCCGTTAGCCCTTTGCAACCTAAGGCCGATTGGAAGGTATGAATGTGAGTAACAAGGTCCTCTACCCCTGAGTAGAATGATATCCGGAGTGCTTGAACCTCCTTTTCGTGTCTGAAAGTTCGGATGCAATTGGTGAACGGCCTTGGCTGTACCGTTCCCCAAGTTGGTGTCCGAGCCTGATTCCGTTCTTCCTCAATGCGGTTCATCTTCTGGAGGAGGAGGCGGATGATAGGATCAGTAGAGGGGAGATCGTTACCGAAAGGCTCCCTTGGTTCTTTCTCCGTACGCCGATCAGTGCGGTGGCCCTGAGTTTCCTGACCTGCCGTTCGGCTTGGGCTCCTCCTGTAACCTCCGGCATGCTGATCGTTTTCTCTGTTCGATCTATGGCTGTGGTGCTCCTTCGAGGGTCCTGGCACTCGCCGGAAATCGCCTGCTCAGCCTTCGCACGGTTGCCGGAAATTGCCTCTCACAAGCTCTCTTTGCTCTCAAAAAATTACAAGTATTCGAACTCTCGTCTACTCCTCATATTTATAGAGCCGATCTAGCATCGGGATACGAAACGACGCGACTCTTCGCCGCCATGCCGACACGTGTCACGCATGCACGGAGAAGCCCAGACATTGTCAGTTGAAACGTTTAAAATCCTTAGAGACGCTTCAACTTCCCGAACGTAGCATATATTACCACCTTCGAGCACACCTCCACTGGCGAACGGTAGGCGCACATCGATTAGTTCTCACTCACCTCTCGTGCCGAACGGTAGGCGCACATCGATGAGTTCTCACTCACCTCTCGTGCCGAACGGTAGGCGCACATCGATGAGTTCTCACTCACCTCTCGTGCCGAACGGTAGGCGCACATCGATGAGTTCTCACTCACCTCCACTGGCGAACGGTAGGCGCACATTGATGAGTTCTCACTCACCTCCCGTGCCGAACGGTAGGCGCACATCGATGAGTTCTCACTCACCTCCCGTGCCGAACGGTAGGCGCACATCGATGAGTTCTCACTCACCTCTCGTGCCGAACGGTAGGCGCACATCTATGAGTTCTCACTCACCTCCACTGGCGAACGGTAGGCGAACATTGATGAGTTCTCACTCACCTCTCGTGCCGAACGGTAGGCGCACATTGATGAGTTCTCACTCACCTCTCGTGCCGAACGGTCTGTGCACATCGATGAGTTCTCACTCACCTCTCGTGCCGAACGGTAGGCGCGCATTGATGAGTTCTCACTCACCTCTCGACACAATCGGTACATCATGCCATCTCTTCTCCAAGCTCACTCGCTCAGGTACTTGGGGGACTACATGCCACCATCGAGTCCGGATCAGAATGCCGAAGACAGATTCAAGTCCCCAACCGAGAAGCTTCTCAATCGGTAACTTGGGGGACTACTGTTTGTACCATATCTGATCCTCCACTCCTACAACGACACGTGGATCGAACGATCGGCATCGGCTACCGATGGCATTGTCTTAGAGCCACCAGCAGCTGCTACAGACCCATCTCGTCTATAATCGGTATCCCATACTGATTCTGCACAATCAACCTCGAAGCACCCGCCCGAAATATCTAAGGACTCGTGTCAACCTCATAGGGCCCTCCCACGAGTCCCACATCGAAAGAAAGTACTAAGAGCATACAAAATGCCCTCTATAAATACACCCCTTCACCACAGTACAGGGGTAAGACTTTTCAGCTTGACTTATATACTATTATATTGTCAACAGCAAGAGCTCTTAGAAACCAAACTTACTTCGGCATCGGAGGGTCTTAGGCTGGTTCCACACCGGTTCCATAGACCTTACGAGTCTCGACTTCTTTCTATTCAGGATCAGCGTCCGAGGACAGGAAGGATCGGCATCTAACACTCAATCGATCCCTCGATCATCCATCTCTCTTGTAAGTTGCACTCATCTCTATCTGTTCAGTTTTAGTGCCAACAACTTCCATGTTCTTCTTCTTTATGAGAGGCATTTTTGCCTTGATTCTGACTCACCATGGTCTAGCCCGTCTTGAGAAGCCATGCTATTACTTCTGGTCTGCTTCTTTGGAGGCATTGGTGAAGATAATGGCCTAATCCCCAACAGAGTTCCAATTTATGTGGGGCCTTTTTCGTTTCGGCAGCTACAAATGGATTGGGCTGCCGTAAGGAGCAAATGGGTGAAATTACCCCCTGTGTCTGAGTTCAAGAATCAGATCCTAAGAATGCTTTGAAATGGTAGTGGAGCCTTAGGAAGCACCTTGGTTATCTTTACTAACAAAAACAACGGTCACTCACAGATAAATTCTTAGCTTGGCATGAAAAGCTTGTGGCATGGGAGCAAAGCAATCATGAGTTTAGCATTAAAGAGAGAGAGAGGGTTGTGAATTCCTATGAGAAATAGGGATTCTAAGAAAAGGAGGTAGGGATTCTAAGAAGGTTTGTTGAAGAGAGAGAGAGAGAGAGAGAGAGAGAGAGAGAGAGAGATGGAGGGTATAATTGGTGTGTTGAGTAGTTTCCGGCAGCTTGACGAAAACTCTATCAAGATCTGGAATAGCTTGCCATAAGAGAAAATTGGAGGAGATGGAGGAATATGGTTTGAAATTGAATGGTTCTAGGGGTGAGAGATGATGTTTGCTCTCTGGGTCTGGTTTGCTTGCCTTCGATTGAGTTGTTCTTAATGGGTAGGAGACACCCCCTTTTATAGCCGTTGGAAGCTCCTCATTCCCAAGAAACCCTAATGGTTTTTCTCCAATTTTGCCAACTCTCCTCCTTCATTTCTCTTCTCTCCTTTTGACTCATCCTATTTTGTGAAATCCTTTTATGTCCAAACACACAAAGACAAGGTTTTTGGGAGCTATAAGGCTTTTCCAGCAGCTGCTTCAGTGGTGATTTCCTATCTTTGGTTATCACCTTTCCTTATTTCCTCTCTTATTTCATGGCAAGGTCTGGTAAAGGAAGGAGATAGATAACTTTGGCTGGTCTGAAGGCTGCCTTTTCTCCTGCGCGCGCCAATATCCTCTAGTTTTTTGAACTATTTGCCTTGAGGTTTGCTTTGCCCACGTGATGGAGCCTCCCAACAATTACACATACATAGGCAGCTTTGGCTTTTGTCGAGGCTTTTGTCTCCAGCCATGTGCTGGAGATTGCAGATATTTTCTTCTTGGTTGCTTGGGCTTTCCCAAGGTGATGGGTTAACCCATTAAGAGAATGGGCTAATTTCCTAAAGTTATGGGCTTTCCCAAGGTGATGGGTATGCATATTTTGCATGCCATTAATAGAGTCATCTTTTACGACATGTCTTTTTGGCACTCCATTATTGCCTAAAAACCACGTGAAAGCACGCCATAAAAAAGGAAAGAAAAAATCCATTTAAGGCGTGCTGTGAATGCACGTTGTAAAAAGAGGACCAAAAAAACATTTACAGCATGCATGTAAATACTCAATTTTCTTGTAGTGGGTTGTTCTAAATTTGCACTCTTCATTAGAAAGCCTATGCCAGAGTTTCTTCGATCCCGAATGATCATTAGAGAAGGAGCGCTAGATTGTCTTCATTTTGATGTTAGATCGCTCCATTACTGTAATGGCCCCTTGTGGCTAGTTTATATTGGCCATTTTGTAGCTAGTGGCTAGTTTTGCTGAATTATTAATGCAATCCCAGAATTTCTCAACAAAAAAAAACTCCCTTCTAGTTTAGACTATTGCTTGAACTAAAAAAAAATTATAACTTAATTATTTATTCGTAATGCCATTAGGAACAGTTATTGGCACTCCAAAAGTTTCATTTTCTCTTTTAACTTGTAGAAATATTGCACTTTACGGAATGTATAATTTTATTTTTTGAGAGTGAACAAAAGTTGCTAATCATTATTCTAAGTTAAAATAAACCATACCATAAGTCGGGCTTTCCACCACTCTTGGAATGGTAATACTAGTTGAGTGAGTGATTAAAGCCTTTTGAGTCTCTTCACTATTACAGCTATATTGCAATTTGGAAGTGAAAGGGTAAGATGTAGATGAATGAAAAATAAGAAGAATAATAAAAGGTCCCTTTTTTTAAAAAAATTTATTTATAATGAAACTCTTCGCACCCCTTGATATAAAGCCATTACAATGAGATTTAGCTTACTTTCTATGAAGGGTTGTGACTATCTTGCTTGAACTCGACGATCATAGCCTTTTTAGTTTTTGTTAAACTAGCTCGCAAATTTGAAGGCAAAAGAAAACAGTAGCTTACTAATACGGTTAAACTAGCCTTTCTAGTTTTAGTTTTTTTCAGTAGTGAGAACCAGACAAAAGAAGCTTAGATGTTGTATTGAAAAACTTATATAGGAAGTCAATCAAGCTCAAACGCAAAAAGAAGTTTTTTCGAAGAAAAAAAAAAGTTACAACGAAGATACACGTTGGATTTGAAAACCATACAAATTAAAGTTAACTCTAGACAAGATAAATGTAGGGAGATATGGAAACCATGTACAAGTGTCTTCAATAAAATGTCATTTCTTAGCGACCATATTGGTTTCTCGAAAGATATGATGGACTGAAACTTTGATGATAATTTTGCAGCGTAGACCAAATATCATGTATCAATGTACAAAGTTGAATATATCGCTGAAGGATTTGAATGAGAATCTTGGAGTCACCTTCAATTATTAACTCCTTACAACACAATCTAGAAGCTCAAATTAAAGAGTGCCAGAGAGTGAATATGCCTCAACTTGTAGAACATAAGAAAAGCCAATAGGAATAGTACCAACAACAAGCGAACGAGCATAATTTTCACGAATAATAAAACCTACAACCGATTGTACATTATGAGGAGGTGGAATCCAAGCATAAGCTTTTGCATTTTTAGTTTTCTAGTTTTTGAAAGAGGTGAATTTGAAAAGTTTTAATACGAGAAGTAGCATTAACAATATCATGCCGTTTATTTTGAAAAAGAAATTGATTACGCTGATGCTAAATCTTCCAACACACGATGAAGAACCTTTCCAAAAAAATAAGAAGAGACTTGGTTCCAAATGGAGATAATCCAATCAATAATATCATTATTAATAGGGTCGCTCTCTCGTTCACGCAAGGAGAGCCTTGACGGATAGGGTAAGGGTTTCTTCAATTTTTTTTACTTATTCTCTGCACCGTCTCTCTCAATCTTCTCTGATTATCTCTTTGGGTTCTTCTTGGTGTATTGTGTACGACATTTTTTTGCTCTTTTGTTCTTGTGGGGTGGCTATGTCGGCTTCCTTTATGGGTTTCCAAGGAGCCAGTCTCTGATTAGGGGTCTCCATCTTAATGGTATGGAGGTGGCCACCGCCTTTTCTGCTCAAGGGGGTGACAAGTATGCAACACCAAGTGGGAATCAGAAGCGTGCGAAAACTAGTGTGGGGCATCTGATTGTTATTGGCATGGCTTTTTCTGGTAAGTGTAGTTTTTGCATCCAAGATTTTGTTGACAAGACGGAGAGTCTCCAAGGTCTCCCTAATAATTCTCCTATGGAATGTCCGTGGGTGACAAGACCCGCCTAGGATTCCACCTCGAAATCCATGACAAACCTTGCTTCCCATCCGACAACTAACCTATGACAGACCCACTTACTAAAATAGTCCCCTTCTCCGAAACTAAGGAAAAATGGGGCCGAGACTCCTACCGAAATTTCGGCTGAGTCTCCCCCGAAAAATGTACTTTACCAAATTTTCCACCTAAAAAAAACAAACAGAATAACAACCAATTGCCTACACACACAATGCAATAGCACAAAGAGTTTACAAAATGGGCCTCCAGCCTCATAAACAATCCTTTAATACAATGTACTAGAACATATCAAATAAAACTCAAATAGATCAATTTGCGGCTGCACCTAGGTTAACCTAGGTTGCCTACATACCTTACCAAGTGATCAAGCCACACGTAGTTCTTTTAACTAAAAAGGACCACAATTCAAAAAATATACAGATATTGTCCAAGTAAAACCAATAATTAAATTTAGATTTATTCTCAACTTCAATTTCCACAAGGCATATAACTAAATATTTTATAAATTCGTTTCTTCCCATGCTCCATAACTTACAACCATTTCCTTATAAAAACTCACATGTACTATACATAACTCTTTTAAAACTAACTGTTTACTTTGAAACTCAAATTACTTTTCTAAAATCATTTCTTTCCCGCAACCATACCCTATCCAAGGCATATATTGCAAAATAACACTGTCTAAACATCATAACAATGATCGCACCTGTGCAGAGCACTCACAATGCACATGCTCAAGAAACCCCAACCCAGAAACGAATCCACATATTTTCCCACATATAAATATATATATATATATATATATACACCCCACACCATCATCATGTACCAAGGAAAACAATCCAATCGGAGGATTGTTTGACTAGACCACATGGAAGAATCCTCAATAACTATGTGGCTAGGGAATGAGCCGTTCAATCGGGGGACTGGGCTCCTATACACGCATAGCAAAATCCTCAATACTCCTACGGCTGTATTAAGTCCTACGCGCGCAAACTGCCCGGCCAATGGCCTATGAAACACCCTGCCAAGGGTGTCTGGGTTCCGACATATCCAAATATCCATATTTAATGTTTCCAATATCATTGTTCTGAGGAGGTACATATCATGGTGCACGTCATGTACTGGGGGAAAACAATCCAATCGGGGGATTGTTTGACTAGACCACATGGAAAAATCCTTAATAACCATGTGGCCAGGGAATGAACCGTCCAACCGGGGGATTGGGCTCCTAGACACGCACAACAGAATCCTCAATACTCGTGCGACTGAACGTGCAGACGACCCCGCCAAGGACCCACGGCACACCCCGCTAAGGGTGCCTGGTTTCCAATATATCCAATATCCATCATTTCCCAGGTATCCATCGTTTCCAAGTATCAGTATCCAAGTACTAGTATCCAAAGGGAGGTACATATGATGGCGTGTAACCGGTAGCCAAAATCTGAAATCCACTTTCATAAACCCTATATATATAATATAAAATAATATACCCTCCTTAATTCAAATTTTCCAAATTTTCAATAATCCAATGTACCCAAATATTTATTCATAGTAAAGAAAATAAACTCTCAAATGCATAAATTCCATAAAGACCCAAAATATCAATCAAATAATAATCAATACTTGCTTACACATGCAATTTTCATAAAATACTTTAGTAATCGAACCCCATATCATCCAATCTATATACTTTAATAATTACCATAATAATAATAACTACGTATTCTCTGCAATTCTCAAGTCATAGTGTAAAAGCAGAAACCAATCTAATAGCACATTTTCATAACTCCATTAACCCAATACTAATTTCCAAACCATTCAGTTTTCCACCATCAAAATCGAATTCCAGGCGAGCACAGAAAATATGATCATTCAACATCAAATCATGCATCAATTCACACCATCCTCATAACCCAATTTGTATCACAAATAAACACACACATAAATACATACATTCCAATATTCCGAAAGCAATGCACATTTAAAACAATTGTCCAATCACTAACAAAACTCACTAATTGACCTCAACCGAGAATTTAAATTTAAAACCCTAGTTCTCGGAAACTTAACGTGTGTATAGAACTTTAGTAAGGTCCTAAGGCCATTCTAGTACTTTTCCCAAAGAACGAGACGGTCTCAAAAGACCTACGGCCAACAGTTTGGTCAAACTTCCCATTTTTGGTCAATTGGGCCCACAAGGCCAAAGACCTCTGATTTCCGATCCGAAAGAACCTATGGGTCCAACAAAGTCCAGTAAACAAGTCATGTAAGTTTGGTCTCAATCGAGCGGTCCGATCTAAGTGAATCACACGATTGGACGGCGATCATTTCGCCTAAACCTAGAATCACTGATTCGAATTATCTGGGACTCCGATTCTTGATCCGTGAGTTCCTACACAATCCTAAAGGTACAGAGAACAACATAATTGAAATTGGGACTGATCGAATGGTCCGAACCTATCAAATTCGGATATCTCTTAATAAGCGCAATATTCGTTCGATAGTCAAACAACAACCAATTCCAAATCTGAGCATACTTTCATGCTCAGTACAACGTGGGGAGTGTTTTAGAACACAATGGGCTGACACCCAGTGGCCCACGCACCGCCACCCACCGCCTGCAGCGCGTGGGTGTCTTGAGAAAATTCTGGCAACCAAAAAACTCCTAATCACCGGTCAATACTCATACCATTAGAATTAAACTACGTTGGGATCAACTTTTGTTCTTGGACCAAGGCCAAAAACTAACTAGAACTAGCCAAAATGAAGCCAAAATCGTTGGCATAATATGGGGTTCAAAATCGATCTCTAAAACCTCAAAATTAACCCAATCCACGCACATAAACAGGTAGAGCATGAAAATTAGATAAAATTTCATACCTACTTCGACGATTTTGGCCTCTAGAATCGCCGAAAATCGCACGAACAATTCCGACAACGAACGAGGGTTTTTGGGTCGGTTTCAGTCCAAAATGGTGAGCAAACTTGGAATTTCAAAGGTGGAAATGGGTATGGACGTGTAGAGGAGGAAGAGATGAAGAGATTGTGAGTCGTGGCGTCATCGGCTATGGCCGGACGAAGGAGAAAATGCTGGCCAAAGTGGCCGGTCTGTTTTCGTGAAGGAGAGAGAGAGCGCGTGGGGGAGGAGAGAAAAAATGAGAGAGAGAGAGAGAGGGAGAGAGAGAGCTGATCTGTTTTAAGACCCAACTTCGAAAAATTTACGGTTGTGTCATTGCACTTTTGTTAACCACAACTTCTTCGTTAAAACTCCGATATGAGCCCACTACGTGTCTATGAACTCATGAGAGCAAGCTCTATGCAATGGTGCCACTCAAATCCCCAAAATCCTTCCGGCTTAAAAAGTGACTAAAATGCCCCTACCCCAAGGGCAAAATTGTAAATTTAGAAATAGAAATAAATTGAATAAAACGATTAAACTGGGTCGGGGTGTTACAGTGGGCTTGGCAACTGATGACCGATCCTACTATGAAGATCTTTCTTCGGAAATTTCTTCAGGCTAAGAGGCCAATCTTGGTCTCCCTTGCTTGTCAAACGGGGTTTCGGATCATCAAAATTGGAGGTGGCGGTTGGTGTTTGGCTGGATTTGTTATGATGCTCACAATACTTTTTTTACTTTGTACAAAAAAGTATGATGGTTTCTTTAGATCATAGGAGGCTTTCTTTGACAATGCCTGCGTAGTGATGTGATGTGTTTCAATTGTCTTGCTTTTGGGTGATTGGTTGGATCTATTCTGATACCCATGGTACGTTTTTGACTGTGTACGAAGAATTATGATGTTTTTTCTAGATCATAGGAGAACTTCTTTGAGAGTACCTATGTAGTGATGGGATGTTGTTTTAAGGGTTTTGTGGTTGGATTTTAGGTTTGTTTGTTTCGTATAAGTTGTTTGATTCTTCTGTTTAGTTAATAGCATGTGTGGTACTCTTTCCTACCCCGGGGTTTTGTTTTGTCTAGGAAGGTTTTAACGAGGCCGCCGTCAACATGCTAGTTCCTAACATGTAATGTTCCTTTTAATGAAACACCATCTTTTGTCACCAAAAAAAAAAAAAAAATCATTATTATTAGTAGCCGAAAGACTAATAACTCCAAAATATGGTTAAGTTGATACCAAAGTTGAGCAACATAACTTAAATACATGAGGAAAATAGATGAGTCAGAGTTTCTGGGCCATATTACAGAAAGAACAAAGAGGATAAATAGAAGTAAAATGAGAAAGTCCTTCTCTAGTATTAAGTCTACGTTGTAAGAAAATCCATTAAAAAAGTTTTACTTTAGGGGGTAATTTTAATTTCCGAATTTTGACCAACAATCTTACAATGAAGGAGTGTGAATAATTTCAAATAGTCTAATAGTAGTAATGGTAGAGTGTGGGAGACCGAATGCCTCACCTTGTAGAACATAAGAAAAGCCAATAGGAATAGAACCAACAACAAGCGGACCAACATAATTGTCACGAATAATAAAACCTGCAACTGAGTGTACATTAATTAGAGAGAACTGAACCATCAAAATTAATTTTTAAGACATTATGAGGAGGTGGAATCCAACAATAAGCTTTTGCATGTTTAGTTTTCTATTTTTAGAAAGAAATGAATTAAAAAAGTTTTAATATGAGAAATAGCATTATCAATATCATGTCATTTATTTTGAAAAAGAATTAATTACGTTGGTGCTAAATGAATTTTTGTTTGAACCAACCCAAACCGAACCCACCACTAGGTTACACATCAACTATAGAATAAAGTTTAAGGAAAATTAGGAATCAGACATAATTAACTTTAGTAATTTGGATTTGAGACATTAGGTATTTTGGTTTGGGTTTTAATACCCATAAAAGAATTGGTATTTTGGATTAGGCCAAAGAGTAGGCCCAGATTTGTTGGGCCAGCTTAAAACTAAAACCTGAAAATACAATTGTACCCTTCTTCTTAAAAAGCCTGGCCCATCTTTAAACCTACAAATCAAATGGCGCTTTTACCCTTCGAAGTTTAAACTACGCGCGATACCTTCTCTTTCGTTTTCGTTCGGCTTTGAGGTTTTGGAGCTCTGGTTCTGGTTCTTCGAAGGGAGCTTCGATTTTCTGGTTTGTTTTCCTTCGATTTTCTACGATTTTCTGTGTTTTTCCGGTTTTCTTTCGATTTGCATGCGGAATAAAGTTCAATTTTGGGCGATATATGTTCTCCTTAGTTCGGGTATTTCGAGCTCAGTTTTGTGGCGTGATTTTCTGCTACATTGTTGTTCGATTTGCATCCTAAACCCTATATTCTTCGTTTTGTGATCAGATTTGATTTCGACCTGCTGTTTGGTTGGGTTGATTATTGGCAGTCCTAGGTGTTGAGGTATAAGTACTTTTGAACCTTTTTTCGTTTATAAGTGCTTATATGTTTTAGGACTTCAGTTTTAGTACTTTGATCTTGGTTTCCTTTTGGTTTCTATTTGAATTTTTTTATTTTCTGTCATGAACTGCATCTGTTTGTTGCTGTTTTTCTGCATTGCAGTTTCTGGTTTTATAATTCTATTTCAGACTAATATTTGCAATTATATGGGAATATTACAACTGCTCATCTACATTATTTACTGATTTGAATTGTATTCTGTTTGTTGTTTTGTTTGCAATTTCAAGGCTAATGGAGGTTTGTGTCATTGCCAAGTGCACATATAAGTCCGAAACCATCATGTTTTCAGTTTCAGAAAAATCATCCATGGTTGATGTTTCGAAGACTTTGTGTCTAAGGTTTAGGGGTTTGCAGTTGGGTAGTTTCACGTTACGGTATTCGCTGCCTGGTTATTCTAGTTGTTTACTAGAAACGGATAGTGATTTAGATATGATGATGGCATATTTGCCGATATCAAATTTGAAGACTGTGGATATTTTAGTTAAGGATTTATTGGGGAGCGGTGAGTATAGTGGTGATGTTTGTGCAAATAAGGAGTTGATATCATGTGAAAAGGGAGAGTCTTCGTGTTCTAGTACTGTTGAAGATAGAAATGAATTTTTGGGCAGGTCGAAGAGAGCAAGTGCTAAGCCTTTGTTGTCAAATGAGTGGGAGATGTATATACATCATGTAGGGCAGAAGTTTGACGGTGGTGCAGAGGAGTTCCGGTTGAAATTGTGCAAGTATGCTCTTGAAGTAGGATTTAATTTTTTATATGCCGGCAATGACAAGAAGCGAGTGATTGCTGTTTGTTCGAATAAGAAATTGGAGGGTTGTAGTTGGCGTGTTTATGCTTCTCGTTGTGAATCTACTGGCTGTTTTGTAATTCGGACGTTAAATAATGTGCATACGTGTGTGGGTCGGATACGGGAATCAAAGAGTAAGATGATGAGGTCTCGTGTGGTGTCCTCTCTCTTTGTGGACAGAATTCGTGCAAAACCAGAGCTGAAGCCAATTGAGATTGTACACGAGTTGAAAGATTATTATGGTATAGACATTTCATACTACCAAGCATGGTTTGGCAAAGAGTTAGCTAAATTGGACGTTCATGGTGATGAGTCGAAGTCCTTCAACGAGTTAGTGTGGTATGTGGACGCGGTAAAAGAAACTAACATTGGTTCTCTATGCGAGCTTGAATGTGAAGCTGGAATTAATCGCTTTAGACGGTTTTTTGTATCCTTTGGCGGTTGCATTGCTGGATTTCAATATTGCATACCCTTGTTGTTCATTGATGCTACGTTTTTGAAGAGCAAGTACAAGGGGCAGCTTCTTTGTGCTTCCGGAAAGAATGGGAATCAAGGTATGGTTACTGTACTGTATTGGATTTATGTGTACTCTGCATTGCAGTTTGTGTTTACTGTTTTGTGTAATTTGTTGTTGCTTATACTTGTGCTTTTGGTTTTGTTTTGCAGGGTTTTATCCTCTAGCTTTTGGAGTTGTTGATTCTGAGACAGAGGAGAATTGGACGTGGTTTCTTCAACATTTGGCTGCTATTTTGCTTCCGATGGGGAGAATGGTGACCTTTTTCTCGGACCGCAATCATGGTTTGTTAAATGCTATGGGGGCTGTGTTTCCTGGATGGCCTCATTCTTACTGCTACTATCACCTCAAACAGAATTTGATATCGAAGTACCCGAAGTCAGGTTATGGGAAACTGCTTCAAGACCGTGTTGTCAATCTCTTTAGTAAATGCGCATATGCTGTTACGGAGGAAGAGTTTAAAGTAGCAATGGACGAGTTGGTGGTTGTTGGGAGTTCGAAAGTGAAGACATTTGTATTTGAATTGTCTAGAGATCACTACGCCAACGCTTTTTTCCAAGGAATGCGTTATGGAGAGATGGCAAATAGTTTAGCCGAGTCATTTAATAATTGGGTCGGCGTATTTCGTGATTTGCCGGTGCTACCTATGATAGAGGGGATTCGACAGAAATTAATGGTATTGAATTCTCAACGACGAATTGAAGCGGATAAGTGGACAACAATTTTGTGTCCGGAGATGGAAACAAGACTGTGGGAAAATGCGGAGGCAGGTAGGACTTGGGCAGTTCGTCGTTCTAGTTGCACTGTTTTTGAAGTATTTGCTGACTATTCTGTGATGGTTGATCTTGGGCAAAGGAAATGTTCTTGCCGTCTTTGGCAAATTGATGGTTTTCCTTGTACGCACGCCGTGGCTGCAATTCTAGCAAAGAAAGATTCGGTTTACGATTATGTTGAGTGTTACTACAGTTCTGATTTCTTTCGAAAAGCCTATGAGAGTCCTATTTTTCCTATTCCAGATATTGGGAAAGGCTTGGGCAGCAACGGTTCAGCTGCTGGAGTTATGCTTCCGCCAATTACAAAGAGGCCAGCCGGAAGACCACCAACAAAGAGGATCAAAGCTTTTAGTGAAGGTACAAGGCCATTGAAATGCAGTCGGTGCAGTGTTGCTGGGCACAACAGGAAGACTTGCAAGGCAGTGATATGAACATTCCTTCTCAGTTGACAATTGCTTATGTTAGATATGATTTAGTGAATGTATAGTCAGTTTCTGCATTGCAGTTTTTATTTGCTTGTAATTGGCTACACGATTTGTAATTGGATATTATGATTCTTTTTTGAAGTTAATGAAAATTATACAATTTTTTCATCAATGGATATTCATTTTTAACTGCCATTCAATTCTTGTTTTCAGATTTTGAGCCATCGTTTTGATTTTTGGCTTTCGTTGGTTTTGAGCTTCATTCTTTTGTGGTGTCATTTGTTGCGCCATTTGTGATCTGAAACAAGAAGGGATGAAAACACTCTTTTAAAAGGAGCAATCCAAAAGGCAATGCAATGATCTATGCAGAAAACCATTGTTTTTCTGCAATGCAGTTTGTTTTTCTGCAATGCAGTTTGTTTTTCTGCAATGCAGTTTGTGTTTCTGCAATGCAATGATCTATGCAGAAAACCCTCTTTTAAACGGAGCAATCCAAAAGGCAAAACATCAAACATAATAGACATATAATATGAGCAATCCAAAACACATATGACAGTTTAGATGTATAACAAATCTTTTCTCATATCCCATAACTAGAAATATTTACAAACATCCACAACTAGAAATAGTTACAAATCTTTTCTCATATCTCATATCCCATAACTAGAAATATTTACACAATGTCTGTGGTGTAGGAGTTTTAGTAAATCACTAGAGACGATTAATGACACAATGTCTGTGGTGTAGGAGTTTTAGTACATATTGTGCTCGATATTCGTTCATGAAATTCTTGTCTACGCTTTGTGGAATGGGCTGTCCTTGTGCAATTTTATCCATGTACAACATGACGAACATGCCACAATCCAACCTGCAAATGAATAGGAGATTAGTTTTTGGTTTTGAAGGATTTCAAAATGTAATGAAAAGTTGAGTAGAAACAATTCTTACGAAGATGAACTTTGTTGAGCACATTCTATGTCCTCCTCAAATGGAAACTGATATGGATTCTGCCGAATCCAATTGAGAGTGAGTTCTTCATTTGGGGACATGTCCTCGAGTACAGGTGTAGGGGGCGCTTCCCTTTGCTTCACAAGTTTTGGTATTTTTCTACTTTCTAAGAAGACTTGTGCTTGAGGTCTTATATATTCCAGCCACCCTTCAACAATATTAACCTGTTTAAAGAAGGATAAAAAACATCAAAAGACAGTAGGAATAACACAGAAACTGCATTGCAGAAAGTGTTTTTGTTTGTTCTGAGAAATTAAGACAGCTTCATTCCACTTACCATATTGTGAGCAATGTCAACGCATCTTTCTTCTTTTCTTGATCCCAACGACCTCAGTGGATTGTAGTGTCTCCACTTTCGTTCATGTTTGTTAAATGCAAGGAGTGTAAAATGGAACTCGGTGCTTGAAATGATTGGGAAGAAAAGCACATTGCATTTCCCAAGTTTTTCAAGCAACGGTTCAAACAGGGCCCTATGCCAACCTGGCTCTACAAAGGTTTGCATGTAAGACTGCAAGCATTGAATGGCAATTTGTTAGTATAAACAATTTTGAAAATAATGAGGAGCCCAAGAATTTTGAAACAGGGCCCTGTGCCAACCTGTCTGTTTAAACAATTTTGAATTTTCAAAATAATTCTTACCCAAGTCCATGTGGACATGTACTGTGGACTATCTGTTTGCATGGGCCCTATTTTCTCCTCCTCCATTTGTATGTAGGCCTCAATAACCTGTTTCACATTGATTGGAGAAAAATGGACTTGTTAATGGGTAATATACTGCAGTGCAGTGTGTTATAGAATTAGTAGTTTAGACTTACATTTTGTGACAACTCCAGGTCCCATACAATATCTTTGATATCGCGGTTTGTCACTTTCTCAGAATGGAGTCCTTCCCAAAAGTTCTCACTGCGGATTTGAATACATGAAATTCACAAGATGAGTTTCAGTTTAATTGAAAATAAAAGATGAAAGAATTGTTCTTTTGGGATAGGGATATTACCCAGGTTGAGTACTTAAGTAGTATTCTTCAATTTTGTTCCTGTACTCTTTTGGGATTTTCTGCCAAACCTTCTTTTGACCCCATCCTAGTTTTTTCTTTGTTGGCTTTTTTCTTGTCTTTTTTGCCAAAGCCTCATCATCTGAGTTTTCTAGACCTACAGGTATCGAATCATCAGGGTTTGTTCCTTTTGGGAAATCAAGAAGTGGCTTTGTGGCATCAGGCTGAGATGCCTCTTGTGTTGACTGCAGATTGAAAGGAAACTAATTAGAAACTGCAACGCAGAAAACATGAACAAAAGGAAGCTTGAAGTGCAGTAATTGCATACCTCCATTTGATTTAGAGGATCCTCTTGTGTTGATGGCTCCTCATAAGAGATAAGCTTGAATTGTGGTATTTCTTCATCACCCTTTTTTGCGTCCTTCTTTTTTGGTTGCTTATCTTTTTCGTACTCATAGCAAGATGCTTGAAGCCTCTTTCTTTCTCTGTTCTTCAGCCTTTGTATTCTTGAAGGAACATCAGGTGATTGAGCATTTTTCTTCTTCTCTTCTTCTTTGTCTTCTTCTTCCTTTTCTTCTTCTTTCTCTTCCTCTTCTTTCTCTTCTTCTTCTTTCTCTTCTGCTTTCTCTTTTTCTTTCTCTTCTTCTTTCTGTTCAACTGGTTCGTGGTCAATGTGAGGTTTCTGGCCTTCTAATTCTGCAATTCTCCTTTTCAGATTTAGTATTTCTTGACGCTGAAATGTTGATTCAACTGTCAAGGCAGCACTTATACATTCTTCATTATCTAATTTGTCTTTTTGTTTCTCCAACTCCTCTTGCAGCTCCATTGATCTTTGTTCTGCCTGGATAAATATGTCCCACAGCTCTGTCATCTTCTTCTCACTGTCCTTCCACAATTGTAATCTTTTTGGGAAAACGAAGCTAGGATCTTGGCGTTGGCGATTTTTGATTTGGTCTGTCATGGATTTTACCAAGATGTCTTGAATTGCAAGAGGTGTAGGGGGCTCTGCTTCTCCTTGTTTTCCTTCATCATCTTCAATTTGGCAATTCTGCAAATTGAAAAGAAACTAATTAGGAACCGCAGTGGGAAAAACACAAACTGCATTGCAGGAAACAGAAACTGTTTAGAGATTCTAATTACCTTGTCAAGAGGTTCTCCCTCTTCTCTGGTGGTTTTTCTCTTTTTATATGTTTTCAAATCACCCTGTACAATGAGAATGGTTTAGAAATTGCAATGGAAAAGAGAAACTGAAATGCACTATGTACAGATTTTAATTACCTTCTCCACAGGGTCTGCCTCTTCCCCGGTAGTTTTTCGCTTTTTTGGGGCTTTGAAAATACCCTGTACAATGAGAATGATTTAGCATGGATTCACATTCAACATACATTAAAAGAGAACATGCGATAAATTGCATACCTCGATGTCATTTAAGTCTTTTATTTGGCTGAATCTTGTGTGGAGTTCCATAAGACTCCATTTAAGAATGGCAGGATTTTCTTCCTCCTTGCCAAGGATTGGCTGTATGATGTTTGTTCTCTCACAAAATAGAAGCTGCAGTACAGAAATTATGTTGGATACTGCATTGCCTAAAACTCAAAATGCATTGATAAGCGACTCTTTACTTACCAATATTAGGGTAGTGCAACCCGAAACAGCTCCTATAGATGCTTCTCCTCCCTTTTTCGCTTTTTCTTTTGCTTTTGCAATCAAGGATTCATTCATATAGGCTGCAACAGCTCTTGCCCACGAATATCTTGAGAGTGTGTCTAGATTCACACAATGCTCAAATATTTTCCAGTGCAAAGAGGTTGAAGAGTTGGCAAAGAGGAATGTCATGCAGAGCACGATCAAGATTAGGCTGACCACCTCCTTGTCGTAGTCAACAACCTCCGTTTCCTCTTTGTCTTCCCCTTCTTCTTCTTCAACTTCCTTTTTTGCTTTTCCTCTCTTCTTTTGCTCCTTTTGCTCTGCCTTGCCCTTTTCTTTCTTCGGCTGGTTTGCCAAGGCAATTGTTTTTTGTAATGCTGCTTCTACCTGGCTTTTTGATGGTTTTCCCTTTTGTCCAAAGTGCCTTGTTCTGAAGGCAGCAGTGTATCTATCATAGCCAAGTGTGACAGATTCTCCTTTGTTTGGCAGTCCTAGGATCTCAGTCACTGCATTGCCTGTGACATGGAATGATTTTGTGCCGAACTTGAAGGACTTTGAATCTGGATCAAACTGGTTCAGCAGCTGTATTAAGTCGAGGTCCGACTTATTCAAGTTATTCATATCAATTTTCTTTTCGTAAAACAGCTCAATGAAGTTCCAGAAGGGGGTTTTCTTGAGCAACATCTTCTGCCTTTGATTGAGCCTTGGTTTAACATTTGCAATGATGCTGTTGAAAGCATTGAGGCTGCACCGAAATTGGACATATTCTGGGTGCTTTGCTTTTCGATCATAGGATGGCTTTTTTTTTTTTATCTTTTGAGCCATTGTTTTGAATCTTGGCTTTCGTTGGTTTTGAGCTTCATTCTCTTGCGCCATTTTGTGATCTGAAACAAGAAGGGATGAAAACACTATGAGTTTCTGCAATGCAGTTTGTTTTTCTGCAATGCAGTTTGTGTTTCTGCAATGCAGTTTGTGTTTCTGCAATGCAGTTTGTTTTTCTGAGCAATCCAAAACACAAACGTAATAGACATATAATATGAGCAATCCAAAAGGCCAAACATCAAACATAATAGACATATAATATGAGCAATCCAAAAGGCAAAACATCAAACATAATAGACATATAATATGAGCAATCCAAAACACAAAACGAAAACGGAAACTGCGATGCAGAAAACCAAAAGGAAAACGAAAACGGAACCCCAAACTGGAATCTGAGATGCAGAAAACCAAAAGGAAAACGAAAACGAAACCCCAAACCAGAATCTGAGATGCAGAAAACCAAAACCAAAACAAAAACGAAAACGAAAACGAAACCCTAAACCGGAATCTGAGATGCAAAACACCAAAACCAAAACGAAACCCCAAACCGGAATCTCAGATGCAGAAAACCAAAACGAAACGAAAACGAAAACGACACCCCAAACCGGAATCTCAGATGCAAAAAACCAAAACCAAAACCAAAACGAAACGAAAACAAAAACGAAAACCTAAACTACATTGCAGAAAAAAAAAATTAAGACTAGGTATCAGAGAGTTGATTCCTTACACTTTTTTGCCGAAAGTGAGAGTGAAGACTAGGAATCTGAGATGGTCGTCGCCGTTGGCTGAGATTTTGGGGATTTTTGTGGAACAGTGGAAGAGGTTTTTTGGAGGTGAAGTTGAAAGGTCGCGCGAATGGTTGTGATTCAATTTCGGTTTCGGTTTATATGTCGTTTCTGTTTCAGTTTTGGGTTTGATGTCGTTTGTCCAGCTTTGGTTTAAAACTAAATATTGAAAATGGCATTTGTTGTAATTTTCATATTTTGTAATGGTATTTTTGTTACATTTTGGTGTTTGGCCTTTTGCTAATTAGACTAAATTGTATTTCTTTCTACTAAATTAGTAAACTATATTATGGTTTAAAACTAAAGCTCCCTAAAGTTTAATTCATAGATCCCCAAGAAACAAACACAAGGAGGAGATATTTGTATTTCCCAATTCTCACTTCCCTTCAAAAATAGTTCAAAACTCAAGTAAAATTTTCTGTAAATCAAATTCCAAGTGAAAAAGCATCAATGGAATTTTAGAAAACCCACTACTGCATTGAATTTCCTATAACTTCAACGATTCACAGTAAAGATGTTGAAGCTTTTCTTATTCTTATCATGCCTCCAGGCATGAGTCAACAACATGAGACCTCCAAGCTCTCCTTGGAATTTCTCAGAGTTCTTGGTCTGGGTTCTTGTCTTCGTCAGTAATTATGCCATCGCATTCGCATTCAATTATGAAATGATTGAATCAAATTCCAAGCGGCAAAAAATCCATGAATTTGATACATAATTTGAATTTTTTAGATTTTGATATGGGTTTTGAACTAGTGTTGAGTATTAGAGATTGCTGGGAAGTGGGAATTGGCATAGTCGAAGAGAGGGAGGAGAGGAAGGGGAGAGTTAGACAGAGAGAGAGAAAATGGCCGGAGGCTATCGTCAGTTCAGAACAAAAAAAAAAAAAATTCATAAAACTAAAATTTATATGTTAAGTTTGATGTGTTATATTTTAAGTCGTTAAATTATTATAAGGGCTCAGATAAAGCGAAATGCGGAAAAATGTGTGGATTTTAAATGCAAACGCTCGATATCCCACTTTGCTTAATTTGTATACATATGTCGCAATGAGACAATCCTTCTAATTTACAATTACTCTTATTTTATGATTTATAATTACAGATTTTGAACACTCCTAATTTACATTTTAAAAAGTACAATGGAATTTTTTTTATTAATTTAATATGTTGACATGAATATTTTGTTTAGAAAAAAAATTCAAGTTAAATGGGCCAAGCAAGAAATGGACCTAGCCTTTGGGCCGTATTGGGATGAATGTTTTAATAAAAGGGATGGGCCAACACGGCATGCCCCAAAAAACTCAATGGCCCGGTTTACGCTTTTGGCCAAAATTTAGCTCAAGGGCATGATCATTTGAAATAGGATTAACTACACTTTGGTACCCGAAGGTTTAGGGTCAGTATCGAAATGGGCTCCGAGATTTCAATTTCATCAATTTCATACCCAATGTATCCAAATATGACCAATTCACCCTATCCGTTAGATTGACCGTCTGGTCAAACGTTAAATGTTGATGTGTCAACTGTGGGACCAACCACAGACCCTGACAACCCATTCCAACTAATCCACGTGAAGAGCATTTCTAGAAAGAAAAAAATATTTTTTAAAACAATTATGAGGTGGCGGATTGTGATTGGCTCTAGAAGAATTTTAAAAGATGAGTGGTCTACCGTGCTTGGCCTACTCGTACATTATTTTTTAAAACCAAAAAAAAATCCCCAGCTCTAGCAACCCTCTCTCTCCATCTCCCATCCACCCTTCATCAACCCTCCACAGACCCCCCCTCCCCAATCCGTACCAGGCCCTTGCCAACCCAAAACACGATCAAACATCCAAAACAAGATCAACCTCACAATCAGAACCAAATAACTTACTAGCCCTATAAGTTGTTGCTCCAAATCCATAATTACCCGAACCTAAAAAACCTAATTTGTCCAATCCAATCAAACTTAGCAACAAAAGGAGAGAAATAGAGGGAGGAGGATGGTGATGACGAAGAGAGGGGGAGAGGGAGGAAGAGAAAGAGAGAAATAGAGAGTGGGTCCTAGTGGATTGGGGGGTTATATTGCTCTTTGGTCTAAGAATTTGCAGAGGAGGTGAGGGTTATTGTTTTTGATTGCTTGTTTGTTTTTTTCTTTTGGTTTAATTTTTTTTTTCTGGGTAATTCTAAGTTTTTTGGAGGTGGGTTTGGGATTTGCAGTCAATGAAGTGGTGGATAGTGTGATTTATTTCATGTTTTTTTTTTCTCTCTGATTTACTGGGAAAGTTTACTATTTGAATCTGAAATTCTTGCGAATACTGGTAATTTTGTTCTTGAGTTTTTATGAAACTTTTTGGTGGATGAGGACTTCAACCTCACCCTCAACGTTGGCAATCGATGCCTCCTCGTCAGATCCAATGGTGTGTGAGCTTTTTTTTGTTGTGTTGTTGTCATTTTGGGAAGCTGTTTGAATGAAATGGAAAGGTGGGTTTTAACAGCCAAGATATGATTCACGAGTGTAGCTAGGAGTTTCTGGGATTTAGTTGAGGAGCTAGTCGGAGAGAAGGGAGGGCCTGTGGAGGTCGACGAAGGGTGGCTAGGGGAGGGAGACTTGCTGGGATTCTTTGTTTTTTGTCTTTTGGTTTTGAAAAAATATATATTTTAAAAAAAATTATTCTTTAATTTTATTTTTGAAATGCCCTTCAGGTGGACTAGTTGGAATGGGTTGTCAGAGTCTGTGGTGGGTCCCACAAATGACACATCAACATTTAACATTTGACCTGACGGTCAATTTAAAGAACGGGGTGAATTGGTCATATTTGGATACATTAAGTATGAAATTGATTAAATTGAAATCTCGGGGCCTATTTCGATACTGATCCTAAACCTCCGGGTACTAAAGTGTAGTTAGAGCATCCACAGTGGGGGGGTGTATTTTCGGGGGTGTAAAGCCACTTTTACATCCCTTTTACACCTCCGGGGGGTGTAAATATGCTTTTTGCTCCAATGGGAGGGTGTATTTTCGGGGGTGTAAAGCCACTTTTCTCCATTTTTCCTCTACTTTTTGCAGCTGGGTCCCACCTGCAAGAGATGTAAAAAAAGATGTACAATTGCATCTAAATATACATCTCCAAGGTGGTGATGTAATTATACATTCATATACACCCCCCCATTGCGGGTGATTCCGATCACAAGGGGTGTATATTTAACATACATCCCCTTATACACACCCCCACTGTGGATGCTCTTAATCCTTTAAAATAAAATTCAAAATAGGTTTTTGGGGTCGTCGTCTCCAGTGGAATTTGAAGACAAGGGCCAATGTACGCACCGTACATTTGAGTTGGATATTCACGAAAAGCAACGGCCAACGTTTGAACCATTCAAAGATGGAAAAAAAAACTGGATCAAACATTGATGTAAAATCAATCCAACATTTATTCTAATATTTGAAATAATTTATGTAGAATAAAATTGAAATCTATTGCACAACAAATAGAAAAATTAATCAACAAAGTGTATTTTAGAATAGAATAATCTTAAGGGGCTTCTGTTGGCCAAATTGCAAAAATAAGAATGGAAATACTTGTCTCATTTTCTTGGAAGTATGAAAATCTTTAATGCCAATCACAGTCAGGCCATTCCATAATGTTTGTGTGATGTGCAATTGCACCTTGCCTCCAAAAGTGTGACACACTCTAGAAAACTGAGCATCTCCAACCGATATGTCAAATTGTCATATGAACATGAAATGACAAAAATTAAAGGTTAAAGTTAGTTTCTCTAACCAAATAGTCAAGTTCACATAGAATTTGAAGACTGGAAGAGATATGTCAAAAATAATATATGAAAAAGCTTGATGTCAAATATTATTTTAATATTTTTTCAGTCATGGACCTCATTATCATTTATACTTTCGTAAAACTTTAGGCATAAGATGGGCTCCATTTGTTTTTAAAAAAATAATAAAATAATATGGTATTTGACATTTCTAGTGAAGCTAAATTTTTTCTTAAAGTGTCAAATTGTCACAGAAGTCATCAAATTCAAATTTAACATTTTGCATTTGACATCTCCCTTAGAGATGTTAGTCTAACGATTACACAAGTAAAAAGACCTAGTATGCCACCGATGTTTTTTGGGTTTTTCCTTGAAGTTTTTGCTTTATTTTATATAGTGGACTTCTTTTACTTGAACTAACCAAATTAGTTCCTAAACGTGAAACTTTTATTTTTATTTTAATACAAAAGCATCAAGAGTTGAACAAAATTTTAATTTATATTTTAATACAAAAACAGGTTGAATTTAAAAGGGCTCAGCTTTCATTTATGCGCAGATTCTCCACAATCAATAGACCAACTGTGACCACAATTTTGAGAGTTATTTATATTAACATCCCTGAGGTTTCAAATTATTTTGACAAAATTCATTTCTTTATTTTTCTATCGAAAAAATTGATGATTTAATTTAAAAAACTTCTTCAAATAACAAAATTAATCTCCTCCATTATTCCTCAGTATATGGGAAATCTCTAAGATCAACATTGTCATTTGGAAATATATATATATTTTTTATGACATCCACAATTTTTGGGTGGAAATTTAATAGAATTTTTGTTAAAGAAATGCGAAGCTTCAAGGAGTGTTAAGCTAATTTTTAAAACCTTGGAGTTTTGTGAAAACACCAAAAGACTCAAGGAGCTTTGATGTGTAACCATAATTTACTTATTTATTTTGGTGTTTTAATGAATTATTTTTGTATGTGTATCAAATTGTGATTTGAGAAAGAGGAAGGTCACCTTTTTGCTGTTTACCATGAGAATATGAAAGATACTCCATTTAATAACTACTAAAATGGAACGGTTTTGAGGATTCTGCTCTAGCGTTTGGAACGGCTTTCGAAGCTTTGGTCAGGAAAGGGTTTGCCATAGCCATTCTAGTGTCGGCAAAACGAACAAAAAAATAAATTTAAAAAAACACAGAAAAAACCAAGAACATCCAAACAATGATATTTGAGCAAGAGCAAGTCCATTTCATATCTGCAGCCCCAAGACACTGGGCGAAGCAGCTAAATTGTAACAAAGTGCCCATTGGAAAGAATTTTCATAATACTAGCCT
This sequence comes from Prunus campanulata, assembly GCA_034190965.1. Taxonomy (NCBI): domain Eukaryota; kingdom Viridiplantae; phylum Streptophyta; class Magnoliopsida; order Rosales; family Rosaceae; genus Prunus; species Prunus campanulata. The sequence continues at coordinate 22,005,547 of CM067211.1, forward strand.
CTAATTAGTTGCTTTGGTTACATATCAACTAGATTGTACACGTATCTCCAACTTGACAAACAAATTACCTACTCTCATTATACATGCAGCAGCAGCAGAAGCTAGCCACATCTCCTTCGAATCTATCAGGTTCCCTCATCGATAATACATGCATTGTTGTTTTGTTTGCTGGTTTGTTTTGTTTTCAGGGGAGGGGTAGGTGAGTTGAGGTTTCACAACCCATCAACTGGTCGACGAAGGCCACAATAAACCACTTTCCGTATAAGAGGATGCACATCTTCTGTTAGAACCTCCCTGTCCAACTTCTCCATGTGAGGCCAAATCTGCCGGGCACATACACATGGTCAGAGATTTAGTAGCAAAAAATTGAGAAAAATAACTTCCCATGCTGAGTTCAGAGGATAGCATACAAGACTCCTTTTCATAGCTGGCGAATTCACTTGAATAAGTATTCAGCCCATGAAGTGAGAGGGTGAAATCCAGGGATTTGATTACTTATGGGCACATTGTTCATTCAGCCCATAATCAGTCAAATATTTCATGGAACTAGAAAATCTTGAGAATAAAATTATATGTTATTCCTTCCGTCACACATAACCTATTGATATTCCATTGAAAATAAATGTAATACCAAAAAAGGGAGGCTGGAGGAAGAAAACACAAAACCGATGAATTAAAGTAAGAGGTACAAAGTGAAACTAGCACTTCATTTCAAAAACAAAAACAAACAAAAAAGAATCACAAAAAGAATAAGTATTTACCTCAGAAGCATATTGCCTTGAGAAGGCCTTGAGGTAGCCTAAAGTCGATAGACACCACTGCTCTTTTTCACCTACATTATATACACTACTCATCCTCCCACCATTCAGTTGGCTGCCAAAATTAAGAAAAACAAGTTAAATGCACTTTTACTTGAATAACATACAATGTCAAGACATTGTATTAATTTTTATTGAAAACAAGAAATGTTGTGAAAATAAAGGGTCTACCAAAGCTATCAACTACTAAGGAGTGACAAGATACTTTACAATGAACTCAAAATTCCCTCTCACACTACAAAGAGCATTGGCATAATGTTGGACAAAAATGACCATAACGAGGCACGCAGCCATCTGTCCGTACTCTGTATCAAAGAGAAACCCATTGTCCCACAGAAGCTCCACCTCCACCTTTTCAGAAAGTTTATAATCTTCACTTGAAAGGGGAGGTAATGGAGCATAAGGTCCTCCTTTTTAAAGCACATCAAGAGTATTGATCTTCCCATGAAAAACCAACCAGGAAATAATTTGGACTTGGTGGGTACGCCAATCTTCGAAATCATCTCATCAAGTTTAAAACCTAACTCATTTGAATTTCTAGCATGGACTTCGAAAAACAATCACAGGAAGGGACCCCAGACCACAAACTAGTCCAATATCACTAGATTCAAAAATATATGAATCCAAACAACAAAGTTGAAATCATGCAAAAGCTCTCTAACAGACAAGTTTCAAGAAATGAGTTTTTTTTTTTTAAAGGAAAAGAAGGAAATGCATTACGATTGAAGGGCCGATTAAAGTTAGAAAACAAAGACTGAAAAGATTATCTGTTGTCATGACAAATGTTTTCTGGGAAATGAATTTATTTCTATCCCCAACGACATGTAAATAAACAAGAGAGATGGAAAACCATGATAGATGTATCTCCAAGAACAAAAAGAACCTCTCTCTACAATCAAGGAGTCTGGCCCATTCAAATCCATGCCATATTTACAGTAACACAAGCAATATTTCTCTTGAGGGACCCGACAACCATCTTCTTGACAACAGTTTCTCCTTTTCAATCAGTTTCCAATAATCCCATAATCTCTCCCCTCCCAAACAAGATCCTTCATCTCCACTAAACTTCTACTCAACATTCCTTTTACTTATATGTAATATAGGATTTTCTACCTTTTTTATTGAAGGGAAAAAGGTACCTTTTCTTAGGTCTTCCATTCTCATCGTCTACCTCCATTGCCGACGATTCTTCAACGTTGACTGCCATAGAATCTGCATGAATCGACTTCAATCCCTGCAATGTAACACATTTGGATGCACTTGGCAGGCGTTCTGTCAACACATTCATGAAGTTTTTGTACAAGGAGAGGAACAGTGCCTGTACATGAGAATCATGGTTAGTACAAGAAAACGATGAGGAACTTTAAATCAAAGAAGAGAGAGCCAAAAGATTGATTAACTAAAACACATAAAACTCCCAGGCAATGATTTGTATTTCAAACCATGCCAGAAAAAGTTTGGGAAAAAAAATTAGCAAATACGTTACTGCAATATATGTATTTTTATTTTTATTTTTTAGGATAAAATGCATGTAATTTTATTGCTAACAAGAAAAACAACGTTGTTGGATATTTATATCATTGCCATATTTTCATGATGCCATTTCAATGAAGCAGATAAAATCAATCTACCCTTGTTTGGAGATATATATATGGGAGATTCACTATTATACCCAATATAGGAGTCCAAATTATAAAAAAAAAACCTATATGAAATGGACTTTAGAAACACACCAAAAGCCCATTTACAACATAACAAAAAGGCTTTTAATTTCTTTTAAATTACAAAACTGCCATTGATTTCTTAAAACAAACCCAACCCCAAAACCTCAGAAAAAAAAGCCCAAAACACTCAATAGGGCATCAAAGTAATTTAATAATCAAAATTAAATTCAATAGGGCCAACTGTCATTTTTAGGCTTTGTTTATAGAAATTAAATGGTGCAGGGTTTATTTATAGTTTTAGTGCTAAGAATGGGTATTTGACTAAATATCTCATATATTTATTTGTCACAAGAAAAACAATTTTGATGGATGGTTATGGCATTGCCATATTTTATGGGTGTCATTTCAGCGAAGTGCATGTATGTCCTCAAAAACGGCAGAACAAGTGCATGTTTTTGCGGACATATTTTATGAACATGATCTAACTTTCTACCAGAGCTCTCCTGAGTTTCTGCCCAGTCATAAAAAATCAACCTATTTCGCACCCTCTTGGAAGATAGTGTTTTTCAGAGAGCAGGGAAATTATTACACATACCTACAAGACTAAAATATATCCATTTTTATATGTATTGTGCGAAAAGTATTGCAACAGATGAAATTGGGGAAAGAGGTTTTACTGCTTTCCTTTTCTTTTTTAAAAATTCATTACCTCAAATTCATCAAGGGCTCGAGCTAGAAGAGCCTCCTTAGCCTCTAAAGATTCACGTACAGACACCTCCTCCTCCTTTGCCTTTTCAGCATACGATTTCAAGCGCTTCAGCCTCACAGGATTTTCCCCAAGAACAGGTTCACCATCCATAAGTGAAAGCTTTGATTCAGCAGCCACTGACTCTGCTTTTGCCATTGCTGCAGCTTCTTCAGCTGATACAATACTCTTTTTCAGAGACAAAATCTCCTTCCTTAGATCACATACACGGTTATATGTCTTGCTAACTGTGTTTCTTAAAATCTGTTGGGCAGACATATATATATATATAAGCAATCAAAAAAGATAAAAGATACATGCTTAGAGATTACATAAGTAGTGCAAAAATAAAGAGAATTATACAAAATTGATGGTAAGAAAGGTGGCTTGAGAGTTAATCGAGCATGATTACAATCTGGTCAACTTAATCATTTATTCAATTCATCGAGGCTAGAATACCACATGAATTAAGGGAAATCATTGCAGTGTGCATAATTAGTTGTAATATCCACCCCATCAACATCTTACAAGGAAGAATCTGGAAAGCTCTAAAATTAGGAAGATCTCATGCAAAGTAAAATTATAACCACAGAAAAACATTTGAGCAGATAACAATGCAGGTTGAAACCAGAGCAAACTTACAAAAGTGCTGCTGTTTAACCCTATTTCTTTTTCCATTTTGGTAAGTCTACGGGAATTTAACAATCATCCAGATTTTCCACTAGAAAGTAGCATTATCTAGCATTTCCTATCTTGGCATGATGGTTTCGAATCAGACCAAATTTTAATGCTTTCATTTTTGCTTCAATTTCCTTTTTTTTTTAGCAAGGGTAGGTGGATAGTTGTTTTTATTTTCTCACGGTGGAAGCAGTTGTATGAATTCGCATCATTTTGAAGTTCCTGTTCATAATGTTTTTATTTATTTTCTGATGTTGTAAATATTGAACAATAAGGAAAAGTAGACCTTGCAACCACCAAGTACACGGAAACTCCATCATGGGTTCAAAACACAAATAGTTATAACAGCAGAGAAGACATGCTTAAGATTAATGCCATAGAAATGTTGTTGGCATACCTCCCATGGACGATCTGATAGATGAAACTGCTCAATGTTTGCTGGAGAAAAGACCCATCTGACAATGGCCAGATTAGATAAAAGTCGGTAGCCCATCATCCTATCTATTGCAACAGCACTCATTTGAGAATTGTTCCTCCAATAAGAATCAATCTCAGTTATCAGCATGACCTGCTTATCCTGGTCACCACATAGTTTTGCAATGACTTGACCATATCTCTCCAATACGGTAATCAAATGAGTGAAACTTTTAGATCCAATGTCGAGAAGAGTTTGCACAACCACATTGAGGGTACCTTCCATCCCATGAACAGGAAACACACTTTCCTCTATCCATACGATCATTTCACGGGCAGATGCCCTCCCTTTTACCATGTTTCTGAGGTCGGCAGAAAGTGCATGTTGTCCATTTCCTTCACTGGTTTCCTCAACACTGAATTTGAAATTTGGTGCCCCCTTGGGAGGAAGCAATTCTTCTAAGCCAGGGGCATTCTCAATGCTCTAAAAGAAAAATAATTAAGAAACTAAATTAGAAAAATTATAACCATGTGAAGCATATGTGGAAATGTAATATCCTGAAAAGCAAACAAAGTAAGAGCTTGTTTAGGTCAAGGTCAATCCTTGGGCTGTAAAAAACTCACTCCAAATTATCAATATCCTTACGAATGACTTGGTACCTGCTTCACTTTGTCCCAGTAGGATAAACGAACTTCTCTCTCCAGAACCTCCTGAACAAATACACGTTGTGGGGCCCATTTTGGCAGGTCTAAGACATAAGCCCACTCTTCCCATGGCCAGATGAACTGAAAGTTTGATCTGCATGGTCAGGAAGGCAAATAAATGTGAACAAATCAATTTTTAAAATACACCAAACTGTATACAAGAAATCATGCAAGTAAATAAAATTTCACTATATTTTCTAAAAAATATTGGTAATAACTTCTCTGAAAAATTCGACCAAGATACCAGCTGCTTCAGCTAATAATGGCCTTGATAATTATAGGACCTAGGATCAATCCCACCTCAGCTGAGACAGGAGTTTAGAGAAGAGAGGCTGCTTCTGTAGCCTAAGGTCCAGACATGCATACAGAACCACCATAAATTAAGACATAACCTAGGGTGACATCAGTAACCTTTCAAGCAGCCTTTCTAAATAAAGTAATATACTTCAACAAGAGAATGTACAGAGGAGCAAGGTCCCAAAATGGCACGTGATAGGGAAATAAGAAGTATTCATCACATGGAAAAGCTAGTGGCACTGTTTTTATGGTGGAACTTACAAGTGGTGTGAAAACCAAAGGATGAGCCGTGTTCGACATTCCATATCTAAATCAGCTATTTTCTCGAAAAGAGCTCGTACAGCACCAGCAACTACTCCAGGAAAGGCTCCAGGAAGAGCCTAAGAATTAAACTTCAAGTCAGATTGCTTTACAGACACAATAAAACTGACATCTACTTCCATTGACTCAGACAAAAGGACCAAGACATTAGATAAAATAATAGCATCCACATTATTACCTTACAGAGGTCAATAACAACTAGTGTGTAATATGTTGGCCTGAAAGGGGGTTGCGGTAGCATAAGTAACTGCAAGAATATTAAACACATCATTTTGATTTCAATGAGAAAGGTTAAACTATACAAGTTTATCATGATGTAGTCAAGGAAGAAATAATTTCATAAAAGAAATAATGTCAAAGAATATGTAGAATAGAACAGATTCAAAATCTAAAACCATGAGGTAAGGGCCAATGTCCCAGGAGCATCAGTTCTATACTTGCAAAGAGGAGGGGACTGGACATATTTTGTTTCAAGTCGATTTGGCATCCCAATAGGCAAACTACACATATAATTCTATCTTAATCTATCAAACTTGCATTGGCTCAGTGCGTGGAAGTTATGGAATTCTGTTGAAAAAAAGAAGAAAAAAAGTGCTTTCTTTTCTGATTTGATGAAAAGTAAGATTACACACTAAACAGATCTAATGTTCTAGTTTGAATCTTATTCTCAAACTCCAATTCTAAGCGAATGAATTCATTTGCTTAAATCTGAGTATGATCCATGTAGGACTAAAACCGAAACAAAGACAACCTATTTTTCTAGGCCTAGGCAAACCGTAGGCAGCTTTGAAGATTTATCCTACAAAGGACTACTTGCTTATAACAGTAGAAAAAACATATAGATCAAACAGAAGAAACAACTTCAATCATACAGCATATTGAACTCCTGACTCATGACTAACCCAAAAACTACCCATACAGTGTGAAACTCATACTATTAATAAATTATACAGGTAATTACACACTTGGATGAAGTATGATTGGAAAGAGGGAAAAAAACAACTCATGATAAAATCAGCACTAAAACACATACAAAGGGTAATATATCTTACCTGAGAGAAAATTGTCTCCGCCATAAGATACTCATATCGAAAGGGTACAGGTAGGCCAGCCATGTATGAAGCGCATTCCTTTCGACTAGCTTTGCATGAAGGAAGAAACAAAAAGAATAAATATTAAGCCAAAATGTCAAACAAAAAAATAAAATAAAGAACCCTGAGTACAAGTAATCAAAAAGTAAAACTACAGAGTTTTAATACCAGTTCACCTGTACACACATTAATAAATACAAAAATGGTAAGATAACTCCAAGTAAAATTACTACCAGATGTATTAGTATGTTTCCTAGAGAAGCAAAAAAATCGTGACAAACATTTGAGTACAATATCTAATAAACAGGTATGATTAAGAGCATTTCCAAAACAAATCTGCTTCTTGTCCTTGTGCATCCGTCCAGTTAGTTTCAATGTCTGAAATAGGCAAGAAAACAAACCCAACCATTCCAGAATCTTATAACTAAAATTACTAACAAGGAACACACAAATTATGCTTTTTTGCACCCAGTCAATGCCTTGCTACCACTGGCAGGATATGGGCACAAAGCAACAACATAATTCGTTCAGGTTAACAAACAGTAATGACGAACAAATACATAGCAGCAAGCCTGCAACAGAATATAAAATCCACAACCTCTACTCACTACACGTGCATACATTAATTTTATAATGCCACATAAAAATTCTATCAATGGCTCTGAATAGTATACAGCCATACTATAGCATCATGGAAGAGGATTCTACACAGTAATTCTTTTTATTTATTTTATTTATCGATGAATTGAATAATTAATCTTCAAGTATTCCAAAAACCAAATGAATGATGCAATCAATAAAGTCAAAAATCACAGCAACTCATCGAGAGAGTGCTATGATATGCCATAAACATCAGAGATGGTAGTCTAAGAAAATATTCCCAAGATCAACCTATAATTTCTTATCGTAGAGTATGGACCAAATCATCTGACCATTTTAAAATGGGAGTTCCTCATTCCCACAAAATGCATAAATTAAGCGGTTAGCCATCATACAAGTTGGCTATCGCTATAGATGATGGATCCCATTATTTCATGTCCTGCACTATGGACTAAAATTATCTATCATTTTAAGATGAAATGCTTCCCTTCCATGAAATGCATAAACTTAGCAGTTAGCCATCATACAAGTTGGCTATACTATACATGATACATCCCTTTTGAAAATATGAAAACACACGACCACTAATTCAAAAATAAGCTCCCATCTCAACCAACGGCATCTCTTTAAAAGGCAGAAAAGAAAAGAAAAAAAAAAGAGGGCAGAACACAGTGATACTACAAATCATAAAGTTAACAAACTAATTCAAGTGAGCAAGCTAAAGAAAATTTAGTCATGTTTTCTATTAAGTCATTGAGAGGTACAAACCAGCCATTTAAGAAAAAAAGCACATCTAGTAGATACTCTTCCACAATGAAACGATCCATGGGTTGCAGGTCCTGTCGTCATAAACGAAAAGCAAGAGACTTTCATGAACATCAATAACTAAAAGAAAAGATTTCGGTGACAGTCAATCACCAAATTAAAATTCTATGCGAAATTATAATGAGAAAGCAAGTCACAATTAATTTCAAGAGTGCACTTAAAAGAAGCAGAAACACAAGAATGCAGTTGATATCATATAAGTTAATAACTCCAAGTCAGTCAAATAAATAATAAGCTAGAAATGACAATTATGTCAGATAGTATTTCCATTTAAAACTTATATTAAAGTCAGGAACTCTGGCAAACTGTACCAGTACCAGATGCCACCAAATTCTCAGCTCTGTTGTCATACATCTTAATTTATCGCCCTTATCTAAACCGTGCCACTATTTAAAAACTTCTTCAGATAATTAGACTACAAACTAAACAGATCTAACAATGGTAATAAACACTAGGAACAAATTTCTTCGAGTATGCATCATATAAATGGATTACAAAATAGTTTTAGAAACACTCAATAGTTTGAACAGGAGCATTATACTATAAATCATAAAAGAGCTATTGCAAGAAGAAATTTCTTTTACTTGCAAGCATTTGAAAATACTGGATTACACATAAGAGAATTAAGTTCTTAAATTGCAAAGTACCTCAGTTTTACTTGCAGGAAATATATTCAGCCTTCGTATCCTTTGAGGATAGATTAACTCTGCATCATGCTTTTGTTTACCATAAGTTATACTAGAAATTGTTGAAGGCGGATCAGGTTGGTCAGGACAACTGATGGGTCCAAACTCGTGAGACTTTCCAGCAACTAGCTGTGCTTCAAATGAAAGGTGAGGTCTCGGAACTACCAAGTGATAAAATAGAATTTGATCAAACAGTGAAATCAAAATCATGAGAAAACATAAGAAAAGACAAATGTCGATCAAACAATGAAGTTTTACTTCAAATGAAATTTGTGGGAAATTTGATCATTACCACTATCAAGTTTCCATCCATTGCTAGATAAAACTTGTATTCGGCCCCACAAATCTTCCAAGAAATCCTACCAGAAAAGATTAAGAAAAGAGCAATTAGGATAAAATTACAATACATGGTAAAACAATGAAAAAGAGACAGGTTGACTGGCAATATGGAGCATGTTAGATGTATTGAAAGACAAGGAAAATTAAAGTTCAAGGACCACATAATATAGCTATAGAGGTGTGGAAAATTCTTGGAAATGTAAGATTTGAGTGGCTAACAAAATTTTTAGTAACATTTTAATTCAAGGTACAATGCTGAATGAGTGAAGGAAAGGGAACATAGTACCAATTTATTTGTTGTGTGTGTGTGCGTGTGTGAGAGAGAGAGAGAGAGTAACCAAATGTGGAAATTATAGAGGAATTAATTTGATGAGTCGCGTTATGAAAGTATGGGAAAAGGTCATATAACAAAGAAAATTAATGAAGGGTATGATATTCAATAACTTCGAAAAAAAAGCCTATGATAGAGGATCAAGAATATACTTTAAGTGGGCCCTACAAAGAAAATGAGTTCCAATTAATTATAATAAAGTTATTTGAAATAAATAACAACAAAACTAGAGTTTGATGCATGTGGAGGGATTCTAAGCCTGTATCAGTTTAAAGTAAGTTGTAAGCCCGAAGAAATCTCATGGTGAACGTTATTTGGATGACATGGCATTGATGGACACTTCTAAAAAGTCACTTACCGAGAAAACTAGAAATATGGAGAAACACAAGGAATCATAAGGCTTAAAAATTAGAAGAATCAAAATGAAACATATGTAGTGAAGGTTCAATTGACACATAGAAAATAAAAAAGAAATACGTTAATAACAACTCATTAGCAAAAAATTACTCAAATAAATGATCTTCAATATTGAAGATCAATAATGCAAAACAACGATTAATAAAGTTCGAACAGGATGGGCAAAATGGAAACATGTTACTAATATCCTTTTGATGAAAGGAATACAAAATAGATTAAAGGGGAAGTTCCACACAAGCATCACTAGGCCCTCTCTAACACAATTTCAACTTCAGAGAGTGCATAATCACAGTCCATTCCTGCAGACTAGAAGCTACGAAACTAAAAGGCCAACATTTTCCAGGATACTGGGATACATTCAAAACTGAATCACCAAATGATATTTTAATTTTAAAGAGAAAAGGGAATATGATGTTCAAATTTAATAAGCTATACCTTCTCATTAGATTCTCTCACGTCCTCATCATCATCCTCAAAAGCAGACAACCCGGTGTCAGAAACACGCTTTCTTATGCTCAAATAAGCTTCGACACCGACCATAACTCTCTCAATTTCCTCAGGGACTTGCTGCAGAGATACAATAACAAATCATGATTGATATATTTAATTTAATAATGAAACGGACAACAGAAAATGCAAGCCTAAAGTTGAACCAAAGAGTAAAACAACTATAGCCTTGCCACCTATGAAGCTTGACCATGACTAAAAGGGCCACTGTATCAGATGTGCTTGTGAAACAGAAAGCCCTGACATAGCTACAACATGTGACAGTGTACATCCTTACATGTCAGAATAAAAAAAATCAACTATTCAGGTTCAGATGGAGCACAAAAACATCTAGGAGACACCACTTAAGAACACAGTCAATTATTCCATTTTAAAAGTTCGTGGCTGGAATGAAAATAAGACACATAATTTGTAAAGACTCAACTTTTTTATCATTTCTGTTATGGCCAACTGAGGGAGAGACATACAGACAGACAGACAGACCAAAAGAAAAAAAAAACAGAGAGAGGGAAAAGAATTCGTAAATATGTACTGTAACTTTAAATGCTCTAAATTACTTTCTATTAGAGTATTTTACAATAAAAATTTATAGTTAGAAGGCACCAAATTATATTTTTACTCTAATAAGTTCTCAATAAATCATACTTTTAGCTACAGACCAAAACCTTAACAATTTATGAGGTCCATAAGCAGACATAAAATATAGGAATATTTCGAAAATTAAAAAATTAAATGGAGTCACATAAGCTTTGTATTGTTAGAAATACATTGGCAACATGCTACCTAAGAGCAACTTTTTTTTTGGTTAATCAAGCACCATTATAACAGTACCTCAATGAGTTCTGCTCCTCCCCAAGGGAGACATGATAAAATACATGTTATGTAAAAGTCAGCTCTTGATTGCCAGGATGGATTCCCTTTCTCCTCATCAACTGTTGTTGCAGCTGATGATAATAATGTCTCAAAGACAACCACCAGAGAACTGGGATGGACAACTTTACTGCACATCTATAGATCAAGAAGAAAGTTACCATAAAGGAAAACATTATATCTTTAGTAAGGCACTCATGCAGGAATACATGTGTACATATACATAAAGAGATGCATATAATATATATGTATATATATATATAAAGAAATGTTCTCTTGCCAGACTCTGAATCTGAAACATTGAACAGGTTGATTTTTGACAGGATGTAAAGTCCAAATCACGATTTGGCCACCTATGTCTGCCAAGAGAACATCATACCTGGGGAGAAGGATGAATTGAGAATAGCCATTCAGGATGAGGGAAAGTGGTAGTAGGGGGAAGAGATTCTAAAGAGCAAAAATTATCAAGTGGTACTAGGGGGAGGGGAAAACCAAAACTTAATATGGGTAGAGATAATTGCAAAAGATATGATAGTGTTTCGGTTAAAATAATGCAGGTAGTAGTGGTAGTAGTAGTTGTTGTTGAGTATTAACCTGGGTAGAAGTTCAATGTTATCATCGGTAAATATAAAAGCTAACACTTCTTTTATATGTTCTATGCTATTCATGCCATGCAATTCCTTTAAATTGTACTACAGTGAGTAGGAGATGAAGCTTTAGAATTTTGTAACTTGTACACGATCTAAACAACAAACTTAAAAATTATTTTCTTTCACACCTTTTTTTTAATAAAGAACTTCTATAAACAGAATCAAAAGTACAAATGTATCAAAATGAAGAGCCAAATGTGGAAAGAAATGTCCTAAGTTTAAGTTGACAGCATATGAATGACAACCATCACATTTCGATCAATTGAAAGATTTCCCGAGTAAGTGATGAAAGAACTAAGGCCTATGACGAATGAGTTAAAATGTGGTTTTATTCTTGTGCTCTCAATCTCTTCCTGAATTTCATATCAGAGACCAGTAGCAACATGATACATACCATAACAGTCAGGAACCTCATCAAAAGACGAATCCTGTTGCAATTTCCAGAATCTAAGGCATCCTGAAAATCAAACACAAAGAACAAAAAAGAAGAGATCGTTTTTAAAAAATTCATCAATAAAAACAATGAAGGATACATCAAAAGAAGATGAAAATAACCATCTAACAGTTTTTTATTTTCAAATATAGCATCATACACAAATAAAATAATCTCATTAACCTACTCAGTAAATGGGCAGCTAAAACCCCACTATTGCAATTCACTCATTCATATCTCTCTTTTCAATAAGAAACCAAAGTACAACTTAATAGGACAAGATGTTCACTTGTTTTATCCCACTATTTCAATTCACTCTATCTTATCTCTTTCCTTTTGTTTATAAATAAGGAACCAACATAAATGGGCAGCTAAAATTGCATTATTACAAACCTTGGAGGATAAGATATCCCCTAAGGACGGAGCATATAAGTATCAAACAATGAAAACAAATAATATAATCACAGCTATAATCCCTAAACAAAAGCAGCTTTCCAGTCTGAAAATATTGCAAAGAACCAAATTTCCCATAATTCAGTATGAACAAAATCCCGTAAAGATGCACAAAACAAACTATATCCAATGACACTACTACCGCCTCAGTTTTCACCCATAGATCTGTCAAATACCCTACAATTCGTTTACCACTAAACTACCCAAAATGCAGCCATCACTCCACATCACCCCTCTTCCCAGCACCCAAAAACTCGTGCCTCTCTCGCAAAGAAGAGGCAGAACACAATACTGGAACTACTGGGCAATGCAAAACTAAGTTATGCACACATTCCCCCTGAATTTTACACATAGTACATCAAAGGACAGAATGGCAAACAAAGATCTTCTCTTCTAAACCATATCACGAGTATTGACCTTTCCATGAGAAATAATACTAATACTCATACCATTGTTAATCACACTCTGATACACGGGTCATGATTCATCCACCAGGTTTGGACTCCTGTCTCTTCAGAAGGTTATAGAAGGTACTATCCTACAGAACATATCAGGTTCTTATTTCCAGGTATGTGTTATTAGATTAAAGAAAAGTAAGATGCAAACTCAGGTTAATTCGAGATCACAGTCATCAACTAAGCGGGCACTTCCATTTAATCTAACAGTGGCAGGCCTGACCCTTTTTTTTTATCACAGTCAAAGACAAATCCAAACTCAAAGTAATTAAACTCTTTTGGCAGTCCTTTCACAGACAAGATTCAAGCATTCTCTAATCATCAACAATAGCAGCAGCAATAATAAAAGTAAAATGAAGACAAAACAGCACAGGAAAAATATGCAAGGTGTATGCATTTTATGATGTATAGCGTCAATTAAAGAAAATAGATGTAATATGACATATGTCAGGTCAAAGATCGATCATTAAAACGCAGCAATATTTGGTAAATTTCTGAAACGCCTGAGGTAAAATCATTATAAGGAAACATATATGCATATCATTTTAACCATGAACTCACTCACCTGAAAATTACTTTGAGTGTTCCCCACTACTTTCCTAACAAATTCCTCATTCTCCAAGTTTAACAAGCCAATCTGAAGGGGGAGAGTGAGAGAGTGAGTGACTGAATAAAGAATCTGAACCATTAAACTAAACAGATGGTTATTTTAAGAAACAACTATAGCTCAAGAAATTAGAAAAAAAAAATACAAGAACACGCATATTGTAAGTTATATGTGTTATAGACATGCATACAGTAGACTCTGGGATAACTAATATAGAAATTACAACTTACCATGCACATGTGGTACAGGATAGGACACTCCTAATATACATTACATGAAACCGGTGCGCACTGCAGATTTTGTTGTATTCTCTTTGATTTTTTGTCGTATTTTCACAGTATAAGAATCCAGCATGTATGGTGCAACATGCACCACACAAAGAAGATCAATCTGGTGGAGCTAAAACCCTTCATTTAGATTTGTGCATCCACATGTTATTATTAAACTTTCCTTCTAGTCACAAAGATCACTGAATACAATGCAATTAATCAAAAAGTTCTTCAAAATGTATTTTTTTAAACCCCTACATTTCCCAATTAATGATTGCTGATTCAAGAACTAATAGTAAAGTTGTTCTTCAGCAACCAGTAATTCCAAACATTGCATCACCAAAGTCCAAAGCACTCCTCTGTATGCTTTGTTTCTGTAGTTTATGCTAACAATGTGATTGTGCTAATATAGTTCATGATCTGACAACTGCGTAGAACCCTTATGGTGTCCTAGATAAATACTTAGAGTGACTATATATGTGGATCCTCATGTAATCAGAAACGGAACCTTCTAATTTAGTCATAGGCAGTCTCAAGGCTTATTTAATAACATTCAAAGTTCAAACTTGTAGTCTAAGAAAAAGTTTATCTTTAAAATTTAACATGTTTACTACTAGAGAAACATTTATGCATATGTATACATAATGAGGAAGCCAAACAAACCATTCTTAAGTGGGAAAAAAAAAACCCATTGCAAATGTAAATATATATGTACATGCATTTGCATGCTATATATAGCGATGAAAGGAAAAACACCAGCAGAAATGAAGAATTAGAAAATCATGTCAATGCAATTATACACCGTACCACTGTCCCATATAGAGAAGTCTTGTGAGGTAATTGTTCGGCACACTGGAGAAGGAACT
Organism: Prunus campanulata; assembly: GCA_034190965.1. Classification (NCBI taxonomy): domain Eukaryota; kingdom Viridiplantae; phylum Streptophyta; class Magnoliopsida; order Rosales; family Rosaceae; genus Prunus; species Prunus campanulata. The sequence continues at coordinate 22,020,588 of CM067211.1, forward strand.
GTCAGGAGCAAAAGACAAAGTTAATGTGTATAACAGCAGAAGCATTTATGATGCAAAAACAACAACTATCTATGAGTATGGAATTCTTTTTCTTCTCCAATTTCTATATTAAAGAGACAATTGTGGTGGGTTTGAACCGAAAATATGAAGTAATTCTCTCCACAAAAAAGAATACCAAGGTGTTCTCTCTACTCTTTCTTTTCTTTTCCATTCCATTCTCATAAGTGGAAATGGTGGAAGACGTGAGAAGTTTAAATTCTTCCCTTCTTTCATCTCTGGTGGTAAACGGAACGCATTATCAAATGACCTATTTGTTTTGAGAAACAATAAATAAATAAATAAAATTTACTTTTTTCGTCAGAGATGTTTAGATTTTATATTAAAACCAAAACCAGCAAAAGCTAAAAACCTCCACCCAACCTATATCCTAGCTTAGATTTTTTATTTTCACAAACTCATACGAAAACTTAAAGACTTCATATTTATTTTCTTTTTCATCAACATTTTTCTACATAATTACGATCAATAAAAGAAATTATTATAACCTAAAAGCAGGGAGCTGGAGTTTGTACAATGTATATATGCATTTACAAATGGATGTAGGAATGGAAAGATAACAAATGAAAATTAGCATTACTTGCGAAACTTCGTTGGGAGAGTGCTCCAGTTCTCGGCGAAGCACGCCAAAGCAAGTTTCCTGCAAATCCAAGACAATAATCAACAAACCAAACTACATAGAAATGAAAAAGGTTGAGAACATGAAGCAAAGTAGGGTTTTGAAACTCTTAATAAACACATATACATAGAGAGAGAGAGAGAGAGAGAGAGAGAGAGGGGTGGTACGAACAATGTGTTCTTTGGGGTCGGAGGAGGTGCCATAGTCGGGAGATTTCTCGCCAATTCGAAGAAGAAGACTCTTCCAACTGCTCATCTTCTCTTCTTCTCTTACAGAGGCAGAGAAAAAGAGCGATTTCTTCAGACAAAATGGAAGAGAGACTGGTAGCAACTGAAGAAGGGAACTGCAGCAAGAGAGAGAGAGAGAGAGAGAGAGAGAGAGAGAGAGCGCTACCAGGGTTTTATTTGGGAGCAGATTCGAACTTGAACCCTACTCCGAATCCCTTCGTCTACCCGGCCCGCAAGGCCCGGTTCAGCACTTTTACTTCGTCAACCACTAGGGTCAACTTTTGTTAAAAGAAATCACTTTCGTTAATTTTAAATAAATTTTTCGTTAATTTTCCCTTTACTATTTTAAAGTTACCCGAGTTTTAGCTTTTTGTGCCCATTTGGCATTGCTTATTTCAGGTGATAAGTGAGTTTTTAAAATTTTTTAGAAGCCCAGCATGTTTGATAAACTATGAGAAAATCACTTATTGTTAAAAATTGACGTAAGGGTGTTGAGACCCAAAATGTCACAAGAAGCCCAAAGATATTTCAAAGCGCAATATAACATATAATATTGGTCATGTGTTAATCCAAGATGTAGTTTGGGAATTTATCCTTTAAATAAATATATAAATAATGTACATGTCATGCCAAGCCAATAATACATTTTCCTATGCTAAACCACCCAACACACTTAAGTGGGCTCTAGCCACATATACATGCATAGGGCTTGCTAAGCGGATTGTGGTGTGGATGATTATAAGGATCGATGAGGCCCATCAAATGGTTCAAGAAATAGAAGTTTTGGGCTGCTTGGGAGTGCCAAAACCCAAGCCTATTTCTATTAAGCCCATTGTGGGTAAGCAAAGAATGCGTACCAGAACTAGAACCATTGCTATTTCTATTGAGCCTATTTCTACCTTACTGTACCAAAACCATTGCCAGTCTTGCTTCAACAGCGACTACTACGTACTCAACCCCCAACTGCCCAAGCACTAAAGCCTCAGTCATGCTTATTGTGTCACCAACCTGAGCCGCCCATTCATTACTTGCTGAGTGGCTATAAAAGGGAGCAATGTTTAACCAAGGGACCAGAACAAAACAAAAAAGCAAGCTTACCCTCTACAAACACCCAGAAGCAAGCCTTAGCCATTCCAAACCCAGAAACAAGCCTTAGCTATTCCAAGCCCAGACACACCAAACCAAGCCGAGGCAAGCTCATCCTCAAGCTGCCTAACAAACCCAGAAATCCAAGTTTAGCCCATAAGCCCTCTCTCTCTCTCTCTCCTTTCAGAAACCATCATCATCTTCTCCCAGCAACCATCCTCTACCTTATTTCCATAAACTAGAAGCCCTTCCAAGCTCTAAAATAGCTTTCATCCAAAACCTTGTTTCAACTCAAGCAAATGCTAAACTCATGGAGACTTAGCTCCCATGCCACAAGCCACTCAAGCCAAGCCAAAATCTCAATTCACAACAATCATTATTTGCTTGGTGAGAAAAACCAGAGTATTCCCTAAGAATTAGCATTCTTTTGGGGTATTTTGGGGCCTAGTTCTTGAACCCAGGCAAATGGGCAACTTCACTCTCTCTTTACAGTAGCCCAAGTCCACATAGAGCTATTGGAACAAAAAGTCCCTCACATAGGGAAATCTATAAGGGAAAGCAGCTAATAAGGTGCTTTCATTTTCTGATTATGTGGGAATCTATTTTGGAGAGGCTTTGGGTTTAATGAAATTTACAAACTTATGAAAATACCCTAATCTATTTCACGCTATCTCTTCTCTTCGTGTGTTTTCTCCTTCGCGTCCCTTTACTTCTTCACGACATCTCTTTCACAAAGTTCTCCTTATCTTAAATCTCTTCTATTCTTCTTATTATTTTTTCTTATTGAATCAATTGAAGCACACTCTTGGGAAGCTATAAGACTCAATTAAGCGGCATATTATGTTTATTTCTTTTTAATTTCATTCTTCCCTTTTTTTCTTTAATTTCTAGGGTTTTAACTATGAATTCCATTCTTCATTTTCTCTTTAATTTATAGGGTTTAAACTTCAATAGTTGCTGCTGTTGGTTTTTTTTTTTTTCTTTTCTTTTGTGTTCCTGCTTTTGTTTCTTTGTTTCTTTGATAGAATATTTAGGGCCCGTTCGGTACGTTTTGAAGAATTTTTTCTTTGTTTCTTTTGGTAAGTGTAAAAATTTATACAAAAAACTAAAATATCACGAAGTTTCAAGATTACCTTTTCTTGGCTATCAATTGCTCAAGAGTTTGTAGTTCTAGAGATGACCAAACTATAAATGGGGGCGAGCCGCCAAATCTGGAGATGATGAGAAATAGCTCTAGAGAGGTTGCACCAGCTTCATCGGTGAATCACAAAGTGGGTTGCAACACTGAACCACAAACGAGATTAGTTTAGCAAACATGGTTGTGATCTTGGCCAACCCTAGGTTGGAGGATCACAGTCACTTAACCTGGTAACTTAGGTAGCCTAAAACCCCAATGATGCTACCAAAGAAAAACAACACAATTACCCAAAATAACATTTTGAGTGTCAGAATAAAGTGAAAATGAAATGAAAAGCGACAAAATTACTAATAGAGAGGATAAACTACTTTCAAATCATTACCCTTATGCCTATATACCTTATGCTGTCGCAGATCCCTATCAGGTATGCAAATGTTTGATACTTGTTTACCTTTTTATTTTCTCAAGAGAAATTCATTCATTTTTCAATTTTGCATGCAAGTGATGAATCAATTTTATTGTGTAAGCTAGACCATGGTCTATATTCAAGGTCTATATGAATCGAGGCAATTATGTTGCTTGAGGTTTCATTGGTTGTTTCTAGAAACTTAATCTTTTGTTAATCATAGTGCAACTTTACTTGCATTAGGCCTTTAATCCATGTCAAATGTTTAAACTTATTTATAATATATAAAACCTTTATGACTTTATAAACGATGACATATCTATTGTGCGTGATTTTGAAGAGTACTATGCTGGTGAAGATGGAAGACGACGTGAGGAGTGATAATGTTGACCCTCAACACTCCGAACAATCCTCGACACCTCCAAACAATCCTCGACACCTCCAAACAACCCTCGACACCTCTAGATGACCCTCAACACTTCTAAATGATCCTTGAAATCTCTAACGTCCCTTGACACCCCAGCTGACCCTCGACACTTCCAGACGACCCTCGACACCTTTGGCCGACCTAAAGTGTCATGAATCATTGGGAATTTTAGAGCCTTCATTACTATTTCCCAAGTATTCAGTTGACCACTTAATGCTAACACACTTTAGTTGTGTTCATTGCGCATTACCACTTTATTGTAACCTCAAAATTTCCAATGTTTTCCGCTTTTCTCTTGAAGACCTGTTCGGAAGAGTAGTGACCATGCTGATGAAGTTGTTGATTAATTTCTTTTTTCTTTTTCCCTGAACCTTGCTATGTAATAATTTTTCTTTTTTATGAACCTTATTATGTAATAATTTTTAATTTATTTCTAGCATATTATCTATTATAAGTTAGTTGAGTCCGAGTCCATAAAACTTGACCCTTCACACTCCCGCCAAACGTCGACGCTTCTAGACGACACTCGACACATCTAGTCGACCCTCGACACTCTGGCCGATCGTTGACACCTCTGGACTACACTCGGCACCCCAGCTGACCCTCGACACTCACGGACAATCTCTACACACTTTTGGACGACCCTTCACACCCCAACCAAACCTCGACACTTCTGGACGACACTTGACATTTTCGGCTGACCTTCGACACTCTAGCTGATCCTTAACACCTCTAAACTGCACTCGACACCCTAGTTGACCCTCGACACTTTCAGACAATCTCTACACACTTCTGGATGACACTCGACACTTTTGGCTGACCCTCAACACTTTTGGCCGAACCTCAACACATACGTCCTGAGGTCTTTTGTTGGTCAAGTCATAAGCTTTGGTTCAGCTCACGAAGACTTGCCTTTTTAGGTTTCTTTTTCAAATCCACTTGAGAGACTTCATAGTCTAACCTGGCTGCTTAAGTCTCCATTATGGCTAAAAAATCTTTAGCCATGCCTAGTGGTGGATCCAGAAATTTTTCAGCGAAAGGGCAATATTAAAAGGCTAAAAGAAAAATATATAAGTGTTTTGGCAAATAATTGGATTGTAATAGTAGACTAAGCAGAGGGGCAAATTTCCAGCACGTCCAAGCTTTCTCCAGTGAGGGGAGGTGTAGGTGCACCTTCTTGGGCCTCTGTCGGTTCACCAATGGCCACACTTACTTTCAACCCCTATATCAGTCCACCTACACCATCTAATTACGAAAATAAACTTGGTCTAAAAACCAATAGTCGCGTCATGTCCCTCCAACAATGTTGGTTCGTCCTTCAACCTAACCACAAGAAATTAGGTCTACCTAGATCTCAACACATACCCCAATCAAATTACTTGGGATTTTTAGCCAATTCTAAACTTCATTCGGCACACACACGACATTCTGGGGGACTTTCCCGACATACACCCTCTTCTAGGAATGTTGTAGTTGGATAAGTGAGAACCTGATGATCCTAGCAATTACATGTTGGCTATTTGGACACCAGGTGAAACCCCAAATTCAATTGAACCACTAGAGTAAATGTATAGTTCTCAAGGTCTAGGAATATTGTGTGACAATAAGGAATGTTTCTCATGCAATAGTGCACGAGAATCGAAGTTACAGATAGTCTGAGGGACTCTTAATACCATGCTAGATAACAATGAGGTAGCTTCCCACTTAAAGAGTGCTCTTAATCTCACCAATGTCTTGTGCATTCTTTTGATTTGTGGCAGTTTGGCTTTGCATGAATTGCTTCATAACATCTTCCAAATTTGATGATGATGATTGTCCTTCCACCTGTGGAGAATAATAAAAAGAATTAGATTTTTGTTGAGGCACATTATTATTAGTATTATTTCTCCAACTAAAATTTGGGTGGTTTCTCCATCATGGATTATAAGTTTCAGAAAAAGTGCGTGGTTTTTTAACTTGATTCACAAAGTTTGCTTGATCATGCAACATTTCTCTGAAAGCTGGAAGTGTTGGACACTCTTTTGTTACATGTCCCATGACCCCACAAACTTCACAAATCTCAAAAATTTCTTGACTTGCAATTGAATTAACTTTTTGAGGCAATTTTGATTTTAGAGTTTCAACTTCCCTAGCCATTGTTGCCAATTGAGCTTTGAGACTATCTTCCTCCTTAAGGTGATAAATACCGCTGCTGGAAGGATTAATAAAAGATTTTGCCCTTTGGGAATTAGGCTCAAATGTGTTGGGAGTGCTCCGAATATGAGATTTCTCTGCAATTTCATCAAGAAAATCAAAAGCATCTTCAAGATCTTTATGCATAAAATTTCCATTGGACATCATCTCAATAAATTGTCAATCTTTAGGTGTTAAGCCATCATAAAAATGACTTACCACCCTCCATCTTTCAAAACCATGGTGAGGACATAACATTAACAAATCTTTAAATATGTCCCAAGCTTGAGGTAAAGACTCAGTGTATTTTTGAGAAAATGTTGTCATCTGTCTTTTCAAAGAATTTGTCTTTTGAATTGGGAAAATTTTCTTGAAAAATTCAGTTTGCATTTCAAGCCATGTTCCAATTGTTCTTGACCTTAGAGAATAAAGCCAAGTTTTCGCTTTATCTTTCAATGAAAATATAAAAAAATTTAGCAAAATTGTATCAAGCCTACACCCTTGTGTTGGAAAAGTTCCACAAACTTCCTCAAACTCACACACATGTGAATATGGATTTTCAGATTTCATTCCATGAAAAGTTGGTAAAAGTTATATCATGCCCGTTTTAAAATCAAAAGTTTGACCATTTAATGGAAAAATGATGCGATATGGCACACTTGTACGAGCAAGATGCAAATAATCATGTAATGTCCTAACAAGTGGATTCTCATCATTATGAACACTATGATTATCTTCATCATTTTGGGGCCCTTCCAATGCATTATTATTATTCTCAGCCATTTGTGATGAAATTTGGTTAAATTGAGGTCTCTTTGCAAATCTACCAAACCGATCACGATATCTCATAAACAAATTAAAGAAGCAACCGATAAAATAAAAAAACTAAACTAATTTTTTTTCTTTTTTTTAAATTATAAAAAAAACTAAGACAAAAGCAAAACTAAAAAACACCAAAAATGAAAATAAAACGAAAATAAAATAAAAAATAGAAATGAAAAATTGAGTTTGATAAGCCTTACCGAATTAGCTTTGGAAACTAAAACTGCAAACCTTAACAATGAATTTCCTTGTGCTACTTTTCGCTTCACTGCTCCCCGACAACAGCACCAAAAACTTGTTGCGTCTACCCAAGTGCAAGTGGTCACCCATAGTAATAATCTTGGAAATCCAAGTATCGTATCTTCAAGGAGTAGGTAGGCAAATGTCTGCACACAAAGAAATAATTAAAAGTACCAAAATAAAAGTGACAAGCAAAATGGACAAGTAATTTGATTTGATTGTTGTAGAGATTGAGTTTAAAAATGAAATATCAATAATGGAAATGCTAAGCATCAAGGTTCAATTCTTTAAGCAAAATATGTTTCATGCTCTTTAATCCAAATTAAACTCGATTAAAATTATCATTGAGAAACTTTAACCGGAAGATAAAGAAATTAAAACCATTTTACTTTTTCAATGTTATCTTTTATTAATGATTGTTCAGAAAATGTAGTTGCTTAATATCTAATCTTTTAATTTAAAAGCATGCTAAGTCAGTTCTTAACAATGAGAAAAATACAATTGAACTCATGAAAAGATAGTAGCACTTAACATCAATCAAAATAAAAGGATATGAAAATATTGAACAACCAAAAATAAAAGAATTTAGCAATTCATACCGTATATTGGATTAAAGACAATTCACAAACTTACTCAAAAGACATTCCCTTTAGCCTTAGCTAGAGTTCTAGCAACTCATTACAAAGGAAAACATAACTAAATTTTGAATTAAATGGATAAAGAAATCTGTCTTCGAGATGCCCTTGCCAAATAAGTTGATGGGTGATTTATAGTAGTCAATGAGGTGAGTGGGAAGTTAATACATTCGTGGTGGATAATGAAGGGTTTAAGTGAGGGATTAATTGGATTAAACATGTGATGATGGTGGAGAGTTGGTGGAAAGAAATAAGGTGAGGTAGTGGGCGTTAAATGGCTATGAATGACATGAAATAGGCTCTTTAGCTTCAACGGTTTTGTCTTCTCTTTTCCTTCTTTATAATCACGATAATCCCACAATCAATTCTTCAATAAAATCCACCAACAATTCTCTTCACACCTGGCTTGAACTTGGACAAATGTATGTTCATCTTTTGGCTTTCGAACTTCCTACAATAGATAAATTTACCTAATAAGTTCACCAAATTAATATAGAAAATTCATAAATCCAGTTGGTGAGAATAAAATGTAACAACAAGTGAAATTATTTTTATTAAGCCAAAATTATATCATAAAGTCTCCAAAATAATATTAAAAAGATGTAATTTGAGACTCTCATCATGTCTCCAGGTAATGGTAACTTTGGCTAGGCTTTCCTTGCTCATAATGCACGCGATACAGGTTGGATTATTGACTCTGGTGCTACTGACCATATGACGTATAATTCCGATTTATTCTCTACCACATTTGGCAAAAGTGTTTCTAACAACGTTTGGTAGAAAATATTAGAAGTGTTTCTAGGTCGTGGAAGCGTTTTCAAGAGAAGCACCTACTATATGCTTATACGGGAAGCACTCAGAAGTTCTTTTTCCAGAAAGCACTTGAATTTCTTATGAAAATTTCAATATCTTTATTGTTTGATGACCAAAATTGGATGATCACTTTTGGACCCAACTTAGAGATAGCTTGCCTTTAGTAAAGGAGTTCCCTTTGGCAAGTGGGATGAGATATGCAAAAATAGAGTGCAAGGGTGAAGACCTTTGTAACCAGTGTGGTACCGGCCAAAGGCTCTCCAATGCTAAGTTAGCTTATTGTGGAGTGGATAGGGAATTCAGCAGAGTATGGATACAAAAGCCAAATTACTGTTACTTTTTTAGGCTGGGCATGAGCCTTATCTATAGAGGAGAGATGTGGGTGACCTTGAGGTGATCTTTCGATGTGGGACTTGTGGACTTCCCCTCGGGGCTACCATGTGTCCTAGGTCATATGTGTGCCTTCGTTCGATACGATCGACGGGGGTGTTAGCCAAAGGTGGAGTACTTGCCGATGGTCTTTGTTAACTACCAATGCTCTTTATTTATTACTTGTTGATGCGTAAATTTGGTTCAATAGAAAATGACATCTTTGAGATCGAGGTCGACAATCCTTCTAAAGACCCATTGGGCCCAAGAATAAGTGTTGTATGACAACACAAATTCCTGGGAACCCAAAGAATGCCCATGACCCCTTGGCCGGCCATATAGAGAGACTCTCTCCTCTCTTATGTGTCTTGTATATTTAAGTCACACATATGACATTTCTCTAGTTAGGGTTTTGGCCTCCTAAGCTTTTTAGGTGTGGTATTGAAGGTGAGAATTCGCCATCCACCTTTGCTAAAAATTGGTCCACCAAGAGAAGGAGTCTAGCATCTCCACTCTCTTGGTTGCGCTTCTCTTCACCTCTTTGCATTTGCTGTGGTGAATTAGAGGGTGTCTCCTTTGGTGCCTTTGTTAAAGAATCTCTACAAGTTCCAAGAGCAGAAAGAAAGCCTTACACAAGGTGTATAACTTGGTTTAACCAAGATGAGCTTCAAGGGTAATTTCTCATCCTTCTTCCCTTTTTGATTTGTGTATAAAGATATTAGGTCTCAAAGATACATGGGTAACATTGAATAGACTTAGCCCAACATGATTTAAGTAGATAGGTTCCGCTTTTGAATGATTGATTCATATGTTTTGTGGCTAAAATTCAATTAAAAGTTTTTAGAGATACGTTTCCTTCACCTATAAGGTGTCCTTCAAATAATTTTATTTGAGGGATGCCTCAATAGAAGAGGACTGATATATATAAATTGTTATTATTAACGCTATTATTATTATTATTCTTTATATATATAATTATTATTAAGTTATCACAAAGACATAGATCATCTAGCTTTCAATAGAGAAACTAGTCTAGCAGACACACCAAATGTATCCATTAGCAAAATAAGTACAGTGTCTCAATCTTGTGATCTCAAACAAAAGCTGTAAATTTCCTTTCAAAAGTCCTTTCTTTCTTGATCCTCCCGTCAATTCATGAATTCCATTCATGACTTATTGCGACTCTCTCTCTCTCTCTCTCTCTAGGATATCAAAATGATGATTTATTTTATGAGCCATACATCATACCTGAGATATAAAACTGCTGTGGGAACGCATATTTCGGCCGATAAGGAGACGACATGTGAAAAAGGAATATCCCTTAGGTCAACTAATTACCCTAAATTATCTTTGATTTAATAGAGGAATATCTCCCTAAATCAAGGAATCAATTTCCACTAAATCTCTTGGATTAATTCCTATCATCTTTTTGGGAAAAAATAATCCTAACCAAATAAGGATTATTCTCTCAAAACCCTAGCACGAGGAGCCTATAAATACATAGCTATACAATACATTCAAGGTAATTCTAAATTCTTCTCTAATGCCAAAAACACTAGAGAAATCATACACACACACACACACACACACACACTCTCTCTCTCTCTCTCTCTCTCTCTCTCTCCCCTCACATGGCCACGAGCCACCACACACTGCTAAGGCCACCCGACTCTCTCCGTGAGAGAAAACTCCATCAACTTTAGCTATTGTCGTATCTTTATCAAGATCCAATCGAATTAACTAAGGCATCGGAAGACCTTTGGTCAAGACCCCCTTGGTGTGGTCTATTTACTCCTATTTATTTCACAGGGATCGAAGAAGAGAGAGAAGAACGATTGAAGATCGATGAATCAATCCGCGAATATTCCCCGTGTGGAATTTTGCTCAAACAGCTGCATGCAGTAACTTCCAATGTAATGAAGAAGAAGAAGAAAAAGAAGGGATGCCTGGCAAATTCAGGCAGCCCATCCCATTGCTTATTGTAGCTTTTGTAGAGTGCTCATCGACTTTGTTTGTGTACCATGACATTAGTGGTGGAAGCATGATTGTGAGACCTCATAGAATCATACTATAAAAGTCTAAAAAGAAATTTAAGAAGAAAATAACATTAAAAAACATAAAGATAGTGTTTCCATTCATAATTCATGGAAAAACTAACAATAAAAGCAACAATTATCCACGACGAGTTTTTATCTATCAATTTCATTAAAAATATAAACTGGACTCACTTGAAATTAGGGAAAGCGGGGACAACACATTAACCAGCTGCGGCGGTAAGAGGTTGGGTCGGCGTCTGTGGAGTGGTGGTGGGGGTTGATGGTTTGGGGCTTATGGTTTGAGAGAGGGAGAGTTTGAATCTAATTTGGGAAGGGTTTTGGGTGTGAGAATGGTCTGCAGTTAGGTAAAGGGGGAGGGTTTATGTTTTTTTTTTAAATTTTTTATTTTTAAACCTTGCTCAAAACAATGTTGGTTTGGCCAGGCGTTTAGAAAAAAAAAAACTTGTGTTACGCAACCCTTTGGAGCCTTTCATCAAGCACCTTTTGTTCATTATAGGGTCGCCAATCTATTGGCCATACAGTCACCTGATGACCTCCATAATCATTTTTTCTCGCAACCATGGGTTGCTTGACCCCATTTGTCCCGTTGTTCGTGCGTCACTCCATGACACTGCAAGTGCAACCCTGGCTTTTAATTAACTCACTCGATATATTTTTATTGTGATTAATTGCTTTTAATTAAATAATCAACTCTTTAAACCCTCGAAAGACGTTTTAATTTAAAAACGTCCTATCTACAAATATATATACAATGCAAAGGTATGCATACATATATGTCCATCTCTAAGATATATTTAAATAATAAATAAAAAGCCAAAAACGAATTAGCCAACGTGGGTGGCAGGCTTTTGGCTCGCTTTGGTTGGCCGGCACATTTCATGCATATTTTGTCATTTTCTAACTTTTAAATTCCATAATTGGTGTTTCTTTCTCTACTAAAAATATGCAATTCTTTGTCTCTCTCCCCAACCTAACTTTTTCAGTATTTAATCTCATGCAAAAATTAGTTTTGTCACCCTCCCGTGCATCCATGGCAATTCGAATTTTGAATTAATTATATATACTGCTCACATCAGATGACTGGATTTTAATTAAAATGCGGACAGTAAAGGTGAAATATCATATCAATCCACTGCTACTGTAGCTTTAATATGTATTAATTGACAAAACTTAAAGCCACGCACAGCAGCTCTTTGATGTTTGGCAGCCCCAACTTTATTGATTATTCGTTCAATAATGGTCACTGTCATTGTATGAAATTTGTTCAAGTTGGGTTCCTGCATATGTGAATCATGCTTTTTCAGCCATAATGACAAGTAGCCAATGAGTAGAATCAAGAGATATGTTTCCAAAAATAATTCTTTAATCGACTTTATAACATGGTTAGGTACGACACTTGTACGACAGCGTCATCAGGAGTTAGCTGCTAATCATACTGATAAGAATGAGAAACGTGTGTTGAAATTGCCATTAGAGATGGAAAAGCAAATGGCTGAGACTTACACACGTAAAATTTTCTATGAATTTCAAGATGAATTATGGTGTAGTTTGTTATATATGGTTGAGTTGACAAGTGCGATTGCCAATTATTGTGTGTACAACGTTATGAGGAGAAACAATGACCATGGTTCCAGAGTGCAAAAAATTTGATTTTACTTCGTGTAGTTGCAAAAAATTTGAGAGTCAAGGAATCACATGTAAACACATTTTGGCATTTTTAAATACTATGCGGTTCGCTTATTTGCCACATCAATACATCTTGAATACTAAAACTGAAAATTTAGAAAGAGTTTTTGATGATGACAGTCTATAATTAAATTATTTTTCTGAAAAAACATTTCTTGTGAGATGAACTAGATTGTTTCAACTTGCTTCATATGTAATTGATAAAGCTATGACAAACAAAGAAGCAAGTGGCATTGTAGCAAAAAAATTACAAAATGCGCTTGAGGAGAACAAACCTATAGTTGATGCTACAAGTGGAGTTCCTGAAAAATGTAGAACTACTCGAGCACACAAGTTTAATGAACCACTTCCCGTTAGAGAAAAAGGTTGTGGACAATGGCTAAAATGAGGAAAAGAGAAAGCAAAAAGTAAGAGTAGGCGTTGTCATGGATACGGAAAAATTGGACAATCATATGATTAAAGAAATTGTCCAATGCTAAAAAATGGGCGAGTATGTATAATTATTAATCAAATTTTTTATATATGAATATTGCATCAATCGTCTTAATTATTGTTTTCCTTTGATGTAGATGTGATGATGCAAATTCAAATTTATCTGATACAAATCAGAGTTCTTTCTTCATAAGTAATATTGATGTTTATATGTGTGTTAATTTATTGACAGGAAAATTGAAGTAACACATTCTGATATTTATTTTTCCTCTAGCAGGCTAAAAATTACCTGGAAACACAAATGTGGGCTGCATACTACAGTCATGAATATGGGGCATCTTGCACTTGAGTCTAGACTATGCGAATAAACATGAGGACATGTGAATCTTTTAGGTTTTTTTATATATAATTTTTCTTACAAAGATGAATTTGAACCAAAGAGATGTTGCAAGGACAAGTAATTTGTAGAAATTTTATATTTCATGAGTTCTTTTAACTTTGTCTTAATAATATGGTATCATTTGCTTAAAGAGAGAAAAATGAAGGGAAACAAATGAAAAATTGAGAAAACGCGAGAGAAGGAAAAAGAAAAAAGAAAAAAGAATGAAACAATTGTGAGAGAAAAGTATGAGAGTGAGAATGAAAAAATGAAAAAGAAGAGAAAAAGAATGAAATAATTGTGTCCAGATTTGGTTTCAAAGTGAGAAAGAACCGAAAAAAAAAAAACAAAAAGAACAAAAGGAAAGGCGAAAAGGAGAGAGAGAAAAGTATGACAAGGAGAATATAATATTAAATTAGTTCAATAATCATTAAAGTTGATATTGCCATTTGAGGGTGAAAAAAAAAAGCAACAAAGAGATGCTACGCGTGGCTTTAACCTTTGTCAATTAATACATATCAAAGCTGCAGTACCCATTGGATTGATCTGATGTTCTACCTTTAGTGTCCGCATTTTAATTAAAATCCGGTCATCCTGATATGAGTATATACAGAGAGCTTCAATTGAGGGACACCCTTGTAGGGCCCACTCCGTATTGTATTTTACTAATTCAAACCATATATTTTGTAGACATTCATTCAAAGATTATCTCTACAAAAAATCACTTGAATCCGATATGTTGAAATATTGAAATTTTAGTACTTTCTTGAAGCACCGTATTCATTGATTTTGTAGGACACAATTGGATAGGGAAACGGTTTCCGATTTGTCCAATTTTTTGCAAGGATGATCTATGAATGTAGACTTAAAAAATAGATGATTTCGATCGTTGAAAAATATTTGTAGGAGATCCTAAAGGGTGTCCCTAATAGAAGGGGCCTCTATATATATATAATTTACCCTACAATTTTATTTGAGGGATCCCTCAATTACAGTCACCTCCTTCTATTGAGGGATCCCTCAAATATTATTTGAGGGACACCTTTTAAGGTATACTCTAATTTTTTTTTTTTTCCAATGATCCAAACCATCTATTTTTTAAGTCTTCATTCATAGATCATTTTTGCAAAAAATTAGACAAATCGGAAACTGTTTTGACATCTAATTGTGTTCTACAAAATCAAAGACCATTGTACTTCAAGAAAATACTAAAATTTCAATAATTTAATTGAGTAGTCAAATGATATCGGATTCAAGTGATTTTTTGTAGAGATGATCTTCGAATGAATATCTACAAAATAGACGGTTTGGATTAATGAAATACAATGTATGGTGGCCTCTATTTTTTTTGGTCTTTATTCATAGATCATCCTCGCAAAAAATTAGACAAATCAGAAACCGTTTCGACATCTAATTGTGTCATACATAATCAATGAACACGGTGCTTCAAAAAAGTACTAAAATTTCAATAATTTAATTGAGTAGTCAAATGATATCGGATTCAAGTGATTTTTTGCAGGGATGATCTTCGAATGAATATCTACAAAATAGATGGTTTGGATTAATGAAACGCAATGTATGGTGGGCTCTATTTTTTAGGTCTTCATTCATAGATCATCCTTGCAAAAAATTAGACAAATCGAAACCGTTTCGACATCTAATTGTGTCCTACAAAATCAATGAACAATGTCTATTTTGTGTCCTATATATATATATTGAGGGACACCTTTGTAAGGCTCACTCCATATTGTATTTCACTAATTCAAACTGTCTATTTTGTAGATATTCATTCAAAGATTATCTCTACAAAAAATCACTTGAATCCAATATCATTTGACTACTCAATTGAATTATTGAAATTTTAGTACTTTCTTGAAGCATCGTGTTCATTGATTTTGTATGATACAATTAGATGTCAAAACGGTTTCCGATTTGTCTAATTTTTTACAAGGATAATCTATGAATGTAGACTTAAAAAATAGATGGTTTGGATCCTTCAATAGAAGAATATATATATATATATATATATATGTGTGTGTGTGTGTGTGTGGAGGAGTTTCACTTCGATCAACTTCCAAATTTTTAATCAATTGCCGGCCAGAATTACATTGATCTCTTCATCTGTTTGTCCTCAAGGTATCACATTATTCTCAAACTTTCTCCATTAAAATACACCTAATTTGTTTTCTTTCAGCTCAAATACAAATAGAGCACAACTGCTTTAGAAATTGACCAAGGAACTAGATATGGCAATTTCCCTAAGAAACCCATTTACTGGGTTCCTTATGTTCATGTGGTTTTTCGTTCCTTGTTTAGCTGAATCCCCCACACACCAACTCACTTGTTGTTTGACTCTTCATGACATCAACAACTTCACTGCATTCCCTACCACGGAAAATGACTCTGCCGCTAAGAATTACTATAAGTTGCTCAATTTTTCCATTCAAAATCTTCGTTTTGTTGATCCCACAGTTCCTAAGCCAATAGCCATCATAATTCCCGAGAGCCTTGAGCAGCTAATAAAGTCTATATTTTGCTCTAGACAAGGGTCGTTGGAAATTAGGGTGAGGAGTGGAGGACACAGCTATGAAGGCACCTCGTCCGTTGCCGAGGATGGGGCTCCGTTTGTGATCATTGACATGATGAATTTGAACCAGGTTTCGGTGGATTTGGAAACTGAAACGGCGTGGGTGGAAGGAGGTGCAACGCTGGGTGAGACGTACCATGCAATTGCTAAAGCAAGCAATGTTCATGGGTTCTCAGCCGGGTCATGCCCAACTGTAGGTGTTGGTGGCCATATTGCCGGTGGTGGGTTTGGTCTAATGTCGAGAAAGTATGGGCTCGCGGCAGATAATGTGGTGGACGCACTTCTTGTTGATGCGGATGGACGGTTGTTAGACCGAGAAGGCATGGGAGATGATGTGTTTTGGGCTATTAGAGGAGGTGGTGGGGGTGTTTGGGGAGTTGTCTATTCTTGGAAAATCCAACTCTTGAAAGTGCCACAAATTGTAACTGCCTTTGTTGTGTCTAGACCAGGCCAAAAAAGGCATGTAGCAAAGCTAGTAGATAAGTGGCAAAACGTTTCACCTTACTTCGAAGACGACTTCTACGTTTCATGTTTTGTTGGTGCTGGATTGCCAGAAGCCAAGAACGGCACAAGCCCTAGTGGAATATCAGCCACATTTAAAGGGTTTTATCTAGGCCCAAGAAGCACTGCCTTGTCTATCCTAAATCAAGCTTTCCCTGACTTGGGTATTACACAAGATGATTGTACCGAAATGAGTTGGATCAAGTCCATTGTGTTCTTTTCCGGCCTAAGTAAGGGCAGCTCAGTCTCCGACTTGAGAAATCGGTATTTGCAAGAAAAAGGGTTTTTCAAAGCCAAATCTGACTACGTCAGAACCCCGATTTCTCAAGCCGGAATAGAAACTATGCTAGAAATACTTGAGGAGGAACCCAAAGGGTACGTCATCTTAGATCCTTATGGTGGGATTATGCACCATGTGAGCAGCGAGTCCATTGCTTTTCCTCACAGAAAAGGCAATCTCTTTACAATTCAGTACCTGGTGGAGTGGAAAGAAGAAGACAATTACAAAAAAGATGACTACATAGATTGGATAAGAAGATTATACAATTCAATGACACAATTTGTGTCATGGGATCCAAGGGCTGCTTATATCAACTACGTTGACCTTGACCTCGGAACGATGCGTTTTGTTGACCCTAGTGTTACAACTAAGGATGCTGTGGAGATAGCTAGGGATTGGGGTGAGAAGTACTTCTTGAATAACTACAACAGACTGGTCAAAGCAAAAACACTTATTGATCCAAGCAATGTTTTTAGAAATCAACAAGGGATCCCTCCAATGTCTTTGGCGAGTCTCAGTTCAGTTCTGCATGCTGAGATTTGATTTAATGTGATCATGTCAGGGGAAATGAAAATGTTCATCAAATTCATCCCGAATTTTCTTTCTTTTTTTTTTCTTCGTAAATTAATTGTATTAATATTGTCCTTAAAGGATATATACAATTATATAAGGCCTCTCTTCTTTCAAATTCTCTATTTTTTTTCATTTTTAATTATTGTTTTACATCATAACACGACCAAATTGCCCTAAAAAAGGGATTCATCTGCCCTACACGTGACACTTTTTGATGGAACAATAGATGAAGTTTTCAAACTTTTTTATTTATACCGAAAAGAAAATTAGGAAACGAAACCTCTAGGACAAGGAAGCTCGAAGAGGTCAAAAAAGAAGAGAAATACAACAGAGCGGGTAATGGCGATTTTATGGTGAGCACCACAATGGCGATATTTTATATAATTCATAAACCAATTGACTGAAAAAAAAAAATACAGTAATGGGATACTTGATTTGACAAAATGACAGTTATGAGTTATCTAAGAAAAACAAGATGAGGTATCTGAATGAAAGTTGCACTAGAGAAACTTTCTAAGACGTGGACACCGGGAAAAGTTATAAAGAAAATTCCAAAAGCAAGAAAACCAAAAGATTAATGTATATCTCTAGTATTATAAAGCCACCATAAAAATTGGACAAGAACACCTTTCAAACAAAACGAAACAAATGTCAAATTTATATTTGAAGTTCAGATGATGAGATGAGTAATATTAATATTGTAAAAAGACAAAAAAGAAAACAAAAGAATAAAAAAAACTGAAAAACTGAAGACAAACTAAATTACAATCTTCTTCAATTTCAACATAATAATCAATTTCCTGATAGTTTTTAAGAGGAATGTCCATACAACTAATATATTCTAGACATAAACTCAACCTTTTTTTTTTTCCTTCCAACGAAAACCTAAATTTAAAATAAATTATCATGTGATTAAGATCATATTTGTTATAATATTACACACTAAATTAAAATCTATGCCACATGCACATTCAGGTTGTGTGAATGAATGTGTTTGTGCCTAATAAATCTCGGCCGAGAAAGCCGACCGAAGGGATTTCCAAAATAAAGTGTGAAGGCAAAACCCTCATGGCCTCAGCATTATAGGCCGAGGCCGAACAAAACAATTGTTCTCCAAATAGACGGCCAAGATAGAGGGCCAAGTGGCATCAAGGCCTCACGCCCCATTTAATGAAGTAATGCCTCTGACCACTGCAGCAAGCCCACTAGCCGCAAAAGAGCATTTACTGCACGAGAGAAGGAGGGAAGTGATTGAAGTCAGGGTATGGTGAGTAAAATTAGGATAATTAGGCGTAAAAGTCTTATGATTTGAAAGGTTTAAGTCACCAACCATCAAACCAGAGCTTTAAATGCGTCCCCACGACCAAAGGTGCAGAACCCACGATCAGGGGCGGCGGCCGAGGTTTACCGGGATTTATGAGGTCACACCACCATGCTTCACGATCCCAAATGCCAATTTGATTACCCACTTACTCTGATAAGGCCCATCATGCAGATTTTCAGCCTCGATTATCTCTCCAGAGCCCCTCCTATAAATACCAAGCTCGAACTACATTCAAATGGTTCAACACTAAACACAAGCTTCCCACGGAGCAAATTATATTTTCTTGTCATTTATCTCCCTGCCATTTATCTTCTTGTAATGCACTTTCAATATCTTTACTTGCTTTCTTAGGAGTAGTGATAGTTGTAAGGAAAATTCATTCATCAATATATCATACGACCCTTGATTTTCAAGGCGCCGGAGCACCATCTTTGTTACTCTCTCATTCATTCCATATATCATACGACCGTTGTTGCCCAGCAACGCGCCGGAGCACCACCTAAAATCCACCAGCACCATCACCATCACCGTTAAACGGCCTTGTAGCTCAGGCCGTAAACCTGACGGCCGAGATCAGTTCCTCTCTCGGCCATAATCATTTGGTAATAAGACGAACTCAAACAGGCGCACCACTTAACCATTTATCCAAACACATCACCCTCAAACGCGCGGTCTACGCACGGTAGAGCGTGCTGGCACGCCCGCGCACAACCGCACCGCACCGCACCAAAAGAAGGACGCCACGTGTCAACGCATATCCTCTCGACTCGGAGCACCAAGTTGTGAGATTTGCGAGCCCAACACTTTTGGCACTCCCAGTGGGATACTTGTAATAAACTTATGGTGAAAACTAGGTCACAAGCGAAACTCAAGAATAAGTCGGTCAGCATCTCGACCAGTGTTCCAATGACGACAACTCACACGGCCGAGTCCATACAAAAGCAAGCTCTGGTGAAGGATCTGATGGCTAAGCAGGCCTACAGGATAGAGACATCCTTTATGGCCGCAATGGACAGATTTTCCTTAGAGCTGGGAACGCTCTTTCAGGAGAGGATGCCAATTAACTGGCCCACTACACCCCCAAGAGCCGGACAAAGAAGCCAAGAGCGCGAGAGGATTGAGCCCTATGGTGAAAGCAGTAGTCTCGGCGATACTGGCCGCACATTAGCATCAGGCTATGGTCAGCATCCTCAGCCGCCGACGAATAGCTGGGGGCAATCCCAGCAGACATGGGCAAATCCCGAACCAACCTACCCAGCGATTCTGCATGCTGAGATTTGATTTAATGTGATCATGTCAAGGGAAATGAAAATGTTCATCAAATTCATCCCGAATTTTTTTTTCTTCGTAAATTAATTGTATTAATATTGTCCTTAAAGTATATATACAATTATATAAGGGCTCTCTTCTTTCAAATTCTCTATTTTTTTCATTTTTAATTATTGTTTTACATCATAACACGACCAAATTGCCCTAAGAAAGGGATTCATCTGCCCTACACGTGACACTTTTTGATGGAACAATAGATGAAGTTTTCAAACCTTTTTATTTATACCGAAAAGAAAATTATGAAACGAAATCTCTAGGAAAGCTCGAAGAGGTCAAAAGAGTAGAGAAATACAACAGAGCGGGTAATAGCGATTTTATGGCGAGCACCCCACAATGGCAATATTTTATATAATTCATAATCCAAATTGACTGAAAAAAAATACAATAATGGGATACTTGATTTGACAAAATGACAGTTATCTAAGAAAAACAAAGATGAGGTATCTGAATGAAAATTGCACTAGAGAAACTTTCTAAGACGCGGACACCGGGAAAAGTTATAAAGAAAATTCCAAAAGCAAGAAAACCAAAAGATTAATGTACATCTCTAGTATTATACAGCCACCATAAAAATTGGACAAGAACACCTTCCAAACAAAACGAAACAAATGTCAAATTTATATTTGAAGTTCAGATGATGAGATGAGTAATATTAATATTGTAAAAAGACAAAAAAGAAAACAAAAGAATAAAAAAAAACTGAAAAACTGAAGACAAACTAAATTACAATCTTCTTCAATTGCAACATAATAATCAATTTCCTGATAGTTTTTAAGAGGAATGTCCATACAACTAATATATTCTAGACATAAACTCAACCTTTTTTTTTTCCTTCCAACGAAAGTTTAAAATAAATTATCATGTGATTAAGATCATATTTGTTCTAATATTACACACTAAATTAAAATCTATGCCACATGCACATTTAGGTTGTGTGAATGAATGTGTTTGTGCCTAATAAATCTCGGCCAAGAAAGCCGACCGAAGGGATTTCCAAAATAAAGTGTGAAGGCGAAACCCTCACGGCCTCAGCATTATAGGCCGAGGCCGAACAAAACAATTGTTCTCCAAATAGACGGCCAAGATAAAGGGCCAAGTGGCATCGCCACGTGGCCTCAAGGCCCCACGCCCCATTTAATGAAGTAATGCCTCTGACCACTGTAGCAAGCCCACTAGCCGCAAAAGAGCATTTACTGCATGAGAGAAGGAGGGAAGTGCTTGAAGTCAGGGTATGGTGAGTAAAATCAGGATAATTAGGCGTAAAAGTCTTATGATTTGAAAGGTTTAAGTCACCAACCATCAGACTAGAGCATTAAATGCGTCCCCACGGCCAAAGGTGCAGAACCCACGATCAGGGCGGCGGCCTAGGTTTACCGGGATTTATGAGGTCACACCATCATGCTTCACGATCCCAAATGCTGATTTGACTACCCACTTGCTTTGATCAGGCCCATCATGCAGATTTTCATTCTCGATTATCTCTCTAGAGCCCCTCCTATAAATACCAAGCTCGAACTACATTCAAAGGGTTCAACACCAAACACAAGCCTCCAACGGAGCAAATATTATATTTTCCTGTGATTTATCTTCTTGTAATGCACTTTCAATACCTTTACTTGCTTTCTTAGGAGTAGTGATAGTTGTAAGGAAAATCCATTCATCAATATATTATACGACCCTTGATTTTCAAGGCGCCGGAGCACCATATTTGTTACTCTCTCATTCATCCCATATATCATACGACCTTTGCTGCCCAGCAATGCGCCGGAGCACCACCTAAAATCCACCAGCACCATCACCGTTAAACGGCCTTGTAGCTCAGGCTGTGAACCTGACGGCCGAGAGCAGTTCCTCTCTCGGCCACAATCATTTGGTTAAAAGACGAACTCAAACAGGCGCACCACTTAACCATTTATCCAAACACATCACCCTCAAACGCACGGTAAACCATACTGGCACGCCCACACACAACCGCACCACACCAAAAGAAGGACACCACGTGTCGACGCATGTCCTCTCGGCCCAAAGCACCAAGCCGTGAGATTTACGAGCCCAACAGCATGTTACATTTTTTTTCTTCATAATAACAATTCCTAATGTCTAGCAGGATCCCGAATCTCTACATTAGCATCCACGCATTTATACGCAATTAAAAAAAATTTAACCATTCAATTAATCTAATGGAGATTAATTATTCTACCTTAAAATAGTTGTATTATATTAAAACTCACAATTTGCATTGTATCAAAGAACAAAGTGGCACCAAAACGGCAATATTTGTTTTGGTAAATAGTAATGATGATATTGATAACGCATGAGCCAAACAAGGTTTTTTTCGAAAGATAGCAGAGTGAAAAAAGGTTAATTACTTAATATCAAGACTAAAAATTTATTATGGTTCAATAATTTTTAATATTTTAATAGCAAGCTTTGAGCTTTTCTTGTATTTCTTTTCATGGTCTTGCAAGTCAAGGAGAGAGATACGCAAGAGAGAAGCATGTGTCTTTCGCCTTTCTTCTTTTGAGAATCACAAAAAGAAGCAAGATGCAGAGAATGGTGAAACATTCAAAATACTAGAAAATGCCCTTAGTTAATGCAAACATTAAGAATTGAAATTATTAATTAAATGAGGATAATATGGTAAATTCACACTTTTCCATATTTAAAAAAATTAAAATTAAAAAAAAATCAAATAATGGCCTATTTTTATGGAACACAACTACCCACTATCTTTTTTAATTCTAAAATAAATTTTAATTTTAAAAAAAAAAAAAGCCTCTCGCATGCGCAGAAGCGCGTGCAGAGAGCCTAGTATGGATGAAGGGATTAATTTTACGAGTTTGGATTAATTAAAATAAAATAATTATAAGACTGAATGGAAGGAGAGAAGAGTAAAGTGATACGGTGTAATGAGTGAGGTTATAACTACGTTGAGGTGGAATACTTAATCTCCATTAGATTAATCAAATGGTTAAGATTCTTTTAAATGCGTGAATGCTAAATGTAGAAGCTTGGAATCCTGTCAAGCATATCCATAATGCTATTTTTTTTTTCTTTTGGGTCTGAACCATGAGGTGGTCTTGAATGAGCCCCAACTATATGTGGCACCTTTAAGCCTTAACCACAACCCAGACTAATCCCCGCTCACACCGGGTCAGCCCGTAAGGGGTAAAGTACTGGCCAAAGTGGTGACTCCATACAAGAGCAGGGATCGAATCTCTGACCTCTCTTAAGGAATGAGAGTGCCGAACCACTCACACCAACCACCTTGGTTATAATGCTATTTTTTGACTTTAACGTTGAGTAATTATATCCTCAATTTTAGGGATTATGTTTCTAACAATTCAAATCCTAATTAATTTCAGTTCACTCCCATGTCCGTGTTTAACCTATTTCTAAAAAAGAAGAAGAAAAATCAATATAAATATACGCTGGGGGTGGTATTTTATATCAATATGCATGTGCAAACGTGCCTACAAAATTGTCCACCTTTAAAGAAACAATAATTTACCTATCTTTTCAACTAAACTATTTTATTATATTTTTTTAGAGATG
This sequence comes from Prunus campanulata, assembly GCA_034190965.1. Lineage (NCBI taxonomy): Eukaryota > Viridiplantae > Streptophyta > Magnoliopsida > Rosales > Rosaceae > Prunus > Prunus campanulata. The sequence continues at coordinate 22,044,302 of CM067211.1, forward strand.
AATTAAAATATTTTTTAGGTACCTATATTTTCCAGGTAAATTAATTTTCAGGTTATTTATTTTTAGGTAAACTAATTTTCAGGTTATTTATTTTGGAAAACGATTTTCTCACTCCCCTTTTATCCACCTACACTCCTTTTGTTTAGAAAAATGGAGTGTAAGTGGATAAAAAGGGAGTGGGAAAATCAGTACCCTTTATTTTTTGGTAAATTATTTTTCTAGTCATGTATAATAATTTATCTATCTTTGTAGGTAAACTATTTTTTTCTGGTACCTATATTTTTTGGATTTTTTTTTTCTTTTTTTAGGTACCTATATTTTTTTTGTCAATATAAATATATGGGATAGGTAAAAGCGTTTTTACTTTTAGGTATCTAATTTACCTATATTATACAATTAAACTAGGCTTAAATGTCGAAATAGTCCCTGTGTTTTACCTTATCGGCCAATTTAGTCCCTGTGTTATTAATTTGGCCAATTTAGTCCCTGTGTTTGTATCTGTTAACAAATTTGATCCTTTCCGTCAAAATTATGTTAAAACCTAAAAAAAGGACATTTAAAATTAATTTAAAAATATGTAATTAATTATAAAGATTTAAACTCAAATAATAATAACGCTAAAATGATTAAAACCCACACAACCTCAACCTCCAATGGTCTCGATTCCTGTAGGAAAAAAAAAAAAGTTCTTAGTTGAATTGATGCCTACTCTTTTCTTGCTACAATTTTTCTTCTCTCTTATGTTTTAGACACCTCCAGAAAAAGTTGAGGACGTACCGGAAAGTGTAAGAGTTGAGGATGTACTGGAAAGTGTAAGACACCTCCAGAAAAAGTTGAGGATGATGTTGTACAAAGATCATATAGGCTTGGCATGAGAGCGTGTTTCAGTGAATCAATATGGAAGGGCTTGACATGAAAGGCTTGTGGTGTGGGAGCTGAGAATTCATAAGTTTAGCCAAAGAGAGTGCTTTTGCTGCTCAGATTGGTCTAGGTTGCTAGAGATGAGATGCAGGTTGTGTTTTTGGAACTGGGATGGTTTTTTGGTTCGTGTGCAGGGCTTGGAGTGGTGTTATGGAAGAAGAGAAGCATGATGGAGGAAGGCTTGGGCTTTGTATGTTAACGGCAGTGGGTTTTTCGGAAAACGGAGGATGTGCCACATGTTCTTCCCCTTGTTTTGGCCTGTGTCTGGGTTTGGTATCATCTTCTTTTATAGGCGCTGGAGTTCTAACACCTCTCGATGAGCAATAATGAGCAGTTGAGTAGTTGGCAATACAATCAGTTGGTTTATGGCCGTTTGACTGTGGTTTTAATGCCGAAAGGTTGGGAGGTTAAGCCTATAGCTTTTAATGTTGGAAGGTTGGCAGTTGGGGGTTGTGTGCTAGGAAGAAAACAAGTGATTTCTCTATGCTTACCCATGTAATTGGGCTCAGGAAAGTGGGCTTGAGTTTTAGCGCCCCTAAGTAGCCCAAAACTTCCACTCTATGATCCTTCAACAGGCCTTATGGACCCTTATAACCATCCACACCACAACCTGCTTAGCAATCCCTAGGCATATATGTGGCATGGGCCCACTTAAGCTTGTTGGGTGATTTGGCAGTAAAATGAATTGCTCGTTGCATGTTATTTGGGTGCTTAATTATAGTCTAGCTTGGCATGGCATAGATATCAAAGCTTGCATAAGCATCTCCTAGCCATACTTGAAGAGCCTTCCACTACTGCATTTTACTATTTGCACGACGAAGATGATTTGGTCGCACAAAGCACATTTGAGTCCCACAAAATTTAGCGCGATAGAAGCTTCGTCGCGCTGAATTCGTTGTGCAAAGATCGGGAAGAAAGACTTTGCGCAACAAAGTTTTTTAATTGGTCGCAAAAACCTGAGCGACGGTTAACCTTCGTCGCACAAAATATTCATCTCTCAAACCTTTGTGCGACAAAAGCACGTTCGTCGTGAGTACACAGCGCGACAGTTCACATTTGTCGCACAAAAATGTAGGGACAAGAGCATTGTTGTGTCGCAAACATTTTCGCGATGACACGGGTAGCACGACGAAATTGTCTTAGTCGCTTTTTCTTTTTCGCTAGACTAAGACCTTCGTCGCACAAAAATAAAATATATTTTTTTTAAATTTAATTTTATGTTTTTTTATTTTGTAAAAATGTGAATTGGCGCGACAAAAACTTTCGTCGCGCAAAAATAAATTTAATTTTACGTTTTTTTATTTTGTAAAAAAAATAATTTTGGTTTTTTTTTTGGGTAATAAAATGAAATTGCAATAAATAAAAATGTAATCAAGAGAAAAAAAAAATTTTAATCATATAAATGTATATAGTACAAGAGAAATGTTTAAAATGTAATTAAGAAAGTGAAAAGCTAATAAAAAAATGTTCCAAAATCTACGTGGTAATCTTGCAAATGCAGCTCGGACATCTAGACATTGTCGACAGGAGCAAAGGTGTGGTGGCCATGCTCGGGTTGGAGGGGCTTGGTGGTCGACGAGGGACCAAAATGCAGGATTGGAATGCCGGACTGAGCGAGGGACTCTAGAAGCTGGGACATCTGGGTACCTCTGCTGTCAAAGCAATCACCTGATTGTTTGATTGCGATGATGAAGGGGCTCTAGGTTCCCGCCGCCGGGCATTCCCCATCCCTCGACAATATGTCCCTGGCCTCCTCCCGAGAGTCTGATCCAAGGTCTCCGTCAGGATCCGAAATCCCGCATTCTGTGGAGGATACACAGACTCGAGCGAAGTATCGGGAGGAAGTTGAAAGGTAGACTCCTAAAGAACCAACTTGATATAGTACAGCCCTGGGTGCGTTAGTTTTAACACTCAGAGCAATAGGACAGAAATAAGAGAAGCTGAAGGGAAGAAGAGATAGAAGGCAGGCAGAAATCAGAGAGTTTAAGAGAAGGTTTAACCAATATTCAAAACTGAATTTTAAAGAACTACATAGAGGTATTTATAGCAAACTAAAACCTAGAGACAATAGGACTAAAATCCCCAGCTAAAACAGAAATCCTATGCCTAATAAAATTGGAAACTTAGAAATCCTACTAGAATTTGGAAAACTAAAGAATTTAGGTATGCATCTTGCATCATTCTCCTCCGGTCAAAAGAACTCGACTCCCGCGAGTTTAACGACGACGGAGCCGATTGTAAGTATGAATAAGAGGAGGGCGAGTATCAGAAACTTCAGCTGCTACCAGGTCATCTTGAACTCGACGGAGAAGAGAAGGATCAAGCTGAAGAAACTCATCTTCAGTAATACAAGTAGCATCTGTATCTGGACGTCCCACCCAACGAACCAAAAAATGAGAAAACCCCCCAAGGGTCGAAGCCACCACTTCATGATCTAAGACTTGTGAGATCTGATCCGTAGGAGCAGCATGGGAAGCATGCACGCAAGGAGCAGCATGAGGAGGAATGATAGTGGGGGTCATTTCAGTTGCAACAAGAGGAGTTAAAGTACCCCATATTGGAAACAAATCAGATACGTTGAAAATGGGACTGATATGAACATCAGAAGGAAGTTCTACCAAGTAAGCATTGGCACCCAACTTGCGAAGGATACGATAAGGACCCATCGATCGAGCATGAAGTTTCTTAAAAGAATGTTTGGGAAATAGCTCAGGGCAAACACGTACCATAACATAATCACCTTCTTGGAAGTCTTGAGCACGATGATGCGTATTGGCAGCAAGTTGGTATGTTTCCGTACTTAGAGAAATTTTCTAACGAACCTCCTCATGTAGGTGACGAATGTGCAGATTCCGAAGGACGGGCATCAATAGGAAGGGGAGCAAGATCAATGGGTGGACGTGGCAGCACATCGTAAACAATTTCAAAAGGACTTTTACCTGTAGTTCGGTTGGCAGAATTATTATAAGAAAATTCTGCTACATGAAGAATGAGGTCCCAATTACCCTGCTTATCACTGACTAAACATCGTAATAAATCTCGAAGACTATGATTAATCACTTATGTTTGACCATCTGTTTGAGGGTGAAATGCAGACGAAAACTTTAAAGAAGTACCAAAGAGCTTCCACAAGGTCTACCAAAAATAACTAATGAACTTGACATCACGGTCTGAAACAATAGAAACAGGAAGCCCATGTCGGCGAACAACCTCTTTAAAAAAATAACTTGGCCACATAAGAAGCATCAACAGCTTTGGAACAAGGCAGAAAATGAGCCATTTTAGAGAACTTGTCAACGACAACCAGATGTGAGCGACATCTTGCTTCAATGAAGGCCAATAAAATCGATCGGCAACTAGAGTAATGGTCTTATCTTTACCAAAATGTCTAGCTAGGCCTCCAACATGTAATTCCCACACAAGGAAATCACGTAAAGAGGTATGGGGAATGCATAACTACGTTCCACAAAAGAGATAACCATCACGCAATAGAAAATCAACATGATCACGATGATTTCTAGCAGTAACTTCTTGAAAAATAAGACCAAAATCTGGACAAGAAGAATATTCAGTTTTGATTTTATCAAAACCTACAACTTGTGCAGTCAATGATTGAAGGATAACGCCTACTCGGCTGAGTGCATCAGCAACCTTATTATCAGCTCCCGAGCGATGTCGAATCACAAAGGTAAAAATCTGAAGATACTCAGTCCACTTAATATGGCGGCTACTGACGTTACTTTGAGAATGGAGATACCTTAATGCTTAATGATCAGAATATAAGACAAACTCGTTTGGTAACAGATAATATTGCCAATAACGTAGCGCACAGACTATGGCGTAGAATTCCTTGTCGTAAGTCGAATACTTTTACTTTGCCTCATTAAGCTTCTCACTAAAATAAGCAACAGGATGTCCTTCTTGACTTAAGACGCCCCCAATGCCAACACTAGATGCGTCACATGCTACTTCAAAAACCTTGGCCAAATCTGGATAGCGTAGGACATGTGCTTTTGTCATTTTCTGTTTTAACGCCTTAAACGCTCAGGTGGCCGCATGGGTCCATTGAAACTCACCTTGCTTCATACAGTCGGTAATAGGAGCCATTATAGTACTGAAACTAGGAATAAAACGTTGGTAAAAAGTTGCTAACCCATGAAAGCTTTGAGTCTCGATTAATGTTGAAGGTAGCGGCATGTTTACATTGGCGTGAACTTTGTCAGGATCAGCACTTATGCCAGCTGCGGAAACAATGAATCCTAGAAATAAAACTTGTTCTTGAAGGAAAGAACACTTCTTCAAATTAACAAACAACTTTTCCTGGCTTAACATATGAAAAATTGTTTGGAGGTGTTGCAGATGGTCCTCTTTCGAATGGTTGTAGATAAGGATATCATCAAAGTAAACAACCAAAAACTTTCCAATATAAGGACGCAAAACATGGGTCATCACGCGCATAAATGTGCTAGGTGCGTTAAACATTCCAAATGGCATAACAAGCCACTCATACAATCCATCAGGAGTTTTGAATATTGTTTTCCATTCATCACCTTCCCTAATACAAATTTGATGGTAATCGCTATAAAGGTCAATCTTGGAAAACCATTTTGAACCTACCAACTCATCCCACATATCCTCAAGTCGTGGAATAGGGAACTAATATTTAACTGTGATCTTATTAATAGCTATACTGTTGACACACATTCACCAAGAGCCATCTTTTTTGTGAGTAAGAAGCACCGGTACAGCACATGGGCTCAGGCTATGGCGTGTTTAGTGCGGCATGTTCAAACGAGTTCATGCGGTAATGAGGAAGATTCAGAAGTTGTGATCCGAGTACAAGGTCGATGGCATGTTGAATGTCCCACATGGGTGGTAATTCGTTTGGGAGGTCATCAGGCATGACATCGGAGAATTCATTGAGGAGTTGATTTAGAGGTTCAGATTTCTTATAGGAAGGGGCCGCATATATCTTTTTGATCATGAGAGCAAATACAACCCCTGTCTCCCGACTTTCTTTCTCAAAATCGCCATAAGATAATAAAGCCAACCGATGAACTGGCGCATTGTCCTTCTGCGATGGAAAGGAGGTGGTAATATTAGTCTTGGTAAGTTTAATCGCAGGATTAGCTGGTCGCAAAGTAATACTTTTGTCTTCATGTTGAAAAGTGTATGTGTTTTCACGACCACAATTCTGCACGCGGTGGTCATAGAGCCAAGGTCTGCCAAGTAATACATGTGCAACATTCATAGGCAGTAGATCCAAATAAATGTCTTCATCCTAGGTCCCTAGCTTTAGGGAAACAAGACACCGCTCAGAGACCAGTAGTTTAGTTTTATCAACCCAAGCCACGTGAAAAGGGTGGGGGATGTGGTTCGAGCTTAAGAATTAAGACGAGTAACAGCAGACTTGGAGATGACGTTCATGGTACTACCACAATCAAGAACCAGTTTACATGTTTGGTTATTGCATGGAACATAGGTATGGAAAATTCTAGTGCGTTTCCATGAATCAGGCAGAGCGGGTGCAGAATAGATACAACGCATAACAGAAACCTGATTTAGTACACCGTCATCAAAACAATCATCAATTTCTGGGTCATTGATACCCTCAAGAGGTTCCACAATCTCTACATCACAAAGGTCGTCCGTGCTAGTGCCAATAGTTAATGTGCGTTTTGGACAACGAGAGGCAATATGTCCTTTAGCATGGCAATGGAAACATTCAATGTGGGAATTATTAGAGACGGTGGGTCCTTCCTTTGGTAGGTGGTGCAGTAGGATTAGATGATTCGGAAAATTCAGATTTCAGACTCGCAGTGGTGGTGCGGGTTTGGTTGGTGGTCGCAGGCTGACCAAGATATCCTGGATATCGACGTTGTGGTCACATATGTTTCAGCTTCCAAGGCTTGGCAATAAGCATCTTCTAACACATCCGAACGTGACCTATTGATGTGAGAATCTGTATTCCTAAATTTTTTTTAAAGAAAATTAAACATTGTTTTAAATATATATATAGTTTTTACAAAACTATTCTAAATAAATATTTGTACTTAGTATATATATATATATATATATATATATATATATATATATATATATATATATATATATATATATATATATATATATATGTTCAAATTATAAATTATATATTTTATTTGTTTTTCTTTAAAATGGGTACCCTTAGATATTTTGGGTATTTAATGGTATATAATTAGAATAATATTCAATTATTAAGATTGTGATATTTATCTTCTATGTGTTAAAAAGCTACGATAGTTTTAATTCATGAACTTATGAGAGTTGGGCTTAGGAAACTCAAACACTTCATCTCTTGCATGCAACCGCTTGACTTTGATTATTGTATACATGGCAACTTTACCTTTCCTTGCCTACTAAGCTAATCAACGTGTGGAAGAACACTTGCTTGCAGCACACTAAGGCCTACAAGTGTATTGTGACTAAGCAATATTACTATGTGTTGTTGTAATTGTAGAGATAGTTATCTATAGTTCAAAGTAAGCCAACATGCAACCAATGAAAGCTTAGGAGAGTTGCCACCATCTCCTTAGTATAAATAGGGTCATAACTATTTGTTTTCAACCATAGTTGTGCTTGACAAAAGAAAAGAAATTGAAACGAAGAGAGTGAGAGAGAAGAGAGGAAAGAAAACAAGAGAAAGCAAGAGAAAGCAAGTGGTGATCAAAATCTCAAGAGGAATTAGAGGTCATAGCTTGTGTGTTTTCTTAACTTGGAGTTAGCTTTGGAAACGAGGTAGGGGTTTCTTGGGGGCCTTTTTCAGAGATTGATTTAATTAAATTCTGTGAGCATTACATTGTACGTGGTACTGTTTGATTGATGTTCCTTGTATTGGGTGTTTATATTCTCTTAACTATTTGAACAATGTTGGTACATTGGTGATATTCTGAATAGCTACATTGTTGTGGGATATATGGATATGTGAAATGCATAATTTTATCATGTCATGGAAATTAGTTGGAGATGTTGGTTGGAGATATTAATGATGGAAATGAGGGTAATGGATACAGTCTTTTGTGTAGTTGAGTCTAACTCTTGGCAGGTACCAGGTCTCAGGGATCCCACAGTGCACATAGTTTTTATTGGGTGATTCGGGACTGGCGAAAGGGAGTTAGGCAAGATGACTAACAAAAAGGGGAATTATGGGACAGTTGAAATGGGTGTTAGTTCATATAAATGGGCATTCGGGACCAAGTGGTATAAGCATGGTATGGGACGTGCAGGTCTGCTTGTCCAGTTATATGAATTAACGGGATTAGATGAAGAGCATTCATGCATTATTATTAATAATGTGATATTTGGCTGTGTGATTGTTTGTCACTTAATTTAAGTATATCAATTTCATGTAAAAAGGTTTATGTCCCTACTGAGCTGTGGTTTCGCTCACCCCCTAATAGATTTTGTAGGTACCGAACCTGAAATCTAAAGCTTGTGATGATTTTGGCATATTTATAAGAATGTACTGTGTACATAGCTTGTGGATAAATAATGAGTTACTCTTTTAGTAAACTCTTTAGTAGTTTTGGCTTGTAAAATAATGTAACTATTTCAAGACTTCAGATGTTGTTGTTTCGAATATTCTATGTGAAATATTTACTTTATTTATTTAAATGTTTCTTCACATTTTAGTTATAGTTTTTTTTTTATATATTAAATTCTATAATTAAGGTGTGAATCACGTCTTAATCCAAGGTTACGAAAACCCTTGGGTTGGGGCTTGACAATTGACCTCGCGCTTGATATCAATATGAAGGCCATGAATAAAATGAGAAACTGTGACTGCCAATTCTTCCTGCACAGTAGAATGCAATTTGTGCGCCACATAGTGAGAATAATAGTCTTGGACTGTTGAAGTACCCTGGGAAAGAGTCCATAATTGATCTAACAATTGGTGACGATAAAAAGATGGAAGGTATTGTTCCTGGAGTTTCAATTTCATCTCATCCCATAAAATCACAGGAGTTTGTCCGAGTTGCTGGAGATGATGCTTGGTAGCCTTCTAGTATTGCTTGCAGCTCCTACGAGTTTGAGTTAGGCGAACCAAATCCGTTGTGCATCGGACATGTCGTACCATTCAAAATAATCTTCCATAGCCAATATCCAATCAACAAAGAAAGTAGGATCCCCACGACCATTGAAGTCAGGGGCAGTAGGCTTGGCATGACGGGCGATCTCAAAATCCAAATTTTGGTGGGTGACGTGATGTTCATGTGGTCGGGGCGGCGAGGGCAGGATAGTGGCGTCGACCAAAGGAGAAACCATCGTATGTTGGGTATAATGGGGTTTAGGTGCAGATCCTACAGAAAAAGTGGGTTCAGACCGAACCATAGAGGTCCCCCCAGAAGATGATGGAAGACCCAGGTGGCCTTGGAACTTGGAATCTTGAGACGGATTGGGAAGGAGACCAGCCTGGAGAGAAGGTGTGCATGAACTAGATAGAACAATGGATGTGGAGGATGGTGCAGGAGTCGCGGTTGAGAGGTGGTTGACGAGCAGTGTCACGAAAGCTTGTAATTTGGCAATATCTGTGGACATGGACGAAAATCCAGTCTTTTGATCAGCCATCAATTTGGCGACCTGATTGTCCAAATTAGTGACATTGGTAGATATTTTTGCCTTGAATTCCTGAAATTGGTCAGCCAAATTGGGAACAATGATGTTGGGAGCCATGACGACCAATAGAGGCAACAAAGCAGAGTAATAGCAGCGGAGCAAGAGGCTCTGAATACCAATTGATGTAGTACAACCCTGAATGCGTTAGTTTTAACACTTAGAGCAATAGGACAAAAAAGAATAAGAGAAGCTAAAGGGAAGAAAAGGTATAAGGCAAGCAGAAATTAAAGAGTTTAAGAGAAGGTTTAACCAATATTCAAAACTGAATTTTAAAAAACTACACAGAGGTATTTATAGAAAACTAAAACCATGAGACTAGGATTAAAACTAAAACAGAAATCCTATTCCTAATAAAATAGGAAACTTAGAAATCCTACTAGAATTTGGAAAACTAAACAATTTAAGTCCTATGCATCCTGCATCACAACTGGCTCTTCTCCATCATCATCGCCTGGTTAACATAACATAAAATATTAATTAAAACCTTCATATAATAACCATGAAACTTGAATGCGTAAGATAATAATTAAAATTAAAGAATACTTACATGAAGGGACTCGGCCAACTAATTCCTAGGTCGAACATAAACGTCGATCTCCGGGAATTTGGACCCCTCCTGAATTGAACAAGAGAAGAAAAATGTTAGTACAAAAAAAAAACAAATTAATATTACTGACATTAAAAATTGAATATAAACGACTTTATTATTACCCGCCGCCGCTCCTCCATCCTATATGAGAAGGGCCTGGAACCTGAATGGTGAAGAAGAATCTTCTTGTCCCTATTGCCCTTATTTGCTTTCGCCTTCTTCTGTTATACAAAAAATAAACATATTAGTTGAAATTGAAATGAAATATAAAAAATTAAATAAACATTAGTAAAAAACGTGTAATTTCAACTTAATATATATATAAAAAAAATACCACATAATCGGGCTCCTGAAAATGACCGCAAAGCCATGCCCAACTATCCTCCCGCCCCTCAAGCTCTTTTGGGCAACCCTCCTGAAGAGCAACCTGCGGATCATCAAATGCCTGAAAATGGTGGTGCAGGTCGCTCTTCCACTGCTTGTACCTCTCAGCAAAAAGTCTGTTGACGTACGCCAATGACTCATTGTCAAGGTCCTCTAAATTGTAGTTCGTCTGCAATAAATTAATTATATACATTACGTAATAGAAATATACAAAGTTTGAAGGAAAAATAATTAAAAGGTAGGATACATACCGACAACTGCCCGCGTACCTCCGTCCTCATCTCGTCAGGCATGACCTTCCAAGACTTCCATTTCATCGGGCAATAGGTCCGAACGACGTGACCAATGTCGTGGGCCAATGAGCTATGTTGGTCCGCCGTTGGTGTAGCCCGATGCCGCTCATCGTATCCAATGTTGATACGACTGTTGGTCACCCGGGTGACCTTTGTCGTCTTCAATTGGCGACAAGGTCCTCGGGTGTTCTTCTTGGCTGCAAAGAAAAATAAAAATAACATTAAATAACAAATCCTACTAAAATCTTGGTCCAAAACAGCTCGAGTTCAAGGAAATCTTTACCTGGTTGTGACCCCGACTCACAAGTAGTGGATGTCGATGTTGTGTCTGTCGTGCTGGGGGGGCGGTGACGACGCCTGGCGCTAACAGGTCGCGCCACTGATGATGCCGGCGCATGGGAGACCCCAGGACCAACCGGCAAGTGGTCCATCTGTGTTGGAGCAGTGGCAACTGACGACTGAGCTGGGGGAGGCGAACTCTGTGCAGTCGTCATTGCCTTACGACTTCTAATCAAGTTTGACATCTGCACAACTGAACAAGCATCCAAAGTTAAAAACATAGTTACTCTAATATGTGGTCCAAAACCATTTAAACATTTAATTAATTTTTTTTTACCAATGTGTTTGCTAGGTCATAGTCAAAGTAATCAAACAAATAGGAACCCATTCAAGAAAACAAAAAATCCTAACCAACAATCAGACTAAACTCAGGGTCCTAGCCATGGTCCAATTTACTGTAGAAATTACAGAGGTAGGTTAGAAACTTTAAATGATGCAAATTACTTAGCCCACCAACCCCCTTTTTATTCACCCATCAATTGAACTTAAAAATCCTTGGTCTTCATTACCATTTCTTGCCATCCAAAACATTTGAACTCAAATATCGCTTAACAAAATAAAGATGGGTTTCGATCGATGTTATTGGACAAGCATCTTGACCGGTATTCGGTATGCTAGGAATGGACTTTTAATATTAATTTATAACATTGACACGAACTATATAAAAATAGCCTACACAACCATATCCAAATAAGTACAAATAAGTAATTATCAGATTTTTATTTTATTTTATACACGCGATGGAGATTTCGAAAAAGCGACTTTGAGTGCATGGATACACATTTTTAATCACTTTAAGTATAAACTCTTTAGAAAGATAAGTGACCATAGGAAGAAAGAATTGAGAAGTTTTAAAAGTCTTGGAGTAAAGTAATTGAGAAGTTTGTAGAACTCTGGAGGATTCTGACTCAACGTGCGGCATCTGTAACTTAAAGTGCCTAGCTAGCTAACAGGCTGAAGGGTCAATTAGTGTATTTAAAAGGGAGCAAAAACGAAAAAGCATAGAAATAATAGAGAAACACATAAACTTGCAATAAAAAGGACTAGTAAGCAGGAACAATTACATTTCAACAACCAACATACCAATCTTGGTCCAAAACAGTTTGAGTTCAAGGAAATCTTTACCTGGTTGTGACCCCGACGCACTAGTAGCGGATGTCGATGTTGTGTCGGTCATGCTGGGAGGGCGGTGATGGCGCCTGGCGCTAACAGGTCGCGCCACTGATGACGCTGATGACGCCGGCGCATGGGAGACCCCTGGACCAACCGGCAAGTGGTCCATCTGTGCTGGAGCAGTGGCAGCTGACGGGTGAGCCGGGGGAGGCGAACTCTGTGCAGTCGTCACCGCCTTACAACTTCTAATCAGGTTTGACATTTGCACAACTGAACAAGCATCCAAAGTTAAAAACATAGTTACTCTAATATGTGGTCAAAAACCATTTAAAAATTTAATTAATTAGTTTTTACCAGTGTGTTTGCTAGGTCATAGTCAAAGTAATCAAACAAATAGGAACCCATTCAAGAAAACAAAAAATCCTAACCAACCATCAGACTAAACTCAGGGTCCTAGCCATGGTCCTATTTACTGTAGAAATTACAGAGGTAGGTTAGAAACTTTAAATGATGCAAATTACTCAGCCCACCATTCACCCATCAGATTGAACTTAAAAATCCTTGGTCTTCATTACCATTTCTTGCCATCCAAAACATTTGAACTCAAATATCACTTAACAAAATAAAGATGGGTTTCGATCGATGTTATTGGACAAGCATCTTGACCGGTATTCGGTATGCTAGGAATGGACTTTAAATATTAATTTATAACATATATTATACATTGACACAAATTATATAAAAATAGCCTACACAACCATATCCAAATAAGTATAAATAAGTAATTATCAGATTTTGTTTTTATTTTATACAAGCGATAGAGATTTCGAAAACACGACTTTGAGTGCATGGATACACGTTTTTAATCACTTTAAGTATAAACTCTTTAGAAAGATAAGTGACCATAGGAAGAAAGAATTGAGAAGTTTTAAAAGTCTTGGAGTAAAGTAATTGAGAAGTTCGTAGAACTCTGGAGGATTCTGACTCAACATGCGGCGTGTGTAACTTAAAGTGCCTAGCTAGCTAACAGGCTCAAGGGTCAATTAGTGTACTTAAAAGGGAGCAAAAACGAAAAAGCATAGAAATAATAGAGAAACACATAAACTTGCAATAAAAAGGACAAGTAAGCAGGAACAATTACATTTCAACAACCAACATACCAAACTAATGATAAATCAATTTCCATGCCAGCACAGAAACCATATCAATCTCTTACATGCAAATGCCACTTGATAATGACAATTCCAATTTCAGATACATAGATGGATCAATATTGTTTTCAACTCTCAATTACTTCTACTCTTTTTTTTTCGTAATATTATTTCTAAGTTAAAACCAATTAAACTTTTAAAAGAAAAAAGGAATTATGAACACCAAAATAGTTGTGACAATACAGCAGAACTAGGATCGGAGAATCAGCTTTTCTTAGAAACCCTTTTACACAGAAACAGAAAGGAGGTGAAATTAAATTAGGCCTAGCCTTGGCCTCACCTCAGCTATAACAAAGCTATGGCCCTCCCTCCCCATGCTATATATTTATATATCTTCTCCAGCATCACAATAGACCAGTGGGATTAATATTTCATGATGATTGCTAAGAAATCACAACAGACCAGTGGGATTAATTAAAATTCTGAGCCAAAAATGAGGACTTTGGTGCTAAGACAAACAAAATATATAAAAATAGCCTACACAACCAGAGGAATTTTACAAGAGGGGGTTTGCAGAGAGAGAGAGAGAGAGAGAGACCGCTGACGCAAGCGCGAAGCTGGAAGGTCGACCTTCTAGTCTCCGGCGGTGGCGAGATCTAGGGTCTGCGAGGGGTATGGGGGGCTGGGCCGTCGTCTGCGGGAGTGGCTTGGCCGTCGGGTCTGAGAGGGGTCGGGTCTGCGAGGGGTCGAAGGAGAGAGGGTCTGAGAGGGATGAGAGGGTCTGATGAGAGGGATCGAAGAGAGGGATGAGAGGGTCTGAGAGCTGCAAAGGTATAATAGAAAAAAAAAAAAGCGCATTTTTTTCAGAAGCGGGACGAACAAATGAACGCGTCGCGCAAGTTAATGCCAAAATTTTCGCTGCCTGTCCAACGAAAGAACACATTCACGTCGTGCAAGGTATTTTTACTATTGGACTACCGAAATTATCACAACTTGAACCCTTGCCGGACGTAGAAGCATATTTTACGTCTCGCAAACCCGCGCAAACCCTAAACTGCGAAAATTATCACACATTGCCCGACATAGGTGGGTTTGGTGTCATGCAAAAGGGGTGTACCCTAAACCCTAAACCCTAAATTATTACACATTGCGCGAGGTAGGGTGTTTAGTCCGTTTTGCAAGAGGGGTGTACCCTAAACCCTAAACCCCCAACCCGCGAAAATAATCACACATTGTGCAACATAGGTGGTTTGATGCGTCTCGCAAGGTTGTTTTATTCTTTTTTTTTTTTTTTTGGTCGAAAGGTTGTTTTATTCTAAAAAATGTATTCTCTATATATCGTTTATTCCTATGAAATACCAGACGAAATAGAACGATCTTAGAAGGATATAATGAAATTCTTTGATTGGTTCTTCCTAGAGAAATGCTCCGTTTTAGTTATTTGATCAATAGGGACAACAAATAATTAATTTTTTTTTTTTCTGTTTCCTTATCTTGAATGCAATGTATGAGCAACTCCTTGATTTTACAAGATTCTAACTGCAAGGGAGAGAGTGAGCCACGAATGTGGCGCACGAACGCTCTGTCGTTACTTAGGGAGTACCAAAAGCAAGCATAACATCATTAGGGACATGTAATTAACCTCTTTCTTTTGGTTAACTGAAGGAAAAAAAAAAAAAAGGGATATGGATATATCTCTGAGAAATCTCATTGAATTAGTTATAGGGTAATGAAAAAATAGGACACCAAAAGAATTTGACCGCTGAGCCGTATGAGGTCGAGAACTCTCAAGTACGGTTCGAAATAGAATAAGAAAAAGCCCACTTCAAATTAATAGTAGTTGGATTGCGAGACGAAAGAACTCCCGTTCTATCAAAATATCAAATATTTCTATAAAAAAAAATTCTTTCCTTTATTATATTATGATTTATTATGAAATGTTTTGTTTTCATATATGACGAATCTAGTATTTAGATTTGTTATTGAATTGAGTTAAGTGGGTTTACAATGTTTTGTTTTAATATATGATGAATCTAGTATTTAGATTTGTTATTGAATTGAGTTAAGTGGGCTTACATACGCACAAAAAAAATTGTGGACACGAACAATTTTGTTTTAGAATTATTTCATAACGTTTGCTTTGGCTCGAATAAGCGTTCTGAAGAAACTTCAGTTAAGTTATGCTATATAAAAAAACGAGGATTCTTGAGTTTTTTCTCTCTTGCAAAGTATTCATTCTTCACTTCCTTTTTTCAAGGGTTCGTTTTGACCGTTAATAGTAGATAACCCATTCCCTGTGTCATTGTTTCTATTGCATTCTATATGAGGCTAATAGCTTTCATTTCCCATCTCATGGAAAAACCTTTTCACTCCGCTTAGCCCTATCCCTCTCTAGGAACTGGACGATCCTATTTGGTCAAATACCTAGCGACAAAGTCTTATGTTCCTTTCATTACAGTATTTCTGAACAAGTTCCTGGGTAACAAGCCCAAGGGTTTTCTTGTTGAGGATAGTGACGATATTGATGATTTCCATACTTAATTTTTTAAATTAGTTTTTGGATTTTTTCCTATTGATGATGAATTTTAGTTGTGATTGTTATTACATGCAAATTGATGATGAATTTTAGTTATAAAAAAATTGATTTATGACATTAAGTTGTTGCAATTGTTTTTTTAGCATTTTTATATTAGATGATGTGAGGGCTCCAGTTTAAGTTTCAGTAGTGGATACCACAAAATCTTTACTCTAACATAATGAAATTACAAAAAATTTCATTTACTATGTTTTACATGGCAAGTCGCAAATAAATTGCATTATTCATCATCTGAACTATAATAACTTTCATTATCGTCGTTATCATCACTTTCGATCTCCCAATCCTCCTCCTCTATAACTACATCACCATCGTTGTTTGGGCCCACTTCAACATCGTATCGCGAAAAATCATCGAGGTCAATTGTAATTGACTGAATTGGTATTTCGATTGAAGACATTCCTTGTATCTGAAACGGTTCTTGTATAACATTTGTATCTCGAAGTGTTTTTGCATCATTTTCCATTGAAGATTCTAAACGTTGGTCAGCGACTTTGTCGACGTCGTTGTCAGTTGGGTCTAGTTCTAGTATAGCATACACGTTCCTCTTATCCATCTTCTGAACAACTTTCCAACCGCTCCTGGCTTTAGAGTCATCTAGATACACAATCTGTTTTGCCATGTTTGCCAAAATGTAAAGGTCGTCATCATACCAAGTTCTGTTAATGTTCATAGATAGTAAGCCATGGTCGATTTTAACACTTCCCTGCCTATTTGGGTTTGTATCAAACCATTGACACTTAAACATGATCACTTGGTATCGGTCTTTGTAAAGTAATTACACGACAGTTGTGAGTTTGCCATAGAAATCAATGTCCGTACTTTCGCCTCCACCTGGGACCTGGACACCGCTGTTTTGCGTACACAAACTTGTCATCTCGTGCAGTCCAAAAAAACTTGATGTCGTTAACATGGCAACCCAAGAACAATTCAGCGTGAATCGGGCCGAATGCCAAGTTATATAACTCTTCACTGTAAGTGGGGGAATTTGATGATTTCAATTTATTTACCTAATATTATACAAAAATATTCACATGTTAGTTTGAGAAAATTAAATACTACAATATATATGTCAAATATAAAACACTTATAACTTACATATTCCAAAAATCATTGTGGAAATAATTCATGGTGTTTCTTGGCATACAAATATGATGGATGTTCTCGCTTCCTAATCTCTTCATGCTCATCTAAGTATGCCATTATCTCATCACAATTGTTCAGTACGAGCCAATTCGCGACCTCCATGTCATTTCTGGAAAATGACTCTCCTCGTACAGGATCTCCAAAGGGTTGTGCGCTTTGGGCAAAAACAGAAAATTTCTCATTTCTCACACCTCCGTCATTATTGCGTTGAGTACGACAGAAAGCCATCTCCACATCTTTTAAATATATTCCACAGAAAGTAAGCGACTCATACTGAACCCTAGCCTCTATAATTGATCCTTCGGGCTTCGCCCTGCTACGTACATTTTTTTTCAGCTCTCCAAGAAGACTGCCAAAATAAAACGATACGATACAAATTAGCAAGCGTGGGATAATGATGCATAAACAAATGATGAGGATTATATACCTTTTTATTAGATACATCCAGCGATAGTTGATAAGACCAGCAAGCAATGCCTCTTCTGGCAAGTGAACCATCACGTGGATCGTACTTGTGAAGAAAGTTGGAGGGGATATCATCTCAAACTTGCATAGGACTTGGACAATGTCATGGCGCAACTGATTAATGTTTGTCTTTTGCAACGTTTTTGCCGTTAGTTAGGAAAAAAATTTGGACAACAACATGATTGGCTTCACTACATCTTCCGGTAATAGGTGTCGAATACCCACAGGAAGTAGGCATTGCATAAACACATAGCAGTCATGGCTCTTTAGTCCAGCAAATTTACCTTTGTCAACATTCACACAACACACGATATTAAAAGCATACCCATTGGAAAACTTTATAGACGATACAAACTTTAGAAACTCTTTTTTGTCATTCGGTTGCATGGAAAAAAAATTCAAGATCCCTTCTAGCTTTATCACTGTCTCTGCTCATCCATAAACCCCTTCGTATGCCCATTCTTTCCAAATCAAGACGAGCTTTGATTGTGTCCTTTGTCTTGCCCTCAATATCTAGAATCGTGCCTATCAATGTGTCAAAGACATTTTTCTCAACATGCATATCGTCGAGATTGTGCCTCAATTTTAGTTTCGACCAATATGGGAGCTTAAAAACATAGGCTTGTGCATCCAGTTCGTATGTGTAGATGGTCTAGTCCGACTAATAGTTTCCCCGAACGGAGCAAAATCCAAACGGTTAAGCTGTTCCAAGATCTAATCACCGGACCATTCTCTAGGTCTAAGGCGATGCTTTGTGTTCCCATCGAACTCTTTATCCTTTTCTTGCCACTCGTGGTCCCATGACAACCATCTCCAATGACCAAGGTAACAAACTTTTACAGTGTGTCAACCAGAAGTTACATCTTCCTTGTATACAAGGCATGCCATATAACTCTTTGTGCTCCACCCAGAAACCATTGCATATGCAGAAAAATCATTCACAGTTCACATAACTGCTGCCCGTAAAGTAAACATTTTTCCAGTGAATTTATCGTATGTGTGCACACCTTTTGTCCATAAATCCTTGAGCTCATCAACTAACGGCCTTAAGTAAACATCAATTGACCTGCCAGAATCCTCAGTTATCAAAACAGTCATCATCATGTATTCTTTTTTCATGCATTTCCAAGGCGACAAATTATATGGGAATACGAAAATCGGCCAAGAGCTGTGATGTTTGTTTAGAACCTCGTACGATTGAATCCATTAGTAGCAAGTCCCAATCTAACATTTCGAGAATCAGCAGCAAACTCAGGGAACGTTCGATCGAACTCTTTCCATGCCTCCCCATCTGTAGGATGCCACATCACATCGTTGTCTACCCATTTTTCCTTATGCCATCTCATGTCTGTGGCAGTATGCGTTGACATATACAATCGCTGCAACCTAGGTTTCAGGGGCAGATAACGCATGACTTTTTTTGGAATCTTAGTCATTCTATTTTGAGATGTCATTTTGAACCTCGACTCATTGCATATAGGGCATGTATCCAATGTTTCATACTCTTTGTAGAATAAAATACAATTTTTTTTGCAAGCGTGAATTTTTTCATAACCCAATCCAAGACTATTCAACACATTTTGCGCATGTCTATGGTCTTTTGGCAAACAATTGTCCTTTGGAAGCATTTTCTTGAAAACCCCCAGAAAGTAATCGAAACACAAGTTCGACATACGATACTTTATTTTTCCATGCATTAGCTCCACAATATGCCATGAGAACGGAAAAGCTCTCGCACCCCATGTATAACTCTTGGTTGGCATTTGTTAATAGTTTTTCATATTGTTTGAACTCTACATTGTCCATTGGTGTAGGCACGTCATCTTCTCCTTCTTGATTTATGTTAGTCGATGCAAATGGAAAAGCATCATTTATAATATACATGACTTATTCATTAGGATCCACAATAGGTTCAACATTGTCCACTCTTGTGGCCTTTGAAGACGAAGCATTGTCTAATTGTTCCTCGTGATGGTTTCAAGTGCTATATGTCTCAATCATTCAATTCCATACTAAATAAAATCGAACATTTTCAATGTCTCCCATAACGTGTTGTTACAGCTCCTACAAAGACATTGGATTCTAGTTGCACCCGGATTGTGTTTACGTGCAAAGTCAATCAAATCCTCGATTCCATTCAAGTATTCGTCTACGCATCTATTCGGGTTCTGTATTTACCTCCTGCTCATAATTCCTGGAACCACAATCACAATACAACAATCACAACAACTTTATACAAAATTATAATATCACCTTATGCCTCCGATAAGGGCCCTATCCGACGTGGGAATGCATAGTCATGTCATGTAATTTACGGCTACATAAGATTAGATTTCGACGTGGATGAATTTCAGCAGCATCTTGATACAGTTCTTGAGGTGTACCATAGGTTTAAAATACCTATGTTCCACCTAAATAACGTACAGTGATGACACCGAAATTTCCACAACTGAAACCTAATCATGTAGCCGTAAATTACGTGGCATGACTATGCATTCCCAAACTGTCCAAATAATGGGACAATTCAAGAATTAATTGCACCGCAGTCATGCTTTCGCATCCATGCGCGAAATCCAACTAATCCTCGAACGGGAAACTAAGTTTTGCTAAAAATAAAAAAAGTACGAAGTTAATTTCAATTAACTTCGTACATCACAACACATTGTTCTACGTCACACACAATTTAACAACATAATATAAATATAATTCCACAAAACAATATAAACATAACAAAGTAAGTTTAACATAATGTAATTAATATTATATTTTAAAAATATAAAACGAACAAAATACCTTCTGAATCGTTCTCCACCAATCGCTAATCACACATAATATCTCTAAAGACAACGAAATTAATGGCGTTAGTATGAATTTACATTAATACTTTTAAACTAACGACAAAAAATACTTACCCAATGAACGTAGCGAATTCCCAGCAGAGGCAGATGCAATCTGCAATTTTTTTGCAGTTTGCCTATGCAATGACTGAATCTAGAATATATTAGACGAATGATTTTGCGCAACGAAATGGGATTCGTCGTGCAAAAACTCATTTTCGTCACACAAACGGTCATTTTAGTCGCCCAAAGTACAATTTTCGTCGTGCAGGTATGTGCCGACATCCAACTTTACACGACAAGAAAACAGTTCATCGAGCAAATCATTGTCGTCACGCCAATGCTCCTTTGTCATCGCGCAAGTTTTTGGCGTCAAATAACATTAGCCCGCGTTTTTTCTTGCACGACAATAACGTGTATTGTTATGCTAAGTATTCTTTCATGACGATGGATGTCGTCGCGCAAGTATTTGGCGCCAAAGAATATAACCCCACGTTTTTCTTGCTAACTTTACGCTACGATAATATGCATTGTCGCGCTAAGTTTTCTTTCGCGACGATACGTTTCGTCACACAAGTTTTCAGCGCGAAATAAAATAACCCCGCGTTTTTCTTGCTAACTTTACGCGACGATATCTTGTATTGTCGCGCTAAGTGTTCTTTCGCAAGGATACATGTCGTTGTGCAAGTTTTTTGAGCCAAATAAAATAACCCCGTGTTTTTCTTGCTAACTTTACGTGATGATAGCCTGTATTGTCGCGCTAAGTGTTCCTATGCAACGATATCTGTCGTCGCGCAAGTTTAGAAATATAAAATTATTATCCGCGATAGTTTGAGCTACGAATGCGTTCTTGCATCGCGCAAGGGTTTCTTGTGTGACGAATTTCTATTTGTCGGGCAAAATATCATCACGCAAAGGGCAAAACGTAGTAGTGTTTGCTTATTTTGGCTAGGCTTGTTTTACAATAAAGCAATGCATTGGGCCTAAAATATGCTTGGGCCTTCCTTGGATTTTTTGGAGTCTCAACATAATTTACCTACATTTTCACAAAATTTGCAACTCACCTTTGGCTAAGGACTTACCTAAACTATAGGTAAACTATTTACCTAAAAGAAATCAGGTTTTAAGCTTAATTAGGTAATTTTTTGAGTTGGATCCCAGTCATCGGGTTTTGCTTTGAAAAATAGGGTTTCAGTTGTAGAAAAATAAATGGATGGATTGCAAGTAAGGAAATATGAGTTTGAAGGGGATAGCCAAATTTACTAATTCATTTACAGAGTTCAGGCAAATGAGTAAAAGGGAGCTTTTTATTACTACTTCCTCTCCCTGATTTCTTAGGAGACGAATCACATATTGAAGAGTTCTTTAAATCACCATGAGAAGCAAAGTCCATGAAAAAGGTCTTCCTTTTTTCCATTTGTTCTTTCAATTTTCCCATTATACTTTGTTTATCTTTTCGAATTAGTGTGTTTGAATTCCAAGTTTTTTTATTTTTATTTTTATGTGTATGGAGGAATAATTTGAAGAGGAAAAGTGCTGAAATAAGTTATTTTCATCAAACACCTCTGATTTTCTCTTTTCATCTATATTATACTTCATGTGTTTGCCCCTTTCTATGCTATTTGTCTAAGGTCTAATCCCCCTAATTATTCAATAATAATAATAATAAATCCCCTAATTATAGTTATTAATGTTCTCAAATATTCTGCACTTTGCTGAATTCACTTTTAATATATGGTAGACCTTAAAATTGGACTTTCAACATTGAGGATGATGCTTGGGGTTTTTGTTTTTATTCCCCCTCTCCTCTTTTTTTAATTTTTTATGCAAAGGGAGTTTTTGCTCCAACATGCTTTGCTTATGCATTTAGGAATACCAGTTGGTAAGCAATTTCATACACTATTCTTCATATTGGTATTCTGAATGAAATAAAAACATAAGAACCACAAACGGTGCACCTCTTCTCTGTTTATTTTCTCTGATATATCATTGTTCACAACCATGCTTAAGGGTATTAAGAAAATAAAATAAATCATCTAGCAAAACAATCTTCTTTCAAAAGCAATAAGCAGCAAAGTTCAAGTGCATGAAAGCAGACAGTGTCTATACCTTAGACACAGATGATTGAGAGCCAATTACTGTAGCAATTGGCAGCATTCAGCACACAAGCTCAAATAAACAGAATCTGAAAACAGGCCAAAACATATGATATAAGTAAGTAATAGACTTACCATACTTTGAGAAATTCCTGGAGACGTTTCTTGCCGGAGGACCACTAAGATATGATCATTCTCTATATTCACACAGGCATACACAAAAACTCGTACAACAACAATTTTATTATGAGATAAATTTTTTAGCATAGTGCATGAATTTATGCACGTGTCTATATGGAATCCAACATATATATAACTATTCCTTTGTCAATAAGTCTGAATTATTAATCTGAACTACTAGGAACTTTCTGACATGAAAACTATATAAGCATGCATCAAAACCTCAAAACGTTAAAACCACACTATAAACTGACATAATACACATTAGGACACAATTCTATAGACAGTGTCACACAACAAAAGCACGAAACATGATATCTCGAAGGAAGTGGCGTCACCCTTACCTCTCACAATGAATCACTTGTTGATATTTGTGGCTGGGCAGAGTGCAGGCACTAGTACAAAAATTGAAATAGATGACAGGAATCCACTGTCATCTAGAAGGTTTTTAAACTGTTATGAAATCGACCGCCATCTTTTGATACATAAAATAACGATGGTAAATAACCAACGTCGTTAAGACATATAACGTCATCTCAAAAGACAAACTGATGTTAAGACATATAACGTCATCTCAAAAGACAAATCAACATCTAATTACTATAAAAACAGCAAAAAAGGAAAACTTCGACAACCTTAGAAGACGCTTTTAGGAAAATAGAGACATCTAAAGAGGATTACATGTCAAGAACTTCATATCCGACGTAACAAATGTTAACCACGACTCCATTAGAAAACATACCTCGTTTATAACGTTGACACTGACGTTGTTAAGATATACTACGTCAACCAAAAACAAAAACTGACATCTAATTTCTATAAAAACGCAAAAAAAGGAAAACTTCGATAACCTTAGATGACGCTTCTAGAAAAGAGCAGACGTCTAAAGCATATTACATGTCAAGAATTACAAAGTAACCGCCGTAAAATAAATTAACCACGACACAAGTGTAAAATAACCGTCACTTATAATATCTTCCACGTCGCTTCCCAGGAATACACCACCTTCTTAACAATATTTCATGTCACAAATTTTAACAACTGTTGTTCAAAAGCCTTATAACTTCCTAATATGTTAAAAGAACGAAATTATTACCACTATACGACGACGGTGTACTGCAGGAACCAACGTCTAATTGATATAAAAAAACAGCAAAAATGACGACTTGGACAACCTTAGATGACGCTTTTTAGAAATCACTGACGTCTGAAGTGGTTAACATGTCACAATTTTTTCCTCCACCATCATAACATTTTGTAACCATGACCCGAATATTATGACATGGTCGTTTAAAAAAACTTTTCACGGCGTACAGTGGAAGTAAAAGAACCCATAGCTAACCAAATATATAAGAACCCATAACAGAGAGTTATTATGACAAGCATGCAAACACTAAATGGGTTTTTCAGATTCCATTCCCGATTCATATCTCCCAAAACATATATTAAGATTCCATTGTAAAGATTTACTATGTCGGTCTGTTAAAGAAAACGCCATAGTAAATACTTTTCACAGTGCTCCGTAATAAACCAATGTCTTAAACATTAAATAATTAGGTTGGCTTTGGTTTTCCGGGGATTTGAACTCGCGTTACCAAGGGCATAATTGACCAAAAACAATCGAGAGGAAATCGGCGTCTTTTCAATATACCATAAACCCCAAATTTTACAACAATTATAAAAAATACACAAGTATGAGAAAAATAAACCAAAAATTGCTACGGACTCCTTACGACAATGCCTTCAATATTGGCAGGCTAAAATCAGGATTTCATATATTTGTATTTATGGCCACTATAACACCCTTGACCCAATTTAATTGTTTTGTTCAATTTAAGTAATTGTGAAATTACAATTTTGCTCTTGAGGTGTAGGGTCACTTTGTTCACATTTTGATCCAAAAGGATTTTGGGGAAATGAATGGCACAACCGTAATTTTTTTGAAGTTGGATTTTAAAAACAGATCAATTCTCCCTCCAAGATTGGGCTTGATTTTGGATTGAAACCAAGCCAAAACCCACGTTTCGTCGACGGCGATGTTCGTGCGATTTCCAGCGATTACGGCAACCAAAATCATTGAATTATGTATCAAACTTCATCTACTCTTTGTGCTCTACCTGTTTATGTGTTGGGTTTGGTTTAATTTTGAGGTTTTGGAGATCGATTTCTAACCCCCAATTATGCCGACAGTTTCGGGTTCGTTCCGGCTAGTTCCGGTTAGTTTTTTGTCATGGTCCAAGAACAAAATTCACTGTCTGAACGTATTGGTATAAGTATTGTAGGGTGTTTCAAGAATTTTCCGTCACTGGAATTTTCTCAAGACACCCACCCATTGCCAATGCATGGGCCAATGTGTGGCGGCCCATTATGTTCCAAAATATTTCCCTTGTCGTCCTGAGCATGACGGTATACTCAGATTTGGAGTTGGTTACTATTTGATAGTCGAACAGATATTGCACCTAATATGCGATATTCGGGTTCGATAGGTTCAAACCATTTGACCAGTCCCAATTTCAAATATATTGTTTTCTATACCTCTAGGATCGTGTAGGAATTCATGGATTGAGAATTGGAGTCCCAAATACTCCAAATCAGTGATTCCATCATTAGGCGAAGTTATCGCTGTCCGATCATGCAATCGGCTTAGATCCGACCAAACTTACAGGACGAGTTGAATAGGCTTTGTTGAACCCGTAGGAACTTTCATATTGGAAAATGGAGGTCATGGGCCTGCAGGCCTGGTTGACCAATTTGGGAAGTTTGACCTCTCGGTTGACCGTGAGTCTTTCGAGGTAGTTTGACCCTTCGAGAAGTACTAAAATGACCTTATAAACGAGTCTTGATTGTTATTTCAGTTATTTTGATTATGTTGGGTTTATGAGATTATTTTACAGTATTTCATGGAATTATTGGATATTATTTTTATATTTGAAGTTAATATTTGAAGTTATGGAATATATGATTATGGGATACTTGATTGATTTGTTGTGAAAGCGAATCTTGGGGCTCGATTGTGATTATTAGAAAGTGAGTGGACATTGTATATTGAAATATTGAGAATTTGGAAAAAAAAAATTATTAAAGGAGGGTATATTATTTTATAATATATATATTTGGGTTTGTGAAATGCACCATCATATGTATCTCCTTGACACTTGGATACTGAAAACAATGGTTACTTGGAAACATTGGTCATTTGGTTACTTTGGAATCCAAGCACCTTTGATCGAGTGTGCCGTAGGCCTTGACTGGCAGTCTACGCGCGTAAGACTTTTTCACAGTCACACAAGTATTGAGCATTCTACTGTGTGGTCTGGTGAGCCCAGTCTCCTGGTTGGACGGCTCATTCCCTAGCCACATGGTTATTAAGGATTCTTCCATGTGGTCTAGTCAAACAATCCCCGTGTTGGATTGTTTTCCCACAGTACATGATGTGCACTATCATATGTATTTCCCCTTGGATTATGATACTTGGAAACAGTGGATATGGATACTTGGATATGTTGGAACCCAGGCACCCTTGATGGGGTGTTTCGTAGGCCCTTTGGCCTAGCAATCTGTGCGCATAGAACTTTTCATAGACGCGTGAGTATTGAAGATTCTGTTGTGCGGGTTGGTGAGCCTAATCCCCCAGTTGGACCGCTCGTTCCCTAATCACATGGTCAATTGAGGATTCTTTCATGTGGTTTAGTCAAACAATCCGATTGCAAGCATTACAAATGTACCTAGGTTGATCAATATTTTTGTTCTTATAATAAGAGAATTTGGTATATTTGGAGGGACAACAAGGGCATTGTAGACTGCCCATGCCTGATATTTACTATTTACTTTCGGTTGGAATAGCTCGAAGTGGGAGAGGGAGAGGGAGATGGAGAGGGAAATGGAGAGCTCATAGGTCATACCTTTTGCTTGACATAACTGCAACCTACTGGAACGTCGTAGACTCTGCTGCCGACGGTCCAGCCTCGGTTGCAAGCATTACAAATATACCTAAGTTGATTAATATTTTTGCAGTTATAATGAGAGAACTTGGTAGATTTGGAGGGACAACAAGGGCATTGTAGACCGCCCATGCCTGATATTTATTATTTACTCTCGGTTGGAATATTGAAGTTACACAAAATCTAGAACTAAATATTAGGTCAAACTACATACTCATGTTTAGCATCCCAACAGAAAATTGGCGGAATTTTTATTACCTATATAAAATATCATCACATTTCTTGAATGCTTATACGTATGTTTGGTTATGAGGCCGGATGCTTGTTTACTTATTATGTGTGACGTATTTTGTGCATCCTGAAGTTTGTTGATTTTAAACTATATTTTTGACAGGTTGAAAATTTTGGAAAAGTTCATTTTTCAAGGGAGACTCTACTGAAATTTCGGTAGAAGTCTCGATCATCTTTTTCTTTGTTTTGGGGGAAGAGGATGTTTGTAATTAGAAAGTGGGCCCGACATCGACCGATGTCAGAAAAACCACAAGATCCGTCAGGGGTTCCGAGGAATTCGGGGTGGGTCCTTTCAACTTGGTATCAGAGCACTAGATTCAATTTCTTGTGGACTCCGCACCTTATGTGCATCTTTAGTATTGGGTAGTGTAGTGTGTTCCGTTACGGAGTGAGACCTTTCAACGTGGGTGACCTCATTAGACGTTTCAGGTACGCCTTGTAAATTATTTCCTTTGATTCTCGGTGAACTTTGACTTCTGGGTTTTATGGTTGCTTGAGTTGGTTTGAGTCTTAGTTAACTCAATTCTCGATTAAGGGTGTTTGGTCGAAATTTAAAACAAGTAAAAGAAAAGGAATAAAAAAGTAAGCATACTTCAATGAGTTTGGGATGTTACCCTTGTGTAGCATCCAGGGAGAAATAATGTAGTCGTAGGTATCTCAAGTATGAGAGCCTAGGCAGTCTTAGAGTTGGCTAAAGCCGACAAAGAAAGTTGAGCCCCAATTTTCGTCTCTAAATCATAAACTCCCTAAACCCTCATATATAAAATGGAAGTCTTACCACTTCTCTAAGTTATTTTGTTGGACCTTATTCGGACACCCATTTAAAGTTGGATATCCACATGTCAAATTCAGACTTTGAGTCTTCCCATAGAGGAGCCACAAATGGATATGGAGCCTTAGCTAGGGAAAATGTTAAATCACCTAATGGAGCCTCAGTTGGGGGAAATGTTAAATCACCGAACTCCGTCAATAGAGTTGGTGGAAGAGGAAGTGTTTTTGGAGGAAGAAAGGCTCAAAGATGAAGAACTAGGGGAAGAGGAGGAGCTCAAAGTGGGAGAGGGAGAGGGAGAATAAGAGGGAGGGGGAGAGTTCAGAGGTCATGCATATTTCTTGACATAACCGCAACGGGGCTGGAACGTCGTGGACTCTGCTGCAAATGGTCCAGCCTCGGTTACAAGCATTACCGATGTACCTAGGTTGATCAATACTTTTGTTGTTATAATGAGAGAACTTGGTAGATTTGGAGGGGCAACGATGGCATTGTAGACCGCTCATGCCTGATATTTACTATTTACTTTCAGTTGGAATGGTGAAGTTACACAAAATCTAGAACTGAATATTAGGTTAAACTACATATTCATGTTTAGCGTCCCAACAGAAAATTGTCGGAATTTTTATTACCTATGTAAAATATCGTCACATCTCTTGAATGCTTATATGTATGTTTGGTCATGAGATCGGAGGCCTGTATTTTTGTTGTGTGTGACGTATTTTGTGTATGCTGAAGTTTGATGATTTTAAATTGTGTCTTTGACAGGTTGAAAAATTTGGTAAAGTCAGTTTTCAGGGGAGACTGCTGAAAGAAGTCTTGGTCTTCTTCTCCTTTGTTTTAGGGGAAGAGGATGTTTGTAATTAGTAAGTGGGCCTAACATCGGTTAGGTGTCAAAAAAACCACAGGATCCGTTAGGGGTTCGAAGGAATTCGGGGAGGGTCCTGTCAACTTGTTATCAAAGCGCTTGGTTCAATTTCCTGTGGACTCCGCACCTTATGTGCATCTTTAGTATTGGGCAGTGTAGTGTGTTCCGTTGCGGAGTGAGACCTTTTCGAGTGGGTGACCTCATTAAAAGTTTTAGGTACGTCTTGTAAATTGTTTCCTTTGATTCTTGGTGAACTTTGACTTCTGGGTTTTAAGGTTGCTTGAGTTGGTTTAAGTCTTACTTGACTCAATTCTCGATTAAGAGTGTTTTGGGTAAATTTAAAAACAATGAAAGAAAAGGAATAAAAAAGTTAGCATACTTCAATAAGTTTGGGATATTACCCTTGCGTAGCATTTAGGATGAAATAGTGTAGTCGTAGGTATCTCAAGTCTGAGAGCCTAGGCAATCTTGGAGTCGGCTAAGGCTGACAAAGAAAGTTGAGCATCCATTTTCATCTCTAAATCCTAAACTCCCTAAACTCTAATATATAAAATGGAAGTCTTACCACTTCTCTTAGTTATTTTGTTGGACCTTACTTGGACACCCATTCAAATTTGAACATCCAAATGTCAAATTCAGCTTTTGAGTCTTCCCACAGAGGAGCCACAAATGGATCTGGAGCCTTAGTTGGGTGAAATGTTAAATCACCAAACTCTGCAAAAAAAATTGGTGGAAGAGTAACTGCTTGGAAGGAAGAAAGACTCAGAGATGAAGAACTAAGAGAGGAAGAAGATGATCGGTGCATATTTATATGTCATTTTGTACCCTTCTAACTTATGATTTGATTATGTTTTTGAGTTAAACTTGTGCTTTTAATAAATTTTGTGTTTGTTTCAGTGTAATAAGCTTGAGACTCAATAAATGCATTTTGGAGACAAGTTAGCTCAAAACGGTGCCTGCAGATCAGTCAACTTCACGAATTGGACTGTACTTGCTCAGGATGAACTAGATGCTTAGCCCTCTATCATTGGAAAGATGCAGTAGTCTAGTTTTTGGAGCATTTTACTGTTCATGATTCCGAGTCTCCTAGAGAAAGTTATGCAAGTTTTGGCAGCTTAAGGTCAAATTCGGCAGCATTTGCATTACTGGGCCAAAAATCATTTGCAGGTCTTTCTGATTTTTTCTTGAGTTGGGCTGCATATGCTTGGAAATATAATTCAAAGGGTTTGAAGATCCATATTTTTCCAGATTTTGTAGGAGGGACAATCAAGCCTAAAACAAGCCCACAAGCTGACTGCAATGCATTGTCAATTCCAGTCTATTTTCAGCAGTCAACTTGCAAGGCCCAAAACGTCTACTTGTACTGCTCATATGGGAATGAATTCTTCACAAACGTTGTTCCAATGGGTGTCTATTATGACATATCCAAATTTGAGCCCCATTGGATACATATTGAAACCTTAGGCCTTCCTACACCAAGCCTGGTTCAGAAGAATCGTTTTTCCAGCAACCAAAAGAAAACCCATATGGGTTGGCAGCAAAAGACAGCCACAATTGAACACCTTTGAAATCCCATGTGAAGAAAGCTTGAGGTGCAGCAAAAGAAGTATGGAATGGAATTGATTCCAACCACACTAACATAGACAAGATGAAGAGTGAGTTATAGATTGTATTAAAAGAGGAATTGTGGTGTTGGAATTCATCATGATGTTCCTCCCTCTTAGCCCTATAAATAGAGAAGTCTTCAAGCTTCATAAATAACCCCCAAAGGGGGGAGCTCTCAAACACTTCTCTAGAGCTCCCCTCCCTTCTCTCCCTCAAATTCTCTTAGTTTCTCTTTCTAGTTTTCAATTGTTGTAATGAAATCTTTGTACTGAAATTCTCCTTAAGTTTTTCTTAGTTCCACTTTACTTTTCATTTTTATGTAAATTCTTTTCTTTAGTTTCAAGTTTGATTAGTTTCCAAGTTTGAATTATGATTTTTGTTCTTATTTATTATGCTTATAAGTTAATATGCTAGTTTGAATGATTGATCACCATTTAGGCTTGCACGTTAGTTATCTTGGTTTAAATTAAGAGTAGACACCATGCTTTAATTCGAATTGAACTATGAATAAGAAGAGTATATATGGACATTCGACAACAGGGATTAGATACATACTTGGTTGTTTAAAATGTTCTTCTATGCTTAATGGATTCCTAATGCTTAGTTTAGGTTAGACAATAGATGATCAAATTAGGGAATTAGGAATACAAGGTTAGGACCAGACACCATGGCTTAATCATACTTTAGCTAGAATCAATTCGTTAATCTAATTGAACTTGGGAACTTATCTGCTTGAGTTATTTTCTTTTCTTTCTTTCTTATTTTTCTGTTTTGTGTAGGAAAACTGAATTGGATTATTCAATCACTAATCCCTGTGGAATTGACCTCGCACTTACATATGATATACTACCGAATGGCTCGTGCACTTGCGAGTATCACAAGTTGAGGATGCAGCTGAATTGGTGCAGTTGAATCGACGCGACAAAAGAGCTCAAAGTGGGAGAGGGAGAGAGAGCTCATAGGTCATACCTATTACTTGACATAACCACAACGGCTGGAACATTGCAGACTCTGCCGTCGACGGTCCAGCTTCGGTTGCAAGCATTACAAATGTACCTAAGTTGATTAATATTTTTGTGGTTATAATGAGAGAACTTGGTAGATTTGGAGGGACAACGAGGGCATTTTAAACCGCCCATGCCTGATATTTACTATTTACTCTCGGTTGGAATATTGAAGTTACACAAAATCTAGAACTAAATATTAGGTCAAACTACATATTCATGTTCAGCATCCCAACAGAAAATTGGCTGAATCTTTATTACCTATATTAAATATCATCACATTTCTCGAATGCTTATACGTATGTTTGGTTATAAGGCCGGAAGCCTGTTTGTTCATTGTGTGTGACGTATTTTGTGCAAGCTAAAGTTTCGTGATTTTAAACTGTGTTTTTGATAGGTTGAAAAATTTGGTAAAGTTTGTTTTTTCCGAAATTTCGGTATAAGTCTCTGTCCTCTTTTCCTTTGTTTTAGGGGAAGATGATGTTTGTAATTAGTAGGTGAGGAAAAACCACAGAGGAGCCACAAATGGATATGGAGCCTCAGTTGGGGGAAATGTTAAATCACCGAACTCCGCCAAGAGTTGGTGGAAGAGAAAGTGCTTGGGAGGAAGAAAGGCTTAGAGATGAAGAATAGCTCAAAGTGGGAGAGGGAGAGGAAGCGCTCATAGGTCATACCATTTGCTTGACATAACCGCCATGGGCTAGAACATCGCAGACTTTGCCACCGACAGTCCAGCTCCGGTTGCAAGCATTACAAATGTACCTAGGTTTTTTAATATTTTTGTTGTTATAATGAGAGAACTTGGTAGATTTGGAGGGACAACGAGGGCACTGTAGACCACTCATGCCTGATATTTACTATTTACTTTCGGTTGGAATAGTGAAGTTACACAAAATCTAGAACTGAATATTGGGTCAAACTACATATTCATGTAAAGGAGAACTTTGATGGGTCTTTTGTGATTGAGATTGAAGTTGGATGTCTTGGAGCTGGAAGATTATTTGCTACTATTTTCTTCAAGTGTTCTTCACGCAAAAGGGCATCATATGTAGCAACTTTGTTTGTCAAGTAGTGCATGTCAAAAAATTTGATGCCCTAAAATTTCTTTCGAAACTTCAACTCAAGGTTCTCTTGTTCCATCTTCACAAATTCTTTTTTGGCCAATAGCACTCATCACAAACCAATAATCTATGCAAAATAGTCTTGAAGTGCCTCGTTAGACCCCTGCTTCATCTTTGTTAGTTGGGTGATAGTCACCTCCTTGTTAGACCGGTAACAGTGCTCATGGAAATTTCTTTCCATATCGGCCCAATCCCTAATTGTAATGCAGCTAACTAGGACTCTTAAATATCAAATCTGGTTAAGGTTTAAGCTGGAGGAGTTGGCTGGGGCTCATATGTCGAAGTTACCCAAAGTACTCCATTTTTTATTACAGAAAGATGTTGTACATTAAATTATGTACAGGCGTATGGTCTGCCTCGCCCCTTAACAATTATTTATTTATTTTTTTTGCTACAATTGATTTTTTTAATTATTTTTTTATTTTTATAATGAAATTAGGACCTTTATTTAGACTATATTTGATTAAAACTCAATTCTAACACATAGTACCATGTTTTGAAAATCCGTACCAGTAACAGTTTTTGAACATAGGGTTATCCTCTTCAAGCCCTATATACCATGTGTTGAGCTGGATCAGACCATATCGCGTGTCCAAAACAAAACGTGTAACTTAGGAACCGTTTGCAGCTGTAAGTTTGTGACAAAAAACAAGTTGGTTGGTATGGTGTCACATGTGTAAATATATTGAACAAGAAATGCCATTTTTCAAATGCAGTTTTTCGAGAAAAGCGCCTTTGACCAAAAACAAAAACCCAATGAAAAGAATCGATTTTATTGGAAAAAAGACAAATGAGTAAATTTGGGGTCCTCATTCACTTTGTTAAGAAAAGCTTCAGCACCAATAAAAAACTCCACCTTGACTCAAAGAAGTAACATAAATAAACAAAAAGTAATTTCTAAAGGAAGAGAGAGAGAAAAGAGTAGCTCTATACCAGTATCACCCTGAAATATCAAATTGGTTACAGTTCATTTGGTTGGCAGACTAAAAGAGAAAAGGAATCAACTTGAGAAATCATCCTAATGGAAATACTCAGTTAAAGAAAAAGTAAACTGGGACGATCTGCGTGCAGCCGAGTTTGTCATTCTAGGGATAAAGCTAATATAGGAAGTCTGCAAGCTTCGCCAGAGAAGGAGACAATCTTCAATTGAGAAATGTGCCCCATAATATGAGATATGTTTTCCAAAGCAAACAACTAATATCGGTCTGAACCATTGTTGTTTTAGTTTTAGATAGTGAGAAATGTGTCCAAACTAGTAAAAAGTGAGGAATGTGAGTTACGTATCAAATCCTTGTATTCTTTGATATGTTGAAGTTAGGGTTTTAGCTAGGGGTAGAGTTGGGTGGACTCATATGCTCAAGTTACTCATATTTACCTTGTTGAAGTTATGCTTGCATCCATTTAATTATGTATTTTGTTCAAGTATGAGGAACTTAACCATTTACCTTATTGAAATTCATTTTGTCATGCAAAAGTCTTTAATGCTCCAATATTATGTTTATCCTTGAAGCTTTTTGTCTACGCGGTCAATGATTTTAGAATGAAAAAATTGAGGAGCTGAGCGAACTTGGTAACAAAGGCATCCTTGTTGAAATGAGTGTGTATTACGTGTAAGTACCACAGTCTTCTAAGTGCTTCTATTTTCCAGTCTTTTCGACCAATTTTAGTTTGGCCATTTCAACATCCATATTCTTGGCCATATCTTTTTCTTGGGCTATGACCTAATCAGCTCCCAACTCCTCAGCAATTATGGTTCGTGAGGTAGTCTGTCCCTTTTCCATATGCAGTGTCTCATTATCCTTCTCTCATTTGTAGGAAATGTTGGTTCCTTAATTCGAGAATCTCTAGCCTCTAAGTACTCATGTAACCTGTTGACTCGGATATTTTCCTCATTTGTTTAGCCGAGCCAAACGTCAACTAGAGCGACCGAGAAATATTATCATAGGAAAGCCAGATAGCTTATGGCGAAAAGTGCCTTGACCTCTAATCTTTTTACATTGGGCTAATACAATGGGAACCTCTTTATTTTCT
The DNA here is from genome assembly GCA_034190965.1 of Prunus campanulata. NCBI lineage: Eukaryota > Viridiplantae > Streptophyta > Magnoliopsida > Rosales > Rosaceae > Prunus > Prunus campanulata. The sequence continues at coordinate 22,078,697 of CM067211.1, forward strand.
CTTACCTAATCATTTGGTAAAGCTCATTGGATGCCTGATCCAATGTCCTGGTAATCAGCAATTTCTCGGCCTCAAGGTTAGCAACGGCCAAGTTGACAATTTCCGACACTCGGGGAAGATGTCATACAAATTAATAGCCGAATACCTCTTTCGGAAACTTTCATAAAAATCAACCCTGCCCTTGAGAAAGAGGGGTCCCTTTTCTTGTGTATTTCAACTGTGTCTTTTTCCTCAGGAACTTATTGGACTTTCACCTTCAATTCCTCTGTGGCCAAAATAACTCTAACATTCCGAATTTCCTTCGCTTTTTTATCCTTCACCATATGTTTCATAAACCGCCTCTCTATTCTATCTTTTAACAGCATTGGTCTAGTCTAGTGCCCAAACGTATTTGTTGGCATACTAAATTTGCATTTGCATCCTATTTATCTAGGTTTTTCTCAATGCCTCACATTTACCTTCTTCTTGTACCATGAATCGTGGGGAATGACGGGAGGTTTAAAGGTCATGATCACCCATTATTCGACCATTTGCTTTGTTCGATGGGCTGGCCAACCATAGTGCGAACAAATACGTTCAGAAACTAGCTGTGATGATTCGACCGCCTTTCTCTTATGATCTCTTTTGATCGGCCTCTTTTCTTTAATCTCCTTCTTACATTGGTTCAAAAATAGTGGCTCGACTGTGGGAACTTTCTCTTTCCCTTTTTATGATTTCTCGGTTTCTTTTCAATTGATCTTAGTCCTTCGAGACCTGCTCTGTCGTGGAATCCAAGTTGGAAAATAGACATTAACTATATGAACAATGGTCATGAAAAAAAAAAAATAGAATCCACTTTCATTGGTGCTATTCCCTTGTTTGGGAATTGAAGTTTCCCTTTGTCTATCAAAACCTGTAAAGCATCTCAATACCATGCAATTGTTAGTGGTATGCGAGCAGGAGTTGTAATACTTAATATATGTTCACCCCTTCAACTCTTTGAGTTTAGGTAATTTATGGTCGAAGGGAAGCTCGATCAATTTCTCAGCCAGTAGTGGGTTAGAATTTGATTCAGCCTTAGTAAGTTCAAACGTATAACTCTTCAAACTATCCTCACAGTTTTCAACACCGTAGGGCTCAACATAATTTACGACTGGGTTTTGTACTAGGTACCTTTGAGGTTGTTTTCTTCAAGTGTTCTTCACGCATAAGGACATCATATTTAGTAAAAAATTTCTATCAAGTTGTGCATGTCAAAAATTTGATGCCCTGAAATTTCTTTCGAAACTCCAGGCCTCTTGCGCCAACGTCACTCGACACCAGTTCCTAGCCAGCTTAAATTTGTGCAAATACTCTTGAGGCGCCTCGTTTGACCCTTTCTTCATTCTTGCTAGTCAAGCGATAATTACCTCCTTGTCAGACCTATAACAGCGCACATGGAAAATTCTTTCCATATTGGCCCAATCCCTGACTTTGAAGCAGCTAACTGAGACACTTACATATCGAATCCAATTAGGGTTTTAGCTAGCAAAGCTGGGTGGGGCTCATGTGCCGAAGATAGCCAAACCACCCCATTTTTTATGAAAGGAAAAAGATGGTGTCCTTGTTTAGGTTATCATCTCATTCTTTTACCTAATTGAAGTTATGGTCTCATCCATTAAATTATATATTATTGCCTTTTATATGTAATTGAGTTTTAATTTTGAGGGTATTTGAGTCTTATGGGGGTTTTTTTGGCTACATTTGAAAGTTTTTTTAAAAAAAATTAGGACCCAAATTTAGACTATATTTGATAAAAACTCAATTTTAACACAATACCAATTTGTAAAAATCCATACCAGTAACAATTTTTGAATAGAGGTTATCCTCTTTTAGGCCCTATGTACTAGGTGTTGAGTTGGATTAGAACATATTGCGTGTCCAAGACAAAATGTGTAACTTGGAAATCGTTTGCAGCTGTAAGTTTGTGACAAAAAACAAGTTGGTTGGAATGGTGTTAGGGGTGTAAATATATTGAATCGAAAAGACCATTTTTCAAATGCTAGTTTTCAAGAAAAGCATTTCTAACCAAGATTCAAAACTCTTCTTTAAGGCAAGCTATCACGATCCTATCTGTTTTCTAGGTTTGTCCTTGTAGGCTTGCTTCTCTTATCCATTATTTCTGTGCAAACCAGTGTAGCTAGCGCCTCAATTGTCATCCAACTCTCAAGCCTAATTGTTTGGCGTTCCTCATTGTCCAAAGATTGCGAGGCAAACCATACTCATATACCCAATAAACTGCTCCGTAATGTCATCCAAAGAGTTGTAAATTGGACAAAGTTTGATAGTGAACATGTATCCCTTGACAAACCAAGGGTTCCCATCAATTAGTCTTCTAGCCACCGCCTTGTCCCTAATGGTTATGGTGTACACGTTTTCATTGGCCTAAATCACTTTCACTACACCCATCTTGTATGCAACACGCAGTAATTCTTTAACAACCGCTTGTGGTGGTTCTTGGTCGACAATAAGTAAACCAACTAGGGTAATCCGATCTTCTGTCCTAACCATCACATAGAATTGTGGATGCGCCATTTTGGAGAGTGATTCCCTCTAAATTGTGTCGAGACTTTGTGCTTCGTCATGGGAATGTCTTTAACAATCGCTTGTGGTGGTTCATGGTCGACAAATAAGTAAACCAACCAGGGTAATCCATTTTTTTTAGGCTTAACCATCACATAGAATTGTATAGAGAGTGTTTCGAAGAATTCGAGAGGAATATAGAGCTCATCTTTGCTATATTTATACTGAGAAGACTTAAGCAAACCACCTTGTTTAAGCAGCTAAACAACGAACCACTTTCTAAAACAAATTAACAGAGTAACTAACTAGCACCTATAACTAATTAACTAACTCTATATTTTTATGACCAAATATAGTTTTAATGGTAAGAGATACAGGACTGTGAAGGCATTTAGTAAGGAAAATCACCAATCTGCTTAGTTCTAGGAACATAATGGACTAGCAAATCTCCTTTTTTGAAGCCCCTCCATTACAAAATAATAAGGCTTTTTTACCGCAAAACATCCCTGAGGTTAATGAAACTATTAGATTGCATCATTCTGTTTTTTTTGTTTTTTGTTTTGGTCATTCGTGGTCCTCAAGGTTAACATGAATGCTCACAAGTAGTCTGTTTCATCAAATTCCGTCCAAAAGTCTGTTATGAGGGGTAAATAAGGAATGGCAATACATTATGAGCGGTAAAGAATGAATGTTATGAGGGGTAAAACTGGTAGTCAAAAAGATAAGCAGCTGTGATATTTTAATTTAATGCTTAACATTGGGAAGCCATAAGCTATCACATGTGGATAGCAAGTATGAAGACAATTGCTTTTGAGCGACTTAGATTAGCAAAGCACAAATATTAATATGTATCGAGATGCCTTATTCAAGAATGAAAAATAGTGTTAAGATTTCAGATGTGTGGGGTTTTATTCAAAAGGTCTCCATGTTATTAGGAGTGGAGTCATTCATTATATGAGACTTTATATTTTGTTATGTTTCCAATGTGGAACTTTTTGTATTCTTCAACAAATAGGGCCAATGTGGTCTAGCCTAGTGGAAAGAGCCTTGACTTGCGGACCAATGATATCAAATATTCGAACCTCCACGACACGTTGATAGTGTGTTTGGGTATGAGAGAAAACCCCCTCCCTATATCACTTGTATTAAAAAAAAAATGAATAAAAAATACGGTTAGAACAAAGAGCAAATAGATTATCATAGTGCAGTAGAGGTGGTTTTTTCCCAAAAATGTGTAAATCAAATAAAATCAATATGATCCAAGCTAAATCAGATGCAATACGAGCCATTGCTTGTACTTAGCTATGCTAACTATCTGAAAACAAAATTTTGCATCTTTGATTGGCAAGAGTTGGGGTGGGATTGTGTTTTCTTTTTTTTCCTTTAATTTAATTTATGATTTTTAATTTTAAAAAATATTGGTCACGTGCTACTGAGCGACATTTAGATAGGAAATTAAATGGAATTCGAAAACCTTATGAAATTGGTTATTTATAACAAGTTTGAGTGGCAAATTGGCCAAAAAAATAATTGAGGGTTTAAAGTCAAATTAGCGTGTTATTTTTTTTTTAATCAAAGGTTAGCATGATAGTTCAAGCTGGAAGCGGCACAATTATTTATTTATTTATTTTTGCGTAAAAGGGTGGGCCGAAGCCCAAACAAGAAGAACTAAACATGAAAATAAAAGCCTGTGTCTAGACTCTACAGGCCCTCTTATTATCATTCTCCACCAAACGGCCCACACCACAAGGTGGGTTTCCAAGAACGGACGTCACAGTTACTCTACTTTAGCCATATTCGAAAATAAAAAATAATATAAAAACAACTTCAAGCCATATCTCATCTTATCTTATATTGACCAAAAACTAGACCATATCTTCATGTCCTATGGCAATTTTCAACCTTCTTTTTTTCTCTTTCGTTTTCACTTTTGTCCTTTTGTCTTTTTATTTTTAAAGTTGCATACTTCTTTCACATTTTCTAAATTTATAAATTTCAATAAGTTCAAGACCTAAATTATTACGGTGCGTTTGGATTAGGAAAATAAATTTGGGATTTTGACAAGAGTCAGAATTTTTAAATTGACATAAACCAATTTTTGTGCTTGGATTAAATTAAAAAAAAAAAAAAAGAAATCTTGAAATTCCACATGGGAAAAAAAACATGGAATTTATATGAAGAAGTGATTCTTTGCCTATCTAAAATCACTCACAAACGAGTCATAAGTTATCAAGTTATTGAAATTATAAACAACTTGGAAATAATGATTACAAGTTTGAAGCACGTGCTTAATATAACAAATAGAAATAGAATAGACCCTAAATCACGTATGAGATAATATCAAATAACACAGCAAAAAAAGAAGACTTGTTACTTATACAGACATCTGCACAAAACGCCCAATGTCAACGTATGTGCCAATAATGGGAGTGCAAAAGTTTTAGATTGAAAAACTAGAGACACGTGATATACAAACACCCATCAGAGAATGACGGCAAATCGTCGTATCATCATCATATGCATCTTCAACAAGATATTGTATTGCAGCATGAAAGTGCTAAAAACGTTCTCTATTTTCTTATAGTTTGTACGCTAACAACTTTCTATGAATGAATCCAACTGCTCCTAAAGCCAAATCCATGAATCTGGGAGGATGCCAGTCTAAGCGATAGGATCCCCAAATTCAAAACTACTAAAATCAGAAAACCAATGACCAACTAATGCATTGTATAATTGTTACCTTCTCGCATCTGAGTAGACAATTATCCTCTGTAAGTGTAGTGTCTGGACTTTTGCACCCAATGCAAATGACATATTCAGCTGAAAAAGAACAACAGTGTCATATGAAAAGAGAGAGAGGGAGAGAGAGAGAGAGAGAGAGAGAATATGGTAAGAAGTGCGCAACACAAGAAAGCAAATAGTAAAGCACAAACACTCTCTGATCAATAAATAAATCAATCAATCAAACCACAAAGCAAAGTGCTCACTGGCATACAGTGGCGGGGTTATGCAAAGGGCAGGCTGGGTGCCTGCCCAGCCCAAAAAATTTCAAAAAATAAAATACCTATATGTTATAAGCCCAGCCCAAAAATAAAAAGAATTAAAAACAAACCCTACCCATATGTTGCCCATCCATGTGGTCCTATATTTTCTCTCCTTATCTTTAGAATTCTTGTTTCTCTCTCTTTCTCTTTGCTACAGATAGCAGCGAGTTTCTCCCCTTTGCTCAACTAGTGTACAGATTACCTTATTTCCATTTTCAACATTTAAGTAAATGTCTTTGTCCTTTTACTTTCATTTATTTTTATATTACTCCATTTACTTAAGTTTACAATGTAAATAAGGAAATACCCCCCATTTGGATTCAAATACAAATACTAGAAAATTAAATTCCCACCAAATCAAAATATAAAAAATCGGTTTTAGTGCAAAATACGATTTAGGCTAAAAATGATGGCTCATTAAGTCAATATATACTTCATACTAAAATTCCATACAATCAAGTTTTCTTATTTGATGTGTAAGGAATCAAAGCCGCCAAAAATTATCTTGAGAAAATGATTATTCCGAAAAATTATTTTTCATACTTAGTCAATATTGCACATTCGCTAAAAAATTTCTGGGTCCGCCAGTGCCAACAAGGTATTATTCTCATTATCTTCATTGCTATATATCTTTAATTATAGTTTTAATTTAAAATCGAGTATTCTAGGGTTTAATTAGGGATGAATTATAATTTTGAGAATTTGTTGAAATCAATTAGGGCTTTGATTAGGGATGAATTATTCTAAAGCTTTGATTTGAGATTTTGTTAAAATTGAGTATTCTAGGGTTTAATTATGGATGCATTATAATTCTTGGTTTAGTTTTGTTGAGGGTAAGGCTCATTATGTCCCCCCTAACTAGGTGTATCTTTTTATGTTTATTAATGAAATTCACTCTTACCGTCGAGTTTAGTATGTAAATCTTGCCCAATTGGCTTTTTGATCCTGGAACCGCCACTGTATATAGGTAACATGAGAAACGGTCAGAAGAGATTTGAATGGACAAAGTGATTGAACTAAAGGGAAAGAAACACATCAATGATTCAGATGAGATAAGAACAATGGTTTTGGTTCATCTGACAAGGGAACTGAAACCTACTTCTTGCACACATCCACGAAATTCGGAAAAGAAGTTTGCTCTGGGCCCTCATAAACATATAGTTGATGCCCCATAACTGTCTTCGGCTTCTCTTTAGACAGCTCCACATCATTCTCCCAAATACGTTTTAAAATCTCATCAAAAGTCTGCAGATATTGCATCCAAAAAACCAATAAAAATAGATGCATACATATACATATACATATACATAGCTTTAAACAGCATGAAATTGTTAAGCATATTAGATTTCTTTATCAGAGTAAGAGAGAAAGAAAAAGAGCAAAAATCAAACAGATACTGTGAAATAGGAAGGAGAGTGGAAGTTTTTTTGTAATTGCAACTCAATTTCACATTGTTCAAATGAGGTGCAAATACAAAAATCTAATACTTACATCTTCTAGAAAATCGTCCGTCACCTCAAACGTATTGTTGCCTGACATGATGTTTGCTGCGAGACAAGTGAAACTAAATCAATCTATCAAGCACCAAAATCCACGTAAACCAGAAACCAAACAAGGCCAATATATAACTCATAAAAGATTAAATAAAAAACGCAAAGTGTTCAAGTAACATACAAAGCAAAGGAGCAAACCCTAGAGAGCGAAGAAGGGAATTGAAGTATAATTGAGGGTTACGGAAACCCTAGATATAGAACAAGAGAAGACGCTGGGGATTGTAAAGAGTAACTACTTAAACAATGCTATATTAAACAATGCTTTCCTTCTTCTGCTGTATTTATAACTTTAAATTCAAGTCAGTTTCTTTTAGGGTTTAGACTATGGGTATATATTTAGAGATTTTCTATTTAAACCCCACACTTCTCTTTGTTCACCCCAACTTCTAAGTTAAATTTTCACAATTTCTAAGAAAACCCCACTATCTTCCCAAACTACCCTTAAATACACCCAATGTTAGAAAAAAATAAAATTAAAGAGTTTTTCTATTTACACCTCACTATCTTCCTACTAAAAACTACAGAAAAAAGCATATATCTAAACTAAATAGTGGGGGAAAAGATGAAGAAGACCCCTATTTTTTGAGACGAAGATGAAGGTCCCTGTGCTTGTTTTCACATCTTTGATTCGCAAGAGTTTGGGTGGGATTGTGTTTTTTTTTTTTTTCTTTCCTTTAAATTTTTATTTTTATATTAAATTTAATTTATGATTTTAAATTTTAAAAAAAAATTGGTAACGTGCTACAGTGCAAGGCACGCGATCGACATTTAGATGGAAAATTATATGGAATTCAAAAACCTTACGGTAAGAGTGAAATTGGTTGTTTATTACAAGTTTGAGTGGCAAATTGGCCAAAAAAATAATCGAGGGTTTAAAGTCAAATTAGCGTGATATATTTTTTATTATCAAAGATTAGCGTGATAGTTCAAGCTGGAAGCGGCACAATTATTTATGAGTGCTGCTCAACGAACCCTAAAATTAACTAAGTACACCCTATGATCTAAGTATACCCTAATATTTTAATCAAAATGTAAAATTAACTAAATACACCCTACTTTACTACCAAAATACCCTTAATATTACTAAAATATTAACCCAAACTCACCCAAATACACCCTACTTTACTACCAGCATGGGTCCTTAATATTTGGCTAGCGATGTAAAAGATCTTATTCATCTTTAATAAATTTCCCTGATATTTTGACCCAAAAAAGGGATGTACTAGTAGAGTTACAATCGTCAGGAAGCTCACAATCATACCTCCTAGAAGAAAGTCCTATCGACAACCCCAAATTCACCCAAACTTCCTTGGGTCTGCTTGCTTTTTCTGGGGTCACAAGCCTATTTCATTCTCCACAGGTTTCCCAACATGGTTCTTTCGCTTCCTCAGTACCCGAAATTTTGTTGACTACTAACAAGTCTCATAATGGTTGGAATCAGAGAAGCATTTTTCTTGCTTAGGCCTTTCATTAGGGTTGAATATGGTGAGTAGGGTGTACTTATTAAAATTACATTTGTTTCACAATTCAATATATCTTTTTGGTAATTTTATTTTAGGGTAAATTAGTAATTTAATAAATACTTTGGTAATTAGGTGTACTCAGTTAATTTTAGGGTTAGTTTAGCAGCACTCTTATTTATTTATTTATTTTTGTGTAAAAAGGTGGGCCGAAGCCCAAACAAGAACAACTAAACATGAAAATAAAAGCCTGTGTCTAGATCTAGAGGCCCTCCTATTATCTTCCTCCACCAAACGACCACACCACAAGGTGGGTTTCCAAGAACGGACGTCACAGTTATTCTACTTCAGCCATATTCGATAATAAAAAAAACAAAAAAAAAACACTTCAAGCCATATCTCATCTTATCCTATATTGACCAAAAACTAGACCATATCTTTATGTCCTATGGAGATTCAACCTTCTTCTGTTTTTTCTCTTTCGTTTTCACTTTTGTCCTTTTGTCTTTTTATTTTTAAAGTTGCATACGTCTTCCACATTTTCTAAATTTATAAATTTCAATAAGTTCAAGACCTAAACTATTAGGGTGCGTTTGGATGAGAAAAATAAATTTGGGATTTTGAAAGAGTCAGAATTTTTAAATTGACATAAACCAATTCCTATGTTTGGATTAAAAAAAAAATTCTAGAAATTCCACGTGGGAAAAAAAACATGGAATTTAATTTAGAGGTCATAAGTCCCAACTTTAAATTCTATATGTAAATAGTCGTCATTTCTAATATTCCAAGATGATAAACGTTAAATTTTAAATCCGTTAGCCAAACAAAAAACTTAGGACATTTCTTTCCACCTTTGGCTCTTCATTAATTTTTCTTAGAGCATCTGGAGCGCGTAACCTTGCATGCTTCGCTGCCAAGGATAGTTATTAGTGATCTTTAGTACAAGTCGTGGTCCATCCTCACCGACGCGCTCTAAAAGGCCAGAAATATAAAATGAGTACCTCCAGAGACGACGCATACAGAGCATAATATGAAAACTGTACGTAGAAATCAATGGTTCAATTAAATTACCTTGTTTCTTCTGTTTCTTCTGTTTCTTCTTTTTCTTCTTTTTCTTCTTTTCAGTAGGATCAAAAGGGGAAATCTGCAACCCGAAAAAAAAAAAACCAAAGAGAAAAGCGGGTATGAAAAACCACAATACTTGGCTCTAGTCCAAGAGAATCAAGACATCAACTCAGTATAGCTCACTGGACTAGCAACCTGAACCCCATCACATCACATTCTAGCCAGGTAATCACAACAATCTTAGTAGAATGCACCACACCAATCTAGGAAAACTTTCCACTCTACGATGAATCAATACCTTTTTCCATTTGGATTGTTACCATTAATTTTCCACTTTCAGTTCCCTTTTTGTAATACTATCCCATCCTCTTTTTACCCTAAAACTGTGTCAGGGAAATTAGATAATATCTTTTGCAGACTATAATCAGTTGGTATGACAGGAACTTACATCGGCGACCACCTTGTCCTTCCCCTCATTCAGACTGAGGTCTGCCATGTTGATGCTCGGGCTCCTTTGCTGGACAGCAGCAACTGATTGCACGGCACCACACTGCAATAAAATGAATTACCAAATCAATTAACTGGAAACTGAAAGCCGGCAAGATAACTCAAACTATGTATAGGACTGAAAAAAAAGAGACACGTGACATACAAGCTTCAAAGCATATGCCAGGCTATATAAGGTAGAAACTATGGGTAAACACCCATCAGAGAATGACGGCAAATTGCCGTATCGTCATCATATGACTCTTCAACAAGATAATGTATTGCAGCATGAAAGTGCTAAAAACATTCTCTATTTTCTTATAGTTTGTATCCTAACAACTTTCTATGAATGAATCCAACTGCTCCTAAGCCAAATCCATGGTGTACCATGAATCCAAGAGGATGCCAGTCTCAGGGATAGGATTCCTAAATTGACGTGGGTAGCACAACTACTAAAATAAAAAAATCAATGACCAACTAATATTAGAGATGCTGACGGCATTGTATGATTGATACCTTCTCGCATCGGAGAAAGAATAGACAATTATCCTCTGAAAGTGTAGTGTCTGGACTTTTGCACCCAATGCAAATGACATATTCAGCTGAAAAAGAACAACAGTGTCATATGAAAAGAGAGAGAGGGAGAGAGAGAGAGAGAGAGAGAGAGAGAGAGAGAGAGAATATGGTAAGAAGTGCGCAACACAAGAAAGCAAATAGTAAAGCACAAACACTCTCTGATCAATAAATAAATCAATCAATCAAACCACAAAGCAAAGTACTCACTGGCATATCGCCGCAGTATTTCCTCAAAGTCCTCTGCAGGAAATCTTCCATCCACATATAACCTCCGTTGCTTATGAAGTGATCCGTTTGCCCCCAGTTCAGCCAGCAAGAAAGCCATGACGTGATCTGGGTGCCTATGCATCCTGTAATTTTAAGGAAGAACGCTTTTAGATGGGATTATTAAAGTAATAAATTGGTATATTCATTATATAATCAGGGTTTATGCTATATAATCTTTTATTTTTTACAATTATGGACAGCCATTAAATCTATAGAAACACCTCTATGGGAGAGGGATATATATAGGTAAAATGAGAAACGGTCAGAAGAGATTTGAATGAACAAAGTAATTGAACTAAAGGAAAAGAAACACATCAATGGTTCGGATGAGATAAGAACAATGGTTCATCTGACAAGGGAACTGAAACCTACGTCTTGCACACATCCACGAAATTCAGAAAATTAGTTTGCTCTGGGCCCTCACGAACATATAGTTGATGCCCCATAACTGTCTTAGGCTTCTCTTTAGACAGCTCATAATCATTCTCCCAAATAAGTTTTATAATCTTATCAAAAGCCTGCAGATATTGCATCCAAAAAACCAATAAAAATAGATGCATACATATACAAATACATAGCTTTAAAAAGCATGAAATTGTTAAGCATATTAGATTTCTTTATCAGAGTAAGAGAGAAAGAAAAAGAGCTAATCAAACAGATACTGTGAAATAGGAAGGAGAGTGGAAGTTTTTTTGTAATTGCAACCCAATTTTACATTGGTCAAATGAGGTGCAAATACAAAAATCTAATACTTACATCTTCTACAGAATCCTCCGTCACCTCAAATGTATTGAGGTCTGACATGATGTTTGCTGCGAGACAAGTGAAACTAAATCAAGCACCAAAATCCACGTAAACCAGAAACCAAACAAGGCCAATATATAACTCATAAAAGATTAAATAAAAAACGCAAAGAGTTCAAGTAACATACAAAGCAAAGGAGCAAACCCTAGAGAGCGAAGAAGGGAATTGAAGTATAATTGAGGGTTACGAAAACCCTAGATCTAGAACAAGAGAAGACGCTGGGGATTGTAAAGAGAACATGCTATATTAAACAACGCTTTCCTTCTTCTGCAATTGGTTATTTTATTATTTTAGAATTAAAAAAAGATAATGGGTAGTTGTGTGTTCCATAAAAATAGGATTCATTATCTGATTTTGTTTTTAATTTTATTATTTTTTTAATACGAAAAGTGTGAATTTACCATATTATCCTCATTTACTTAACAATTTCAGTTCTTAATGTTTCATTAACCAAGTGCATTTTCTAGTATTTTGAATGTTTCACTATTATCTGCTTTTTGCTTTATATATACTAGCCTCTCTGCACGTGCTTCCGCGCTTGCGAGAGGTTTTTTAAATTTTTTTTAAAATTTATTTTAGAATTAAAAAAGATAATGGGTAGTTGTGTTCCATAAAAATAGAATCCATTATCTGATTTCTCTTTTAATTTTAATTTTTTTAAATATGAAAAAGTGTGAATTTACCATATTATCCTCATTTAATTAATAATTTCAATTCTTAATGTTTGCATTAACTAAGGGCATTTTCTGGTATTTTGAATGTTTCACCATTCTATGCCTTTTGCTTTATATATATAGATAAATATAAAATAATAATTTTATTTTTCAAGTTTCAATTTTTAAAACCCAAACAATAATCTAGCAATTTTCTATTTAAATGTACTTTAAATAAATTTATTTGCCTCTTGTTTAAATCTTGTTAGTATATACATTGTAAAAAAGATTTAAATGAAGTTGTAAAAAAAATTACAAAAATAAAAGCAATACATATGTCAAATTTGGCTTGGGCCCATATATCGGCCTGTTTAGTGGCCCGACACAAGCATGACCCGATCCCATATGGGCTAGGACTGTGGGCTCGGGCTAGGATTGATGATTTTCATAAATGGACAGGCTCGTCACGGCCCGTTTATTAAATGGGCGGACTCTAAAGAATCGGGCCAACTCGACACGGCCTGTTTGACACCTCTACTTGTGCTTTTGCCGTTTCATAAATATTATAGGAAGGATTTTTCCTCACCACTTTAACCAAAGGTGTACACTCACCACTCTTCTCAACACTTGACATGTGTCCATAGGTATAACATGGTTCCATAAATACCAAGTAAAAAGTTAACTATAATTATGCCTATTGACACAATGATCGTGAGCATAAAACTTGTAGAGGATAATACTATTTTGATATTCTCAATCAATTACAAATTGCCGCGTGAAAAAGTTATCATGCGTAGCATGACGTGATTGGTCGGAGAATAGTCCCTAAGCATAGTCCATATCAAGACAGTCCTATATAACAAACGAGCCCTGAAGGTCTCCTCAACTCGCAGGCGGCTCAAGGACAACTAGAGACTTTTACCAATTTTTAAGATATATGCCCTTCTAGAGGTCTCAGTTTTTCAAGAGATTTGCAAAGGCAACGAGGACAATTGATATTAATATATAATTTTGAAGGAGAAAATAAAAGGCCATCATTGATAGATGTGATGATGCATGCAACGTTTCTTGTTATTGGCTAGCATAAGTATATTGGTGATCTTTTACTTGGCTCGTTGATATGAGTTAAGCTGTGCATTAATTGCAAAGAAGAATAAGTAGAAGAGAAAGGGAGATTAGGAATAGCCGAATAGGTTTATATAGAAAGTTGTTAATTGGTGTACAAACTAAAAGAAAATAAACAGCGCGAATGTGAATTAAGTTAGGCCCCGTTTGGGATTGCTTTTTTTCGCCAAAAACCTGCTTCACTTTAAAGTTAAGCAGTTTAAGGTGTTTGGTAAAAAGAAAATATCCCGATTATTTTAAAAGCAATGGCCTTTTGACAGCAGCTTTTAAAAGCAGGCTCATAGTTGCTTTTCAAAGCTGCTTTCAAAAGAAGCAGAGATGAACATTTAATGAATTTTTTTAATTCCCAAAATACCATCATTCATTTTTAAAAATGACACCACCTCCACTTTTACATCCAACTCCACCACTTGCACCACCACATTCACTACCTCCACAACCACCGCCACCAAATCCTCTTCCTCCTCATCCTCCACCACCACCACCACCACAACCACCACCTCCTCCACCACCTCCACCACCACCTTCTCCTTCACCTCCACCTCCACCTCTACCTCCACCTCCACCTCCACCTCCACAACGACCACCACCACCACCACCACCACCACAACCACCACCTCCTCCAAAACCAGCAAATCCACCACCACCTCCACAACCAACATCACCACCACCACCACCACCACAACCACCACCTCCTCCAAAACCACCAAATCCACCACCACCTCCACAACCAACATCATCATCACCACCACCACCACCACCACATCCTCTTCCTCATCCTCCGCCACCACCACCTCATCCACCACCTCCACCTCCTCCACCACCACCACCACCACCACCACATCCTCTTCCTCATCCTCCTCCACCACCACCACATCCACTACCTCCACCACCACCACCACCACCTCCACAACCGTCATCCCCACCACCACCAATTCCACCTTCATCACCACCACCACCTCCACTCCATCACTACAACTACCACCATGCTGCCACTGCCACCACCACCACCACCTCCACAACCGCCATCCCCACCACCACCAACTCCACCTTCATCACCACCACCACCTCCACTCCATCACTTCAACTACCACAACATGATTAGTACATAACACTTTTAACATCATGTCTATTTTAGTCATTATTCACAGTTACAACAATTTTATATTAAAATTTACCAAACGCTTTTACACTGCTTTTTGTACTAACAGCACTTTAAAAATATTGTTTACCAAACATGGTGCTGCTTTACTTTACAGCTAATTATTTTCAAAGCACAGCATAAGCAACTTTTTTTAAAGGTGATAGCAATCCCAAACTAGGCCTTAGTTGACCTAGACAATGTTTCCGATTCCTTGCATCCAAAGTATGATCCCCCTTCTTGTAAGTTAGAGTAGTATAGAAAATAAACAACCTTGTGTGACTCCCCGACCCTATTTTAATTGTCCATTTAAAATTAATTAATTAATTTAATTATGAAATTACAATTTTTCTCTTAGGGATAGGGTTATTTTGGTCACTTTTTGATCTAGAAGAATTTTGGGGAAATTAATGGTACTATGATGTAGATCGATACAAGTTCGTAGACACTTAGTGGGCTCAAATCGGAGTTGAAAAGAAGAAGTTATGAGTTACGAAAGCTTAGTGGCAAAACCGTAAATATTTCGAAGTAGGGTTTTAAAATTTGAATTTCTTCTTGTCTCTCTCTCTCTCTCTCCCCCCGTGTGCGACCCACCCTGATCGATGGGGCCAGTACCAAAAGAATTGGTGCACCGCCCTCTTCCTATCCCACCCCATTCCCACCTCCATCAGCCGCTCAGGCTCCCGGAATATCGCGAAATACGGCCGGATTTTTTGTGAAACTTCCACCTCTCGTTCCGGTGATTCCGGCCACCAATTTCTTTGATCTAAGTATGTTTTTTCTTCAATCAAGAAGTAGACTAGCATCCATACTTCTTGATTGCCTTCTCTTCATCTCTAGGAGCATTTGGTGTGGTGAGGTAGAGGACTCCAATCTTGGAGCCTTAAGGTGAAGGAGTCAAAATTAAGAGAAAGAAAAGGCATTTCCAACAAAGGTGTTCATTCTTGAGAAATCAAGAAAAGGTCATCAAGGGTAAAGATCTATCCCCTTTTTCCCTTTTCTATTTGTGTTCAAAGAGACTTGGCTAAAATACTTGGTTTAAAATGAAAAAGGTTTAGCTCAACTAGTAGAAACAAAATGAATCCACTATTTAGAATGTTTTTGTTGTATAGGTTGTGGCTAAAGTTCATTTCTCAAGCATTAGATGCATGTTTCCTTCAACTTATTTGCCACATCAATATATCTTGAAGAGATGGACTAAAAATGAAAATTTTGAGAGAGTTTTTTATGATGACGGTCTAGAATTAAATGATTTTTCTAACAAATCATTTCTTGTGAGACCCACTAGATTGTTTAAACTCGCTTCAGATGTAATTGATAAAGCTATGACCAATGAAGAGGCAAGTGACATCGTTGCAAAAACATTGCAAAATGTGCTTGAGGAGATCAAACCTATAGTTGATGCTACAAGTGGAGTTCTTGAAAAATGTAGTACTACTCAAGCACACAAGTTTAATTAACCACTTCCAGTCAGAGCAAAAGGTTGTGGAAAATGGCTAAAAAGAGGAAAAGAGAAAGCAAAGAGTAAGGGTAGGCGTTGTCATGGATGTGGAAAAATTGGACAATCACATGATAAAAGAAATTGTCCAATGTCCAATTATTATTCAATTTTTTAAATATATGAATATTGCATCAATCATCTTAATTATTGTTTTCCTTTGATGTAGATCTTCCACTTGCGATGATGCAAATTGAAATTTATCTGATACATATGAGAGTTCTTCCTCCTTAAGTAATATTGATGTTTATATGTGTGTTAGTTTATTTGCAAGAAAATTGAACTCATTCTAATATTTATTTTTCCTCTAACAGGTTAAAAGTTACCTAGAAGTACAAATGTGGGTTGCATACTACAGTCATGAAATGGGACATATCTTGCACTTGAGTCCAAGGCTCTGCGAATAAGCATGGGGACTTGTGAATCTTTTAGGTTTTTTTTAAATATTTTTTTTATAATATAGATGAATTTTAACCAAAGAGATGCGGCAAGTACAAGTAATTTGTAGAACTTTTATATTTCATGAGTTCTTTGGTTGAACAAACTCCTCACAATTCACAAACCTTTGGTTGTATTTTAGTTTTAGTTTCTTTGTTTGATACATTAGCAAAGAAGCTCTCAATCATTTCGAAAAATATCAACCCGCTCTGTTGATACTGTTAGCGTATGTACGGTCGCTTTTGGGTCCAAGATAGATAGGGCATGTGCATTGCACATGTTGAGGGGTCTATCAATGCCCAACTGTTTTCCTCTGCACATGGATGAGATAAGAGGCCATCAACAACCAGTCCCCACATTTTTCTTACATAGTTACCATTTTAGCCTTGGACAATTGCAATTATGTGGTAAAAAAAAAGTTGTATGGCACCCGCTAATTTGGTATGATGGTATTTGTCTTTACTTAACTGAAGAACATCTCATATTCAAATTGTATTGATTGCACAATGACGATATATATTTAAGATGAATTCGATATCTAATTGTTACAAACTGATTATGGTGCTCTGTAACTTTATTTCGGATACGAGGAATTCTCGAATTATCCTTCTCTCTTTTCTTTCCATCTTTCAGATATTTTTTTAAATGAACAAAGTTAGCCAACTACTATAGAAAACAAAAAAGAACGAAGGATACTTTAGAGTTTTCACAAATTTCACTAAAACCTGAAGTTGTTGCTCTTTGTCGTGGCGCAGATAAGATGACGTGAGCCATGTCATGTGCCACCCTTGTTAAAACGGCAAACATTGTCGCAATCTTACACGAAAGCAGAAAAGTTCTTTCGAAATTGCATCATGCCCTGAAAACCAATATGTTGAAATTGAAACTGCAAAATGAATTATAGCTAATGCCCCCACTGCAACTGCTTATAAATACCACCACCTTCCTTCATAACTCCACACAACTCTCTCTCTCTCTCTCATCATCTCAACCTGCGTTTTTGAACTTCATTTTTTTTTAAAAATTCTCCAATCCAAATTTCAAGACAAAGAAAATGGCTTTTAAGTTAAGCATTTTCATGCTCTGTGTAGCAGCTTTGATGCTTGTTTTACTAGAAGCAAACCAGGTAACCCTAGCACCACTGCTGCTCTCTCTCTCTCTCTCTCTCTCTCTCTCCTTACTATATTGTGTTTTCCATTGAATTTTACAGGCCTCTACTGTGGAAACATCAGCATTGCAACAACAGGAGAATTACCAACCAGTGAGACCATATATATATATATATATATATATATATATTATTTTTCTTTGTCATCAGTTCAGAATAAGTTGAAGCTTAATTTCTATGGTTAATGAAAAAAATTTAATTATTCTTTGCAATTTTGCAGTATGGTACTACCCAAGGCAGCCTTCGTCCTCAAGGTGGGTTATACATTTATTTAACTCTTATCTTCTAATTTTGGAAAAAAGAGGAGCTAGTACAATTTACAAGGCCTAAAAAGTCTATACAAAATATATTCAACCATAAGTAATTAAGAAGGTATAACGTGGGCTTAAATTGGCCATGGGAATAAAATGTTTAAAATGCTACCTGTATTTTTTTGGGTCCTTTACTATTTATCTGACAACCCAGCTGCCATGGTGGCCCACAAAATTAAAAGAAGAAGGGCAATCTTAGGTAAAAAATCGGGGTTTAGGGCAGGTTTGGGAGAGTAGGGATGGAGATGATATTGTCATATCCGGTCCTGAATCGGCCCGTTATCATCACCATTGATGGGTTTACTACGTTAATATATACCTATAAAATATGTGAATATATTCATAATTTAATCTTAATATCTACCTGCGTATGCATGTTCATAACTTAACTACAAATGTATAATGTCAAAACAGTAAAATAAACATTCAATCCAGCATGCTTCAGTAATAAATGACAATCCGATTTTCCAAATGATGTTTTTGTTTCCGTTGAGCTTTGAAGGCTTAATGTGACTAATTAACCTTAAACTTATGTGTTTAGAGTGCGGAACGCGGTGCACTACTCGGTGCTCGGCCACGGCGTACAAGAAGCCTTGTCTGTTTTTCTGCCAAAAGTGTTGTGCGAAGTGCTTGTGTGTGCCTCCTGGAACATATGGAAACAAGCAAGTTTGCCCTTGCTACAACAACTGGAAGACCAAGAGAGGAGGACCAAAATGCCCCTAATTAAAATAATACCTACTCTAATTTCTGCATTATATTGATAATATATGTAGTTATAGCCAAGTTTTCTTAATATGTAACGACTTTCGAAACCAATGATCAAAAGGTCAAGGTTTGGGGGTTCAACTTATTTAGCTATGCTATAAATTTTAGTAACTTATATTTGGATAATGCAGTTAATGCAATGAAGGAATAATTATAAATGCAGACGTGGGTTAGATCATTTCATTGCACTCAAGTTCAAGCCCCGCTACTTATAAATTATGTCAATTTAAAGTAGTTTAGAGTATTACTTTCAATTTTTTTTTAAAAAAGGATTATGAATTGATGAGCTAACCTATTGTACACGCATTCCAGACTGAAAGCAATCATTTCAATCTATTGTACACACGCAAGGACACAACAACCAACCATGTTGCACTAAACTTTGTCTATCTTGAGGTGGCCATGATTTCACTCTTGAGTGGCCCTCTCACAAATATAAAACTTTTCTCGGCTGCCCTCTCAATATTCTTCCTAAGGAAACATAATTTTTTTTTCTCAATTTTGTTTCCATATGTTCGAGGGACACTACTTTCCCTCCTTACTTGGAAGGAGGCATTCTTACTTCCTGCAAATCAAAGTTTGACACATATGCAAAAATAATTTATAAAAAACACAAAAAGGAAAATCTCAGTAGACATGATAAACTGTGATTAGCAGGAAAGTAGGAACTCCTACTTCTAGAGAAGGAGACAAGTATTTCCCATGTTGGAGAGGCACGCACAAGCACTTGGCACAACACAACTTTTGGCAGAACAAAACAAACAAGATGACAAGTGTGAGGTCAGACTTCTTCTGCAGTGAACAAAATGACAAGTTGTGTGTGATGGCCTCATGCCAAGATGCGCTCAAGGGGAAGTTACCAAAATCCATAGAGCTCTAGGCACGAGGGGTAGGTTAGGGGTGGGGTTTTGTCTGGCAAGTGACATTTTGATAGAAAATTGGATGAAATTATAAAACATTGATGGTAAGGTTGAAATTCACTATTTATAGAGAATCTGAGTGCTAAATTGATTATAAAAAAAATAAGGAAAATACTAGGCGTACCATATTTAGATACAACATTGTGTACTATCTTTTTAATAGAGGTGTGCCCAATGTATTGGTGGGCTCCATCTTTATAAAAGATGTGGTATACAATGTGATATATAAATATGGTAAACTTAGCATTACCCAAAAAATAATCGAGGGGGTAAAGTCTAAGGGGAAACGGGGATTTACCCTTTTCTTAAATAAATAAAAAGAAGCATGGCGACACAATTATTTATTCATTTGTTTAGTTTTTGGTACAAGGTTGGGCCTAAAACTGAAAGCCTGTCCCTCTAAATGAAATGCGCTACCAAACCAAACGGCCCACACCACAAAGGTACGAAGGTGGGTTTCCGAGAAGAAGACGTAGGTCCCAATTATTCAACTTCAATCTTACATTGACCAAACACTAGACCATATCTTTAATCTTATGTCCTACAGCGATTCAACCTTTGTTTTTCTCTCCCTTTCGTTCTCACTTTTGTCCCTTTTGTCAATTTATTTTCTCAAGTTGCATACCTTTTTTCAATTCAAGTCACATCCTCCATTGCATTATTGAAATTAATTGGCATATGCTTTCCACGACAGATTGACATAGACACACGTAGGTTTACATTTCATAGAGCTAACATGCATTGAACCTTTTTTACTCCGACTGCATGTAGGGTTTGTTTGTATGAAATGCCGTAAAAGAAAGAAATTAAATTTGATAATACATAAAACATTAGATAGATTGTATGCACTTAAAAATACATGGTGTATTCTTTCGTTACAAAGAACGCCACACGGAAAAAGAGATTCAAACTATAGCCTTAAATGTGAAGCTAAGTATCCTCACCCTCGCTAGAGCTATAAATTCCCTCGAGGATATGGTTTAGGACATCCTGACCAGAGTTGGAGCCATAGTGAAGTCACTGGGGTCAATCAACCTTATGGAAGCTGTGAAAATAGGCTTGGAGAGGTCCACCTGAACCAGTGGTGCAACGCTATAGATTGCCTTCCTACTACTCGATGTTTTGCTTGAGGAAGAAGAAGTGTACTGCACTTTCTATTTATTTTATTTATTTATTACAACTCCTTGAGTAAAATGACGTCGTTTTGGCTCAGTTAAATTTTTTTTAAATGATTTGGCCACAATGACGTCATTTTGAGCCAAGTCATTTTTATTTTATTTAAAAAAAAAAAAACGGGTTTCCTTCAGCTTCCCCCACCCTTCAAAGCCCATTCGATATTCACCCCCCAAAACCCCAATTTCTATTATTCTCTCTTCAAGCCCTAACCAAACCTCCCTAATCCCACATGTTATAGTGCCGCTGATGTGTTCCCACTGCTATCAGAGTTATGCCGCCGTCCACCACTTATTATTGCGCCACTATTATTGATTTTTGGTTAATTGGCATAAATTTGGTTTGAAATTTTACAAATTGAAATCACTCAAAAGCATAAATAAAAAAAATGATAGATTGAAATCATTCAAGTGTATATGTCCAAGAAAGGGTTAACATTTGGAAGAGAAAAAATAGATAAAAAAAATAACCCTCTCTTAAATTTTCTTTGGAACATTTACATCATCAGTCATGAGTTGCCACATAGGGTACACATAGGGTTCGGATTGTGGATCCGTCAATAATAATGACTTTGGCCATTTTTTCTTTCCCATGTGCAAGCGTCAGTCATGAGTTGCCACTAAAACTCAATTTTTCTTTATTTGAGGACACGATGATAGTAAACAAGAGTCTGCTGCCTTTTGAATATAAATTTGGTATATTCTCTAACTCCAGTTCCGTGAATGTGATTTTGGACAATTGCATTTGTCTTCTTGTTCATATATTCCACCATGTTGCTTTCCTTTTTGACCCGCTTTTCCTTGGTGTGTGTCTACTAGGCATATATATATATTTTTTATAACAGAAGATAAGATATTTACAAAGTATAGTTCACAACCGACTAACATACTCACAACAAAACTACACTATTATAATGAATTAGTCATCGTCATCTTCATGTGAATTCAACCTAGGACCTCACCAAATTAAATAGAGACGATACAATCAGACTAAAAACGAGTTGGTGGCTAATATGCGTAATTGAATATCTCCAAATGTTAATTATATGTTAATTTCACTCGTTAATATAATTAACACCAAGGAAAAGTTGTAGGAAAAGTTGGATCACAAATATGAAGACGTAAATTTTTGTCTTCAATATTTAATTTAAAAGAATTGATTTGTACTGCATTAGGTGAGCAATGTTTTTGTTGCTTTGCTTGTATGATTGTCCCAAAATTAAAAAGCAGAAGGATAACAAAGAATAAAGAAAGAAAAAGTTGCCAGGCCTAATATATATCATGTTGCAGTATTCCTAGTCTTGACTTGTCAACTTTTGCCTCAGAATTCTAGTTCTATAAATATAAGCACTCACTCCATTACACTCTCAGCATCTCAAAGTTCACTACAATGGAGCACTTTCGTTTCATTTTCCTTTCTTCTTTCCTCCATGTAAGTTTTCAATAAGGTCCACTGACAGAATCTTAATTAGTAATTAGTCTCGTGTGTGTTTCTGTGTAACCTTCAGTATTTGATTAAATAGGAAAATAATTAAACTTTACTTTTTCTCAAACTTTGTTGCAGGTCATATTGCTGGTTGGAGTCTTTGCTTCTGAAGATGTATCCTGGGAGACTTACTGGCAGTCAGCTTTGCCAAAAACTCCAATTCCCCAAGCTGTGCAGGAACTTTTACACCCTGGTTAGCTTCAAATACGCCCCAAAAAAAAACCCTTTCTTTTTTGTAGCTATGTATTTTCATCACAGTTGGTAAGGATGTAATTTGTGGCACAAGTTTGAGCTTTGTAGTTTCATTATTCCAGGCTAGGCTCATTGGTAAACTTTAGCTACTGCAAACAAACCAGATCTCCTGTCCTCTGTGTGTGTGTGGGTGCTTTATTTTTTGTTTTTTTTGGTTCTTTTTGTTTTTGGGTTTGTAACATATGCCCCTGTTGAGGAAATCAACCAGAAGTTCTGGTCCAGAACTGATACTGACTACACAAAATTTATATACTTCCAGTAGCTTTGAGCAAGCTTTTCTACTAATTGTAACATGAAGTTTACAAGCAAGACTTATAGCAATCAAACAACAGACAGAAGATTAAAATTATGTACAACTTTTGTAGCTGCATATTTAAACTTTTTAAAATGTTTCTTGTTGCTTATACAGAGAACTGGCCAGGGACAGAAGGCAAAAGCACATACACTGGGATCAGCAAGGATGCTTTGAACATCAATACCATTCAATCCGGGTCTGCATTTCCCACTGCAGGTCCAGACAGCTATGCCAAAGCCGCCACGGGAAAAATCCCAGTTGAGCAAGGCGTTACGACTTTCTTCTTTGAAAAAGATCTGCATTTGGGGAAGAAAATGACCTTACACTTCCCCAAAACCACAAACAACGCTAACCTTTTGCCGCGTCTAGTTGCAAGGGCCCTACCCTTTTCAAGCAGCAAGTTACCTGAGATTCTAAACCGCTTTTCGCTGAAATCCGAATCAGCAGAAGCAGAGATAGTGAAGCAAACAATCGAAGAATGCGAGGAACCAAGCATCGAAGGGGAAGACAAGTACTGCGCGACGTCATTAGAATCTTTAGTCGATTTCAGTGTTTCGAAGCTCGGGAAATATGCTGAGGTGTTCTCAACAAAAGTGGACGTAGAAAACAAGCAGGAATATAGGATTGCAAGGAGAGCGGAGAAAGTTGGAGAGAGGTCGGTGGTCTGCCATAAGCAGAAGTATGTGTATGCTGTGTTTTACTGCCATGAAATCCGTTCAACAAGGGCTTACAAGGTTTCTTTGGTGGGAGCTGATGGAACAAAAGCAGAAGCGGTTGCTGTTTGCCACACCGATACAAGAAAATGGAACATTAAGCTTTTGGCTTTCCAGCTTCTCAAAATTAAGCCAGGAACTGTCCCTGTCTGCCATTTCTTGCCTAGTGGGAACCTTCTTTGGGTTCCAAACTAAGAAAAGATTAGAACCTCATCTTGTGAAAAAAATCATGTTTCTCAATCATGTTTGTGGCAGACACAAATGTGAGGGAATATATATATGTGTGTATGTATGTGTATTTCTGTGGACTTAACCTAAGTTAACGGTTGTCATGTGTTGTTGGGCGATTAGAAATTTCAGAAATTTCGTTGGCTCACAAACATGTGAATAAATGGTCCATGTCTGCCTGTCTACAATAGTGTTAGCTATATGGAGTTTGATAGTCCATGTGTGTTTAAGCAGAAGAAAACTTGGTGTCAATCACATTTCATCTCTCTCTCTCTCTCTCTCTCTCCAGTTTTTTTTTTCTTAGCAAAGCCCCCTGACTGGACGAAAATTGTTACTAAAATCACAACACTTGAGATCAAAATTTCTATGCCAGGATGTCCTGTAGGATAAAAGTTGTCCTAATATTATCAAGGCTTAAGTGCTACAGTACCCCTTGAAACATTGGTCAATTCTCACTTTAACCTCTGGAAGTTAAAGTGACCCACTTTGCCCCCTTGACCAAGGTTTGATATTCCACATTGCCCATACCGTTAACTGCATCCAAAAGTCCGTTAAGTTTGATGACATGGCATGGGTATTTTAGTAATTTTGTGCACATAGATTTTTAATTACTTAAAAAAATTAGAATACTAACATAAAATTGAAAATAAAATAGATTTTAGAAAGGAAAAAAAAAAAAAAAAACCCTAACCTCTCCATCCCCCCTAACCTATTTCCTCCCCCCCGAACCCAGAACCCATTCCATCCCCCTGCGCCAAGAACCCAGAACCTCCAGAACCCATTTCCCCCACCCCCCTCCTGCGGGAACCCAGAACCCCCAACTCCCAAGAACCCAAAACCTTCAGAACCTACCCCCCTCCCAAGAACCCAAAACCTTCAGAACCTTACCACCCCCCCCAAGAACCCAGAACCTCCCCCCCTCCCAATGAAACCAAAACAGCGCACAAATGACTCTCCCGGTACGGTAGAAAGGATTTTACCTGTCAAATTGAGTTTATCAAATAACTTTCTAACTTTATGTTCAAATATATTCAAAGGCATTCCTCGCTAAAAAGTCAAGCCGAGTTCGCGTTCGAGTTCTCTTTTTGTAGACCGGATGGGACCTGTAAAACTCTCAACTCACTTTTATCAGTGAAGGTACTAATTATTAGCGGCGACTGGGTGTATGTTCCATCCTTTACACAATTCTGAATTTGGAAAACCCTTTTCTATGTTAATCCAGAAAATAAATATGAGAGTTTCTGTTGTCTCAGTGCTACGGCCCCGATTGTTTGATTCAATATTTCCCCAACCTGCAACCCACCCCCTCCCTGCGCAGAACCCAAAAACCCATCGCCCCCCTCCCCAGGTAACCCACTCTCCCTGAGCAGAACCCAAAAACCCACCGCCCCCCCACCCCCACTGATTTCTTACACCTCCCCCTTCCTCTGGTTTTTTCTACCCTACTCTCACAGAAACCTCAGCCCCCATACCCATTAATTAGCTTTCAAATTCCATGCCTCCAGGGAAGGACCCACAGTGGGGTCACTGAGGTCAAACGACCCCATGGAAGCCATGGAAATAGGCTTGGAGGTCCACTTTAGCTGGCTGTGTGACCCCTTGGATTGCCCTCCAAGTGCTTGATGTTTTGCCTGAGAGGAAGAGGGAAGAAGTAGCGCAACGCGCTTCTGTGTTTTTTAAAACACCCTGGGCAAAACGACGTCGTTTTGGCCAAAGAAATTTTTTAAAATAAAAAACCCTTCCGTATCCCTCCATTCTCCCACGTTTGTTTCCTAAGCAGAAAGCCAGTAGGTTCGAAACCTACCTGGCGCGTTTTCTTTTTAATCTTTTTAACTTGTTTTGTTTTTGGAATCAGCCAGTCAACTTTGTTCCATTTATTATTATTTCTTCCTCCCAAATTCCAATGACTGGCTTAGAAATTAGAATCCATGAATGATGAGCTTTACTTGTAATTTTATCTAAGGATGACCGCAACATGGTTTTATCACCACTATTTAACACTTAAGAATTTCTCCACACAAAATAAATTAAAAACAACTTGTTTTTCTTCATTGTAATTAGAACAAAATGCAGTAACCAACAGATTGGAACAAGATGTGCAGGCAAAATATATGACCCAATAAAATTTTGGCTCTTTTTTTTCCAACAGTGCTAAAACCAATATTACAAAAAAGTCTAAACAAAGCAATGAGTTCTCCACTTGTTTACCAAGTACAATATTTCACCATACCAACAAACTGAGCAGCTTATCTTTGCAAGTTGAAAAAACCCTTAAAACTCATCTCCCAATTTCTATTATTCTTTTCTCAAACCCTAACCCCAAGCTCCCCAATCCCCACCTGCTGTAGTGTCGCCGATGTATTTCCACTACCGCCGTCCACTACATGTTGTGGCACCACTGTTGTTGTGATATTTCTTATTTCAAGTAAGTTCTAAATCTTAATATCAAAATAAGGATGATGTATACTAGTTTTAATTTAATGGAAATCAAATTTATAATTGCCTAGATGAAATTTATGATTTATATGTATTGGTTTGATTTGTTGGATGAAGTTTTTGCTTATTTTTGTTGATTAGGTGGTTGTGGTTTTTTCATTTTTTGGTTAATTGGCATAGGTTTGGTTTGAAATTTTACGAATTGAAATCACTCAAAAACATACATAAAAAAATGACAAATTGAAATCATTCAAAGTATATTTTTCCAAGAAAGGAATAAAATTTGGAAGAGAAAAAATAGATAAGAAAAATAACCCGTTCTTAAATTTTCTTTGGAACATTTACACTATGACCCTATGGGGTTCGAATCCTGGGTCCGTCACTGCATGCCTCCCATCCCAAAAATCAAAACAACAACCCTTTCTCTGTTTTTTCTACCCCACTCCCACAGAACCCCAACCCCCATACCCATTAATTAGCTTTCAAGTTTCATGCATCTCATCCCTAAAAACAAAACAACAGAGAGAGAGAGAGAGAGAGAGAGAGAGAGAGAGAGAGAGAGAGAGAGAGAGAGAGATCAATTTTGTAAAGTTTTAAATTTGATGTTTGTATTTTAATTTTTTAAAGTTAATAATTTTTTTAATCCATAATGGAGGTGGGCTCCACTTTGCCACATTACCCACTCAAATTTGTGAATAAAAAACTTAGGTGCCCAAAATTACTAAAACACCCCTGCCACGTCATCAAACTTAATAGACTTTTGGATGGAATTGACGGTATAGGGCAATGTAGAACATCAAACCTTGGTCAAGGGGGCAAAGTAAGTCACTTTAACTTCCACTGGGTAAAGTGAGAATTGACCAATGTTTCAAGGGGCACTGTAGCAATTACTTCCAAATTTTATGGGTTTTTAGTCCTTCTTCTTGCCAACATTATCTTGCATTCTCATACAATATATATGTACCTAAATGATGCGATATGAATAATTTATAGATAATAGGTAGATTACCATTCATAAATATTAATAGCTGCAGTCAGTTATGGGTATATTATCATTCATAAAAAAGAACAAAGAATCTTAATCTCGCGCATTCATATTCCAAGTTTGATTTAGACACCAGAAGTCATATGGTTTACACCTCACCGGTGTTGTCTTTCTTTTCTTTCGGGATACAAAGGTCTTTTAGAATTGGTCGGGAAGAAAACGAAGGGAGAAGTGTCCAGTCGGGGAATGCATGAGATATTTACCTAAGATGTTGGTCTCTAACTAGAAAAGTAAATGTGGGGTTTAATTTATAAACGTTGTTTGAACTCAGATAAGTCAAAAATACATTAGCAATTTCGACGTGAATTGGATCTAAACTCGATAAGTCAAATCGAGGAATGAGCAATTTCGACGTGAATTGAATCTAAACTCGACCATGCCCACTCATAAAATCTATGTGGCGAATCAGACACATTAAAGCCAGGTTCCAATTAATGAGCCAAACCCGAATTAGTGATGAGTTGAGTCACAATCCACTTGGAACGTACAACATTATTCACAAACCAAAGACACTACTTAAGACAATGTCCACCAGTGAAAAACCATGGAAGATTGGTTCTTCTTTACAAACTTTTTATTCTAAATATTTTCATGTTTTCTCCCCAGAAAAAAAAAACAGAGACTTTTCACCAATTTTATTTAGTATTAAAGTATTACAAAATTTAGTGGAATTCTCTTTCTTTTTTCTTTTCACTAAAAGAATAAATTATTCAAAAGAAATTGAGTATAATATATTAGATTTTATGGTATGTACGTA
Source organism: Prunus campanulata (assembly GCA_034190965.1). Taxonomy (NCBI): domain Eukaryota; kingdom Viridiplantae; phylum Streptophyta; class Magnoliopsida; order Rosales; family Rosaceae; genus Prunus; species Prunus campanulata. Next base: position 22,106,896 of record CM067211.1, read on the forward strand.
TTGACTTGTAAATATTATCATGTAAAAAACTAAAAGAAAAAAAAAATGAAAAATGAAGAATAAACAAAGAAACGGGTTAGTGGGTTGGTGGGTCACATGGGTATTTTAGCGGGTTGGCAGGGTTACATAAGTATAGCGGGTTGGCAGGTCAACCCGCCATGACCATTTTATTAAACAGGTTACATAGGTATTTTAGCGGGTTGATGGTTTGACCCAAACCCCACCTGTTTATTAAACGGGTCATGACGGGTTTACCCGAAAATGAGATAAACATTTAACCACTAATTTTCTGTGCAGGTTTCAAGTCGTGTCAAAAATTTCTACCTGATGTCATTCATGATCCTACTATTTGGGCCTAGTAGGATTAGACATAATTGAATCCATGTAGTCCTTTTAGAGCATGTCCACCCATAAGGGCTAAGTCTAGGGCAAGGGCAAGCAAGGGCTGCCACTATTCACGTGAATAGTGTCAGCCTTGCCATTTGTGGTTTCACCTATGAGGGCTAAGTCTAGGGCAAGTCTAAGGCACGAAAGGAAAAAAATATTATGCAACAAAATATAAACAATTTAGAAAGTGAATAAAATTGTTATGTATTTATAGGGAAAGCATCTATAATTTTTTGGTATTTAAAAAAAAAAATTTATTTTTTTTAATTTTTTTGGATTTTTTAAATATTTTTTTTGCTCGCTGACGTCAGCGCTGACATCACAAAACTCGGGCTAAAGGCCAGGTGAAACCTGCCCTTGGGCTTGCCCGGGCTGGTGGGACCCATGCGAAACTGGGCTGCAGGCTGTAGCGCTGGAGGGCCAAATGGGGGGCCTTTTGCCCGGTTTGGTGGGCTGCGCTGGAGATGCTCTTAGGGTCAGTTTTGCATTGCTATGCTATGAAAATAATCGATGTCAAATTTGCTGTGAGAGAAAGCAGTTTGGCGTTTGGTAAACTTTTTGTTAAAAGTGTTGTTGGTATAATAATTAGTTTCTAAGTATTTGGTAAACTTTTTTATGAAACTGCTTTAAGCTGTGTATAATGACTAAAAATGACATTATGTTGAAATGACTTTTCTGTTAAAGTGTTTGATAACAAGGAAAGGACTTTCACTTTCAATTATATATATTTTTTGTATTAAATATGTTTCCATCACGCCCTAAAAATTATTTTAATTATAAAATATTTAAAGTATTATGTTGAAAATTAAGTATTTGTATAAAAAAAAAAAATCTAAATTAATGTTTCAAGTTAAATCCAATATATTCCATTAAAAATAAATATTCTGTCAAAGAAACAAAAAGAGGAACATAAAATAAAAAAAACCAATAGCAACAACTATTGAAGTTAAAACCCTAGAAATTAAAGACAGAGTGAAGAATGAAATTTATAGTTAAAATCTTAGAAATTAAAGAGAAAGAGGGAAGAATGAAATTGAGAAGAAATAAATATAATATGCCTCATACCTGAGTCTTGTAGCTTCTCAGGAGTGTGCTTCAATTGATTCAACAAGAAAAAATATTAGGAAGAATATAAGAGATTCAAGATATAAGAACTCTGAGAAAGAGATGGTGTGAAGAAGCAAAAGGATGCGAAGGAGAAAACGCGCGAAGAGAAGAGATTGCATGAAATAGATTGGGGTATTTTCAGAAGTTTGTAAATTTCATTAAACCCAGCACTTCTTCGAAATTGATTCCACATAGTCAGAAAAAGAACGCACCTCATTAGCTGCTTTCCCTTATAGCTTTCTGTCACAATTTTTTTTAACAATAAGTGATTTTCTCATAGTTTACCAAACGGGCTGAGCTTCCCAATTTTTTTTAAAAAATAACTTATCACCCCAAATAAGCAATGCCAAACAGGCACTTAGAACATGAAATATTTGCCTAAGAATTTTTTTTAAAAAAGTAAAACTCTCTCTCTTTTTCTCTCCCCTCTATGCTCTCCCTCTACCCCACCAATTTCTTCTTCCCCCATTCCCCCATGACCACCACCTACAAGCTCCAACCCCCAAACCCATCCCACAACCAACCCAAACCCCCCCCCCCCCCCACCCTCCCCCACCCCCCCAACGAACCCAGAAACCACCCAGACCCCTTCCTCCCGATTTTCCTTTGTTGAGAAACCACAACCAACCACCCTTCTCCCTACCCTGCATGGGTGGTGGTGTGGTGGCACTCCAAGCCCATCACCAATTTCAATTTTCCTATTACCATTTTCTCTGTGCCACCTTGTTTCTTTCTTATTTTTGTGACTTGTCCTCTCACTTATCATTAATGTAACTCTGTTAACTTACCCTTGAATTAAAAAAACATTGAAATTAACAAAGCAAAAACCCAATAGCCCCGAGCAACCACCCACCCACCCAACTCCAACATCTGACCACCACAACCATCCCACAATCTCCACCACATGCCTTCCTCTCTCTCTCTCTCTCTCTCTCTCTCACACACTGTGAAAATGATCTGAGGAGAATCAAGTAATGGTTTTGTAAGGAAACAGACTTGGCAAAGACACAAAGGCTCCAAGGCTGAAAATTTGAAGAATTGATAGAGATTTTTCAATCTGGAAAAAAAAAAAAACACCTTTCAATATTTTCCGGTGTCATCGAGGAGGAGGGCATGTGGTTGTTTGGAGAAAATAATTTCAATTTGGTGAGGAAGTGAAGAGAAAGGTTCACAGTTCAAGATGCACTCGAAGTGGAGATTAGGTTGGGCTGAGATCAACAATCTTGATCTGATTCGACAATTTTACGAGAGACAAAGGGAGGCGTGGGCGGTGGGGGCAGAGCTGGTTGCCGATGAAGAGGGGGTGGTTGTGGAGAAGATGAACGAACCAGCTTTTGAATAATTATTTCATTGAATTTTAATAAAAATTAGTAAACTTAACAACTTTAGGAGTATGTTAAGTGAAAGGACACATGACAAAAGAATAAGGAGGAAACAAGTGGGTATAAAGAAAATGGTAGCAGGTGATAATGTAAAATTCTGGAAAGATAACTGGATCACTGATGCCCCTCTTCTCCAACACTCTAACGCCAATACGCCAAATGATACTGTGAGTGCTGTCTCCAATTTTTACAAGAATAACTGGTGGGACATTGATAAGCTAAGAAGTGTCCTGCCTGAAGAGATTGTGCAAACGATGATTAACACTCCTGTGGGATTCATCAGTAATAAACATGATACTCAAATATGGCATGCCACTTCAAATGGCTTATTCTCTGTGAAATCGGCCTATAACAACTCCTTTTATGGTGATGATTGGCCTGATTGTGATTGGAAGTTCCTATGGAAGCTGAAAGTACCTCCGAAGTTAAAAATTTTCCTTCGGATGGTGATCCAAGGTAAGATTCTTACTAATGAGCAGCGTATGAGAAGACACTTAACTATTGATCCTTCTTGTGGAATATGCAATTGGCATGTTGAATCAATCCTCCATATCCTCCGGGGCTGTCCTAAGGCCAAACAAGTTTGGAATTCTTTCCTCAATACTAGACAGCGCTCTGATTTCTTTTGCTTGGACAGAATTCCTTGGCTGAAGGTTAATCTCCTTTCTAAGGTTAATGGGTCTGATGGCATTCCGTGGAATCAAGTTTTCATTTTTACTTGCTGGTATATATGGAAATGGAGAAATATCCAGGTGATGGGTGATCGTAAGGACCTTTCCCTGGATTACTCAAAAGTTATCACTCATGCTGCACACGATTGGCATCTTGCCTATACTGTGAATACTAGGAGGACCTCCAAAATAATAGCCTCACTAGCGTGGGAACCCCATCCTATTGGCCAGTTTAAATTGAATGTCGACGGATCCCGTAAAGCTAGCTCTAGCCTTATTGGTGCTGGAGGAGTTATAAGGGATGGGTCTGGAAGTTGGATATGTGGTATTGCTGTAAACTTAGGCAGAGGACAAATCCTGGAGGCAGAATTATGGGGGCTGTTTTTTGGATTAAGGATGGCTGTCCATAATGCATCACGAGGCTAATTATTGAGATGGATTCAGTTTGTATTGTCAAACTAATACAGGATCATCATATTCTGGAACTACACCCTCTTGCTGCGCTCCTAACCAGCTGTTGGCAGATGATGAATCAAATTGAGAGTTGCAGTAAACATCACATATACAGAGAGAATAATAGTGTCGCTGATGGCTTGGCTAACTGGAGCCATAATCTTGACCTGGGCCCGCGCTTTTTAGAGGAAGCTCCCAGTTGGATTGGGTCTAAAGTGTCAATTCGGATCAGGTGAGAACGCTTATGTGAGAACATTATATAAGAATAAATCGCAGCCATTGAAATGCATCTGAACGGTTGAAGAGAAAAAACGAGCTTACGGTGCATTAGCGTAGGCTGCAGTTTCACCTTAGCAGAGGTGTCAGGTCGCGCCTGGTTCGAAAAAATCGCGCCTTTCTTAATCCTGACAGTGGCGCCTTTCTTGTCAATGGAGTTATGAATGAACCCTAGTCATAACACCCAAATACCTACCAGACATCAAGTTCTCTATTCCTAATCTCTTCTCACAGAAACTCCTTTGTGTACTGTTTCTTTTTGACTTGCTCTTCTGTCGTGGTAGAACCTCCGTGATCGAGTAATTGTCATCTGAACGTCTGAATCGGTACGTTTCTGTTCGAATTTCCTCCCTCTCTTTGATTTTAAAGTTTGCATGTTATAATGCATTCACTTAATTGAAATTGCATTAGGACTTTAGGGAGGATTTGAGGGCTTTGATTTTCTGGGTAAGAGTAGTCTGTCTCTGTACGGAGTGTTTGCAAAAATATAAATTGGCCTGAGTAATTTGTGTTGTGTGTTGTAGTTCGTATTTTTGTTTGCATTCTGGTTGTTTGTTGTGTTTTCGTAAAATTCGAGGAATCTTCATCTGTTCCTCATTGTAATCCTGCTTTGGGCATGTAGTGGTGTGAGTGTTGGGCATAATTTTAGGGATTTAATGGGGCTTGGCAAACAAATAATAATAAGTACCAGTTGAAGTAGAACGCATAAGAGAAAATTGAATCTTAACTCTGAATATGAGATAATTTGGGATGCATAAGGAGCAATGCATCTTGTAGTAGGTATCAATTTTGGATCTGAATTTGTTGAAATTAGTGTTTGTAGGTGAAATTATGTATCTTAATGTGTTGAAAATAGTGTATCAGTTTTATAACTTGATATGTTGAAGATTCTGTTAGTAGGTATCAATTATGTCATGTGTTGAAAATAGTGTTTGTAGGTTTAAAAATGTGTAGATAATATTGTGAGTAGGTATCACTTCTGTATGTAATGTGGTCATAATATTCTCAGCACGTATCAGTTCTGTTTCTTAAGCAAAAGGTGTCTTTTGGAGGTATAAAATGGATTGTGGGTTTGAGCTTTGTTTCCCGGAGTCAGAGGTCTATTCTGCGCAGGTGAATAATATGTGTGTGGCGCAAACAGTCCTGTGTAATTTTGGGGCGCATTTCAGTGAGTCGCTTATGGAAAGATTTAGAGAGAGCTGTTTTGGCCACCTGTTGGGACTCCATAAAATTGCATTTAGTGGTCAAATTGTGCATGGTCTGGCACTCCGGCGAGTCGGAGGACTTGGTTTGAAGGACATGATGGGCCTTAGTTATGCAATAGGGTCCAATGTTGCTCAATTCAGTGTAAAGGATTTTTGTTTGATAAGTGGTCTAAAATGTGGAAGCGAGCCTGACATAACTTTTGCCGGGGAAGATCATGAGCGATTTATGAAAGCGCATTTTACCGACAGGAATCACATTACTGGCCAGGACTTAGAAAATGCATTCCGAAAGTCTGAAAGAGGAAGCGAGGACTCGTTCAAATTGGGACTGCTGTATTTTGTGGAGTCTGTGATAATGGGCAGACCCCAAAATGTAAAGATAAATGAGGACTACTTACATTTGGTTCATAAAATGGATGAATTCAACAAATATCCGTGGGGATCTATATCATTTGAGTGTCTGCAAGATTCTCTGTTGTTTGTTCTCGGGAAGAAAGAGAGAGATGAAGACAAGGATGGGCGGGGGAAAAGGGAGAAAAAGCGAAAAAAGGCGATGCGGAGTTTAGTGAGAAAAGGGAAGAAAAACGTGGAGGATGAGAAGCCTAAAAGAATTAACAGACCTGCATGGAATATAAAGGGATTGAGCTATGCTTTCCAGGTATGATTTAGTTCAAAATTAGTGTTTGTAAAATTGAAGTTCGTAACTAAGTACTGACTTTGATAATCTATTTGTTGTAGATTTGGGCATATGAATTAATTGCTGAATTGGGAATTCCCTCCCTTAGATATTGTAGGCGGATCGAGGAAACTGCATTAGTCCCTCTAATTTGCCGGTGGGAATCCACAGATAAAGTGCCTGAGTTTAGAAAGCTGAACGCTTATATATTTCAAAGCAAACAGGTGTGTAGTTAATAATTGATTTCAATAGTATGTTGGTTTCATGAGGAAAGCTGTTTACTATTGTATATGACCTGTTAACTATATATGTTTGACAGCCTGTTATACTGCGGCTCTTACGACCAAGTGAATTGGAGATGAGGCAACCATATTGGAGTTGGGGATCAGTTGTTCCTGAATGTGATGCACCTAGTGCAGGCCCGCGGGTATGTAAGGACCTTGATGAATTAAACTCTGTTGTGCAGCAATTGAGGAATGAGGTTGCACTATTGCACCGTGAGAAGGGTGAGCTGGAGGAGAGAGTTTTACGCTTGGAAAAGTGTACCAGTCATGCAGACGCCAGGAAGAGTGAGGATGATGGAGAGGAGAGACTTAAGACTGAGGATGCTGGAGAGGAGAGACATAAGACTGAGGATGCTGGAGATGAGAGACATGAGACTAAGGATGCTGGAGAGGAGAGTGATAAAACCGAGGAAGGTGGAGTAGCCGAATCGAGAGAGGAGTGTGTACAAAATGTGAAAGAAGAGGTGCAATATACAACCCCGGATATAAATTGGGATGATCCAGATGTGGTGTGTGTCACCCTTGTTAAATTCCTTACGAATCCTCCTCGAAAGATTGACATGTCCACTGCGGAGGGTGAATGTGGCGAAGATGTTATAGTTGGGGTGGGGCGAAAGAGGGGTCGGGGAAAGAGTCGAACGGCTGGTCCTGTGACGAAAAGGCCAAGGGCAGTGGTAAGGGAAACTCCATGGCAAGGTCGGGAGATTCCCAATATTTCGAAGGACCCAATTGCTGACCCCCTAAGGCCTGTTCCTCGTGATTCCCTTCTGGAGGTGGCAGAATTCTGCTGGGAATGGGGACAAGAAGAAAAGTAAGTTCCATTTGCCTGTCCTTAGTGAAATGTAAATGGTTTATTATGATTACCTATTGAGTCACTGGTGAAACGGAATTGCTAATAACAATGATTGACAAATATAGTTCACATGTGAGGTTATGTGGAGACGAAGCTATGGAAGGTTCGCATAACTTCTTTGTTCGGTTGCTGACCAAGGACGGTTGGTTGGATGACTCGGTAAGCATGGATTGATTTGGGATTTTGTCGATAAGCCCTTGCTATGTAGTAATTGATTGATTTAATAATGGAAACAACCCTTTTATGTAGAACATTGACATGGCCTTGCATTTGCTACGGGAGCGGCACAACAGGTCTGGCAAGTGGGCGGGTTCTGACTGGACGATACTGGACACCACTTTTCAGGTCTGTATTATTTCATAAGCATTGTTTGTTTTGAAATTCCGTATCTGTTATGATGCATAACTGGTGTGCCACTATGCAGAAATGTGCTGCCTTAGATTACACGCAAATGAAGTCATATATTGGAAAGGAGGAGAGGAAGCACAGCAACGGTCTAGTGGGAATGGTGAAGGGCGAAGGGCAGAAGTTGGCTAAATCATGGGAGTCTGTGAATCAAGTTTTTTTGCCCTTCAACCTAGAAAGGCAGAAGCACTGGATCTTACTTGTTCTCGATTTAAAAGAGTGTGAGATAAGGGTATATGATTCAAAAGTAGATCTGTGCAGAACTCAAGCCATCCAACGGGCTGTGCAGCCGGTGTCCAAAATACTGCCCCGGTTGTTACTCGAAGCTGGATATACTGGCGACGGTCTACTTAAAACTGAGTGGTCAGTTAGTCGCGTTTCGGATGCACCCCCCCAACAAGTAGGCGGGTGAGTCATATTCGACCTAAACACATTGTGTTATGAAAGTGCGCTTTTGTTGTACAATGAATGACAGCTGCTTCGCAATGTTTCAGGGGCGACTGTGGGATGTACATTTTAAAATACTGTGAGTTTCTGACCTCCAATGTAGAACTAGCCAATATTTCCCATCATGCCATGCCCTTGTATCGGTTGAAGCTCTTTGTGCAGTTGTTGCAGGGATATTAACGCGTGTGCTTAATTAGGAGAGGCAATATGACATAACTGGGTGGGTGTAGTATAAAAAACTTGCAAATTTCATTTCACTGGGTGGGCGGTTTGTAATTATGTAGGTAACAGTAGTTGAACTGAAGAAATTCATATAGCTTGGTATTGGCTCAATTCGCGAGATAGAGAACTAACTTTTCTATCATATAAGGGAAGCTCGAAGAGCTTTCTTCGCATGCTTGAGGGCATCCTTCCCGTTTGTACGAAGGTTTTGAAAAGGTAAACGAGTCTTACTTGTTAATGAACAAACTCTTCTTTATGATCCAACTACCCCTTTTGACCTAAAATTAAAGAATAAGTTATTTTTATTTGGTTCAAATACAACCTGTACGAAACCGTCAACACATGTTTTTTCAACTCACTTTCGTACTCAATTTCATAAGATGTGATAATACAGAGTGTACACTTCATCTTCGGAATATGGTTTGAACTCGCTTTCGTTTCAACCGTAACATTATGTTTTGCAAACCTTTTCCGTCTATTTCCTTCATGTTCATTATCTAATTTAAAATAACACAACTATCAGTTACATTTGCTTCGTATGTAATATTTGGGAAAAATTAGTCTTATTTTCTCCTTTCAAATGACACACAATATTATTATTGTTATTTCATTGGTCATATATTATATATTTCACACGAATAAGCGCACCTCATATTACCATTTTAGGAACAACAGCTCCTGTGAGGGAGATCCAATCAATGCTAAAAACTATCCCATTCCTTTTAGGCATTTTGTAAAGAGAAATTAAATATGTTGACAGAAAATAATGTAAACATACTTCAATTAAAGCATACCCATTTAGCTTTACAGAAGTACCCATAATCAACCAAAAGCAGTTTCCCATATTTTTCACTCGCTCTTTCTTCACGTCTTACAACTTGGATACATACAAGATACCATCTGAAGTGTCCAAACCAAAATGGTTACACCTTGAGGAGCGCACACAAACTTGGAACAAAAGCAGTCAAAATGAACGTTTACGTATTTTTTCCAAACAAACTTACTGAAAATAACGAAAATGAACGTTGTCCAGCGACGGTTTACTCCATGGCCTCTTCGGTCCCAGGTGTAGCTTGTGACAACACATTTTGCATACTCTCGGAACAGGTCAAATCCTTTACGTGCTTCTGCTTCCCTCATCTGCACTGCCTCATTCGACCCCCAGAACCTTGGACAACCTTTTCCTTTCGCAAGTCTAACCCTGAGTTTCATTAGTTGGACTGATCGAAGGTATAATTTCGCTTGACTTTTACCCTTCCCTAATGTTTCTTCATATGATCTTAGACGTATCTTCTGACGTTTTATTTCAGTCTTCAACGCATCGTACGGCATCTGGCCGATACGACCTGCATCATCGTGGTCCTGAGATGAAAAGTTGATGGATTTCGCAGGTCCTACAGGAACATCTTCTGCGTTCTTATTCTTGTGTGGCACCATTTACGGTTTATGGGTTTAGGGTTCAGGGTTTATGCTCAATGATTAATTCATAATAGTAGATTTGCAAACACTTCTTCATATTTCATAGCTGTCCGGATTAGAAAATTATAAAATATATACTTGAAAAGCCAAAACAGAACACAATTTATAAATATATACTTGAAATTGCTTGAAGATTTCCAGACGCAAAAAGTTTCTTACTTCTTCATCACTTGAACTGCCAAATTCAGAAATGATAGAACTAACAACAGTAGGAGGATGTTTTTAATGCCCTTCACCATACGGATGACTTCAGCATATGCATTAAGTTCCTTCACATCCAGCTGGTTTTCAATTTGAGATTCAGTTGGCATGTTGCCTCCAGTCACCCATTCATAGCCATTACACCTTGTAGCTCCCTAAAAAAACATAAGAAAGTTACATTTTTCATTTTCGGATTACAATGTCAGACCCAATTCTTCTACTCTGTAGCAGTTTTCGTTGGCTTAGGCAATGGCCGATCTGAGTTAGTGTTATTGGCTTAGGGAAGATAATACTTACATACGTTGTGAAGCACTTCCAATACGGTCTGCCCATATTCCTTTCAGATTTGGAAATTAGCATAACCATCTCAGCATTGCAGTGCCGACACCTCTTTCCTTGAGTGTTTGTTGAAGAATTCGACATGGCTTTGCCCAGAAGTGAAAATGAAGATAACAGAAGATGACAACCCTTCCAAAAATTTGCTCAAAACCCCCAATTAATTTTCCTTCAAATCTGAAAAGGAATGGTATTTTCTTTTTTGGGGAGAACTAATATGGAGTTTCAAGTTTCAATTGTCCTGTTTTGGTCGTAACAATCCGTGACTATGAGCGGCAAATTCAAAATTTGCAGGAAAGTTTTTTTTTTGTTAACCCTAACCCATGAGGGGGAAAGAAAAGCATTGGTTTAATATTTTTTAACCCTAAGCATTCGACAGTAAACCCTAAACCGTAAGCTAAATGGGTATGCTTTAATTGAAGTATGTTTACATTATTTTCTGTCAACATATTTAATTTCTCTTTACAAAATGCCTAAAAGGAATGGGATAGTTTTTAGCATTGATTGGATCTCCCTCACAGGAGCTGTTGTTCCTAAAATGGTAATATGAGGTGTGCTTATTCGTGTAAAATATATAATATATGACCAATGAAATAACAATAATAATATTGTGTGTCATTTGAAAGGAGAAAATAAGACTAATTTTTCCCAAATATTACATACGAAGCAAATGTAACTGATAATTGTGTTATTTTAAATTAGATAATGAACATGAAGGAAATAGACGGAAAAGGTTTGCAAAACATAATGTTACGGTTGAAACGAAAGCGAGTTCAAACCATATTCCGAAGATGAAGTGTACACTCTGTATTATCACATCTTATGAAATTGAGTACGAAAGTGAGTTGAAAAAACACTTTTGACGATTTATAGCTTCCCCCAGTTGTGTAATGCCACAAGGAGCTGGTATCAATTTTGGGGCATTTTTTCCGATTTTTCACCTTGTTATTACCATGTCTCCAATAATTTTCCCCTAGTTGTGTAATGAAAATAACGAAATACAACACATGGCGGGACCTGACCGCATCAACATTCGGTAGGTGCACACGTGGACGTCAGTGACCATTCTCTCACCCTTCCTTTGCAAACATCGGGATAATAATTCGACAAATGCTACCACCTCATTGAAAGTTGAAAATTCAAAATTCATGTGTATGCTATCTGTGATTAATACGAGGCTTTAATCTGAATTCAACCTAAATCAAATACTCTCATTACTGAACCAAAAAACAAAACTGATGTGACAGATGGGGAAAACAGATAAAACAAACTGCGGAATACTCTAGGACATCATATATAAACGGTGTCGTATGGCTATGGGATACTCATTGCCGTACATCAACATCTTGTTTTCTTCCTGACTCTTCTTTGGAGTTGTGTTTTGTGCATACAACGAATCCCCCAATCTGAAGAAACTGAAGATTTGTCAACATGTCAACCAGTTCACACTGCAATGCAAATCAGGGGGACTCCGATGGGTCATGGGAATATGCTCCCGACTAACTTAGGTCCCCTCTACCACCGCTGCCACTTCCAACCTCCTCGGCAAGCGAGGGCGACTCCGATGATCCTGCTCTGGAAATAAATGATATGAAGAACAAACTGGAACACGACTCCTCCTTGGTCCATTATTGGACTCAAAAGTGTGTCAGAGCTGAGCAGAAGTTGGCTTATTTGACGCGCCAAGTGAACAAAGCGCGTTACAGAAAAGAGAAGCACAGAATTCGTGGCCAAAGAAGAAAGCTCAAAGCAGAGGATTTGCAAATGACCCTGGAGGATGCTACGTACGAATCTTTGAGCATCCACAAAGGAGGCGACAAGCATGGGCAGGTAATGTCTGTGGCTTTCAACGAAGGTTTTGAGCAATTCCGACGGTTCGCTGCAGATATCCACAAACATATTGACTGGGACGCCATAACTCCGTCTGCTGCATAGTAAATCATCTCCGGCGGTGTACACCCACCAGAGCTAGGCCACCAACCAGCCAAAGCCAACGATAATGACGGCTGGTAGCCATATCAATCGCTAGGCAATCGTTATTCACTTGTTTGTTTTTTGTTAATGCCAGATCTGGGTTTGTGTTTACATGTTTATGCCCGATCTGACTTACGTGCAGCTTATTCAGGTTTAAATCTGCTATCACAGCCTTGGGTTCTATGTTCTTACCAGAGTTCAATCTTATTTCTTCGATCACTAACTACTGGATTAGTAGAGTTCAGTTACTAATACTGCTCAAATTTTTGGTTTAAAAAATTATCGGTGGGTCGATAAATTTTTTCAAGATTATCTGACATATATATTCGGTTCTTTGACACATTACTGGCACATAGTGATGGTTTCAAGATTCCCTTGCTGACACACAGTGATGGTTTCAAGATTCCCTTACCTACATATTTCATTTTCCTTGCAACCGTTGCAAAGGTGTATAAAAACGTTACCCACATTGCATGAATCCCAAACGAATCCTTTCAAACACTGGCTCCACGTTCTGAAAACACCAAAGCCCAGGATGGACATCCACCTTCAACCAAAGATGGATCCGAAAGTTTGAGTTGCGCATAATTATTGCAAGCATGGTGACGTTCACGACCATCCTTGTGGGACGTGCAGGGATCTATTCGACATAGGTCCAGAAAATGTTCAATACTATCGGTCCCCGACCCCTTCTCCCCCAAAGCCCCCATCTCCCATTGTTTGCATTACCCCCAGACTGGTGCGAGGATTGCTACAATGACAAACGCATTCTAGATTGGGAGGAACGTGGCCGCTTTGAGTCAAGTGATGACTTTGATGCTGATAACTAAGTGGCTCTTCAAATAACTTATTGTTCACTTTAATGTAGTTGTTTTTATTTTATTTTTCCAGAGGGTCAAATGTAAGTCATGCGATACGTTTGTGACACTTAATAATTATCGAATACAAAAGTTACTTTGTTTTTGGGCGGTTTCACTGTTGCTTTTCACATACCTTAGTTCAGTATCAACATGAGGCACTTACATAAGATTCACTAACGGTTCCAGATGGTTTCCAAAAATACGCAAATTGGTGTCAACAAATATTCAAACTCCGGGACCGTAAATGAAATCAAACTCTTGCAGAAATGACTCTGTCATAGTAGGTTCCCTGTCCAGCGTGCTCTGACTGGGCTGCAAATTCTCATCAACTGCAGCACCAACTTCTGCATCTGAAGATGAAGAGCTGCAACATCGAAACAAAGAAACAAGTCAACAGCATTTCTTGTACAAAATTCAAACCCAGACAATTACATATTCACTTACCCGCTCACAAGTTTTGGACAACTCCGTCTGTCATGATCAGTCTTCCTACATTCACTGCACCGCCGTTTATGTCCTTCCGCTGTCTTCTCTTTTTGTCCTTTCACTCTTCTCGCACGCCCTTTTGCTTTTACTCGATGGGGATCCTTAATTCTGACTTGGGAAGAACTAGTTCCGACCTCTCCATTGGGTTCTTCTTCGACATGAGCTCTTGATGACAACAACCTTGTAAGCTTCCCACGAATGTCGTCAAAATAATTTTCCAGCAACTCAAAACCTTCATCACACAACAAAGCAGAATCTATCAACTCACCTGTAACTTTGCAAAGTTTCAATCTCTTAACCAAAACCAAACCGTCCATGCAATCTTTTACTTCTTTGTCATTCTTATCATATACTACACCGCACTTTGCACTTTAAAGCCATTGTTTCACTATGTAATTGTCTGGCAAGTGCTCCACCTGCTTCATTCTTAAAAATGCTAGGATGTGTCGGCACGGAATACCCCAAAATTCAAATCCTTTGCAGCTGCAATAAGCTTTATCGGCATCTTTATCATGCACAAGCTCCTTCATCCGTGTCACCCCCGGATTTACCCGCTCACTTACTTTGTACTTGCACTGGGTCTCATCTTGCTCTATAAGTTCGAACAAGCATAAAAGGCTTCAGAAGTCTTCCCTCTCAAACATTTCAAGAATTTCCCGAGTGTAAATGCGTGCCATTTGATGTTGCATTGGTGTTCAAAATGGTAGTGGAGGTTTTTCATTGGTATCAACATGATTAGCCATTAACTCCTTGTGCCTCTGTGAACCAACAGCTCTTTCAAAACGTACAATGAATTCCATCAATGTGTTTTTCCGGTTAATATATTGTTTGAAAAATGCATGACAGCTTTCAGCCCGTTGACTACTTGACATCCCAGCCGAAAACACATGTTTTACATATGATAGAACCCAATTCTCCCGCAAAGCATGCATCGAGCTCAGCCACGGATGGTCTTTCAGCCCATTGCTTGTGACGATTTCATCCCATTTCGCATCAAATTCTTCTTTCGTGTCCATACCCCATATGCATTTGCACATTTCCGAAAAACATTCCCCAATGCTGGGTTTCTCCATAAACTTATTCAAGATATGCCATATGCAATATCTATGGAATGTTGTTGGGAGAGTCAAAGCAATTGCCTTTGACATGGCTGCATCTTGATCAGTGATGATCATTTTGGGTGGCCCACCTGGCATGGCTTTCTTGAATTCTTCGAACAACCATACAAATGAATCCGTGGTTTCACTAGTTAGGAATGCACAACCAAACAACACTGTCTGCCTATGGTTATTAACGCCTAACATAGGCGCAAATACAATCCCATAGCAGTTCGTGTTGAACGTCGTATCAAATACCACCACATCCCCAAAAAACCCTTAAGCTCGTCTTGACCTTGCATCTGCCCAGAAAACATTTCCCATCCTTCCTTCCGAATCTACCTCCATATTGAAATAAAATGATTCATTTTTTCCTTGCTCAGCCAAAAAATGCTCCTTCAGCAGCTGTGCATCATGCCCAATCACCTCCCCACGCACATCCCTTGCATAATTATAGACATCTCTCCTAACAAACCCAACATTTTCCAATCCCCCTACTTGCACCTCAAGAAGGCTTACCTGTTTATGTACAGGGATATTAACTTTGCTCATATGTGCACTATAGGCCTTTGTAGACTCTGTTAAGTTACGGTGAGATCTCAATAGATGGACTTTATCAACTGTGGTCATGTCATGGTTGTGTACCTCATTAAATCCTACAACAGTGTACTTATTCTTCTCGTTTACCTTCAAAATCGCAAGTTTAGCCTTGCACCCAGTTCGAGTACAACCTCGCTGTCTTCTCTTGCGACTAACAGTGCTTGTCAACGCATAGCCTTGTTTACAGCATACATATTCTTTCCTTGTTACCTCTCCTGTGAATGTGCAAGTTCTCGTTGTAGAACACCGAATGCCGAATCCGGCTTTCGCGGCATACATATTATAGAAATTGAACACATCCTCACAGCAATCAAATTCAAGTCCCAATTTTGGTTTCAATTCCGAACTAACTTCCGGTGTCACCTGTCCTTCGCACTCCATTTCACAGTTCTTGCAATTTAACCCTGAATATCACATAATAACCATCATATATGACATTAAAATCACTATTTGTGAAACATTAAAGACCTACATACACACTAACGTAACTCGTGCTGATGCCCAATATTTGGCACAGGCTTTCAAAGAGCTTTAAAATATATATCAACTAACATATGACATCCAAATGACTCTCTGGTGAAACATTAAAGACATACATACAACCTAATCTGACTCATGCTGATGCCCAATATTTGGCACATGCTTTCAAACAGCTTTACAATAAATATTAACTAACATATGACATGCAAATGACTCTCCGCTGAAACATTAAAGACATACATACAACCTAATTTGACTCATGTTGATGCCCAATAATGAAATTGACAAATACTGTATATGGCTTACCTCGTAACTGATTTCCAACTTCAAATTTTCAACAACTATGACAACGTAACGTAAACCTTTTAGATCTGGACGTCAACCCCAAAAACTTTTCTTCTTCCTCAACCCCTGTTTCGCCCCCGCTCAAGGATTTCAAAACCAACAGAGCAGAACCACAACGGTACGGTCAGCACTTTCCAACTCAACGCCAGTTTCGACGTTACTGAAGGATTGATGTATGTCCCGACCCCAAAAACCCAACCACAGAGATGAAATTATAAAATCCAAGACTCCTTTGTTTCGCCTGAATGGGAAACTCAGAAAAATGAGGGTGCTCTCTCTTCAATGTTACAGTTCTTCCTCAATCAAAGCTGATAAAAAAATGGTTATTTTCATTGAACTGAGCGAACAGCTGGTTTGGAGGGGACTTCTGTTTTGGAGGGAGAAAAGAGTATTGGAGGGAGAAGAGAGAAGAAGGCCTCGTTCTAATACAACACTGACACTTGCAATTGCTTTTCATACAGCCGTTAGATTGGATCCAAAGGTGTTCTCATGTTATGTTCTCACATAAGCGTTCTTACTAGATGGGGTTGGATGATTTGCTTGGGGTCGTGAGGACTCGTATGGTCTGTTGTAATTAGTTTGCTGTTTGTTTTTGCTTTTGTTCTTTGGGGTGCCTAACCCCCTTATTTCACCAAAAAACAAAGAAAATGGTAACAGGAAAATTGAACTCCCATCGCTATTCCATATATATATGTTTTTTGTGCTGTGATGGTGGGTGTGGCTGAGAATGGTGGGTAGGGAAGAGAAGGGGCTTGGGTTTGATCGGGAAGAAGGGACAAAGAGGTTTAGAGAGAGAAAAAAGAAAAGGTTTTTGTTTGTTTTTTAATCGTTTATTAATACTTTATTCAATGTGTTTTAAAAAAATTATTTTATTCAATTTAGGAAAATAATGTGGGCCCTACATGTGCCATGTCATCACTTAACATATTTTCTAACAGCTAATCTAACCGTAGAGAGTCACATTGCAAAAAAATTACAAAATAAGGGTATGTAATTGTTAAAATTGAGAATGCGGGGACAAACATGCCTTACGTGACAGGACCCGACCCAAATTCCACTTTGGAATTCGAGCCGAACCTTGTGCGTGTCCGACACCTGGCAAGTGCCGAGCACAAATGACCAAACTGCCCTTCTAGTCAAAAATTTCTAAAACAACTGGGGTTTGACTTATGCCGAAAAACTCAACAGAGTCTCCCCTGAAACAGACCAAACCCAAGATTACACCTGTCAAACATGCATATAAAGTATACACCAACTGCCAGCATACAAAAATTTACATACTAACAGTTAGACAATTGTTCTAGGGCAATATCAGAGCTCTACACAGATTAGGTTACAAGTACAAAATAATTATACAAGACCCTACGTCATCAAGGGGTGTGGCAGAAGCTGGACTCGGTCCGGTGGTGGCTCACTATGCACGCTTACTGCCTAGGGGGCGCAAAACACGAAAATGGGTGAGTGGACCAAAAACAAAGTTCAGAAAATAGCATATGAACATACTAACCCCACTGTAAAAACTGTTATAAAAACTAAATCATTTCTTATATAAATACTCGTACTGAAATCACTGCATTCATATATATATATATATAGTCAAACCCAAACTTGATTAAAACATTAAGTCTTCGAAAGCATTGAAATCAACTTTAAATCTACCACCTAGGTGTACCCATTTATTGTTCCGTCAATTCCTTATGTTTCCGTCAATTCCTCTATAATCCGTCAATTCCATTCTCGTGCCACCGGAGTGATATATTCTCACATGAAGGTCAACCCAAACCGCTATCTCGCAGGATTCATGGGACACTAGGTCGACCTGATCCGCAATCTCCCACCTCACGGTCTGGGCGTCCCCGAAACCCGTGGGGCAGTGTCAAGCATGCTGACATAACCAAAGGCAACAGGATGTCCGTCGACATCATTATAACCGAAGGCAATTGGATGTCCGTAGACATCATTATAACCGAAGGAAACATTTAAATCCGAAGGCAACATATTTATCAAAGGGAACTCTAATTAATCTTGGGTACATACGGTGGTTTCTAAGGAAAATATAGTTTTCAGAAATAATTTAACGAGAAAAATAATAGATTCTTATTTAACTCTGAACTATGCTACCCTTTTCTTTGTTAACTATCTAAAACTCTAGTATGCCAAAATCTCTAGGCACTCTCAACTCGGCAGCATGTAAAATATAAACATAAAACATAAAACGTATGAAAGCGATAAATCAAGCTATTAAAACTCTGATCAATGAATAAACTCATTCAATATCAAATAATAAGATTAAACTGCATAAATTCATTTATGAAAACAAAAAGTTCCACTCATAGATACTCTGAGCTAGCTGGACCCTTTGAAGGTCCCTCCTGCGGGTCACCTGGTGCCCGGGTGCTTGTATAACCATCATAATATTTTATTAAAAACTCTGCTCAGTAATATAATATTAAATTTTAAAACCCTGACCCCCGGCTCCTAAAAGTGCGTGCATCAACTTAAAGATCATTCCTAAGCCCACATTAGCTTTCCTCTCACTGGGTATGTTTTAAAAGCACCTAGGGACTCAAAAGCAATAAAGTCTCAAAAAGTCAACTCGGGACCCCGTGGGGTCCATGACCTCAGAATTCCGATCCGATCGTTCCTAGAGGTTCCAAAAGGCCTAGGACACATGTCCCGAAAGTTTGGTCTCGATCGGACGGTCAGATTGCTCATGATCGCACGATCGGACTGACTAACGATTTTCCGTAAACCTAGCCCTAGGGTTGGCTTTTTCGGAGCATCCGGAACTCTGATTTACGATCCGTCGAATCCTACAGGATCCTTAAAATACCTGGATCAACATACTCCAGTTTGGCTATGATCCAACAGTCCGAACGTATTGAACCCGGAAATTGCACACTATGCGAGATCCGTTCGGGGTTCAAATGTTATCCAAATTGAGATCCGCGAAATCCTATGCACTCGTGAGGACACAAAGATTATTCTAGAACTAAGAGTAGCTCCTGTTACCTGACCCACGCGCCGCCCACGCGCCGGCAGCGCGTGGGTGTGCCTAACAATTTTCGGTGACCGGATTTTCTCCACAACGTAGACTCCTATCCTAGGTAATATACCCTATTTGGAACCACTTTTGTTCTTGGACTATGGCTAAAAAGTGGCCGGAAGTGATTGAAAACGGCGACGCAAAACCGGCAGTAACTCAACTCGTAAATCAACCTGTCAAACTTCAAAATCTCTGAAAACCTACCCAACCAACAGCTAGGGCATGAAAATCAGTAGAAAAACCATACCTAATTCGTCCGATTTGGTGGCCGGAGGAGAGAGAAAGAGAGGCTTGAAATTCGGAGAAAAACCAGCCAAATCCGGTCTGTTTCCGGTGGCTGTGGCGTCGGCAGAGGCAGGATGAAGGTCGGAGCGGCTGTGGGTGCGACACCGGTCAGGTCTTGGCCGGTCCGGTGCGGTTTGGTGGAGGCGGGCGGTGGCTGGGCTGGTTCGAATGAACAGTAATAGGGAGGAGGGTTTGATCGTGAGAAGGAAGAAGAGTGAGGAGAGAGAGAAAGGAGAACCAGATTTTTAAAAATCTGATTTCTCCAAAATTATCCTTTTGCCCTTTTTCGTAATTTGCTCGTATTTTCTTCAATACAACTTGAAATTGGGCTCACTACTTGTCTACAGACTCGTTTCATCGCGTTCTATGCAATGGTACAAGCGGATTTTCCAAATTATTTTCGGGTCAAAAAGTCAACTTAAAACCTAATAAATTATTCTGAGGGTAGCTTAGTCTTTTCCTTCATTAAATTATTAATTAAATATTAATTAAGGTTTGGGTTGTTACATTACGGGTACAACTTTAGGGCACCAAATGGAAATTAATCCTTCTTTTTAATAGTGATTATATTATTTGAATGAAATTGGCATGAACAATTGCAGACAATAAATGATGTGATTTCTGGAATAAACTTCTTGGGCAACAGAATATACATGCAAGAGGTTACCCAAAAATCAAGCAATGAACGTTGTACAGCGTTGGTGCTGCTTAGAACCAGAAACATCGAGGATTACACACCAATCAAAGAGATGATTGAACCCAATAATGCTAAGATGTCACGGGGAAACCAATTTGGCATCTTACACGTGTCAGTGCCAGAGTCAACTGAAATATAAAAATGCACTTGACTTTGTTTTGGAAGCACAAAAAATAATCAACAAAAAGAGAAGTTCTACGGCTAGCTACCTCACTAGCTGGTTGTTGGATGTTTTGAAGAAATTTAGAGGCCCTGAGGTACGTAATTAACAAGGAAATTTGACATAAGCATAATTTTTATTATTAACCACTTAAACTTTATAAAGTATAGCAATTTACCAACTTCTCCTTTTTTATAAGTATTAGTGTCAAATATCTAATATGTTATGTTGCTAAAATCTCATTTTATACTAAAATGCAAGATATAGAATGTTTTATAGGAAATAGGGAGAGGAAAATACAAGGTCGGCATTACCAAGAAGAGAGAAAGAAGAAGAAGAAAGAGTAAGCACAGATGACAGAAAAGAAGAAGAAGAAAAAAAAAGAAAAAAAGAAGAAGAAGAAAGAGTCGGCACTGAGGAGAGAAGAAGAAATAAAAAAGAAGAATAAAAAAGAGAGAAGAAAAAGAAGAATAAATAGAAGAAAAAAAAAGAGAGAAGAAATGTCGGCAGCCAGAGGAGAGAAAGAAGAAGGAAAAGGAAAAAAAAAAGTAAAAAAAAAAGAGAAGAAAAGTCGGCAACCAAAAGGAGAGAAGAGGAAGAATAAGAAGAAAAAAGAAGACTTTTAGAAAGAGAGATGATGGAGGGGACGTCTAGGGTATGAGAAATGGTTGAGGGAGAGTGGTACCAATGAATATAAAGAGTTGGGCCTGGTTAAGAAATAGAGTTGGGCTTAGTGAGATGGTTAAGAAATGGAGTTGGGCCTATTTATTTATTTGACTTTTGGAGTTGGGCTTGGTGGAAAGATCTAACAATATGTAATTATATATTAAAAATATATATTTTTAATTTGATCGGTCTGGTTCCCCCAGTCTGGTTTTTGAAGGCATGGAACTAGACTGGGTCGAAGGTTCAATTTTTTGACCAGTTGTTGACTTTTTGTTCAACTCGAATTTTTCCTCGTTTTTTCCGGTGTGGTTTGGCTCGGATTTCCGGTTTGTCGGTTTGAATGCCCACCCTTAGTAGGAAATATAATTAGGGCATGATGACCTCATAAGTCAATTTTGTGTAATCCATTCAAAACACTTTAAATGTACTTATCCACAAACTTGCTCTTAGTAGGGGTGGCTTCGAAATTTTAGGGGCTATGTGCTAAATGAGCAGCAAGGTCTCTAAAACAAAGTTTTGAACAAAAATATTGAAAATTGGATCATACATATTGATAGAAAGTTTACAACTAAAGCTCACCAAAAGATAGTAATATACAAAACTATATATTTTTTTTGGGTCAAAGTATATACAAAACTATGGTCTAACATGAATCTTGCCAATGTTGGGTTGGTTTTTTGTTTTTTTGCCAAAGTTAGAAAGGAGGAGGGGGGAAACTCACACAGACGGATACCACGGGGGTTTGAACCCAGGACCACTTGGGAGCACACAAAAGGTTTGGGCCAATCCAACTAACACCCCATTGATCGATGTTGGGTTGGTTTAGTGTCAATGAATCTTGTCATGAGAAGAAGTCACTTAATTATAGATTGCCTCTCACAAAACCACAAAAAGTCCAAAAATGTAATTAAATCAAGCTAGCAAAATATAAACTGCAAAATTCATCATTATTTACCTCAATTTGTCTTCACCTAAAATGAGAATGAATGGTCTAGGGATTTTCTTCAAGAGCCGCCATTGGCTCTAAGTCATACTGAATGGTTTAGAGTGTTTACCTTGGCCATACTGTTCAAGTAATGAATTTGTTCTTATGTGAATTTAATTTAGCATTGGATTTTATTTAATTTACCAATTTATAGCATCATTGTTTGCAATGTGCTGAAGCTTTCCCTGATGGGTGAAGGCTTTTTACTCCCTTACCTAGGAAACTTGCTCTTGTGTGTTCAAATTTCAAAAATTTCTCAGGTGCAACCAAATCATGCATCATGTAAACTTTATGTTCCATTTAGGAAATTTCCTTGATGGGTCACAGAGATCTTTTTGTTTTGTTTTGAAAATGGCAGTGATAAATAAAGAAGATGATATCATTAGCTAGGCACAAGAAAGTGAAAGACAAACCGTGTGGGCCACCTGGGAAAAGCTTTTCCACCGCCACTACGATTTTCCAAGAAGCTCTCCTTTTCTCTTTATTCCATTATTGCCTTTACTAAAACCTCTTCTCCACTAATCCCATGACACTATAGCATCTTCTTCTCATTGTTTTCAGTTTGGGCGGGATGGAAATCAGATAATTAAAGAAAGAAAGCAGAGGATCCGTCGTGGAAAGTTCCTTTCTTTTTCTATGAAAATTCCTCCGTTTTCTCAGTAACCAAACAGAGGTATTTATATCTCAAAGAAAAGCATTTGCTTATTAGCTGTGGAAATTGAGAGAGCAACAACTGGTTTCCTGGTTTGCAAATACTCATCGTGGAGATCAATCTTCTTCTGAGCCATCTTTAACACCTAGTAGTAATCTTTACAGGCCCTCCTTGAGTTTCAGGAATGAAGTCGTACAACTATAATGTCTATGACGAGCCCATAAAGGTAGTGGTCACTCAAAACTTGATCATAACCATATCCATAGCTAGCCAGCCAAGCTAGCGTAACAGTTTTTGTTGTTGCATATATTTCTTGGTTGGTATCTTTAATTTTTAATTGAATTTATAATTATCTAGTTTCTTTTCTTCTATAGGCTACTTCAGAATCAGGAGAGTGGATATTTTTAGCCACTAACCTTGGCCTAGAGATGTTGTCAGCTGCTTGTGATCAGGCTTCCTCCCCCCACTACGCACTATTTGGTATGCCGTTGGCTATTGCAGCTGTGCTCATTTCCATCTGGGAGCTAACAGCATACCAAATAGTGCATAGTGGATGGTAAGGAAAGAGTTGTGTTGAGGAGATGGGGAAATGCTCTGGCGGTTTTTTCATCCACCTCCTCGTAATACGCTTTTTGGTACTCTTCCTGACATTTATGGACTAGTTGCTGGCATCTCACAGTGCATTTGCTATATAGTTCAGTATGTTTATTTCCTTCGCCATGCTGATAATCCTTTCAAAGCATCCCTTTTGCCTGCCATATTTCTTCTCTGTTTAGGTGGTTCAAAACTGAGTAATAACCGAAGGAACGCCAATACCACTGATAACAACATCTTGAGAAAGCCTATGGATAGTAATTCCTCTACCTCTACCTCTACAATTTCTAGCACTTCAAGTTCAAGCCCGCTATTTCAGGCTCAAGGGGGTCTTCTTCTATCCAGGTGGAGAGCCCCTTGGATGCACTGGACTACCACTCTGTTAAGCTTTTGGGTGGCCATGAAAGTGAGAACTAGTCCTTGCTTTCTTCTTTAATTATCCTTTGTTCATACGTTGTCTTCAACAACTTACTGGTAAAAACAAAAAGAAAATGGAAAAGAAGAGGACTTGTTATGAGTTTTTCTCCTGTTAAATCCTTTTCTTTTTCTGTTAAATTAATAATGTTGTGGGTTTATACATTAGGGGCTACACCAGAGTCGGTTCTTGAGCTTATGGATGTCAAAAATCTCACCTTGGCACATGTCAGATCTCATTTACAGGTGAGCTAGTTTTCTTAACCATCATCATTTCTTTAATTAAATGTGTGTTCTTCTTGTACCTTTGACTATTTTATGCATTATAGCTAGCATGCATGTTTGGCTTTTCTTCTTGCTCCCATCTTTCCTTTCCCTCTTAATGTGGCTGTTGAAGTTGAGACACTAATATTACGCACTAAAGAAGCTTAAGTAAAGATGCAGTGTACGAAATTTGCAATTTCAGGGGTCCTAGTGAAATTCTCCCTAGAATATTGCGCATCATTCATATAAAATGTTTGAGCTATTTAGTTATATACCAATTCTTAGCACTAGTGATATAGATAAATTGTA
This sequence comes from Prunus campanulata, assembly GCA_034190965.1. Taxonomy (NCBI): domain Eukaryota; kingdom Viridiplantae; phylum Streptophyta; class Magnoliopsida; order Rosales; family Rosaceae; genus Prunus; species Prunus campanulata. The sequence goes on from CM067211.1 coordinate 22,131,194, forward strand.
ATAACCCAAACCTTAATTATTATTTAATTAATAATTTAATAGTGGAAAAGACTAAACTACCATCAGAATATTTTATTAGGTTTTAAGTTGACTTTTTGACCGGGGAAGAATTTGGAAATTTCGATTGTACCATTTGCGTGGAGCTTGACAAAGCGAGTCCATAGACACGTAGTGGTCTTGTAACGAAGGAATCATGAGCAAAATGAGTTGAGGGGAAATTTGGTAATTTTGCAAGATCAGATTTTTAAAATCTAATTCTTCTTCTCCCTTTCTTCTCCACACGACCAGCATTCCCCCCATTCTGTTTTCTCTTCCAGCCGCACCTCCAAACCTCCATAACCACCCAGCCACACCGCCATCCACCACCAGATCACACCCAACTCGACCGGCGTGACCTCAGCAGACCCCGACGTTCCGCGCCGTCCAACTGCCACGATCTCGCTGGAAAAACCAGAAAATCCCACCGGTTTTGACAAGATTTCGTTAGCTTCGTTTGTCGTCATTTGGCCACCAAATCGGACGAATTAGGTATGGATTTGTAGCTATTTTTCATGAACTAGCTGATGGTTGGGTAGGATTTGCGAAATTTTGAAGTTTGATAGGGTGATTTTCTAGTTGAAATTCTGCCGGTTTTGCGTTGCTGATTTCAGCCACTTCCGGCCACTTTTTGGCCATAGTCCAAGAACAAAAGCCCTTCCAAATTAGGTGTTTTACCTAGGCCAAGAGTTTGGGTCGGTGGTTTGAAGATTTTTCGGCCGGCGGAATTTCCTATGCACACCCAGGTGTCGGGGACCACTTTTGGTCCAAGAAAGATCCTCGTGTCCTCCCGAGCGCATAGGAATTTGCGGATCTCAATTTGGATAACGTTTGAACCCCAAACAGATCTCGCATATTGTGAGATTTCCGGGTTCAATACGTTCAGACCATTGGATCGTAGTCAAACTGGAGTATGTTTGATAGGACCCGACCCAAATTCCTCTTTGGAATCCGAGCTAGACCCTGTGCGTGTCCGACACCTGGCAGGTGCTGAACACAATTGACCTAATTGCCCTTATAGTCAAATTTCAAATCAAACTGGAGTTTGACTTTTGCCGAAAATTTAGCAAAGTCTCCCCTGCAAATAGACCAATCCAACAGTTAGACATGCGTCCTAGGGCAATATCAGAGCATCTATATAGAATAGATTATAAGTATAATTTAATTATACAAACCCCTACAATGGCAAAAGACGTGGCCGAAGGTGAACTCGGCCCGGTGGTGGCACTCTAACGCACGACTACTGCCTGGGGGCGCAAAACATTAAAAAGGGTGAGTAGACCAAAAACAAAGCTTTAGAAAATAGCATATGAACATACTAACCTCTCTGTAAAAACAATTATAAAACTATATCATTTTCTTATATATATACACGTACTGAAATCAATGCAATCGTATATGTATATATGTATATAGAATCAATCACACACTTAATCAAACATTAATTCCTTGACAGCATTAAAATCAACTTAAATCTACCACCTGGGTGTACTAATTTATTAATTCATCAATTCCGCTAGTTTCCGTCAATTCCATCCTTGTGCCACCGGAGTGACACATCCTTGCGCCACCAGAGTGACACGTCCTAGCAGACCTCGGGAAACACAAAGTCACCCGAGTCGCAATCCTCGCTGAATTCAGGGACATTTAGTCGACCTGACCCGCATACCTCGCTCCTACAGTCCTAGGTACCTCTAGGACTCGTGGAGCGTAAGTCAAGCATGCTGACATAACTAAAGGCAACCATTTAATCCATAGGCAACACATATAAATCGAAGGCAACCTTTATTATTCTTGGGTACCTATGGTGGTTTCTAAGAAAATATAATTCCAGAAAAGTTAATGAGAAATGAAATGAATTCTTACTTATACCTGAACTCTGTTGCCATTTTATCTGTTAATTATCTAAAATTCTGGTATGCCAAAATCTCTAGGCACTCTCAACTCGGCAACATATAAAATAAAACATATAAAAGCGATAAATCAAGCTATTAAATCATGAGATTAAATTGCATAAATCATTCATAAAACAAAACGGTCCACTCACAGATGCTTTAAGCTAACTGGACCCTTTGAAGGTCCCTCATGCGGGTCAACTGGTGTCCGGGTGCCTGAATAACCATCATAATATTTTATTAATAAATCTGCTCAATAAAATAATATTAAATAAAAAACACTGACCCCCGGCTCCTAAAAGTGCGAGCGTCCTTTTAAAGGTCATTCCTATGCCTATATTAACTTTTCTCTCAAAGGGCATGGTTTAGAAGTAACTCGGGACTCAAACGCGATAAAGTCTTGAAAAGTCAACCCGGGACCCCGTGGGGTCCACGACCTCCAAATTCCAATCCGATCATTCCTAGAGTTTGATTTCGATCAGACAGTTGAGTTCCTCATGATCGCACAATTAGATAGACAAACGATTTTCCGTAATACTAACCTTTGGGTTGCCCTTTTCGGAGTATCCGGGACTCCAAATCACGTTCCATTGAATCCTACACGATCATGAAATCACCTAGATCAACATACTCCAGTTTAACTACGATCCAAAAGTCTAAACATATTGAACCCGGAAATCGCACAATATGCGAGATCCGTTCGGGGTTCAAACGTTATCCAAATTGAGATTCGCAAATTCCTACGCGCTCGTGAGGACATGAGGATCATTCTAGGACCAAGAGTGGTCCCCAACACCTGGCTTGCACGCTGCCCACGTGTGGGTGTGCATTGTAAATTTTGGTGGCCGGAAAATCTCCAAATCGCCGGCCCAAACTCCTAATTTGGAACCACTTTTGTTCTTGGACTATGGCCAAAAAGTGGCCCGAAGTGGCTGAAATCGGCGACGTAAAACCTGCAGAATTTCAACTCGAAAATCACCCTATCAAACTTTAAAATCTCGCAAATCCTACCAAACCATCAGCTAGATCATGAAAAATAGCTCGAAATCCATACCTAATTCGTCCGATTTGGTGGCCGGATACGACAAACGGAGCCGATGAAATCTTGTCACCACCGGCAGGATTTTCTAGTTTTTCCAGTGAAATCGTGGCGGCTAGACGGCGGGGAAGGTCTTGGTTGGGCTGCGGAGGTCACGCCGGTCGAGTTGGGTCTGATCCAGTGGTGGTTGGCGGTGTGGCTGGGTGGTCATTTAGGTTTGGAGGTGCGGATGGAAGAGAAAAAGGAATGGGGGGATGCTGGTCGTGTGGAGAAGAAAGGGGGATGCTGATCCAATGATGGTTTGCAAAATTACCAGAATCTGAACAGGCTGCTCTACATAACTTAAATCATCCTTAACTCTATGGGTTGCTCTTCCAAAACATGGGATAGATCTGAAATATATTTCTGGAGCATAGACACGAGGAATACGTCGTGTAAACGGGAAAGATCCGCTGGTAGGGCAAGTCGGTAATCTACTGGGCCCACACGCTCCACAATCTCATATGGCCCAATATAGCGAGGGCTTAGTTTTCCCAGCTTCCCAAATCTCATTACACCTTTCCAAGGCGACAATTTCAGAAATACCCAGTCACCAACCTCAAACTAAAGATCTTTCCTCCTGTTGTCCGCATAACTTTTTTGTCGATTCTGGGCTGCCTTGAGCCTTTCTCTTTTTAATTCTACATGCCTCTTTGTTCTTTCCACATCCTGAACTACCTCCAACATGTGCTCTCCTACCTCATCCCAATACAAGGGCGTTCTACATTGTTTCCCTTACAAGGCATCAAATGGTGACATCCCTATACTCGCTTGAAAGCTGTTATTATAAGCAACTCTATGAGTGGCAATTTCTCATTCCAGTCACCCCGAAACTGCAGTGCACACACTCTCAACATATCCTCTAAAGTCTGAATCGTCCTCTTAGACTAACCATCTGTTTGGGGGTGAAATGTAGTACTGAACCGCAGCTGGGTCCCAAATTCCTCATGCAACTTCATCCAAAAACGGGACATGAACTGAGGATTTCTATCGGAAACAATGGATATTGGTACTCCATGGAGTCTTACTATCTCATCAATAAAAATCTTGGCCAACTTATTCAAGGTATAGTTTGCTCTCACTGGCAGAAAGTGAGTTGACTTAGTGAGTCGGTCCACAATTACCTAGACTCCATCATGTTTACTTCGTGTCCGAGGAAGCTTGAACACAAAATTCATAGTAATGTGCTCCCACTTTCACTTAGGAATCGGAAGTGGTTGCAGCAATCCCTAGGGTTTCTGTTGCTCTGCCTTGACTTGCTGGCAAACTAAGCACCTCCTGACATACTCTGGTATCTCTTCTTCATGAAAGGCCATCAATAATGTTCCCTCAGAGTACGATATATCTTAGTGCTGCCAGGGTGCATAGCAAAAGCTGAACAGTGAGCCTCCTCTAGAATTTCCCTTTTTTAGTGCCACATCATTAGAGACATACAACCTCGTGCCTACCATCAAGGCTCCATCATTGCTCACTGAATAGTCTGTTATGTTGCCATTCTCAACCTCTAATTTGAGTGTACAAACTAATGGATCTTGAGACTGGGCTTCAATTATTCGCTCCACTAGCACTTGTCTTACATAGAGAGTAGCTAACAGTGCTCCTTGATCATCCACACCTAGCCCAACTCTCAATTTCCTCATCTCCACTAACAATGGTACATACCTCCCTTGAATATGAGCTACCGATCTCGAGGACTTCCTGCTAAGGGCATCAGCTACGACAGTTGCTCTCCCTGGGTGATGCTGAATAGTACAATCATAATCTTTAATCAACTCTAGCCATCTCCTTTGCCTCAAATTCAGCTCCTTCTGGGGTGAACAGATACTTCAGGCTCTTATGATCCGTGAAAATCTGGCATGTTTCCCCATAAAGATAATGTCACCAAATCTTCAGGGCGAACACTATTGCAGCAAGTTCCAAATCATGAGTAGGATAGTTCAACTGATGCTTCTTAAGTTGCCTGGAAGCATAAGCAATTACCCTACCATGTTGCATCAGCACACAACCTAATCCCTGTCGGGACACATCACTGTATATTACGAAGTTCCCCGTGTCATCCAGAAGTGCTAACACTGGAGCGGTGGTCAACCTTGTCTTGAGTTTGTTGAAACTCTCTCCACACTCATCTGACCATTCAAATTTGATGCCTTTCCTTGTCAAACGAGTGAGAGGCGCCGCTATGGTGGAGAAGCCTTCCACGAAGCGACAATAGTACCCGGCTAACCCAAGGAAACTCTGTATCTTAGTAACACTGGTTGGTCGTGGCCAATTCACTACTACTTCAACTTTCTGGGGATCCACATAAATCCCTTCTGCAGAAAACACGTGCCCCAAGAAACTCACTCTGACCAACCAAAACTGACACTTACTGACCTTGGCATACAACTGTTTCTGCCTCAATGTCTTCAGCACAATTTCCAAGTGCTTCATGTGCGCCCTTTGACTTTTGGAGTATACCAAGATGTCGTCTACGAACACAATCACAAAGCGATTCAAGTAACGTTGGAACCCTTTGTTCATAAGATCCATAAACGCAGCTGGCGCATTAGTCAATCCAAATGGCATCACCAAGAACTCATTGTGCCAATACCTTGTCCGAAAAGCTGTCTTAGGCACATCCTCCTCTCTAATGCGTAGCTGATAATACCTCGATCTCAAGTTAATTTTAAAAAATGCATTGGCACCTTTTAGCTGATCAAACAGGTTATGGATTTCTAGCTATTTTTCATGATCTAGCTGATGGTTGGGTAGGATTTACGAGATTTTGAAGTTTGATAAGGTGATTTTCGAGTTGAAATTCTGCCGATTTTGCGTTGCTGATTTAAGCCACTTCTGGCCACTTTTTGGCCATAGTCCAAGAACAAAAGTGGTTCCAAATTAGGTGTTTTACCTAAGGTAGGAGTTTGGGCCTGCGGTTTGAAGATTTTCTAACCGCCGGAATTTACTATGCACATCCGCGCGCTGCTGGTGCGTGGGCGGCGCATGAGCCAAGTATCAGGGACCACTCTTGGTCCTAGAAAGATTCTCGTGTCCTCATAAGCGCATAGGAATTTGCTGATCTCAATTTGGATAATGTTTGAACCCCGAACGGATCTTGCATATTGTGTAATTTTCGAGTGCAATACGTTCAGACCGTTGGATCGTAGTCAAACTAGAGTATGTTTGACAGGACCCGACCCAAGTTCCTCTTTGGAATCCGAGCCAGACCTTGTGCATGTCCAACACCTGGCAGGTGCCGGACACAATTGACCTAATTGCCCTTGTTGTCAAATTTCAAATAAAACTGGGGTTTGACTTTTGCCGAAAATTTAGCAAAGTCTCCCCTGCAAATAGACCAATATCAAAATTACACCTATCAAACTTGCAAATAATATACACCAACTGCCAGCATATAAATAATTACATTCCAACAGCTAGATATGTGTTCTAGGGAAATATCAGAGCATCTATAATGAATAGATTATAAGTATAATTTAATTATACAAATCCCTACAATGGCAAAAGACGTGGCGGAAGGTGAACTCGGCCCGGTGGTGGCACACTAAAGCACGACTACTGTTTGGGGGCGCAAAACATTAAAAAGGGTGAGTGGACCAAAAACAAAGCTTTAGAAAATAGCATATGAACATACTAACCCCTCTGTAAAAACAGTTACAAAACTAAATCATTTTCTTACATATATACACATACTGAAATCAATGCAATCGTATATATATATATATATATGCCACAATAATCTATGTCAAGTCATTCCTTGGTATTCTGAAGCAATGCAATCGTATATATATATGCACGACTACTGAAATCAATGCAATTGTATATATATATATGCAATCGTATATATAGAAAGATTAGGTTAATTCCTTGGTATGCCACAATAAATGCATTCCTTGGCATAACGGGGTATGTAGAAAGATTCAGTTAATCTCTCAAAATCCATGTCAAGTCATTCCCATGTCTTGGTATTCCTTCAGTTAATTCCTTTAAAATTGTAGAAACAGACGCTTCTGAGTCTGGTTATGATGGTATTCTGAAGCAAAGAGTCACTCCTGAATCACCTGAGCAAATTGTCCGTTTTCATTCTGGTATTTGGAGTCAATCCCAAGTTAATTATAGTACTATTAAAAAAGAAATTTTATCCATTGTATTATGCATTAGTAAATTTCAAGATGATTTATCAAATCAAAAGTTTTTAGTTAGAGTTGATTGCAAATTTGAACATGTTTTAGAAAAAAATGTAAAGAATATTGCATCAAAACAAATTTTTGCACGATGGCAAGCCATTCTGAGTGTTTTTTATTTTGAGTTAGAATATTTGAGAGGTAGTGAAAACAGTATTCATGATTTTATTACCAGAGAATTCTTGCAGGACAATAAGTCAGAAAAATGTCCAAGGACAAACACAAAGCCCAAAGCAGTCACCCGAGTCAGCCTAGAATCCTCCTAGCTACCATGTTGCCAATCAAACAAAAGTCATCTTCTCAGGTCATCCCTTTCCCGGGATGTTCCCCAATTCCAGTTAGTAACAGATTCAACCCCCTTATGCCAAGTTATTTACGCCCAAATTACCAGTCAGCTTTAGTTTCCAGTTATGATCCTTTCATAGTTAACCCGCCTTTACAGTTACAAAGCCCAGTCACTCCAATTAATCCCAAAAAGTCTCCCTATGCTTCCAAGAGTCATTGCACCCTTTTTGTAGTTGAGTCAAGAACTTTCTGACCCAGTTAAAATTGCCAAGAAATTCTTCCCTCCTAATCATCATTACTTTCCAAGTCACCCCTCAAAGTCAATCAAGTTTTACAGAGACATTCTCTATGAAACCCAGTCAATTGATATTAATTCAATCAAAGATAACGAAACCAATGCCACCCTTTTTCATTCCTTTTACATACACCAAATTCTTATGCCTCAAGTTTGGAGTCAAAATCCTTATGATCAGTTACCCCTCCAGTCAGGCCTTACTTACAATTATGGTGATTATACAAAGTCCCCTGAATTATGAAATGGAATTATCAAGTTAATTGGGATACCAGAGTTTTATCTCGTCATTTTTCAATAAAATGGTGGGATAAATTCGGTGTGGACAGAATTATCTACCAAGTCAACATAGAGTTTCCTCCCCTCCAGATGCCAGTTAATCCAGTCAAAACTACTGCTTCCCCTAGCAGTTCCAATGCCTCCCTCCAAGGAAAATCCAAAAAAGAGTTAAAAGAGTTAGCTGAACAAATCCTTGCCCAAGTTACCCAGATGAATGATGAAGACAGTGATGATGCCAGTCCAAAATCTGAGTCATCCTCAAGTCAAAAGCCAAGCCAGCCTTTCAGTCAAAAGCCAAAGCCTAGGTGGTCTAACTATCCAGACAGTCAAGATCCCTATGATTTAAATGAAGACTGAGCCTTTTAGCAAAATTGCCAAAAGCAATAGTTAAAGCAAGATGCCCCTGAGTTAAAGCAAGAGTTTCCCCGACAAGTGAATGTGAAAGTTAAAGTAATTTCAAAAGTGATTTTGTCTTCTTTTGTATGCCAAGTCTTTAAGTAGAAGCCTCGAGTCATTTGTAATCTTCAAGCTTGAATTATCTTTCAGATTTCATAGTTTTCTCAGACTTCTATACCTGAGATAAACACTTGAGAGAACGGAGTGTGAGTGTTCTTTGTAACATTGCTCATAGTAATCTTTCAAGGATTTCTGTAAGTTTTCAGCTTCATAATTTCAAGTTAATCCTATTTTCATTCCTAAGCATTACTTTAAATGATTAATTATATTTTCATTCATGCTATTTCTGAATTAAGAATTTTATGCATTTACTCCTTAGTCAAATTATATTTTGAATTATTCCAATTGTGTTATCTGGTCATCTTCCCCCTTTCTGGTCTCATCTAAGCCTGGTCAGGGGCATCTTGTTTTAACTTTTTCTTTACCTCAGGGGCATCTTGCTTTAACTATTGCTTTTAGCAATTTTGCTAAAAAGCTCAGTCTTCATTTAAATCATAGGGATCTTGACTGTTGGGGTAGTCAGACCACCTGGGCTTTGGCTTTTAACTGAAAGGCTGGCTTGGCTTTTGACTTGAGAATGACTCAGATTTTGGACTTGCATCATCACTGTCTTCATCATTCATCTGGGTAACTTGGGCAAGGATTTGTTCAGCTAACTCTTTTAACTCTTTTTTGGAGTTTCCTTGGAGGGAGGCATTGGAATTGCTAGGGGAAGCAGTAGTTTTGATTGGATTAACTGGCGTCTGGAGGGGAGGAAACTCTGTGTTGACTTGGTAGATAATTCTGTCCACACCGAATTTATCCCACCATTTTACTGCAAAATGACGAGATAAAACTCTGGTATCCCAATTAACTTGATAATTCCATTTCATAATCCAAGGGACTTTGTATTTGGCTACAAAATGGAGAAGTGTACGGAAAAACTTGTCTGGTTTTTGTAACTTGTACTTTTGACCAAAATAATTAATTGACTGTTGGAGATTAACTGGAATGATTTCCCAAAGGGGTCCATGGATATTCCACCTTTGGAGAAACCAGAAAGGAAATTGACTATTAAACTTGGCATCAAAATTTATGAACCATGAGTGACTAAAATCAGGATGCTGGTGGAAGAAGATTGTATACTAGTGTTGAGGCCCAAAAAATCACGATTCGGCCCAAATGAATTCTTGGCCCAATGCGAGACCTTACCGAGAAGAAACCCGATTTGGGCACGCAAAAGTTCGTCATATGCGCTTACTCAAACCAAGAATGGCTCATTGTCTCAATCAAGATGGCCCAACACTTAAGGGTAGCCCATTTATTTAATTATTGTCATAAAAGGCCCATACAATTAGGATAAGAAATATCAAAAGCTCCAGCACTTGGCTGGAGGACAAAGCTGCGCAAGGAGCTTGGAGGACCACGTGCACAGAGCAGTTGTAGAGCTTCAGCCATGGAAGGAACAAGTTCCAAGCAAAAACCTTCAAGGGACCAGGGATATTGGTGCACACGGAGCCACCTTCGAACCAGCATGTATGCCCATCTCTTTCTCTCTTTAGATCTGACCTTGAAAGAAGGAGGGAAATAGAGGAAGAAGGATATCTGGAAATATGAATGCTTCACAGAGGTAGCTGCGGGAAAGGGGGCTTGAGCTCCCAAAATCCCTGATTTTATGCAAAGGGGCAGAGTAGATTTCACCAAAAGAAGATGATTGAAAAGATGAGGAGAGAAAGGAAGGGAAAAACTTGGAAAAATAGGATGGAAGTCATTAGGGTTTCTTGGAAACAAGTGGCTTCCAGCGTCTATAAATAGGGCCTCTTCCACCCAACGAAAATCATCCACAACCAGAGAGCAAGCTTCCTCTCTTACTTCAAAACCCAGCAATTTTCGTGCTTAGTTCATCTCCTCCCTCAGCTTTCCCCTTTGTCATGCTATTCTGACATTTGACAGAGTCACTGTCGAGCTGCTGGAAATAGCGCCCAAGCCATCTTTTCCTTTCCTTCCCTCTTTCTCAGCCAAACCTCTATGCAAACCCTCCATCTCCTACCTTAATACCCATTTTTCCCCCAAGAACATTTAGTTTTCTCTTCGGTGCTAAACTCATGTCAATTTTGCTCCCATGCCACAAGCTTCTCATGCCAAGCCAAGAATTTATCTATAAGCAGCCATTATTTCCGTTGGTGAAAGTAACCAAGGTGTTTCCTAAGGCCCTATTGTCCTTTCGAAGCATTCTTGGGGCTTGATCTCTGAACTCAGACTCAAGGGGCAATTTCATCCATTTTGCTATTTACGGCAGCCCAGGCCTGTGGTAGCTGCCGAAAGAAAAAAGCCCCTACATAAATTGGCGACTCTGCTGGGGATTAGGCCGTTATGTTCACCAACACCTCCGAAGAAGAAGGCTAGAAGCAAAAAAAAATCAGAGAGAATAAAGAGATATGAACATTCCCTCTTTCTTTTTCTTTTTTTCCTTTTGATGGCTATCTACTTTGCAGAACAAGCATAACATGGGTGACTGACATGTGCTTTTTTTCTTGTGTCTTAGATCTCCATTCTCAAGCGAAACAGATCTTGTACAAGGGCTGGGGGCTTAGGCAAATCCATCATTCATGCCATTGAAGCGAACTACACATGCAAACTCCAAAATACTTGGGGGCTTCTTGCCAAGCAAATCTGCAAAAAAAAGACGAGTCAAAATTCAGTTCCAAATGACTTAGGGGCTTCCTGCCAATTGAAAAAAAAGAAAGTCAAGCACAAGCACTTCAAAGTTTCTCATGCTAAACCAAGCTATGCCTCGGTTCTGAGAGCTGTGATTCAACATTATTCACATCTTCAACCAAGTCCAAGCTATATACATTCATTCATCACTATTTCCACCACTTGCCTTATTTTCAAACCTTCTTAGCCTCTACCCGATTTCAATCCATCCTTTCAACTATTAAACAACCTCATTGCACCTCTAAAAGAACACTTGAGGTGACCTCAACGACTAGCTTGTTCTTCTCATGTTTTGGAACCTCTAAATCAAGTCTTAAAAAAAGATACAGATGCTGGAGAGGTACTCGTTAAAAAAAAAAAGAAAAAAAAAAACAAAGGTGCCATAAGCATATCTTATTACATTCTTCCAGCTCCTACTCTACATGCAAAGAATTTCTGGCACTTGCTTTATTTCAAATCTTCTTAGCCCTTGCCCTATTTCAAACATCATGCTAGTGTATATGCTCCTTAACCCCCAAAGCTCAATTTATCCTTGCAACAATTCAACAAACTCATTACATCTGTGAAAGTAACCAAAAACTCACCTTTATTATATCAAGTTCCCAGCAAATCAGTAAGAAGATGGCATTCCTCATGCTTTGGAACCTTTCAATCAAGCCTGAAAAGAAACAAGAGAGTACATTCGCCAGATCAGGTGCCGGAAGGGAACTCATACACAGAAATGGGGTGCCGGAAGCATAATCACTATTGAAGCATAATTTTTTTCCAAAGACAAGTTGCAAGCAACCAAAGCTCACTTTCATCAAAATCCTATAAAATTAGACTTCTCATGCTTTCTCATGCTCTGGAGCTTCTAAACAAGAAAATATGTTAGCCAAAATCAGACGCTGGAAAGGTACTCATACACAAAGGGAGGCGCTAGAAGCATAATTTTCTCAAAGTGCAAGCAAACTCATCTATCAAGCATTTGACAAAATTCACAGGGCATGATACCAATCCACATGCCAAGAAATTTCATTTCATTCAAGCATTCCAAGCGATTCGGGCATTTCAAGAAAATTGAAGAACTCATGCTCTTACGACAATACCTTTCAACATCTTGCTCTCACGACGATATTGCTCAAGGACATGCTCTAGCAATACTCAGATTAGCACTCAATGCCAACAGAAAAGACATGCCAAATTCTCAACAAAAAGCAGCATGCCAAGCAAAACTTATACACAAGCTTTCCAACCATTCTAGCTAGAACATCCCACCTTTGAAAAATCACTAGAAATCAAGCTTACAACCAACAAGTCCCAAACTTTCCAGATTAGAACTAGACATATCAAGTTTCATTTTCCCAAAATTTAGTTGCATTTCGAGCTAGGGAAGCATGTCAAACAGACTCCTAAAACAGCCCATGCAACAAGAACTGCCCAGCTCTAGCAGCTTAACCCTTACTTTGAAATTCCACCAAAAATTCATTTTTTCTTCAAGTGACGCAATACCAATTCCAACATAACCATTGAGAAGTCTGTTTTTATGTCTCAAAAGCTCCAACTCAGATTCGAAAAGAAACATTTCAAAAGTACCAAAAACAGCCAGCAAGCTACTTTGAGATATATATTTCGACAAACACTTGGCATGCATACCCAAGTAAGCTCGTATGACTCTTGTTTATCACTGAGCTAGAATCCTAAATCAAAAGCTCAACCTCAGAATTCAATTTATAGTTCACAAATGCTGGGAAATACAGAGGAACTCAAGCATTCAAGCATAGAAAACAAGCATGCACCAAAGGCATCAACATCAACTCATGAACATGCTTCAGAAAAATGAAGGCAGAGATCATTAGAATGGGTGGATGATCCTCAATTTTGGATATGTTCTAAAACAACATAATCTCGAGCAAATTTTGTGAAGGAAGCGCAATCATCCAAGCATCATAAGTTAAAGACATATGCAGAAGCAGAATCTGCAGAAACTCACCAGCCATGGATGAATGCAGAAGTTACAGACCAGTTTTGAGGTATCAGAAAAATTCAAAAAATTCTACAAATTTTACAGGCTATAGTACTCGAGCAGAGGAGCAACTTTTATCAAGGAAGTTTTCTGATCCGAGCTTCCGAAATATGACTTATGTACTGATGCACAATACCCACGGGTTTGGGTCTTGGAGAAGAAGAAGAAGAAAGAAGAGTGAGGGAAAATCAGAAAATAAAGCATGCCAAGTGAAAGGACAAAATAGTAGCCACTTGCAAATAATAAAAAAATTCAAAAGGAAGGGGCAACACAATTTTGCCCACATGAAGGCCAAGCCAAGTCACGTTCTTCCAGCACCTATTCCACATGAAGTACAGCATTGCCAGCATCTACTCCACAAGCAAAGAATTTCCAGCACCTATTCCATGCTAAACAAAATAGCTTCCAGCACATGCCTTATTTCAAACATTCTTCCAGCACCTGCCTTATTTCAAATATCCTTCCAGCACATGCCATATTTCAAGCATTCTTCCAATATCTAGCCATCATGTCGCATGCTATCACCTTCACTGAAGTTTTGTCCGCTAAAATTCAAAGTGTTCTGAGGCTGGTGCTGTAAACTCAAACACAATGGTGAATCAAAGATCATTGCATCCGCAACTCTAAGATTGGATCCCCACCATCCACTAGCACGTCTGGCTACTGTCAAATGACATCCACCATGCTAAATATCCCAAAAGCTATATTAAACCATGCCACCTTAGCCAAAACAAAGCATCCAAGCATCCAAGCCCAAGCCAAGCGTACATGCCAATACCAAGCATCCAAGCATACAAGCCCAAGCCAAGTGTACATGCCCATACCAAGCATCTAAGCATAAAAGCCCAACCCAAGCGTACATGCCAATACCAAGCATCCAAGCACACAAGCCAAAGCCAAGCGCACAAGTCAATGCAACTCTTGCAAACCACAATCATGCAAAATCAAGTCTCTCTAGTCACTCAAGCAAATAAATCATGCAAGCTAAAGTTATTTTGAGCTAATTCACTAAGCATTTTCTTCTATGTCATGCCACAAAATAGGTCAACTCTTGGTAATTCTAGTGAGTGACCTCCAAAATTACAGTGTCTAGGAAAGTTCTTCAAGGCAACACCCTCGGTGTTTAAGAGGGATTGGATTTTAAGCGGGACCATCGTGACCCCTCCAACCTTCCCGGAAAAAACCTGGCTATAATTTCAAAGACACTTAACTAGTCATCCTTGAGTTGTTCCTAAACCCATGCCATGCCATGTGACTACAATTTATTTTGGGCTGGAAATTGATTATTCGGACCATTTCAATACACATTCATGGCCCCAATAATCAAGGGGGCTAATGTTGAGGCCCAAAAAATCACGGTTCGGCCCAAATAAATTCTTGGCCCAATGCGAGACCTTACCAAGAAGAAACCCGATTTGGGCACGCAAAAGTTCGTCATATGCGCTTGCACACATGCCACGCCAAGCAAATAAGCAACACGCCACGCTACAAGCTTAAGCGGGCCCAAGCCACGCAAGATGCCTGGGGCTTGCTTGAGTGGGTTGTGGTATGGATGGTAATAAGTTGACATAAGGCCCATTGATGGGCCAAGAAATAGAAGTCCCGGGGTTGCTTGGGAGCCTCGGAACTCAGGCCCATTTCTTAGGCCCAAACATGTGGGTGAGCACAAAAGAGAAAATATCCCAACCAAAATATCCTAACCAAAATAGCGCAACCAAAAAATAGCCCATTACTCCAACCAAGAATGGCCCATTGTCTCAATCAAGATGGCCCAACACTTAAGGGTAGCCCATTTATTTAATTATTGTCATGAAAGGCCCATACAATTAGGATAAGAAATATCAAAAGCTCCAGCACTTGGCTGGAGGACAAAGCTGCGCAAGGAGCTTGGACGACCACGTGCACAGAGCAGTTGTAGAGCTTCAGCCATGGAAGGAACAAGTTCCAAGCAAAAACCTTCAAGGGACCAAGGGATATTGGTGCACAAGGAGCCACCTTCGAACCAGCATGTATGCCCATCTCTTTCTCTCTTCAGATCTGACCTTGAAAGAAGGAGGGAAATAGAGGAAGAAGGATATCTGGAAATATGAATGCTTCACAGAGGTAGCTGCGGGAAAGGGGGCTTGAGCTCCCAAAATCCCTGATTTTATGCAATGGGGCAGAGTAGATTTCACCAAAAGAAGATGATTGAAAAGATGAGGAGAGAAAGGAAGGGAAAAACTTGGAAAAATAGGATGGAAGTCATTAGGGTTTCTTGGAAACAGGTGGCTTCCAGCGGCTATAAATAGGGCCTCTTCCACCCAACGAAAATCATCCACAACCAGAGAGCAAGCTTCCTCTCTTACTTCAAAACCCAGCAATTTTCGTGCTTAGTTCATCTCCTCCCTCAGCTTTCCCCTTTGTCATGCTATTCTGACATTTGACAGAGTCACTGTCGAGCTGCCGGAAATAGCGCCCAAGCCATCTTTTCCTTTCCTTCCCTCTTTCTCAGCCAAACCTCTATGCAAACTCTCCATCTCCTACCTTAATACCCCTTTTTCCCCCAAGAACACTTAGTTTTCTCTTCGGTGCTAAACTCATGTCAATTTTGCTCCCATGCCACAAGCTTCTCATGCAAAGCCAAGAATTTATCCGTAAGCAGCCATTATTTCCGTTGGTGAAAGTAACCAAGGTGTTTCCTAAGGCCCTATTGTCCTTTCGAAGCATTCTTGGGGCTTGATCTCTGAACTCAGACTCAAGGGGCAATTTCATCCATTTTGCTATTTACGGTAGCCCAGGCCTGTGGTAGCTGCCGAAAGAAAAAAGCTCCTACAACCAGGCATCGATATAATCACCATAATTGTAAGTAAGGCCTGATTGGAGGGGTAACTGATCATAAGGATTTTGACTCCAAACTTGAGGCATAAGAATTTGGCGTATGTAAAGGGAATGAAAAAGGGTGGCATTGGTTTCTTTATCTTTGATTGGCTTAATATCAATTGACTGGGTTTCATAGAGAATGTCTCTATAAAACTTGATTGACTTTGAGGGGTGACTTGGAAAGTAATGAAGATTAGGAGGGAAGAATTTCTTGGCAATTTTAACTGGGTCAGAAAGTTCTTGACTCAACTACAAAAAGGGTGCGATGACTCTTGGAAGCATAGGGAGACTTTTTGGGATTAATTGGAGTGACTGGGCTTTGTAACTGTAAAGGCGGGTTAACTATGAAAGGATCATAACTGGAAACTAAAGCTGACTGGTAATTTGGGCGTAAAGAACCTGGCATAAGGGGGTTGAATCTGTTACTAACTGGAATTGGGGAACATCCCGGGAAGGGGATGACTTGAGAAGATGACTTTTGTTTGACTGGCATCATGGTAGCTAGGAGGATTCTAGGCTGACTCGGGTGATTGCTTTGGGCTTTGTGTTTGTCCTTGGACATTTTTCTGACTTGTTGTCCTGGAAGAATTCTCTGGTAAGAAAATCAGGAACACTATTTTCACTTCCTCTCAAATATTCTAACTCAAAATAAAAAACACTCAGAATGGCTTGCGATCGTGCAAAAATTTGTTTTGATGCAATATTCTTTACATCTTTTTATAAAACATGTTTTGCAAATTTGCAATCAACTCTAACTAAAAACTTTTCATTTAATAAATCATCTTGAAATTTACTAATGCATAATACAATGGATAAAATTTCTTTTTTAATAGTACTATAATTAACTTGGAATTGACTCCAAATACCAGAATGAAAATGGACAATTTGCTAAGGTGATTCAGGGGTGACTCTTTGCTTCAGAATACCACCATAACCAGACTCAGAAGCATTTGTTTCTACAATTTTAAAGGAATTAACTGAAGGAATACCAAGGCATGGGAGTGACTTGACATGGATTTTGATTTGTTTGACTATTTTTGTATGACTCGGAGTCCAGGCTGGAGGATTGCTTTGGAGACGATCAAACAGTGGCTTGCATAACTTTCTTAAATTTTGATAGAAATCAAAAACATAATTCAAAGATCCTAAGAATCTCTGAAGTTGACTTTTTTCTAAAATTTGATCAGGAAATTTATCAGCAAACTGGATAACTGGATTGATTGGGCCTATTTGGGATTGATTGATGTTAAAACCTAAAAGCCTGATGTTGACTTGGAATAACTTGATTTTCTTGGCTGAGATGACTAGACCATTTGTTTTAACTATCTGCAAGAACTTGTGTAAGTGCTTCCAGTGCTGCTCGATTGACTTAGAAAAAATAAGAACATCATCTATATACACTATGGAAAAATGACTATATTGATTAAAAATTTCATTCATTATATTTTGGAATTCACTCTGCGTATTTTTTAAACCAAAAGGCATTACATTCCATTCGTAGTGGCCGAAAGGGGTTACGAATGCGGTTTTGTATCTATTTGACTCTTTAATTTGAATCTACCAAAAACCACTCTTCATATCAAATTTAATAAGTATAACTGCTTTTTCTAATATGTTAACTAAATCTTTTTTTATCAGGAATTGGGTACCTAGTCCATTCTAAAATTGAATTAAGGGGTTTATAATTGATAACTAGGTGAGGGGCTCCTCTTTCTAACTCGGCATTTTTCTGAACATAAAAAACTGGACAAGACCAGGGTGACTTACTTTTTCTAACTATTCCTTTACTGATTAATTCGTTAACTCTTGTTTGCATAATTCCATTAACTCTTGACTCATTTGAATTGGACGGGCTTTGGTTGGAATGTTTTTTTCACTAAATGACTTGACATAAGGTAAAGAAACGACATGCTACTTTCGGTGCCAAAAAGCATTGGGCATATCAGAACATACTTCATTTTTTAACTTTTCTTCAAATTTACTAATTTGTGACTGGAGTGACTTGTCTGCAAACTGTTGTTCTACTCATTTAAACTTGATTTCTTCTTTTAAGAAATTAACTTGATTTGTTTTACTCTGGATTAATTTAACTGATTTGGACACGGTTGACTTCTGAAGGGATTTAAGACTGTGTAACTCCGGTTTGGTTAAAAATTCAAATTTAACTCTTTCTCCTAATTGACTTGAGGTGACTCTATCGTACTCTACCTGGAAAGGGTAAAGTAGTGAGATAAAAGGTAAACCTAAAATTACTTCATCCGTGATATTTTGAATTAGGACAAAGGACGTCTTAAAGCATATCTTATTTTGGCATACATGGGCTTTGGGTAACTCGTAATTTAATTTTAAGGCTTTACCGGACGCTGTTCCTAAGACCTCTTTTGACTTTTTATAATACTGTGGAACTAGACCTTCTTGAATACAATTTAAATTGGCTCCTGAATCAAATAAGGCAATTGTATTAACTCAAATTCATTAATAAAAATACTGACTCGTGAGTACCATTTTCTAAAATTAATTTGTTTAATTAAATTAATTACTTTGTCGCTTTTGTTACTGTCTGAAGACTCAGGTTCTGACTCAGAACTAGACTTTCCAAAGGGATTACTGGATTCTGCTTTGGACTCTAAAAGGCTAACTAAATCCTGCTTAATTTGATAATTTTTCGTTTGTAATTTTTGACTTATTTGTTTTAATTCTAAAAATTCTTTTTTAATTGTTTTAACTTCTAACTGAAGGTCCTGAAGGGTTACTTCTTTCTTTTTACTAAACCTTTCTAGGGTAGTGTTAAGGCTTATCTTGGGAGGCGTAGGAGAATTGGACTCATCCTGACTTATAACTTTTCTTAGTTTTCTAAGATATTCAGATTTTAACTCAGGATCTTGAACTTTGCTAATTAATTCGATCAATAACTCTTCTTGTTCTTCCTGCTTAGTGAGAACACAGATTGATTTACTTAAGATATTACAACACTTATCTTTGCATCCTAACTGGATTGTAGGTGAACTAGACTGGGAATTGTCTGAACTATAATTATCTGAGTTACTGGTAGACATGTGGGCTGACTCGGAATCATTTAACTCAAGGACTTTGATTAACTTGGCTTGATCTTCAAAGGCTAGATTTAATTGTTTAATTGTGTCTTTAACTTTACACTCATTAGCAAAATGACTGAATCTTTTACACTTAAAGCATTTAACTTTGCTTTTGTCTGATTTTTTCTTAAAGTGACTCTTTTTACTCTGTTGATTACCTTTTGACCATTTACTTTTCTTTGGGGTAAGTTTTCTTTTACTATAAAATTCATCATTATTTCTGAAAGAATTTTTCTTACGGGAATAATAATGACTTTTACTAAAGTGTTTATCATGACTTCATTTAACTTGTCCAGACGGCGGGACCGGTGCTAGACCATACTGTTCGCAGAAATTACCTAACTCATATTTGGCATTGTTTCTATTAGCTTGGATTGATTTTCCTATTTTTAAATCTACAAACATTTTATACCAACTTGGTTAATTGTACTAATTATATTACCGTAGGTTAACTCATCGTAATTAATTTGACCTGACTCATTGCTTAAAACCGTTCTAATCTTATGGGCAAACAAGTTGGGGAGACTATTGATGAACTTTTCTTTCCAAAATGGTTGATTACTATCTTCTCTTAACATAACTCTAGAAATAAAGACATCTTTGTACACTACAAGAAAAACACCCTTTACTGACGGCTAAAAAGCATCAAGATAGCCATTAATTGACAGCTCGGAAAGCGTCACGGATGCCACTGTCAGGAAAGGGATACCCCTATTCTTGACGCTTATTATCCGTCTAGATTTAATGTTTCCTGACGGTTATGGAACGTCACAAACCCGTCAGGATTTCCTTCTCTTGACGCTTTTTAACTATCAACATATTTTTGTTTTTTTTATACTTAGGAGTTGTTTCTTGATGGTTTTTAGCCGTCAAGAATAGCATGACTGAAAAAGAAAAAAAAACCAAAAGGTGCAAAGAAATAATTAAATTGCTAAATAATTATATAAAGCAACAAACTGAAATCTCACATCTGCTAAAATAAAATTATTATAAATATTAAGCACTACAAAAATGTTATAACATGTCAACTATCTAGGAAACGATATTAAAAACATATAAACATAGGGAAATAAACCAAATGATCTAATATCCAGTAAGTGTAGGTCTCAAACTATATAGAACTTGTCCCTAGGAAGCTCGACTTTCCTTGATGAGCCTAAGATTGCCTTTGTGGTATGAGCTGCACTAATCACATCAATCTACTAAGATGAAAACGTATGAATTAAAGAGTTAATTAATGCATATGGAACTAAGATTAAGCAGAGAATTCAGATAATTGATTATGTGCCTGAAATAATCTCTAATGTTTAATAATATTTATGATGATGAAAATTTTAAACTCACATACAGGAAGGGTAGACAATCCTAGGATGGTAAGCATGAGAGGAGGTAATAAGTAGAGCTTCCCATGCAGATGTACATGAGGAATTGGGCAACTGATTTCAGTTTCATTATACATACTTTATCAAAGCAGCCCATTTCTCTTAACAAATACTCACATACTTACCAAAAACAAAAAGAGAGAGAAATCTGCCAAGAGAACATTAGATTTGTGGGTAGAGAAGAGAATCACAGTCTCTTGACAAAAACAATATCTGCATACTCAAATGAAGCAAGAAAAATCATTAAATTTGTTAGTATACTAAAATAAATTAAAATCAAAACCTATATTAGCAAATCCATGACCATTGAATACCTGCATATGCTTCAGAAGATAACAAATGTAGCAGCCAAATTGGAAATCACAAATACGTAAACATTCAAAACATAACAAATGCAGCAGCAATACGCATTTAGAACATAACAAATGCACAAACCCAAATTAACCAAACTATGAGATTATGCTATCCAAGCACCAACCCATTTATTTCTTTCTTTCCTAGAGGATCAAAAAACATGTGTCAAATATGAGCACATTTATGTACTTTCTACCAAGGATTCTATCCAAATACATAGATGTCAAGCAACCTGTACTTTGTTCGAGATAGAGATTTGCATAAACTTATATATGCAAAATAACACAAAGTCACTTATACTAATTTAGAGAATTCAAACACAGGCTTGGATTGTTTTGAGGAAAAGGAAATGGTAAGAGGCAGGTAGTGAGAGGGAGAGGTTATCCACATGATCCAGATTCCTCACGACTACCAAAGAGTTTGGGAAAAAGCTACAAGGACTAAATTGGCTATGCAAAACAAATCTCCATACAAATTAAAAAACCTACTTATTGCTAACCTGTGTTATTCAACTAGAAAACAATAACACTTAGTTAGCAATAACACTTGCCAATGGTTCAACCAAAATATCAAACAAAGCAAAATAAAAAAGGTGAACGAATCTATAGACTAGAAAGAAATAGAGAACCAGTATAACATTAAAAATTGCAGAGACTATAAGGAAATTAAAGAAACCAACAGAGGCTTTCATAGTTTGGCCGTTAAGTAGCTTTCATTAAAACCCCAAAAAAGAGGCAGCCTTTACAAGCATTTAGTAGAATACTGACGAGAAAGAAAAAAATCAATCATAACAAGCTTCCAAAATCAATCTTAGGTTTTCTAATTAAAGAAAATACCTTGGTAATATTCACATATTATCCTCATCACCCCCACAAACATCATAGCACAATTTTTTAAAAATAGAAACGAAGATTATATTAATCAATCAATGAGGCTACAGGAGGATGAGAAATCCTCAAACCCCCCAACCCACACGACCAAGACTACAAATGAAAGGAAAAAATTACAGAAAACAGAAGAAACATAGCTAAACAAAGCCAAACAAAGCAAAACACCCAGAGCCCAGAAAAACAGAGGTTTAAGACAGACATAATAGCTCATTCAAGAATCAGAATAAGAAAACAAGATGCAACTTGTAGACACGAGAACCAACTCAGAAAAATAAAAAAATCAATTAGAAAAGAAAAAAAACTAAAAATTTATGAATGCAGCAGTAAAGTCAAAATTAAACTAACATAACCAAATCTGCATCTAGTTCAAAACTTATATGAAATCCTCACATTGTCTCCAAATTACTGGTCCAAATAGAAATTAAAAAGTTGAAACCTGCACAGACTAGCCCAAAATTAAAACCTAAAACTTACAATATAAATTAGAAAACTCAAACCTTAAATAATTAAAATTATCTGTTGGCAGAGGGCGATGTCGTTCCTTGTGGTCAATCTCCAGTGGTGGGATTGCAAACTAGGACACTCAAAACCTATGAATCTAAAAAGTAACACTAAAGACGCAGATCTAGATTTTTGGCTAAGATGGTTATCAGTGGTTAGCTGGTGCAACAAAGAGAGTAATGCGTGAGAAAAAGAGAGGATAGGGGCTGTCATGGCATCAGATCAAGAAAAGAGAGAGAGACATGGTGGCTTGAGATCTAGGAAGAGACATGGCACAGTGTAGCAGCTATCATGGCCGCCCCAACCATCAGAGCAAGAACCCACTAAGATTTGCGATTCAAAACGTTTTCCTCTTCTGATTTGTGTTTCCAATTTCAGGCTAGAAAAAGAAAAGGTGGGAAAAACCTAGGGCTTACATTTTGGGTTTCAGAACGAGGTGGTGACCAAGATAAAAAGAATGAGTTCGACCAAATACAAAAGATAAAAAGAACGAGTGAATTAGGTCAGAACACTTTAGAACATTTGGAGCGAACTCGCAAACTCTCGCGCTTTTTATTTTTAATTTTTTTATAAAAAAAATTTAAAAATAAGCGTCAACTATAAGGGGTTTTCCTTGATGGTTATTAAGAAGTGTCAGGTATAGAGGCGTTTAATTGACGTTTTTCATCAAACGTCACGAAACACTGGTATATAGTTGACGTTTATTAAAAAGTGTCAAGGTTTACTAGAATAGTTGATGGTTTTTGAACAAGCGTCAACTATGAAGTGTCAACTAAGGCCTGTTTTCTTGTAGTGGTACCACCTAAAATCACTTAACTTGGGGCATCTTAAATTACTTAACTAGTCATGAATTCCAGCTGTTGTGTTACTAGGTGTTCCTATAAAATGTTCAATTATCGTATAAAGCAGGGTGTTAACTCCGTCTTCTATACCTACACCTATACGTTCATCGAAAATAGGGTAACTTGATTCATTGTGTTTAACTGCGTAAATTATTTGACTCTTTGTGGTTTCTGTGAGATGTTTATCCCACCAAGAATGAAGTGTTCCTGTGAAACCTGTTTCTAGCAAGGGCACTATTTCTGATTGTCTTAACTGGTGATTGGTAACATAACTATTGGCAACCATAGACATGTGTTGTAACTTGTTAAGTATCTCCTGTTCGGACAAGCCATCGATATTCCACTCGTATAGCTTATCAGAAGATATTGAGAACTGACTTTGGGTTCTTTCTTCAAACTGGATATCTGGGGGCGTAGGCTTAGGGTACCAATTTTTTATAAGACTTGTGGGGTTAACTTTACTTGTTAAACGACTAACTTTAAGACTCTGGGAATCCTGGTTAACTTGTAGATTACTAAAGGCTTGTTCAATTTTTGAAATATTACTAGTTTCTGACTCTTGACTAGGGATTGATTCTAAAGACATGGCGGACTCACTATCAGAGGAAATAACTTCGAATTGTAAAACTTTAACTGAGGTTTCTTCTTCTTTTCCTTTGTCTTTATTTGGCTTTGGTTTAACTGGGGTTAATTCTTTAAACATTTCTTCAATTTTTCTCATTGTTGGGTTAACTTTTAGTGTTGATTTTGGTTTTAACTCATGAAATTTGACTAAGGGTTTTTCTTTCTTTGACTTAGGGATTACTTCCTGTGGTGTTAACTTATCTACTTTTGTTTCTATCTTATCTAGTTGTTCAACTAATTTTTTGTCTTTATCATCTGACTCGGCTAACTTGTAGGGACTTGCGATTACTTTAGCGTTTTGGTGACTAATTATTATTGACTCAACTGGGGGGTGAGTACAGATGACTTTAGTGTTGTCGGCGTTTTCCCATTTTTCCTGGGTTAAAGTTACTAACTTTTGACTCATGTATTTGCTTTCTATGTAATCAAGATAAGGTGACTCTGATTTAGTCTTTTTTTTAGTATTCTTTCCATTCATTGAAAATCTTTTTTCTTTGAACTTTGGGGAAAGAAGCATGATACTCGGCTTTTCTTAATTCATTTTCAGGGGCTTGGAAATGGGCATCTAGTTTTGACCAATGGATTTTAAATGGTTTACTAAGAGTTCTTAACTGGTTGTCTATTTCAAAAGTATCGGCTTGAAAATCTGTTTTAGTGGGTGACTCTGGTAACTCTGGTAATTTTGGTGCAATTGGATTTTTCCCATAACAGGGTTGGACAACTTGATCCTTTTTTCTTAACTCGTTTAACTTAAAATCAATGAAACTTCTTTCTATTTCTAAATCTCTTTCTGTAACTGAGGATGATTCTGCAGACGAGTGTCTTGCTGGAATTTTAAGGGATTGACTAGGGGTTGGTAACTGTTCTAACTGGACAGAAGACTTGACTGGTTGTTGTGGCCTATTAAAACTTATTTTTACTGTACCATCTAAATATGGTTGAATATAATATAGATTACTTAGACTCTGTTGAATCGGCTTTGGGGGGCATTCGGTTGTTAGGAACCAATCTTGGGGTAACTTAACAGCTGACCATTGGATCATATTTGGAACTGTGATATTAGCATTGGCTGTATGACTATGAATTAATAGGGCTTGATTCTTGGGACTTTTACCAAGGGCTTGAAAATTCATATTTTTTCCTGTAACTTTGTAACAAATTCTATAAATTAAAGCTAAAGGTTGACTACCGGGTAAAATATTGTAACCATGAGTTTTAACGTTTAAAGTTAAAACTTTTAAAATATGGGGATCACTAAGGCTAACTGTGAAATCCGGATAACAATCAAAATGGACTGGACCATGACATAAAGTTGACTCTATTATTCCTAAGGCACTGTCTTGAAAATCATTAAATCTGGCATCTCTTAAACTTATCAGAATTGAGGCATCTAGTCCTAACTTGGTTAAAGGTTTAATTGCAACTTGAACTAAACCAATATGCAAGAAATTATTACCATCTTTCCTATGTTTTGTAATTGACTCAAGATTAAATAACTTACAGGTTTCATGTTCTTTACTTAAGGCATAGACTTGTTCTACTGTATTAATA
Organism: Prunus campanulata; assembly: GCA_034190965.1. Taxonomy (NCBI): domain Eukaryota; kingdom Viridiplantae; phylum Streptophyta; class Magnoliopsida; order Rosales; family Rosaceae; genus Prunus; species Prunus campanulata. The sequence continues at coordinate 22,156,496 of CM067211.1, forward strand.
TGAGTAGTTGACTTAAAAGACAAGGGTGACCATTGCTTCTTATAAATTTCTTTACTAGAGACTCTGGGTATATTCCAATCTTTGCTGGCTAACTCACTACTGGTTGACTCAAATTCTACTTATTCTTCATTAACTATGTCTGGAACTTGACTCAAACTGGCTCTAGAACTGGAAGAACTAACTGAGTTGGTTCTTAGAAAGCGACTCATACTTAAAAGGTTTTGACTCAAGACTTAAGAGGTAGAAGATCTATAGAAACTCCTAGGGTTATAACTCAAAGGTACCTGTAACCTAAAGTATTCTCTCTCTCACAGCCACGCCGCAACCGCTCATGCCTCTCTTTGGGACTAACTGTTTGAACTCTAGGACATACTGACCCGTCTTTGAGAGATAAGACCCGAAGAAACAAATAACTCTAAGATAACTGTTTGGAATAACTGATAGACTTGCTAACTCAGAAGACCTAAATCAGCCACTTGGGCGATATGAGTAGCAGACCTAAGATTAACTCCTTCAACTCTTACGGCTCTGATACCAAGATAGGGGAACCAAGATAGGGGAACCAGGCTTAGATGAGACCAAAAAGGGGGAAGATGACCAGATAACAAAATTGGAATAATTCAAAATATAATTTAACTAAGGAGTAAATGCCTAAAATTCTTAATTCAGAAATAGCATGAATGAAAATATAATTAATCATTTAAAGTAATGCTTAGGAATGAAAATAGGATTAACTTGAAATTATGAAGCTGAAAACTTACAGAAATCCTTGAAAGATTACTATGAGCAATGTTACAAAGAACACTCACACTCTGTTCTCTCAAGTGTTTATCTCAGGTATAGAAGTTTAAGAAAACTATGAAATCTGAAAGATAATTCAAGCTTGAAGATTACAAATGACTCAGGGCTTCTACTTAAAGACTTGGCATACAAAAGAAGACAAAATAACTTTTGAAATTACTTTAACTTTCACATTCACTTGTCGGGAAAACTCTTGCTTTAACTTAGGGGCATCTTGCTTTAACTCTTACTTTTGTCTGATTTTTTCTTACAGTAACTCTTTTAACTTTGTTGATTACCTTTTGACCATTTACTTTTCTTCGGGGTAAATTTTCTTTTACTATAAAATTCATCATTATTTCTGAAAGAATTTTTCTTCCGGGAGTAATAATGACTTTTACTAAAGCGTTTATCATGACTTCTTTAACTTGTCGAGACGGCGGGACCGGTGCTAGACCATACTGTTTGTAGAAATTACCTAACTCATATTTGGCATTGTTTCTATCAGCTTGGATTGATTTTCCTATTTTTAAATCTACACACATTTTCATACCAACTTGGTTAATTGTACTAATTATATTACCGTAGGTTAACTCATCGTAATTAATTTGACCTAACTCGTTGCTTAAGACCGTTCTAATCTTATGGGCAAACAAGTTGGGGAGACCGTTGATGAACTTTTCTTTCCAAAATGGTTGATTACTATCTTCTCTTAACATAACTCTGGAAATAAAGACATATTTGTACCACCTAAAATCACTTAACTTGGGGCATCTTAAATTACTTAACTGTATATATATATATATATATATATATATATATATATATATATATATATATATATATAAGGTACTGGCCCAGACTCTTAAGAGCAAAATTTTTCAATCAATTTTAAGCTTACGTGCGGAAGGTAGTGTAGAGACGTAGAGAATAAACATAATTATTATAAGGAATTCAAACATACAAAGCCAAAACCAAGGATAATAATATAGAGAAATTAAATACGATATCAAACGTAATATCATTAATATTTAGCAAACTTACATAGAAGTAGGGAAAGCAGTAGTGCTTAACAGAAGCTTCGCAGAAGCAGCACTTGAAAACACTCAAAATACAAAGTTTATTTTTGCTTCAGAGGCGATCTTTTTTCGGTGGTCTTGTTGAGGAGGAGGAGTCCTCCATTTAAAGCCTCCTGGCTGTTGACGTGTCAATTAGAGATAGAAGATCACAAAGCAGCCTACAGTAGAGCGGCATCTTCACTTTAATGATTCTGGCTGAATTTTCACGCCAACGGCCAAAAAAGGAAAAAGGCAAACTCTTACAAAAGGAAAGTAAGAGCAAAGTAAAAGCAGGAGCATCTTGCTTTTACTGGAGGAAAAGCAAAAGTAAAAGGCTTTATCGTAAATTACAATAAATACAAATTGTCTTCTTATCAGACAGAATATTACTGAGGCCCACCATAGAGATCCGGATGATAGAAGTGGTCAAGCATGTCTTCATTAGCAAAAGGGTCCACCTCATCTTTAGGTTGAGTGGCAGAAGCTGATGCCATCGACTCATCATCTAAATCCAGGATCTCGAGGACTTTCTTTTTCAAAGCTTCTTTTGATGAAGAAGAGCCTGGCTAATCTATCAACATTTGTAGCCTTTGTGAAACACTTAAACTGGCAGAAGAAGTGACCAAAGGCTGAGCAGCAACATGATCAAAAGAGGGAATAATCGTTGGGGTAATCTTGGTAGGAACTAAATGATCTCTTGTGAATTTATCCCACCAACGAATTAAGATACTTCGGACTATAGAGGTGAAAATACCAACACTATAGCCTTCTCCAAAATCCAAATTCTAAATGTTATTTCCTTGGTAGAATAGGGTCCTAGCCCTGAAACGGCCAAAAGATTTATCCATCCTGACATTAGGCCATATTCATATAATTTCTGGGATTATAAAAAAGCATGGGAATATGTCTTATGTTTTTAAAATCAAAACTATTCTCATACTTGGTTTATCCAATTTAAGCTTCGAGCTCTGAAAGAACTCCCTAATTGGTTCAAGAACTTTTTCCTTATCTGGGGTCCTACTATGGAATACCTTCCTCCTGAAATTAAGGAGTCTTTTCAAATGAAATTTTGTAAATGGAATAAGAATCATCCTGATCAGAGGACTTTGTTCATGTGGTTCATGATAATGTATGAACTACGTTGGATATTGAAATGGGAATATGTTATCTTGGATGACGTTGACGAAGAATGGACTTATATTCCTAACTTAATCCGAAGTATCTTAATTCGTTGGTGGGATAAATTCACAAGAGATCATTTAGTTCCTGCCAAGATTACCCCAATGATTATTCCCTCGTTTGATCCTGTTGCTGCTCAGCCTTTGGTCACTTCTTCTGCCAGTTTAAGTGTTTCACAAAGGCTACAGATGTTGATAGATCAGCCAGGCTCTTCTTCATCAAAAGAAGATTTGAAAAAGAAAGTCCTCGAGATCCTGGATTTAGATGATGAGTCGATGGCATCAGCTTCTGCCACTCAACCTGAAGATGAGGTGGACCCTTTTGCTAATGAAGACATGCTTGACCACTTCTATCATTCGGATCTCTATGGTGGGCCTCAGTAATATTTTGTCTGATAAGAAGACAATTTGTATTTACTGTAATTTACGATAAAGCCTTTTACTTTTGTTTTTCCTCTGGTAAAAGCAAGATGCTCCTGCTTTTACTCTGCTTTTGTAAGAGTTTGCCTTTTTCCTTTTTTGGCCGTTTGTGCTAAAATTCAGCTAGAATCATTAAAGTGAAGAAGCCGCTCTACTGTAGGCTACTTTGTGATCTTCTGTCTCTAATTGACACGTCAACAGGTAGGAGGCTTTAAATGGAGGACTCCTCCTCCTCAGCAAGACCACCGAAAAAATATCGCCTCTGAAGTAAAAATAAACTTTGTATTTTGAGTGTTTTTGAGTGTTTTCAAGTGCTGCTTCTGTGAAGCTTCTGTTAAGCACTATTGCTTTCCTTGCTTCTATGTAAGTTTGCTAAATATTAATGATATTACGTTTGATATCGTATTTAATTTCTCTATATTATTATCCTTGGTTTTGGCTTTGTATGTTTGAATTCCTTATAATAATTACGTTTATTCTCCACGTCTCTACACTACCTTCCGCACGTAAGCTTAAAATTGATTGAAAAATTTTGCTCTTAAGAGTCTAGACTAGTACCTAGTATCAGAGCCTAAAAGTCCCTAGAAGAGTTGTTAGGTTTAAGGTTCTAACTAAGTTTTGCAGGTTTAATTTTCTGGTTTTTCTGTCAAGTTTCCTTTACTCACTAGTCATCGAGTTGTCTTGCTGTTAGATAGGCTCGTTAGCCGTTGCCCGAGAAGCTAAGGCGTTGAGAGACCTAAGCAGGGACTAGCAACCTTGAATTAGGAGGAGAACAGAAGGAAAGCAAAAAACCCAGAATATTAAAATGGCAAGCCTTAGGAGAATCTTGTCTACCCGTTCTTCTGGAGAAGCAAGCTCTAGTAGCAGTTCTAGCCATAGAACCCTAAGAGTTAAAAATTCTCAAGAAATAATCATGCAGGATGTAGAAAAGGAGTTGTGCAATTGGGATATACCTAGAGTACCCATCGCTGATATATACTACAAAGGATCTTTCAAGTTCAGATCTGATTACGCGATAAAAACTGTTGAAAAAACGATATCTGTCATTGATTAAAATGATAGTTTTTAGCTATTCACCCAGAGTCAAATCGACCAGCATCTGGATAGAAAATATAACTATTTGCACGTAGGATTAGTGCAGGTAGCGGTGAAACCACTTACCAGAATAGGATTGCCCAGTTCAATCTTGCTTTGTGTAAGAGATGGAAGACATAGAAAGTTCACAGATTCCTTGTTAGGAATAGTTGAGTCAACCTTAGGGGAAGGTTCGATATACTTTAACTGTTTTCCAAGCTTTAACATTGAATATTCAAACTCAAGGTTATGATATGGACCCAGGATCCCAAAATCTAGCGATCATTTATAGGGTTTCATATAAGGTTATGAACACTGTCTGTCCCAAAGCTAAAGATTTAGACAGTAAAGGTGAAACTACCTTGTTCCAAACCAATCTTGAAAAATCAAACGTAGCAATCCCAAAAATGATATAGTGGAGTGATATAACCCTCCCAGAAAATTGGATTTTGGATGAGGTAGTCCCAAAGAAGCCCCTTGAAAATCAAGACCCTACTCGGATCTCCTAATTCGCTGATGGAGAGGTAGAAATACAATTCTCCAGTGCTAGAAAACTAGGATTGATCTAGCACCCTCTAGATCTAACCTAGAACCACATAGGTCGAGTACCTCTAGGATTGATCTAGCACCCTCTAGATCTAACCTAGAACCACATAGGTCGAGTACCTCCTCTGATATAACTTACGATTTAGACCATGACAGAATGATCTTGGCTGGTCTTAGGAGAACTCAGGAACAGATACAAAGGCCAGCCTATAGGTTTGAACAAATCCTTCCAAACCTAGGAATTAGGAGAAATCCACCTGAAACCGAGCCTACCTTTTCAGATATAGAGTTTGAAATAAATATGTTAAAATCCTTTGAAATAGAACACGAAAAGATAAGAAGGAATTATCTAAGTATTGAAAATGGTAATAAAAAAATCTGGTTTGAAACAGCCTTTCAGAAGCATAGGCAAGATCATCTCTGGAGAGCCCATAACGCCTTTATGAAAAAAAAGAAATTCAACTGTTTCTTCTTTACGTGGTTAGATTGGTGTGCTCAGAAATATGACATTCCGGAATATAGGAGTCATATAGAAATGATAAGAAGCCCGTTCTCGACTTACACTTCCAAAATTGGGAAGTCAGTAAAAGCCATAAATCCACTCGATATGGTGATTAAGCAGAAGGATGTGATAGCTGCTCCCTACAAAGAAACCACTTTCCTTGATGATAGCGCCAATAATTTTTGCACAGCTAGTAAAGAGGATATAGGCGCAGTTATTCAGCAGAATAATTACACCAACCTGTTTCTGCAGTCTCTAGGAAAGCAAGTCACTAGGATTGAAACGTCTGTTTCTGCAAAGGAACATAAATCCGCTCAGTATGATGGAAGCTCCATAGTAGAATGGAATATTGATGGTCTGACAGAATATCAGATCATTAATGCAATGAAACATATGATGATGTACGCTACAGCCTCTAAGATCAAAGGAAATGGAGATAAGAGGGTGGCTGAAGCTATCATCGCAGGCTTTGTAGGTCAATTAAAAGGATGGTGGGATTTCCACCTAAGCGACTCAGCAAGAACCCAAATCCTAAACGCTCAGGTGGCCATTGGTCAGCAGAATGTACAGGATCCGACAACTGGGTTAATCAAAAGTGAAAATATTAACCAGAAAGATGCAGTAAATTCACTAATTTACACAATTACTCTACATTTTGTAGGAACTACAGAATTACAGCACGACAGGTCTAGAGAACTCTTAATGAACCTTAAGTGTCCGACCTTGTCCCATTTTACATGGTATAAGGACGTGTTTTACTCTAAGGTATTCACTAGGCAACACTGTAATGCTGACTTTTGGAAAGAGAAATTTCTTTCAGGATTACCACTTCTATTCGTTGAAAAGGTTAGGAATAGAATTAAAGAGAAAAATGGTGGTGTCATTCCTTATGGGTCTTACACCTATGTGGAATTGTCCTCTGAAATATGTGTAGAAGGATTAGCTCTTTGCACAGATATGAAATTAAGAAAACAGCTTGATAAGCAAAAGGCCCGGATCAAACCCTACACGATCCTGAAATTACCTAGATCAACATATTCCAGTTTGACTACGATCCAACGGTCTGAACGTATTGAAACCCCAACAATATGCGAGAACTGTTCGAGGTTCAAACATTATCCAAATTGAGATCCGCAAATTCCTACATGATTGTGAGGACATGAGAATCATTCTAGGACCAAGAGTGGTCCCAGACACCTAGCTCACACGCCGCCCAAGCGCCAGTAGAGCGTGGGTGTGCATAGTAAATTTTGGCGGCCGGAAAATCTTCAAACTGCAGGCCCAAATTCCTAACCTGGGTAAAACACCTAATTTTGAACCACTTTTGTTCTTGGACTATGGCCAAAAAGTGGCCAGAAGTGGCTGAAATCAGCGACGCAAAACTGGTAGAATTTCAACTCGAAAATAGCTAGAAATCCATACCTAGAAATCCATACCTAATGAGATTAAATTGCATAATTTGCAAATCCTACACAACCATTAGCTAGATCATGAAAAATAGCTAGAAATCCATACCTAATTCGTCCAATTTGGTGGCCGGATGACGACGAACGGAGCCGACTAAATCTTGTCAAAATCGGCGGGATTTTCTGGTTTTTCCGGGGAGGTCGTGGTGGCTGGACAGCAGGGAAGGTCGGGTCTAGGCGGCGGAAGTCAAGCCGGTCGAGTTGGGTTTGATCCGGTGATGGTTGGCGGTGTGGTTGGGTGGTTATGGAATGATGGTCGCGTGGAGAAGAAAGGGAGAAGAAGAATCAGATTTGAAAAATCTGATCTTTCAAAATTACCAAACTGCCCCTCAACTCATTTTACTCATAATTCCTTCGTTACAAGTCTGATTCAAGTCCACTACGTGTCTATTGAAATTTCCAAATTCTTCCCCAGTCAAAAAGTCAACTTAAAACATAATAAAATATTCTGAGGGTAGTTTAGTCTTTTCCACTATTAAATTATTAATTAAATAATAATTAAGGTCTGGGTTATTACAATTTATCTATATCATGAGTGCTAAGAATTAAGGTCTAAGTCCCAAGTTACTTATAAATCATGCCCTTTGAGAGACAAGCTAATGTGGGCATAGGAATGACCTTTAAGAGGACGAACGCACGTTTAGGAGCCAGGGGTCAGGGTTTTTGATTTAATATTATTTTATTCAGAAAATTTATTAATAAAATATTATGATGGTTATTTAGGCACCCGGGCACCAGTTGACCCCCAGGAGGGACCTTCAAAGGGTCCAATTAGCTCAGAGCATCTGTGAGTGGACCTTTTTGTTTTATGAATGATTAATGCAATTTGATCTCATTATTTGATCTTGAATGAGTTTATTCATTGATCAGAGGTTTAATAGCTTGATTTATTGCTTTTATATATTTTATTTTATATGCTTTCAAGGAATTATTGTTTGATCAAGTGTGTGATTGATTATATATATATATGATTGCATTGATTTCAGTACGTGTATATATATAAGAAAATGATTTAGTTTTATAACGGTTTTTACAGAGGGGTTAGTATGTTCATATGCTATTTTCTAAAACTTTTTTGTGAAACTGCTTTGAGCTGTGTATAATGACTGAAAATGACATTATGTTGAAACGACTTTTCTGTTAAAGTGTTTGATAACAAGGAAAGGACTTTCTCTTTCAATTATATATATATATATATATATATATATATATATATTGTATTAAATATGTTTCCATCACACCCTAAAAATTATTTTAATTATAAAATATTTAAAGTATTATGTTGAAAATTAAGTATTTGTATAAAAAATGATCTAAATTAATGTTTCAAGTTAAATCCAATATATTCCATTAAAATAAATATTTCGTCAAAGAAACAAAAAGAGGAACATAAAATAAAAAAAACCAACAGCAACAACTATTGATGTTAAAACCCTAGAAATTAAAGAGAGAGTGAAGAATGAAATTTATAGCTAAAATCTTAGAAATTAAAGAGAAAGAGGGAAGAATGAAATTGAGAAGAAATAAACATAATATGCCTCATACCTAAGTCTTGTAGCTTCTTAGGAGTGTGCTTCAATTGATTCAACGAGAAAAAATAATAGGAAGAATATAAGAGATTCAAGATCTAAGAACTCTGAGAAAGAGATGGCGTGAAGAAGCAAAAGGATGAGAAAGAGAAAACGCGCGAAGAGAAGAGATTGCGTGAAATAGATTGGGGTATTTTCAGAAGTTTGTAAATTTCATTAAACCCAGCACTTCTTCGAAACTGATTCCACATAGTCAGAAAATGAAAGCACCTCATTAGCTGCTTTCCCTTATAGCTTTCTGTCACAAATTTTTTTAACAATAAGTGATTTTCTCATAGTTTACCAAACGGGCTGAGCTTCCCAATTTTTTTTAAAAAATAACTTATCACCCCAAATAAGCAATGCCAAACGGGCACTTAGAACATCAAATATTTGCCTATGAAATTTTTAAAAAAAAGTAAAACTCTCTCTCTCTCTCTCTCTTTCTCTCCCCTTTACACGCTCCCTCTACCACACCAGTTTCTTCTCCCCCCATTCCCCCATGACCACCACCTACAAGCTCCAACCCTCAAACCCATCCCACAACCAAACCCCCCCACCCCCCCCCCCCCCCCCCCCCCCCCCCCCCCCCCCCACACAACGAACCCAGCAACCACCTAGACCCCTTCCTCCCGATGTTCCTTTGTTGTTGAGAAACCACAACCAACCACCCTTCTCCCTACCCTGCATGGGTGGTGGTGCGGTGGCACTCCAAGCCCATCACCGATTTCAATTTTCTTGTTACCATTTTCTTTGTGCCACCCTGTTTCTTTCTTATTTTTGTGACACTTGTCCTCTCACTTATCATTAACTAACTCTGTTAACTTACCCTTGAATTAAAAAACATTGAAATTAACAAAGCAAAAACCCAAAAGCCCTGAGCAACCACCCACCCACCGAACTCCAACAGCTGACCACCACAACCATCCCACAGTCTCCGCCACATGCCTTCCTCTCTCTCTCTCTCTCTCTCTCTCTCTCTCTCTCTCACACACACACACTGTGAAGATGATATGAGGAGAATCAAGTAATCGTTTTGGAAGGAAACAGACTTGGCAAAGATACAGAGGCTCCAAGGTTAAAAATTTGAAGAGTTGATAGAGATTTTTGTATCTGGAAAAAAAAGCACCTTTCAAGATTTTCCCGTGTCATCGAGGAGGAGGGCATGTGGTTGTTTGGAGAAAATAATTTCAATTTGGTGAGGAAGGGAAGAGAAAGGTTCACAGTTGAAGATGCACTCGAAGTGGAGATTAGGTTCGGCTGAGATCAACAATCTTGATCTAGTTCAACAATTTTATGAGAGACAAAGGGAGGTGTGGGCGGTGGGGGCAGAGCTGGTTGCTGGTGAAGAGGGGGTGGTTGTGGGGAAGATGAATGAACCAGCTTGTTGAATTTTAATAAAAATTAGTAGACTTAATAACTTTAGGAGTATGTTAAGTGAAAGGACACATGACAAAAGAATAAGGAGGAAACAAGTGGGTATAGAGAAAATGGTAACAGGAAAATTGAACTCCCATCGTTGTTCCATATATATGTTTTTTGTGCAGTGATGGTGGGTGTGGCTGAGAAGGGGGCTTGGGTTTGATCGGGAAGAAGGGACAAAGAGGTTCCGAGAGAGAAAAAAGAAAAGGCTTTTGTTTGTTTTTTAATCGTTTATTAATACTTTATTCAATGTGTTTAAAAAAATTTATTTTATTCAATTTAGGAAAATAATGTGGGCTCTACATGTGCCATGTCATCAGTTAATAGATTTTATAATAGCTAATCTAACCGCAGAGAGTCACATTGCAAAAAAATTACAAAATAAGGGCATATATAATTGTTAAAATTGAGAATATGGGGACAAACATGCCTTATGGGTACAACTTTAGGGTACCAAATTGAAATTAACCCTTCTTTTTAATATTGATTATATTATGTGATTGAAATTGGCATGGGCAATTGCAGACGATAAATGATGTGATTGCTGGAATAATCTTCTTGGACAACAGAATATACATGCAAGAGGTTACCCAAAAATCAAGCAATGAATGTTGTACGGCGTTGGTGTTGCTTAGAACCAGAAACATCGAGGATTACACACCAATCAAAGAGATGATCGAACCCAATAATGCTAAGATGTCACAGGGAAACCAATTTGGCTTCTTACACGTGTTAGTGCCAGAGTCAACTGAAATATAAAAACGCACTTGACTTTGTTTCGGAAGCACAAAAAATAATCAACAAAAAGAGAAGTTCTACGGCTAGCTACCTGACTAGCTGGTTGTTGGATGTTTTGAAGAAATTTAGAGGCCCTGAGGTACATAATTAACAAGGAAATTTGACATAAGCATAATTTTTATTATTAACCACTTAAACTTTATAAAGTGTAGCAATTTACCAACTTCTCCTTTTTTATAAGTATTAGTGTCAAATATCTAATATGTTATGTTGCTAAAATCTCATTTTATACTAAATGCAAGTACTCTCGCAAGATATAGAATGTTTTATAGGAAATAGGGGTAGGCACGGTCCAGTTTGGCCCGATTTTTAGTCAAAATTAGAAACAAAACTGTACTGTACATCCGATTCGGTCTGGTCTGATTTTAATGAAAAATTAATTGCCCAACCGAACCAATCCGGATCGGTTTAGATTTGGTTCAATTTCGATTTTTCAATTTGGACCGGCAAACAATCCCAGCTCCGTATGATGAAACAAGTCCCCAAGATCTACAAGATGCTGTCTGGGCAGCGTGCTCAAAGAAGGAGAGAGATTGCAAGGAGAGAGTTAGAGTTGGAGCTGTGCTGGCTCGTGCGGGTAGCTGGGCTCGGATGCATGTGGGGACTGGAGCCCAGTGGAAGGTGATGGAGGTGCAGGGGATGTGGTTGCGGCAGCAGGAAAGGGAGAGGAAAATACAAGGTTAGTATTACCAAGAAGAGAGAAAGAAAAAGAAAAAGAAGAAGAAATAGTCAGCACAGATGAGAGAAAAGAAGAAGAAGAAAAGAAATAAGTAAGAGTCGTCAACACAGAGGAGGAAAGAAGAAGAAGAAAAAAGAAGAAAGAGTTGGCACTGTGGAGAGAAGAAGAAATAAAAAAGAAGAAAAAAAAGAGAGAAGAAAAATCGGGAGCCAGAGGAGAGAAAAGAAAAAGAAGAAGAAAAAAAGAAAAAAAAAAGAGAAATGTCGGTAGCCAGAGGAGAGAAAAGAAGAAAGAAGAAGAGGGAAAAAAAAGATAAAAAAAGAGAAGAAAAGTTGGCAGCCAAAGGAAAGAAAAAGAAGAATAAGAAGAAAAAAGAAGACTTTTGGAAAGAGAGATGATGGAGGGGACAGCTAGGGTATGAGAAATGGTTGGGGGAGAGTGGTACAAATGAATATAAAGAGTTGGGCCTGGTTAAGAAATAGAGTTAGGCTTGGTGAGATGGTTAAGAAATGGAGTTGGGCCTATTTATTTATTTGATTTTTGGAGTTGGGCTTGGTGGAGAGATCTAACAATATGTAATTATATATTAAAATTATATATATTTTAATTTGACCAGTCTGGTTCGGCCCAGTCTGGTTTTTGAAGGCATAGATCTAGACCGGGTCGAAGGTTCAATTTTTTGACCAGTTGTTGACTTTTTGGTCAACTTGATGTTTTCCCCATTTTTCCGGTGTGGTTCGGCTCGGATTTCCAGTTTGCCGGATTGAAAGCCCACCCCTAATAAGAAATATAATTTGGGCATGATGACCTCATAAGTCAATTTTGTGTAATACATTTGTGGGGGTCTTTTTCTTCTGGTAGCTACAACTGGACTGGGCCGCCGTAAGGAGCGATTTGGTGGAATTACCCCCTTGTATCTGAGTTCAAAGATTAAGCCCCAAAGATGTCTCGAAAGGGTGATGACGCCTTAGGAAACTCCTTGGTTACCTTCACCAATGAAAATAACGACAAATTACAAATAAATCTTCAAGCTTTGCATGAGAAGATTATGGCATGTGAGCAAAATTATCATGGGTTTAGCACTTGAGGAGAGAGAGCTGTGGGTTCCAATGAAGGACAGAGGTTCTAATGGAAGGAGAAAGGGGCTCTAAGGAGGTTTGATGAAGTGGGAGAAGGATGGGGAAGAGTTTTGGGTGACTTTCGCAGTTTCCGAGGCTTGACAGTGACTCTGTCAAAGCTCTTGTCAATCTGCCAAAACAGGGGAAATAGAGGAAATGGGCAAGGATAGCACTAAAATTGCTGAACTTGCATGTGAGAGAGGAAGCTTGCTCTCTGAAGGTTGTGGGTTGAGTTGGGTAGAAGGGGTCCTATTTATAGCTGCTGTGGTTTGTTCTTCTCCAAGAAACCCTAATGGTTTCTTCCCAACCTAGCTAAACTTTCTCCTTCCTTTCTTCTCCTCCTTCTTAACTTACCTTATGGTGGCAAAGTCAGCTCCGCCCAATCCCACAAAATCAGAGATTTTGGGTGCTCCAGACTTCTTCCAGCGGTTGCCTCAGAGAGGAGCTTCTACTTTCACCCATCTTTTCCTCTTCTTTCTTCCTCTTTTCGTGGCCAATATCTGATGGAGGAAGGAAAGTGGGTATGCATGCTGGTTCAGAGGACGGCACCTTCCCTTGCACGCCAATATCCCTTGGTCTTTTTACTGCCTTTACTTGGGACTTGCTCCTTCCATGTGTAACCTCCCAGCAGCCCCTTTTTTATGTGGATTCCCCAAGCCCCTGCGCGATTTTGCTTTCAGCTGAATGCCAAAGCTGGTGTTGCTTTTTTATTCTAATTATATGGGCTTTTTAAGACAATCACATGATCTATCTAATGGATGAGATGGCTTTATCAAATGTTGGGCTTTTTGGTTGGCTTATTCTAATTGGAGCAATGGGCTATTTTGGTTGGGCTACTACAATTGAAGCAATGGGCTATTTTCCCTCTTGTGCTTACCCACGTTTGGGCCTAAAAATGGGCTTGAGTCCCAAGGCCCCAAGCGACCCGAGACTTCCATTTCTCGACCCATTGGTGGGCCCCATGACAATTTGTTACCATCCATACCACAACCCACTCAAGCAAGCCTCGGGCATTCAAGTGGCTTGGGCCCACTTAAGCTTGTAGTGCGATTGGGTGTGAAATAATAATTTCCCGCTTGGCATGGCATGTTGTTTGGCATGCTTTTAATTATGTCGCCTGATAGGATAATTGGCATGGATTTGAATAGCTAAATGCATCTTTATAATTTTAATCTCAATGTCTAGCATGACAGATTTTTATTTGGCATGGCATGCAGGGTGTGGCTTGTGCATGGCAGACTTTCGTGTACTCCAAATTGGGTCTTTTTCCAATAATATATCGTTTTGGGCTAGGAATTTATTCGGGCCCAACTATGGATTTTTTGAGCCTCAACAACATTCAAAACACTTTAAATGTACTTATCCACAAACTTGCTCTTAGCAGGGGCAGCTTTGAAATTTTAGGGGCTATGTACTAAATGAGCAGCAAGGTCTCTAAAACAAAGTTTTGAACAAAAATATTGAAAATTGGATCATGCATATTGATAGAAAGTTGACAACTAAAGCTCACCAAAAGATAGTAATATACAAAACTTTTTCTTTTTTTTTGGTCAAAGTATTTACAAAACTATGGTCTAACATGAATCTTGCCAATGCTGGGTTGGTTTTTGGTTTTTTTGCCAAAGTTAGAAAGGAGGAGGGGGGAAACTCACACAGACGGGTACTACGGGGGTTTGAACCCAGGACCACTTGGGAGCACACAAAAAGTTTGGGCCAATCCAACTAACACCCCATTGATCGATGTTGGGTTGGTTTAGTGTCAATGAATCTTGTCATGAGAAGAAGTCACTTAATTATAGATTGTCTAATAGCTAATCTAACCGCAGAGAGTCACATTGCAAAAAAATTACAAAATAAGGGTATGTAATTGTTAAAATTGAGAATGCGGGGACAAACATGCTTTACGGGTACAACTTTAGGGTACCAAATTGAAATTAACCCTTCTTTTTAATAGTGATTATATTATTTGAATGAAATTGGCATGAACAATTGCAGACAATAAATGATGTGATTTCTGGAATAAATTCTTGGGCAACAGAATATACATGCAAAAGGTTACCCAAAAATCAAGCAATGAACGTTGTACAGCGTTGGTGCTGATTAGAACCAGAAACATCGAGGATTACACACCAATCAAAGAGATGATTGAACAACCATGAGATGTGGTGTGGTGGTAGCTCACCTCATTCCTTAACCATGTGGTTGGGGGTTCGATCCCCGCCCATGAGAATGGAGTGCATTTCGTGGCCAGCTGTTTATCTCCTTTGGAGAGCTCCCGCGGCGAAAGGGATTAGTCACTGCTGTCGGCGGTGGACACCCTTGGATCTCATCCAAAAAAGAGATGATTGAACCCAATAATGCTAAGATGTCACAGGGAAACCAATTTGGCTTCTTACACGTGTTAGTGCCAGAGTCAACTGAAATATAAAAATGCACTTGACTTTGTTTCGGAAGCACAAAAAATAATCAACAAAAAGAGAAGTTCTACGGCTAGCTACCTCACTAGCTGGTTGTTGGATGTTTTGATGAAATTTAGAGGCCCTCAGGTACGTAATTAACAAGGAAATTTGACATAAGCATAATTTTTATTATTAACCACTTAAACTTTATAAAGTGTAGCAATTTACCAACTTCTCCTCTTTTATAAGTATTAGTGTCAAATATCTAATATGTTATGTTGCTAAAATCTCATTTTATACTAAAATGCAAGTACTCTCACAAGATATAGAATGTTTTATAGGAAATAGGGATAGACATGGTCCGGTTCGGCTCGATTTTTAGTCAAAATTAGAAACGAAACCGTACTGTACATCCAATTCAGTCTGGTATGATTTTAATGAAAAATTAATTGCTCAACCGAACCAATCCGGACCGGTTTAGATCCGGTTCAATTTTGGTTTTTTCGATTTGGACCGACAAACAATCCCAGCTTTGTATGACAAAACAAGTCCCCAAGATCTACAAGATGCTGTCTGGGCAACGTACTCAAAGAAGGAGAGAGACTGCAGGGAGAGAGCAAGAGTTGGAGTTGTGTTGGCTCGTGCGGGTAGCTAGGCTCGGATGCATATGGGGACTGGAGCCCTGTGGAAGGCGATGGAGGTGCAGGGGATGTGGCTACGGCAGCAGGAAGGGGAGAGGAAAATACAAGGTCGGCATTACCAAGAAGAGAGAAAGAAGAAAAAGAAAGAGTAAGCACAGATGAGAGAAAAGAAGAAGAAGAAAAGAAATAAGTAAGAGTCGGCAGCACAGAGGAGAGAAAAGAAGAAGAAGAAAGAAGAAAGAAAGAAGAAGAAAAAAAAAAGAAAAAAAAAAGAAGAAGAAAGAGTCGGCACTGAGGAGAGAAGAAGAAATAAAAAAGAAGAGAAAAAAAGAGAGAAGAAAAGTCGGCAGCCAAAGGAGAGAAAAGAAAAAGAAGAAAAAAGAAAGAAAAAAAAAGGAAAAAAAAGAGAGAAGAAATGTCGGCAGCCAGAGGAGAGAAAAGAAGAAGAATAAAAAAGAAGAAAGAAGAAGGAAAAGGCCAAAAAAAAAAGTGAAAAAAAGAGAAGAAAAGTCGGCAGCCAAAGGAGAGAAGAGGAAGAATAAGAAGAAAAAAGAAGACTTTTGGAAAGAGAGATGATGGAGGGGACGTCTAGGGTATGAGAAATGGTTGAGGGAGAGTGGTACCAATGAATATAAAGAGTTGGGTCTGGTTAAGAAATAGAGTTGGGCTTGGTGAGATGGTTAAGAAATGGAGTTGGGTCTATTTATTTATTTGACTTTTGGAGTTGGGCTTGGTGGAAAGTTCTAACAATATGTAATTATATATTAAAAATATATATTTTTTAATTTGATCGGTCTGGTTCCCTCGGTCTGGTTTTTGAAGGCATGGAACTAGACTGGGTCGAAGGTTCAATTTTTTGACCTATTGTTGACTTTTTGGTCAACTCGAATTTTTCCCCGTTTTTTCCGGTGTGGTTTGGCTCGGATTTCCGGTTTGCCGGTTTGAATGCCCACCCTTAGAAGGAAATATAATTTGGGCATGATGACCTCATAAGTCAATTTTGTGTAATCCATTCAAAACACTTTAAATGTACTTATCCACAAACTTGCTCTTAGCAGGGGCGGCTTTGAAATTTTAGGGGCTATGTGCTAAATGAGCAGCAGGGTCTCTAAAACAAAGTTTTGAACAAAAATATTGAAAATTGAATCATACATATTGATAGAAAGTTGACAACTAAAGCTCACCGAAAGATAGTAATATACAAAACTTTTTTTTTTTTGGGTCAAAGTATATACAAAACTGTGGTCTAACATGAATCTTGCCAATGCTGGGTTGGTTTTTGGTTTTTTTGCCAAAGTTAGAAAGGAGGAGGGGGGAAACTCACACAGACGGGTACCACGGGGGTTTGAACCCAGGACCACTTGGGAGCACACAAAAAGTTTGGGCCAATCCAACTAACACCCCATTGATCGATGTTGGGTTGGTTTAGTGTCAATGAATCTTGTCATGAGAAGAAGTCACTTAATTATAGATTGCCTCTCACAAAACCACAAAAAGTCCAAAAATGTAATTAAATCAAGCTAGCAAAATATAAACTGCAAAATTCATCATTATTTACCTCAATTTGTCTTCACCTAAAATGAGAATGAATGGTCTAGGGATTTTCTTCAAGAGCCGCCATTGGCTCTAAGTCATACTGAATGGTTTAGAGTGTTTACCTTGGCCATACTGTTCAAGTAATGAATTTGTTCTTATGTGAATTTAATTTAGCATTGGATTTTATTTAATTTACCAATTTATAGCATCATTGTTTGCAATGTGCTGAAGCTTTCCCTGATGGGTGAAGGCTTTTTACTCCCTTACCTAGGAAACTTGCTCTTGTGTGTTCAAATTTCAAAAATTTCTCAGGTGCAACCAAATCATGCATCATGTAAACTTTATGTTCCATTTAGGAAATTTCCTTGATGGGTCACAGAGATCTTTTTGTTTTGTTTTGAAAATGGCAGTGATAAATAAAGAAGATGATATCATTAGCTAGGCACAAGAAAGTGAAAGACAAACCGTGTGGGCCACCTGGGAAAAGCTTTTCCACCGCCACTACGATTTTCCAAGAAGCTCTCCTTTTCTCTTTATTCCATTATTGCCTTTACTAAAACCTCTTCTCCACTAATCCCATGACACTATAGCATCTTCTTCTCATTGTTTTCAGTTTGGGCGGGATGGAAATCAGATAATTAAAGAAAGAAAGCAGAGGATCCGTCGTGGAAAGTTCCTTTCTTTTTCTATGAAAATTCCTCCGTTTTCTCAGTAACCAAACAGAGGTATTTATATCTCAAAGAAAAGCATTTGCTTATTAGCTGTGGAAATTGAGAGAGCAACAACTGGTTTCCTGGTTTGCAAATACTCATCGTGGAGATCAATCTTCTTCTGAGCCATCTTTAACACCTAGTAGTAATCTTTACAGGCCCTCCTTGAGTTTCAGGAATGAAGTCGTACAACTATAATGTCTATGACGAGCCCATAAAGGTAGTGGTCACTCAAAACTTGATCATAACCATATCCATAGCTAGCCAGCCAAGCTAGCGTAACAGTTTTTGTTGTTGCATATATTTCTTGGTTGGTATCTTTAATTTTTAATTGAATTTATAATTATCTAGTTTCTTTTCTTCTATAGGCTACTTCAGAATCAGGAGAGTGGATATTTTTAGCCACTAACCTTGGCCTAGAGATGTTGTCAGCTGCTTGTGATCAGGCTTCCTCCCCCCACTACGCACTATTTGGTATGCCGTTGGCTATTGCAGCTGTGCTCATTTCCATCTGGGAGCTAACAGCATACCAAATAGTGCATAGTGGATGGTAAGGAAAGAGTTGTGTTGAGGAGATGGGGAAATGCTCTGGCGGTTTTTTCATCCACCTCCTCGTAATACGCTTTTTGGTACTCTTCCTGACATTTATGGACTAGTTGCTGGCATCTCACAGTGCATTTGCTATATAGTTCAGTATGTTTATTTCCTTCGCCATGCTGATAATCCTTTCAAAGCATCCCTTTTGCCTGCCATATTTCTTCTCTGTTTAGGTGGTTCAAAACTGAGTAATAACCGAAGGAACGCCAATACCACTGATAACAACATCTTGAGAAAGCCTATGGATAGTAATTCCTCTACCTCTACCTCTACAATTTCTAGCACTTCAAGTTCAAGCCCGCTATTTCAGGCTCAAGGGGGTCTTCTTCTATCCAGGTGGAGAGCCCCTTGGATGCGCTGGACTACCACTCTGTTAAGCTTTTGGGTGGCCATGAAAGTGAGAACTAGTCCTTGCTTTCTTCTTTAATTATCCTTTGTTCATACGTTGTCTTCAACAACTTACTGGTAAAAACAAAAAGAAAATGGAAAAGAAGAGGACTTGTTATGAGTTTTTCTCCTGTTAAATCCTTTTCTTTTTCTGTTAAATTAATAATGTTGTGGGTTTATACATTAGGGGCTACACCAGAGTCGGTTCTTGAGCTTATGGATGTCAAAAATCTCACCTTGGCACATGTCAGATCTCATTTACAGGTGAGCTAGTTTTCTTAACCATCATCATTTCTTTAATTAAATGTGTGTTCTTCTTGTACCTTTGACTATTTTATGCATTATAGCTAGCATGCATGTTTGGCTTTTCTTCTTGCTCCCATCTTTCCTTTCCCTCTTAATGTGGCTGTTGAAGTTGAGACACTAATATTACGCACTAAAGAAGCTTAAGTAAAGATGCAGTGTACGAAATTTGCAATTTCAGGGGTCCTAGTGAAATTCTCCCTAGAATATTGCGCATCATTCATATAAAATGTTTGAGCTATTTAGTTATATACCAATTCTTAGCACTAGTGATATAGATAAATTGTAATAACCCAAACCTTAATTATTATTTAATTAATAATTTAATAGTGGAAAAGACTAAACTACCATCAGAATATTTTATTAGGTTTTAAGTTGACTTTTTGACCGGGGAAGAATATGGAAATTTCGATTGTACCATTTGCGTGGAGCTTGACAAAGCGAGTCCATAGACACATAGTGGTCTTGTAACGAAGGAATCACGAGCAAAATGAGTTGAGGGGAAATTTGGTAATTTTGCAAGATCAGATTTTTAAAATCTAATTCTTCTTCTCCCTTTCTTCTCCACGCGACCAGCATTCCCCCCATTCTGTTTTCTCTTCCAGCCGCACCTCCAAACCTCCATAACCACCCAACCACACCGCCATCCACCACCAGATCACACCCAACTCGACCGGCGTGACCTCAACAGACCCCGACCTTCCGCGCCGTCCAACCGCCATGATCTCGCCGGAAAAACCAGAAAATCCCACCGGTTTTGACAAGATTTCGTTAGCTTCGTTTGTCGTCATTTGGCCACCAAATCGGACGAATTAGGTATGGATTTGTAGCTATTTTTCATGAACTAGCTGATGGTTTGGTAGGATTTGCGAAATTTTGAAGTTTGATAGGGTGATTTTCTAGTTGAAATTCTGCCGGTTTTGCGTTGCTGATTTCAGCCACTTTCGGCCACTTTTTGGCCATAGTCCAAGAACAAAAGCCCTTCCAAATTAGGTGTTTTACCTAGGCCAAGAGTTTGGGTCGGTGGTTTGAAGATTTTTCGGCCGGCGGAATTTCCTATGCACACCCAGGTGTCGGGGACCTCTTTTGGTCCAAGAAAGATCCTCGTGTCCTCCCGAGCGCATAGGAATTTGCGGATCTCAATTTGGATAACGTTTGAACCCCAAACAGATCTCGCATATTGTGAGATTTCCGGGTTCAATACGTTCAGACCATTGGATCGTAGTCAAACTGGAGTATGTTTGATAGGACCCGACCCAAATTCCTCTTTGGAATCCGAGCTGGACCCAGTGCGTGGCCGACACCTGGCAAGTGCTGGACACAATTGACCTAATTGCCCTTATAGTCAAATTTCAAATAAAACTGGAGTTTGACTTTTGCCGAAAATTTAGCAAAGTCTCCCCTGCAAATAGACCAATCCCAAAATTACACCAGTCAAATTTGCAAATAATATACACCAACTGCCAGCATGCAAATAATTACATTCCAACAGTTAGACATGCGTCCTAGGGCAATATTAGAGCATCTATATAGAATAGATTATAAGTATAATTTAATTATACAAACCCCTACAATGGCAAAAGACGTGGCCGAAGGTGAACTCGGCCCGGTGGTGGCACTCTAACGCACGACTACTGCCTGGGGGCGCAAAACATTAAAAAGGGTGAGTAGACCAAAAACAAAGCTTTAGAAAATAGCATATGAACATACTAACCTCTCTGTAAAAACAATTATAAAACTAAATCATTTTCTTATATATATACACGTACTGAAATCAATGCAATCGTATATGTATATATATATAGAATCAATCACACACTTAATCAAACATTAATTCCTTGAAAGCATTAAAATCAACTTAAATCTACCACCTAGGTGTACTAATTTATTAATTCATCAATTCCGGTAGTTTCCGTCAATTCCATCCTCGTGCCACCGGAGTGACACATCCTCGCGCCACCAGAGTGACACGTCCTAGCAGACCTCGGGAAACACAAAGTCACCCGAGTCGCAATCCTCGCTGAATTCAGGGACATTTAGTCAACCTGACCCGCATACCTCGCTCCTACAGTCCTAGGTACCTCTAGGACTCGTGGAGCGTAAGTCAAGCATGCTAACATAACTAAAGGCAACCATTTAATCCATAGGCAACACATATAAATCGAAGGCAACCTTTATTATTCTTGGGTACCTATGGTGGTTTCTAAGAAAATATAATTCCAGAAAAATTAATGAGAAATGAAATGAATTCTTACTTATACCTGAACTCTGCTGCCATTTTATCTGTTAATTATCTAAAATTCTGGTATGCCAAAATCTCTAGGCACTCTCAACTCGGCAACATATAAAATAAAACATATAAAAGCGATAAATCAAGCTATTAAATCATGAGATTAAATTGCATAAATCATTCATAAAACAAAACGGTCCACTCACAGATGCTTTAAGCTAATTGGACCCTTTAAAGGTCCCTCATGCGGGTCAACTGGTGTCCGGGTGCCTGAATAACCATTATAATATTTTATTAATAAATCTGCTCAATAAAATAATATTAAATAAAAAACACTGACCCCCGGCTCCTAAAAGTGCGAGCGTCCTTTTAAAGGTCATTCCTATGCCCATATTAACTTTTCTCTCAAAGGGCATGGTTTAGAAGTAACTCGGGACTCAAACGCGATAAAGTCCTGAAAAGTCAACCCGGGACCCAGTGGGGTCCACGACCTCCAAATTCCAATCCGATCGTTCCTAGAGTTTGATTTCGATCAGACGGTTGAGTTCCTCATGATCGCACAATTAGATAGACGAACGATTTTCCATAATACTAACCTTTGGGTTGCCCTTTTCGGAGTATCCGGGACTCTAAATCACGTTCCGTTGAACCCTACACGATCATGAAATCACCTAGATCAACATACTCCAGTTTGACTACGATCCAAAAGTCTAAACATATTGAACCCGGTAATCGCACAATATGCGAGATCTGTTCGGGGTTCAAACGTTATCCAAATTGAGATTCGCAAATTCCTACGCGCTCGTGAGGACATGAGGATCATTCTAGGACCAAGAGTGGTCCCCAACACCTGGCTTGCACGCTGCCCACGTGTGGGTGTGCATAGTAAATTTTGGTGGCCGGCAAATCTTCAAACCGCTGGCCCAAACTTCTAACTTAGGTAAACATCTAATTTGGAACCACTTTTGTTCTTGGACTATGGCTAAAAAGTGGCCCGAAGTGGCTGAAATCGGCGACACAAAATCGGCAGAATTTCAACTCGAAAATCACCCTATCAAACTTTAAAATCTCGCAAATCCTACCAAACCATCAGCTAGATCATGAAAAATAGCTCGAAATCCATACTTAATTCGTCCGATTTGGTGGCCGGATACGACAAACGGAGCTGACGAAATGTTGTCACCACTGGCGGGATTTTCTAGTTTTTCCGGCGAGATCGTGGCGGCTAGACGGCGGGGAAGGTCTGGGCTGGGCTGCGGAGGTCACGCCGGTCGAGTTGGGTCTAATCCAGTGGTGGTTGGCGGTGTGGCTGGGTGGTTACGGAGGTTTGGAGGTGCGGATGGAAGAGAAAAAGGAATGGGGGGATGCTGGTCGCGTGGAGAAGAAAGGGGGATGCTTATCCAATGATGGTTTGCAAAATTACCAAACTGCCCCTCAACTCATTTTGCTTGTAATTCCTTCGTTACAAGTCCGATTCAAGTCCACTACGTGTCTACGGACTCGTTTTGGCGAGCTCTACGCAATGGTACAATCGAAATTTCCAAATTCTTCCTGGTCAATAAGTCAACTTAAAACCTAATAAAATATTCTGAGGGTAGTTTAGTCTTTTCCACTATTAAATTATTAATTAAATAATAATTAAGGTCTAGGTTATTACAATCTACCCCCCTTATAAAAATTTCTTCCTCGAAATTTACGTACATGTCACTCGAAAAGGTAAGGATACTAGGCCCGCATATGCTCTTGAGGTTCCCAAGTGGCTTCGTCAACGTTGTGACTCCTCCACAATACCTTCACTAGTGGAATCACTCTAGATCGAAGCACTTGCATTTTCCCATCCAGAATTTGAACAGGCTGCTCTACATAACTTAAATCATCCTTAACTCTATGGGTTGCTCTTCCAAAACATGGGATGGATCTGAAATATATTTCCGGAGCATAGACACGAGGAATACGTCGTGTACACGGGAAAGATCCGCTGGTAGGGCAAGTCTGTAAGCTACTGGGCCCACACGCTCCACAATCTCATATGGCCCAATATAGCGAGGGCTTAGTTTTCCCAGCTTCCCAAATCTCACTACACCTTTCCAAGGCAACAATTTTAGAAATACCCAGTCACCAACCTCAAACTAAAGATCTTTCCTCCTGTTGTCTGCATAACTTTTTTGTCGATTTTGGGCTGCCTTGAGCCTTTCTCTTATTAATTCTACATGCCTCTTTGTTCTTTCCACATCTTGAACTACCGCCAACATGCGCTCACCTACCTCATCCCAATACAAGGGCGTTCTACACTGTTTCCCTTACAAGGCATCAAATGGTGACATCCCTATACTCGCTTGAAAGCTGTTATTATGAACAACTCTATGAGTGGCAATTTCTCATTCCAATCACCCCGAAACTGCAGTGCACACACTCTCAACATATCCTCTAAAGTCTGAATCGTCCTCTTAGACTAACCATCTGTCTGGGGGTGAAATGCAGTACTGAATCGCAGCTGGGTCCCAAATTCCTCATGCAACTTCTTCCAAAAACGGGACATGAACTGAGGATCTCTATAAGAAACAATGGATACTGGTACTCCCTGGAGTCTTACTATCTCATCAATAAAAATCTTGGCCAACTTATTCAAGGTATAGTTTGCTCTCACTGGCAGAAAGTGAGTTGACTTAGTGAGTCGATCCACAATTACCTAGACTCCATCATGTTTACTTCGTGTCCGAGGAAGCTTGAACACAAAATCCATAGTAATGTGCTCCCACTTTCACTCAGGAATCGGAAGTGGTTGCAGCAATCCCTAGGGTTTCTGTTGCTCTGCCTTGACTTGCTGGCAAACTAAGCACACCTCCTGACATACTCTGGTATCTCTTCTTCATGAAAGGCCATCAATAATGTTCCCTCAGAGTACGATATATCTTAGTGCTGCCAGGGTGCATAGCAAAAGCTGAACAGTGAGCCTCCTCTAGAATTTTCCTTTTTTAGTGCCACATCATTAGGGACATACATCCTCGTGCCTACCATCAAGGCTCCATCATTCCTCACTGAATAGTCTGTTATGTTGCCATTCTCAACCTCTAATTTGAGTGTACAAACTAATGGATCTTGAGACTGGGCTTCAATTATTCGCTCCACTAGCACTTGTCTTACATAGAGAGTAGCTAACAGTGCTCCTTGATTATCCACACCTAGCCCAACTCTCAATTTCCTCATCTCCACTAACAATCGTACATACATCCCTCGAATATGAGCTACCGATCCCGAGGACTTCCTGCTAAGGGCATCAGCTACGACATTTGCTCTCCCTGGGTGATGCTGAATAGTACAATCATAATTTTTAATCAACTCTAGCCATCTCCTTTGCCTCAAATTCAGCTCCTTCTGGGGTGAATAGATACTTCAGGCTCTTATGATTCGTGAAAATCTGGCATGTTTCCCCGTAAAGATACTGTCACCAAATCTTCAGGGCGAACACTATTGCAGCAAGTTCCAAATCATGAGTAGGATAGTTCAACTGATGCTTCTTAAGTTGCATGGAAGCATAAGCGATTACCCTACCATGTTGCATCAGCACACAACCTAATCCCTGTCGGGACACATCACTGTATATTACGAAGTTCCCCGTGTCGTCTAGAAGTGCTAACACCGGAGTGGTGGTCAACCTTGTCTTGAGTTTGTTGAAACTCTCTCCACACTCATCTGACCATTCAATTTTGATGCCTTTCCTTGTCAAATGAGTGAGATGCGCCGTTATGGTGGAGAAGCCTTCCACGAAGCGACGATAGTACCCGGCTAACCCAAGGAAACTTCGTATCTTAGTAACATTGGTTGGTCGTGGCTAATTCACTACTACTTCAACTTTCTGGGGATCCACATAAATACCTTCTGTAGAAAACACGTGCCCCAAGAAACTCACTCTGACCAACCAAAACTGACACTTACTGACCTTGGCATACAACTGTTTCTGCCTCAATGTCTTCAGCACAATTTCCAAGTGCTTCATGTGCGCCCTTTGACTTTTGGAGTATACCAAGATGTCGTCTACGAACACAATCACAAAGCGATTCAAGTAACGTTGGAACACTCTGTTCATAAGATCCATAAACGCAGCTGGCGCGTTAGTCAATCCAAATGGCATCACCAGGAACTCATTGTGCCCATACCTTGTCCGAAAAGTTGTCTTAGGCACATCCTCCTCTCTAATGCGTAGCTGATAATACCCCGATCTCAAGTTAATTTTAAAAAATACCTTGGCACCCTTTAGCTGATCAAACAGATTGTCTATCCACGGCAACAGATACCGGTTCCGTACTATGACCTTATTTAACTGCCTGTGGTTGATACATAATCTCGTAGTGCCATCTTTCTTCTTTACAAACAACACTGGAGCGCCCCATGGTGAGAATTGGGTCGGATGAAACCCTTATTCACCAGCTCCTGTAACTGAATCTTTAGCTCCCTTAACTCTGTTGGTGCCATTCTGTACGACGCTTGAGAAATAGGGTTCGTACCTGGTACGAGCTCAATATTGAACTCAATCTCTCAGTGAAGTGGTAAACCTTGAAGATCCTCCGGGAACTCATTTGGAAATTCCTATACCACTGGAATATCCTCCAACCCCAATCCGTTATCCCGGGTGTCGATAATATGCGCCAAATATCCTGAGTAACTGTCTTGCCGTCATAGCTGAAATGAGGCAAGATTGAAGGACTCTGCACTCACTATAAAATGTCACCTCAGGTCGTCCAGGACTACGGAACACAACCTCTTCCCTGAAACAATTTACGGAGGCATGGTGCTTGGATAACCAATCCATCCCCAAAATGACATCCTAATAGACCATATCCAAGGGAATCAAATCTGCCTCCAAAACACCTTTTCTACCAGTACTATACTAACTCCATATATTGAGGACAACCTCTCCTACTAGAACCTGACTGCAACTATCTCCCAGCGCCTCTAGCTGTACCACCTCCAGAGCGGTTCCCAGAACTACAACTCTGTTTTGATACTCCACTGGAACAAACTCCAGGTCGAAAACCTTCATAACTGCGGCCACTAGATGATCCCGAACTGAAACTGCCCCTCTTGGATGACTCCTGACTGGGACCACCCATCTCAAACTGTCGCCTACGGAAATCACCCCGTCCTTGGACCATCATTTGGCTACTCTCAATCAAGGATGCAGACATGACCAAGTCCTCAAAGTTAGTCAGCCGCTGACTAATCACAATGTCTCTGATGGACGCCTTCAATCCTCGGGTGAACAACTAACACTTTTTTCTTTCATCCTGTACCAGTGGGATGCAATACTTGGATAACTCATGGAATTTCTTTTCATACTCTAGTACAGTCATCACCCCTGTTTCAATTGCAAGAATTCTTCCATCTTCATGTTCTGGTATGCGAGTGGATAGTATTGGCTGTCAAATGCTGCTATAAATATTTGCCATGTGATGGCTGATGGATCCTGATATCGCGTCCTACCAGTGTCTCTCATTTCTGGCCAAAAAGAAAGTGGCCAAGGTCACCCTATGATCCTATGGAAAGGCCATCACCTCCATGACTCGCTCCATCCTCTCAATCCACTCCTCAGCTACTGCTGGGTCACCATCACCATCAAAATTGGTGGCCCCAATCCTCCTAGCTTGATCTGCATAACTCAAGGAGGGGTCTTTGGACTACCCAGTTCTGGACAGGTCCTGAGTCAACATCTCTAAGGTCCGCTGGAAATTAGGGGCCAGATGTGGGAGAACCGCTGCTGGTGCGGCTCCTGTCTGACCTCCTACATACGACTGCTCCACCGGTTTAGGCACCGCATTTAGGGGCCATAATTCTGTCAAAAGAAACATAAATTCCTTAAAACCGGAATGCACCTAAAGTGCGGAGTCTACAGGAAGTTAACCTAATGCTCTGATACCAAGTTGACAGGACCCGACCCAAATTCCTCTTTGAAATCTAAGCCGGACCCTGTGCGTATCTGACACCTGGCAGGTACCGGACACAATTGACCTAATTGCCCTTATAGTCAAATTTCAAATAAAACTGGGGTTTGACTTTTGACGAAAATTTAGCAGAGTCTCCCCTCCAAATAGACCAATCCCAAAATTACACCTGTCAAACTTGCAAATAATATACACCAACTGCCAGCATGCAAATAATTACATTCCAACAGTTAGACATGCGTTCTAGGGCAATATCAGAGCATCTATACATAATATATTATAAGTATAATTTAATTATACAAATCCCTACAATGGCAAAAGACGTGGCCGAAGGTGAGTGGACCGAAAACAAAGCTTTGGAAAATAGCATATGAACATACTAACCCCTCTGTAAAAACAGTTATAAAACTAAATCATTTTCTTATATATATACACATACTGAAATCAATGCAATCGTATATATATATATATATATATATATACTTTTAGGTAAATATGAGTTAGGTAATTTTTGCGAACAATAGGGTCTAGCGCCAGTACCCCTGTCTAGACAAGTCAAAAGAAGTAATGATAGACGCTTTAGTAAAAACCGACATTATTCATGTAAGAAAAATTCTTTCAGAAATAATGATGAGTTTTACAGTAAAAGAAAATTCACCCCTAAGAAAGGATGGTCAAAAGGTTACCGACAAAGTAAAAAGAGTCACTTTAAGAAAGAGTCAGACAAAAGAAAAGTAAAATGTTTTAAATGTAAGAAATTCGGTCACTATGCCAATGAGTGCAAAGTAAAAGACACGATAAAGCAGTTAAAGTTAGGATCCGAAGATGAAGCCAAATTAATCAAAGTCCTTGAGTTAAATGATTCAGAGTCCGATCACATGTCTATAATTAGTTCAGATAATTACAGTTTAGATAATTCCCAGTCTAGTTCACCTACGTATATAGTCCATTTAGGATGTAAAGATAAATGTTGTAATGTCTTAAGTAAATCAATTTGTGTCCTCACTAAACAAGAAGAACATGAAGAGTCACTCATAAAGTTAATCAGTAAAGTAGAAAACACTGAGTTAAAATATGGGTATTTATGTAACTTAGAAAAGTCATAAGTCAAGAAGAACCCAGTTCAAGCAACCCTCCTAGGATAAGTCTTAATACTACCTTAGAAAGATTTAGTAAAAAGAAAGAAGCCACCTTCAGGATCTCCAGTTAGAAGTCAAAACGGTTAAGAAAGAAATTTTAGAGTTAAAACAAATAAGTCAAAAATTACAAACTGAAAATTATCAAATTAAGAAGGATTTAGTTAGCCTTTTAGAATCCAAAGCAGAATCCAATAATCCCTTTGGAAAGTCTAGTTCTGAGTCCGAACTTGAGTCCTCCGACAGTAACAAAAGTGACAAAGTAATCAAGCTAATTAAACAAATGAATTTTAGAAAATGGTATTCTCGAGTTAGTATTTTTATTAACGAATTTGAGTTAAACACAGTTGCCTTATTTGATTCAGGAGCTGATTTAAATTGTATTCAGGAAGGTCTAATTCCAACCAAGTATTACAAAAAGTCAAAAGAAGTTTTAGGCACTGCGTCCGGTAAAGCCTTAAAGTTAAAATATGAGTTACCCAAAGCCCATGTTTGCCAAAACAAAATATGCTTTAAGACATCCTTTGTCCTCATTCAGGATATCACGGATGAAGTTATTTTAGGTTTACCTTTCATTTCTCTACTTTACCCCTTTCAGGTAGAATATGATGGAGTCACATCAAGCCAATTAGGAGAAAAGGTTAAATTTGAGTTTTTAACTAAACCAGAATTACATTGTCTTAAGTCACTCCAAAAGTCGGCAATTTCTAAGTCAGTTAAGTTAATTCAGAATAAAACAAAACAAGTTAATTTTCTTAAAGAAGAAGTTAAGTTTAAACGAGTAGAACAGCAGTTAACCGGCAAGTCTTTACAGGCAGCAATAAGTAAATTTGAAGAAAAGTTAAAAAAAAGAGGTTTGTTCCGACTTGCCCAATGCTTTCTGGCACCGAACGTAGCATGTCGTTACTTTACCTTATGTCAAGTCATTTAGTGAAAAGAATATTCCAACTAAAGCCCGTCCAATTCAAATGAGTTAAGAGTTAATGGAACTATGTAAACAGGAAGTCACCAAGTTAGTCCAAAAAGGAATAGTGAGGAAAAGTAAGTCACCTTGGTCTTGTCTAGCTTTTTATGTCCAGAAAAACACAGAATTAGAAAGAGGAGCCCCTCGCTTACTTATGAATTACAAACCCCTTAATTCTGTTTTAGAATGGATTAGGTATCCAATTCCTAATAAAAGAGATTTAGTTAGCAGGTTAGAAAAAGCAGTTATCTTTAGTAAATTCGATATGAAAAGTGGTTTTTGGCAAATACAAATTAAAGAGTCAGTTAGAACAAAACCGCATTCGTAACCCCTTTCGGACATTACGAATGGAATGTCATGCCTTTTGGATTAAAAAATGCACCGAGTGAATTCCAAAATATAATGAATGAAATCTTTAATCAATATAGTTAATTCTCCATAGTTTACATTGACGATGTCTTAATCTTTTCTGAGTCAATTGAGCAACATTGGAAACATCTGAGTAAATTCCTCCAAATAGTCAAACAGAATGGTCTAGTTGTTTCTGCTAAGAAAATTAAGTTATTCCAAACAAATGTCAGGTTTCTAGGGTTCAATATCAGTCAAAGTCAAATAAGCCCAATTGATCGAGTTATCTAGTTTGTTGATAAATTTCAAGATCAAATTCTAGAAAAAAGTCAACTCCAGAGATTTTTAGGATCTCTCAATTATGTCTCTGATTTCTATCAAAATTTAAGAAAGTTATGCAAGCCCCTTTTTGATCGTCTCCAAAGCAATCCTCCTGCTTGGACTTCAAGTCATACAGAAATAGTTAAACAAATCAAAATCCATGTCAGAGTCATATCACACTAATTGGACTGTACGTGAACTAGACTGGGAATTATCTAAACTGTAATTATCTGAACTAATTATAGACATGTGATCTGACTCTGAATCATTTAACTCAAGGACTTTGATTAATTTGGCTTCATCTTCGAATCCTAACTTTAACTGCTTTATCGTGTCTTTTACTTTGCACTCATTGGCATAGTGACCGAATTTCTTACATTTAAAACATTTTACTTTTCTTTTGTCTGACTCTTTCTTAAAGTGACTCTTTTTACTTTGTCGGTAACCTTTTGACCATCTTTTCTTAGGGGTGAATTTTCTTTTACTGTAAAACCCATCATTATTTCTGAGGGGTGAATTTTCTTTTACTGTAAAACTCATCATTATTTCTGAAAGAATTTTTCTTACGTGAATAATGTCGGTTTTTACTATAGCGTCTATCATTACTTCTTTTGACTTGTCTAGACGGCCCATATTGTTCGCAAAAATTACCTAACTCATATTTGGCTGACTTTCTTTCTGACTGAACTGATTTACTAATTTTTAAATCTACACACATTTTCATACCTACTTGGTTGATTGTGCTAATTATATTACCACAGGTTAACTCATTGTAATTATTTGTCCTGACTCGTTGCTTAAGACCGTTCTAATCTTATGGGCAAACAAGTTAAGGAGACCGTTTATGAACTTTTCTTTCCAAAACGGCTGATTACTATCTTCTCTTAGCATAACTCTGGAAATAAAAACATCTTTATACGATCTAAAATCACTTAGCTTAGGGCATCTTAAATTGCTTAACTGATCGTGAATTCTGGTTGTTGTGTTACTAGGCGTTCCTATAAAATGTTCAATGATTGTATAGAGCAAGGTGTTTACTCCATCTTCTATACCTGTACCTAAACGTTCATCAAAAATAGGGTAACCTAATTCATTATGTTTAACTGCGTGAATTATTTGACTCTTTGCGGTTTCTGTGAGATGTTTATCCCACCAAGAACGTAGTGTTCCTGTGAAACCTGTTTCTAACAAGGGCACGATTTTTGATTGTCTTAACTGGTGATTGGTGACATAACTATTGGCGACCATGGACATGTGTTGTAACTTATTAAGTATCTCCTATTCGGACAAGTCATCGATATTCCACTCGAACAGCTTATCAGAAGACACTGAAAATTGACCCTGGGTTCTTTCTTCAAACTGGATATCTAGGGGCGTTGGCTTAGGATACCAATTTTTAGTAAGACTTGTAGGATTGACTTTACTTGTTAAACAACTGAGTTTAAGGTTTTGGTAATCCTGGTGAACTTGGAGATTACTAAAGGCTTGTTCAATTTTTGAAATATTACTTGTGTTTGACTTGTTACTAGAGGCTGACTCTAAAGACATGGCTGACTTAATTACTATCAGAATTAACTTCAAATTGTAAAACTTTAACTGAGGTTTCTTCTTCTTTCCCTTTATCTTTATCTGGTTTTGGTTTGACCGGGGTTAATTCTTGGAACATTTCTTCAATTTTTTTTAATGTTGGAATAACTTTTAACGATGTTTCTGGTTTTAACTCTTGAAAGTGGACTAAGGGTTTTTTCTTTCTTTGGCTTAGGGGTTACTTCCTATGGCGTTAACAGATCTACTTTCGTTTCTATCTTATCGAATTGTTTACATATAACTATTAGACTCTGATTGGTGTAATTATTTTGTTCTATGACTCTCTTATCCTGATCATCTTTTGACTCAGTGACTTTGTAAGGACTGGCGATAACTTTGGCTTTCTTGTGACTGATTACTATTGTTTCAATTGGGCGATGAGTAGAAATAACTTTTGTATTGTTGGCTTTTTCCCATTTTTCTTGGGTTGAAGTTGTTAACTTTTGACTCATGTATTTGCTTTCTACAAAATCTATGTAGTAACTTTCTAACTTAGTTGCTTTTTGATATTCTTTCCATTCATTGAAAATTTCTTTTCTTTAAATTTTGGGGAAAGAACCATGATACTTGGCTTTTCTAGATTCATTTTCAGGGGCTTGAAAATGGGCATCTAATTTTGACCAATGAATTTTAAAATGTTTACTAAGTGTTCTTAACTGATTATCTAACTCAAAGGTGGAGGTTTCGAGATCTATTTGAGTTGGTGACTCTAGCTGCATTTCTTCAATTGGGGCTTTTCCGTAATTAGGTTGAGTTACTTGACCTTTCTTTTTTAATTCACTTAATTTAAAATCAATTAAGGCTTTTTCTATTTCTAAATCTCTTTCGGTTACTGAGGAAGATTCAGCTGACGATTGTCTAGCTGGGATTTTAAAGGATTGACTAGGGGTTGGTGATTGTTCTAATTGGACATTGGTTTTGAGTAGTGGTCGTTGTCTACCAAAACTGATTTTAACTGTGCCATCTAAGTAGGGTTGAATATAATCTAGATTATCTAGACTATGTTAAATTAGTTTTGGGGGGCATTCGGTTGTCAGGAACCATTCTTGGGGTAACTTAATATCTGACCATTTAATTGTGCGAGGAACTGTGTTGTTGGCATCTGGTGTGCGGCTCTGGATTAGTAATGTCTGGGCTTTGGGACTTTTACTAAGGGCTTGGAAATTCATGTTTGTTCCTGTAACTTTATAATAAATTCTGTAAATTAAAGCTAAAGGTTGACTACTTGGTAAAATGTTGTAACCATGGGTTTTAATATTTAAAGTCATAGTTTTGAGGATATGAGGGTCATTTAGGCTAACTGTGAAATCTGGATAATAGTCAAAGTGAACTGGATCATTACACAGACTTGACTCGATGACTCCTAGGGTACTGTCCTGGAAGTCTAGGAACTTGGCATCTCTTAGGCATAAAAGAATTTAGGCATCAAGACCTAATTTAGTTAACGGTTTAACTGCAACTTGTACTAGGCCAATATGTAAGAAATTATTACCTTCTTTCTTATGTTTTTTAATTGACTCAAGATTAAGTAACTGACAAGCTTCGTGGTCTTTACTCAAAGCATAAACTTGTTCTACTGTTTTAATATGGGTGGTTGACTTAAAAGAACTGATTGACCATTTTTTACTCTTATAGATTTCATTACTAGAGACTCTGGGTATATTCCAATCTTTACAGGCTAACTCACTGGTTGACTCAAACTCTATTTGTTCTTCATTCACTATGTCTGGTACTTGACTCAGACTGGCTCTAGAACTGGAAGAATTAACTGAGTTAGTCCTTAGAAAGTGACTCATGCTTGCAAGTGTTTGACTCAAGACTTCAAAGGTAGAAGATCTACAGAAACTCCTAAGGCTGACTTAAAGGGACCTGTACCCTAAGGTATTCTCTCTCTCACAGCCATACCGCAACCGCTCATGCCTCTCCTGGGACTTACTGTTTGGACTCTAGGACTTACTGACCCAACTTTTGAGAGATTGGACCTGAAGAAACAGATAACTCTAAGTAGACTCTGGAACAACTGAGGAACTTGCTAACTTGGAAGACTTAAACCAGCCACTTGGGCGGGATGAGTAGCAGACTAAGAACTGACTCCTTCAACTCTTACAGCTCTGATACCAAATTCAAACAGAAGCAAAGAAGAAGAACAGAGGAAGAGTTACTCATACAGTTAATTAGTAAAGTAGAAAACCTTGAGTTAAAATCTGAGTATTTAAGGAAACTTAGAAAAGTCATAAGTCAAGAAGAACCCAGTTCAAGCAACCCTCCTAGGATAAGTCCTAACATACATAGAATCAATCACACACTTGATCAAACATTAATTTCTTAAAAGCATTAAAATCAACTTAAATCTACCACCTAGGTGTACCCATTTATTAATCCATCAATTCCTTATAATCCGTCGATTCCACTAGTTTCCGTCAATTCTATCCTCGTGCCACCGGAGTGACACGTCCTCGCAGACCTTGGGAAACACAAAGTCATCCGAGCCGCAATCCTCGTGGAATTCAAGGGACATTTAGTCGACCTAACCCACTTACCTCACTCCCACAGTCCCAGGTACCTCTAGGACTCGCAGAGAGTAAGTCAAGCATGCTGACATAACTGAAGCCAACTAATAAACCGAAGGCAACCATTTAATCCATAGGCAACACATATAAACCGAAGGCAACCTTTATTATTCTTGGGTACCTATGGTGGTTTCTAAGAAAATATAATTCCAGATAAGTTAATGAGAAATGAAATGAATTCTTACTTATCCTTAAACTATGCTGCCATTTTATATGTTAAATATCCAAAATTTTGGTATGCCAAAATCTCTAGGCACTCTCAACTCGGCAGCATATAAAATAAAACATATAAAAGCGATAAATCAAGCTATTAAAACTCTGATCAATGAATAAACTCATTCAAGATCAAATAATGAGATTAAATTGCATAAATCATTCATAAAACAAAAAGGTCCACTCACAAATGCTCCGAGCTAACTGGACCCTTTGAAGGTCCCTCATGCGGGTCAACTGGCGCCTGGGTGCCTAAATAACTATCATAATATTTTATTAATAAATCTGCTCAATCAAATAATATTAAATAAAAAACAATGACCCCAGGCTCCTAAAAGTGCGTGTGTCCTTTTAATGGTCACTCCTATGCCCACATTAGCTTTTCTCTTAAATGGCATGATTTAGAAGTAACTCAGGACTCAAAAGCGATAAAGTCCCGAAAAGTCAACCTGGGACCCCGTAGGGTCCACGACCTCCAAATTCGGATCTGATCGTTCTTAGAGGTTCCAATATGCCTAGTACACATGTCCCGAGAGTTTGATTTTGATCGGACGGTCGAATTGCTCACGATCGAACAATCAGACAGAAGTATCTCAGGACTCAAAAGCGATAAAGTCACGAAAAGTCAACCCGGGCCTCAGGGGGTCCACAACCTCCAAATTCCGATCCGATCATTCCTAGAGGTTCCAATATTCATAGGACACATGTCACAAGAGTTTGATTTCGATCAGACAGTCGAGTTGCTCACGATCGCACAATCAGACAAACAAACGATTTTCCGTAATACTAACCCTAGGGTTGGCCTTTTCGGAATATCCGGGACTCCGATTCACGTTCCCTCGAATCCTACACGATTCTGAAATTACCTAGATCAACATACTCCAGTTTGATGACGATCCAACGGTCTGAACGTATTGAACCCGGAAATCGCAAAAAATGCAAGATCATTTCGGGGTTCAAACGTTATTCAAATTGAGATCCGCAAATTCCTACACGCTCATGAGGACACGAGGATCATTCTAGGACCAAGAGTGATCCCCGACACCTGGCTCACGCGCAGCCACAAGCCAGCAGCGCGTGGGTGTGGATGGTAAATTTCGGCAGCCGAAAAATCTTCAAATCACAAGCCCAAACTCCTAACCTAAGTAAAACACCTAACTTGGAACCACTTTTGTTCTTGGACTATGGCCAAAAAGTGGCCGGAAGTGGCTGAAATCGGCGATGCAAAACCAGCAGAATTTCAACTCGAAAATCACCCTATCAACTCGAAAATCTCTCAAATCCTACCCAACCATCAGCTAGATCATGAAAAATAACTAGAAATTCATACCTAATTTGTCCGATTTGGTGGCCGAATGACGACGAACGGCGCCGACGAAATCCTGTCAAAATCGGCGGGATTTTCTGGTTTTTTCGGCTAGATCGTGGCAGCTGGACGGCGGGGAAGGTCAGGGCTGGGCTGCGGAGGTCACGCCAGTCGAGTCGGGTCTGATCCAATGGTGGTTGGCGGTGTGGCTGGGTGGTTATGGAGGTTTGGAGGTGCGGCTGGAAGAGAAAAAGGAATGTCGGGGATGATGGTTGCGTGGAGAAGAAAGGGAGAAGAAGAATAAGATTTTAAAAATCTGATCTTGCAAAATTACCAAACTGCCCCTCAACTCATTTTGCTCGTAATTCCTTCGTTACAAGTCCGATTCAAGTACATTACGTGTGTATGGACTCGTTTCGTCGTGCTCTACACAATGGTACAATCAAAATTTCCAAATTCTTCCCCGGTCAAAAAGTCAACTTCAAACCTAATAAATATTCTGAGGGTAGTTTAGTCTTTTCCACTATTAAATAATAATTAAGGTCTGGGTTATTCCAATTTATCAATATCACTAGTGCTAAGAATTAAGGTCTAAGTCCTGAGTTACTTCTAAATCATGCCCTTTGAGACAAAAGCTAATGTGGGCATAGGAATGACCTTTAAAAGGACGCATGCACTTTTAGGAGCTGAGGGTCAGGGTTTTTGATTTAATATTATTTTATTGAGCATATTTATTAATAAAATATTATGATGGTTATTCAGGCACCCGGACACTAGTTGACCTGCTGGAGGGACCTTCAATGGATCCAGTTAGCTCAGAGCATCTGTGTGTGGACCTTTTTGTTTTATGAATGCTTTATGCAATTTAATGTCATTATTTGATCTTGAATGAGTTTATTCATTAATCAGAGTTTTAATAGCTTGATTTATCGCTTTTATATGTTTTATTTTATATGCTGTCGAGTTGACAGTGCCTAGAGATTTTGGCATACCATAATTTTAGATAATTAACAGATAAAATGGCAGCAGAGTTTAGGGATAAGTAAGAATTCATTTCATTTCTCATTAACTTTTCTGGAATTATATTTTCTTAGAAACCAGCATAGGTACCCAAGAATAATAAAGGTTGCCTTCGGTCTATGTGTTGCCTACAGATTAAATGGTTGCCTTCGGTTTATTAGTTGCCTTCAGTTATGTTAGCATGCTTGACTTACGCTCCGCTAGTCCTAGAGGTACTCGGGACTGTGGGAGCGAGGTACGCGGGTCAGGTCAACTAAAGGTCCCCTGAATTTCGCGAGGATTGCAGCTCGGGTGACTTTGTGTTTCCCGAGGTCTGCTAGGACATGTCACTCCGGTGGCGCGAGGACGTGTCACTCCGGTGGCACGAGAATGGAATTGACGAAAACTAGTGGAATTGACGGATTAATAAATGGGTACACCTAGGTGGTAGATTTAAGTTGATTTTAATGCTTTCAAGGAATTAATGTTTGATCAAGTGTGTGATTGATTATATATATACACGATTGCATTGATTTCCGTACGTGTATATATATAAGAAAATGATTTAGTTTTATAACTGTTTTTACAGAGGGGTTAGTATGTTCATATGCTATTTTCTAAAGCTTTGTTTTTGGTCCACTCACCCTTTTTAATATTTTGCGCCCCTAGGCAGTAGTCATGCGTTAGTGTGCCACCACAAGGCCACGTTCACCTTCGGCCACGTCTTTTGCCATTGTAGGGATTTGTATAATTAAATTATACTTATATTCTATTTTGTATAGATGCTCTGATATTGCCCTAGAACGCATGTCTAATTGTTGGAATGTAATTATTTGCATGTTGGCAGTTGGTGTATATTATTTGCAAGTTTGACAAGTGTAATTTTGGGATTGGTCAATTTGTAGGGGAGACTATGCTAAATTTTCAGCAAAAGTCAAACCCAAGTTTTATTTGAAATTTGACTATAAGGGCAATTAGGTCAATTGTGTCTGGCACCTGCCAGGTGTCGGACACGCACAGGGTTCGGCTCAGATTCTAAAGAGGAATTTAGGTCGGGTCCTATCATAAATCCTAGATAATTTTTTTTATTTTATAAATAAACCCAAAAAAACTTAAAAAATGACACATTGCCATATTGAATTTTATTTTGATTATTATATTACTTTGATACCCTAATGAGTATTTTGGGGTTATTTTTGTTTTAAAAAATCGATGGTAGTTTTGCAATCTATAGGAAGTTTGAAGCCGATTTGTTATGTTGTAAATGAGTTTTTGGTATGTTTCTAAAGTCCATTTCGTGTAGGCTTTTTTATTATAATTTAGGCCCATATATTGGATATAATAGTGAATCTCCCTAAATGTTTCTATACGTACTTGCACTGAATTTCAAACATGCCTAGAACCAAAAGAAATTGTAAATTTTTTGTAATCTCTCCTCTCTCTCTCACTCAAATTTTTTTTTATTTTTTATGAACTTGGGGAGGGGGTGTAAAACCCCAAGAAACAACTTGTCAAATTGTTATTGCAATGCGCAACGCTCTATTATCCATTCTAATATGCATCAAAATTATTAATGTGTGCAGATTTATCGTACGGTTTTCACCGCCAATAGAGCAGGGGCCTTTTCAGGTTAATAATGCCCTCTACTTTTTCCAGTTTTTTATTTTGTAATTTATTTGAAAAACAATTTATAAATGAAACATGTGCAATACGACACAGCGGTATGATTTTATTGTACAGGACAATCTGATGTCCATGAAAATGCTTCATCTGGGGATGCTACTGAAGACATAATTTTTTATCTTCAGAACCCAAAGTCTGGTGATCAGCTCTCATCAGCGCAGACTATTCATGTTCAAGATAACAAGGACTCATTGGGAAAATTAATTTGCATATTAAGGTAAACACGAATTAAACTGCTCATCTGCTGCTTAATTAATTTGCATATTAAATCTTTTTGCAGCATTTTAGTCTTAGATAATACAAAAGGAAGCCTGCTTCTTCTTTATTTATTTAGTTATTTAGTTTTGGAAGGAGATGAGATTGAAATTTTAAGAAATAATTAAGGGGGATTTTAATGGATATCACATAAGAATTCTACTTTGTTTCAATCAGCACAAAAAGTAAAGACTAAAGTGCGAGCAGATGGAGAGAATACCTAGCTCTCTATCTCTAATAAACAAGACAGTCGTTAAAGATTTCTTTCTTTTCTCTGTTTGCTTTTTCATCTATATGCATGGCTTCCATTCCACTGATAGAAAATATTCTCCCAATCTATTGGTTTGTAGCATGGAAGAAACTTCGTTGCATGCAATCACGGCAAATATACCATCTCTTGATGATCAGGAGGTAGAGGTACCAATTTGTACTTACGATTTAAAGTAAATTATTTCCAAAGCATACATTCATTTCATTGTATTGGCCCAGCCTCTTAAAAGCAAAATTTTAATCAATTTTAAGCTTACGTACGGAAGGTAGTGTGGAGACGTAGAGAATAAATAAAACAATCAAAAGGAACTGAAACATACAAACACTCAAAGTTTATTTGGGGCTTGTGAGGCGATATTTTTCAATGATGCAAATCTGAGGAGAAGTCCTCAATTTAAAGCCTCGGGGCTGTTGACATGTCAATCAGGGATAGGAAGTCACAGAGCAGCCTATAGTAGAGCGGCATCTTCACTTTAATGATTCTGGCTAATCTTTCACGCAAACGGCCAAAAGAAGCAAACTTTTACAAAAGTAAAGTGAAAGCAAAGTTAAAGCAAAAGCGTCATGCTTTAACCAGAGGAAAAGTAAAGTTAAAGCAAAAGTAAAATGCTTTAACGCAAAATTACAAGAAGTACAAATTGTCTTCTTATCAAACAGAATATTACTAAGGTCCACCATAAAGATCTAGATGATAGTTGTCTGGCATATCTTCTTTTGCAAAAGGATCAACCTCATTTTCATGCTGAGTGGCAGATGCTGATGCCATGGATTCGTCATCGAGATCAAGGATCTTGAGAACTTTCTTTTTCAAGTTTTCTTTTGATGAAGTTGAGTCTGGGTGGTCTATCAATAATTGTAACCTTTGAGAGACACTCAAACTAGCAGAAGAAGTGGCCAAAGGTTGAGCAGCAACAGGGTCAAAAGATGGGATGAGCATCGGGGTGATCTTGGCAGGGGCCAAGTGATCTTTAGTGAATTTATCCCACCATTTGATCAGGATAATACAGACTAAATCAGGGATATAAATGCATTCATCATCACCATCTTTTGAAATAACATACTCTCATTTTAGTATCCAGATCATGAACCACATAAATAATGTCCTTTAATCAGGATAATTTTTATTCCATTCACAAAATTTCATTTGAAAAGATTCCTTAATTTCAAGAGGAAGGTGTTCCATAGTAGGACCCCAAATAAGGAAAAAGCTCTTGAACCAAATAGGGAGTTCTTTCAGAGCTTGAAACTTAAACTAGATAAACCAAGAATGAGAATAATTTTGACTTTGAAAACATAGGACATATTCCCACCCTTTTTTATAGTCCCATAAATTATATGAATATGGCCTAATTTCAGGCTGGATAAATCTTCTGGCCCTTTCAGGGCTAGGACCCCATTCTTCCAAGGAGATGACATTTCAAATGTAGCAGTCCCCAAAATGATAAAATGGAGTGATATAACTCTACCAGAAAAGTGGGTTTTGGCTGAAGTTGCCCCAAAAAAGCCCCTTGAAAACTAGGAGCCCACGCAGATGTCACAATTCACTGATGGAGATGTAGAAATACAATTCTCCAGCGCTAGAAGAACTAGGATTTATCTAGCACCCTCTAGATCTAACCTAGAACCACATAGATCGAGTACCTCCTCTGATAGAGTTTTTGATCTAGACCATGAAAGAATGGTTCTAGCAGGACTTAGGAGAACTCAAGAGCAAATACAGAGGCCAGCCTATAGGTTTGAACAAACCATTCCGGACATGGTTTCAGAAGAGATTCGTGTTAACCTGAACCAACATTTTCAGATGTAGAATTTGAAATAAATATTATAAAATCCTTTGAAATCGAACACGAAAAGATTAAAAGAAATTATATGAGTATTGAAAATGTTAATAAAAGAATCTGGTTTGAAACGGCATTTCAAAAGCATAGGCAAGATCATCTCTAGAAAGCCCACACCGCCTTCATGAAAGAAAAGAAATTCAACTATTTTTTCTTTGCGTGGTTAGATTGGTATGCTAAGAAATATAACATTCCATAATTAATAGGTTAACAAATGATAAGATGGTAGGATTTCCACCTAAGCAACTCGTCAAGGACTCAAATATTAAAAGCTCAGGTGGCCATTGGCCAGCAGGGTATACAGGATCCAGCAACTGGAGTAATCAAAAGTGAAACGGTT
Source organism: Prunus campanulata (assembly GCA_034190965.1). Classification (NCBI taxonomy): domain Eukaryota; kingdom Viridiplantae; phylum Streptophyta; class Magnoliopsida; order Rosales; family Rosaceae; genus Prunus; species Prunus campanulata. The sequence continues at coordinate 22,197,677 of CM067211.1, forward strand.
TACCAGGAAGATGCGGTAAATTCCCTAATTTACACAATAACTCTACATTTTGTAGGAACTACGGAATTACAGCACGATAGGTCTAGAGAACTCCTAATTAACCCCAGCAAACAACTTAAGCAACAACTTTGCCAAATAATGCTTAATTCCTTTGATTATGAGCAGGATAGTGATAACGAACTAGCTCAACTCGAAAATGAAGAATTATTTGAATCTGATACTAAAACTAGCTCAGATAGAATATGTGTCTTAACAAAAGAAGAAAGTCTAATAATTGACTTATTTGATAGGATAGAAGATCCTGAGAAAAAGAGAGAAGCATTAGAAAGTTATATCTCGCTAGCTAAAGCAAGATCGGGTAATTCGCAGCCATTCATAACTAATGATAATGTATGAACTACCCTGGAACTAAAATGGGGGTATGTTATTTCGGAAGACGTTGATGATGAATGGACTTATATCCCTAATTTAGTCCGTAGTATCCTGATTAGATGGTGGGATAAATTCACTAAAGATCACTTGGCCCCCGCCAAGATCACCCCAATGCTCATCCCATCTTTTGACCCTATTGCTGCTCAACCTTTGGCCACTTCTTCTGCTAGTTTGAGTGTCTCTCAAAGGTTACAATTGTTGATAGACCAGCCAAGCTCAACTTCATTAAAAGAAGATTTGAAAGAGAAAGTTCTCAAGATCCTTGATCTTGATGATGAATCCATGGCATCAACATCTTCCACTCAGCATGAAGATGAGGTCGATCCTTTTGCAAACGAAGATATGCTAGACAACTATCATCTAGATCTTTATGGTGGGCCTCAGTAATTTTCTTTTTGATAAGAAGACTATTTGTACCCCTTGTAATTTTGCGTTAAAGCATTTTACTTTTGCCTTAACTTTACTTTTCGTCTGGTTAAGCTTGATGCTTCTGCTTTAGCTTTGCTTTCACTTTACTTTTGTAAAAGTTTGCTTTTTTCTTTTGGCTATTTGTGTGAAAGATCAGCTAGAATCATTAAAGTGAGATGTCGTTGTACTGTAGGCTACTTTGTGACTTTATGTCCCTGATTGACCCGTCAACAGCGCTGAGGCGTTAAATGGAGGACTTCCCCTCAGTTGTGGATCATCGAAAAATATCGCCTTATAAGCCAAAAATAAACTTTGTATTTTGAGTGTTAATTTCCCAAGTGCTACTTTTGCAAAGCTTCTGTTAATCACTACTGCCTTTCTACATCTATGTAAGTTTGCAAGAATTTAATGATATCATTTCTAATTTTGTTATACTCTTTTCCTTGGTTTTGGCTTTGTACGTTTGAGTTCCTTTTGATTGTTTTATTTATTCTCTACGTCTCCACACCACCTTCCGCACGTAAGCTTAAAATTGATTAAAAAATTTCTCTTAAAAGGCTAGGCCAGTACCTGATATCAGAGCCGAAAGTCCCTGAGAGAGTTGTCAGATTGAAGGTTCTAACTAAGTCTTGCAGGTCTTTGATATAACAGTTTTGAGTCTTGGGCTAAATCCTTATAAAAATCCTTTATGTAGTTGAGACTTCCTAAGAACCTTTGTAATTGTTGCTTGTCCAATGGTCATGTCCTCACCCATTTGGTCGGCTGCGTCATACATTTGATCCACTACATCCACATCATCCCTATCATCCCTAAAGGTCGACCCGCTGCTCGTTGTATTTTGCGAATTAGACATATCTAATCAGCTTGACATATTTTTTACTGCTCACAATACTTCAAACACAACCAAAGGGGGAAGGGAAGAATTCTATGGATCAAAACATACCAAAACAAGAAAATCAAAGAAACAAAACACACCAAACCTAGAAAATCCGAGGTAACTCAAAAAGAAAAATCGAGAGTGGGGATTCTGGGAAGACATAAAGAAGAGGAAGGAAAAAAGGAAGAGGAAGGAATGGGCTTACCAAAAACCAACTCGGAATTGGACTAATCTTTTCTGCAACAGGGGCGCACCAAGGGAATCACTCGGAAATCTCCTCAAAGCTCTCCAACGGGATTAATGGCGAAAATGTTAACTGCGGGCTGCTCCGACCTTTTTATACATACGATGACAACCAAGAAATCTCCAACGTTCCCGTGTCGGCTGCACCTGCTAAGATGACCACATGTGGCCGCACCATAGTAGCCATAAGATGAAGCGACGGAGCATGCAACAATGCGACCCTTCGAAAGGTCTGATGTTAGAGGCCATTAAATGCATCCCTGCTCGGCCAATCAACCAAATCCACTTCACCCCCACTTGAGTACCCCAAATTCAAAACCTGGTGCCAAAACTGTTACGCCAAGGTGCCCTACTCGGCTGAGGACTTGGGGGGCTACCCTACCCAACCCCTACGACTCAGTCGTTCCAATTGAAAAAAGGCTTGGCTCACTTAAAAAGCGAAAACCGAACAACTCACCACCCAAGATCGGCTCTTTGAGTTGAGAGTTGAGGCGCTATTGTTAATGGCTCATGCCATCACTGTGAGCTGAGCCTATTAGAGAACACCACATGGTCATGGTAAACAGGGTTACCTTTATACTGACCCGATCATATATGGTACCCTTGGTGTCGATAAAGAGCCTTCCAGGCGAAACTTGACAGGACAAAATGTGAAACAATGCTCGGGCATTCGAGCATCGACCCAACCACTGTGTAAGACCAGAGGCGCATTGATGATATGCAAGCATGATCAAACCCCTGTCAAGTCAGTCACTTCACCCATCTGATAAATAGCCTGGTGATGGAAAGAGATCAATTAATGTACTTCCCATCCAAGGCCATGTGTTGCTTTGCCACCTGATCCCTGACAAATAGCATGGTGATCAGGACAAGTCATTTAATGTAATCTAGTCCCACCAGAGGGAATGGAGATAAATATCTCCTCCTTAAATATCTCTGTCTCTCTTTCTCCCCCTATAAATACCTTTGACTCAACTCCTCATAGATGATATACGAATTAAATTCCACAATTTAATTCTTCCTATTAATAAAGGTTAATTGAAACCTTTTAGTACATCTACAAACCATGGTTATCGCCTAGCAGAAAGTAACTGTTATCCGAGCTAAATGAGACGTTGTGAAAGAACTTATTCGAATTGGAATGACCGTGCAATTGAATCCTTATTTTATGTCAATACTCTTTATTCACATTATTAGGTCATGAAATCAGATTGTCAATATCTTAATGTGAATCATTTCTTTTATATGATTATCCTAATAAGACTTGAAGATTTCTTCTTTCAAGTCTTATCCACTACTCTGTGCAGAGATTTGACTAATCATATCTTGGAGTATTCTCTCTCCTTTACTGAGAATAGAGATTCCTTGTTGTACATTCATTTGCTTCCATGACTTTACTGAGAATTCTGATGAGCACCTTTAAGCTATGCCTAATTCAGCATGACTGTATAGTGCCCTCAAAGATTAACAACATAGCCACAAAACATTTATGATGCCTCAGATCTATGGATTAGTTTGCACCATTGCAATTTATGAGTTCCAGCTTGACATGTGAGCAAAGACTTCCATGTTGTAACTCATGTGTTGGCAAGGGCGGAGCTAGGATTTTATATTTGAGGGCCCAAAAAGTTTAGTTGTATATATTTGTTTTTGGCCTTTTAAGTAAACTATTGCCTACAAAAGCACTAAATTGAAATGAGTGGTTTTCTTTCATAAATGTAGTATGATTTTACTATTATATTCATATTGAAATACAATTTTGATAAGTATTGATTTGTGGTGAGAGTGCCATAGGCTTCAGTATAGCAAATTTTCTTTGGATTTGTTACCACATCCAATATATACATTCAATGGGGTTTAATAAATTTGGGGGGCCAAGGCCATCCCTGGCCTTAATACAGCTCCACTCTGTGTTGGATTGCGTTCAGTGTACTTGTTCTTTTACAAGCACCTACACATATATCGATGTGTCTCCATACTTAATGACATGAGACCTTACCATTCCCTACATATAGAGACGATATTGTGTATATTGGTCTTCGCAAAATATTGACGCCCAATCAATATTCCTGTGATCAGAAACATATTTAGGATTTAGGGATGATGAGAAGTCTCCATATATGCAATCTCATTACATAGCTCTCATATCCACTTGTGTATTCCTTGGACTATGGTTATTCTACATATTGAAAGATAATATAGGATGATTTAATGTATAAAACAACCTTTCTTGCCCATTGATAACATAATATGTCTTTTATCAAAGATGTCCTTAACTCTAACTATTACATAATTAGTTGACTTTAAGGGCATATTTTTAACAATTTTACAAATTGAAATCACTCAAAAGCATAAATTGAAAAAATGATATATTGAAATCATTCAAGTATATTTGTCCAAGAAAGGAATTACATTTGGAAGAGAAAAAATAGATAAAAAAAAATAACCCTCTCTTAAATTTTCTTTGGAACATTTACATCATCACCACATAGTGTTTGGATTCTGAATCCGTCAATAATAGTGACTTTGGCCATTTTTCTTTCCCATGTGCATGCTTCAGTCATGAGTTGTCACTAAACTCAATTTTTCTTTATTTGAGGACACAATGAAAGTACACGAGTCTGCTGCCTTTTGAATATAAATTTGGTATTTTCTCTAACTCCAGTTCCCGTGAATGTGATTTTGGACAATTGCATTTGTCTTCTTGTTTATATATTCCACCATGTTGCTTTCCTTTTGACCCGCTTTTCCTTGGTATGTGTCTACTAGGCATATTTTTTAGGGAAATAGCGGTATATACCCCCAATTTTATAATCTCAATTAAAAATACCACTGCTTCCCAATTTTTTTAGAACTAACACCTATAAATATAAAACTATTGTCCACTTATTGCTGAATTTTCACAAGTTCAGAAATTTTAGGTCACTCAGCTCTCTCTCTCTCTCTCTGGCACAGCTCTCTTTCTCTTTGGTTTCTGTCTAACGCAGCTCTCTGTGTCTCTCTTGGCTCTCTCTCTCTCTAGCGCAACTCTCTGTCTCTCTCTTTGCTCTCTTTCTCATAGCGCAGCTCTTTCTCTCTCTAGCTTCGTTATGTCTTTTTCTCCCTCTATTCGGTCTCTTGCTCTCTGTTTGGAATCGCGAACCCCTCCCTTTAGGTATGTCTTCTGAATAGCTGCTTGCAACCTTGAAGCTTTAGTGGATTGCCGACCTCGAAAAGGTAGTGTTGATGGTTATTTTCTTAAAATCAATGGGATTATGTGAAATGGGTTATATTTTGATTGTTTGGGTTTGTGTTAAATTTGTTTTGGCTTTAATTGCTTTGGGTTAGGTTTTGTTGAATATTCATGCTCAGTCATCTGGGTTTGTACCAATTGCACTTAGATTGGTCTGGATATGTGAATCTTGAAACTTGGGATTTTCCATTTGAAGTAGTAGATCTGTATAGTGTGATTCTGATGTGTTATTGGTATACTGCTGTTGTGTTCCTCTTATTTTACCGTCGTATTGCTGTTATATTGCTGTTATATTGCCATTGTATTGTATGGTTATTGTGGTTATTTGTTCTATTTCTAAGTTGATTCAATTCTCTTATGAAAATTTATTTGAAGTCTTATACATAGTTTTTGCTCTAATTTTTCGTTTTGAATTATTCGTTAAAGTTTATTTATTTATTCATTTAAAATTTTGGAATTGATGAGATATCTGGTCTGGGCTTGAGATTACCCTAATTTATTGTTCTTTATTGTGATTGTGATTTTAGCTAAGGATTGGCTGACTCGTGCTATGTTTTGTTTTTGGCATCTCATGTGCCAATCATAAAAATGGTATATTCTTGGTTCTGTTGTTCCTAACAATTTCTCATTTCCTTAGAATAATCATAGCAAGGTTAATATCATTTATTGTTGTGAGTGCATCTAGTGATAGACGTTGAGGACAGAAAGTGCATGTGAAGAAATTGTTTTGTTCAAATAAAAGAAACCTGCACAGAGTGATGTAAAAGATAATGTTTATGTGATTTTTTTTTTTTGTGGTTAATGTATTAAATATCTAAGAAATAAAAGCAGATTTCAATTACAAGTCTTTGGATTCAACATAGTAGAGTAGTTCAACCTAAAAAAAAAAAGAGCCTAGTATCTATAAGCTAGACTATGAGCTAATATATTATGTCTGCTATCTTTTGATTGAGTACATCACAATTTTTCCATTCTCGTGAGTATATTTTGCTCAAGGAGAAAATTCCCATAGGAAATAATATATATAACTCTCATTTTACCTGCAAAAAGTAAATTCTTGGTTGACGCTTGGTTTTGTGTGTGTTAAATTGGTGGATGCTTCTCATCTGGTTTTGGTTGATAACATGTAATATTGTCTGGTAGTAAAGATACACTTTTTTGTCCCTTCTACTTTATTATTTTTGTTCTTCCTTTTAGCTAGTAGTGTACATGTTTTGTTACAGCATGCTTTTCTTCATTCTTTCTCTCTTTTATCAGGTTTGGTAAATCATGTTTGTGTCATTCAGTGCAACATTATATTACAGTGCACTACGAGCAAAAAGAAACACTAATTGTTATGTGTTACGAAGATAATGGAATCTAAACTCATATTATACAATTTTAAATGCTTTGGAGAATTTAGGGCTCACCCCATATGTGTATGAATCCAATCAATAGCCATTCTTGTCACTGAACTAGTTTCTAAGATTGGTGAATTTTGAATATTCTTCCCTCTGAAATTCTGCACATACAACCTTATATTTCTTGAAATTGGTGTCTATTACAGTGTTGGTGATATTTGGTATGTTACTAAATCCGCTAGAACCAAAATTCTTTCATGTTGTGATTTTGCTATACCATGAGTGGACATTTTTGAATTGCCTATTTTAAATTTGCATTCCTGTTTTCTGCATATTATTTGGTTGAGATTCCTCTTCTTCATATCATAGGGTGAAAGGAACAAGATATTTCAATTGCCCCCCACTTCATGGTGGAATCGTTCGGCCAGACAAAGTAAAGGTTCGTATGCATTTGTATTCTAGAACACTTCGAAATGATTTTTTTTCCTGATTTTCCTATCAAGATGTGGAGTATATTATTGTTTGGTTCGATTGGCTGTTTCACAAGGAACAGGAATGTGTTTGTTTTAAAGTTTAATATGACCTGTTAGCTCATAGGTTGTCACCCATCTGTGGTATTTCAACCGCTTCATGAACAGAACAATAGTTTGGGGCTCACCTTTTGGCCCTGGATAAGCTGAAAGTTCACCTATATCCTTCTTGGTATGGACTGTCATCCAATGTTGCAAACTGTGATAACTAAGTGATATGTCTCTGGTAGTTTTGTTAAGAGGGACTCGTAGATTTTGTATTACTGGGAACTGTTGCAAAAGTATGATAAATGAAATTTGTCAATGATTAAGGTAAAATTCGATATATGGAGTCCTATTTGACAATTTAATCTAGAAGGTGTGAGTGTTTTTCAATTAAAAAAAATTAAGACTTTTACTATTATACATTAGAAGAAGAACTCAAGGTTAAGGCGGGGAGTTAGCTTAGGAACTATTCCTCAATGATGACTTGGTTAATTGCAAATCGTGGAGTCAGCAATGACTGTTAAATGCAATTGGATTCCTACCATTCTAGTGCACATACCTTTTCCATCTGAAGTGTCTTATGTGAAATGAAATTGCTTTTAAAGACCTAATTGAAAGGGTTTCTTTATATTCATTCACAGCGGATAAGTAATATCATTGTAAAATTCTTATCTTCAAACCTTTTAGCTAACAGTCTATTGAGTGCCTTTGTGTATTTCCTGCATGACTTGTTCATGGAGTTGACTAATGTGACTAATGCAATTTCAGGTTGGTGACTACCCTGAACGAGATCCATTCGAGGAGGATGAAATCTAAGCAGGTCTTAGGGAGAGTACTTATGTATTTCATGTTTCTACATAACCTTTTTGGGGCAATCGCCCTGAAGTTTCCTTATATTGTTCAAGTTGTTATATTATTGGGAGGGAGGGTCCAGGAATGAAACCGAGAAACCTGCTGAGGTTTGAATAAGAACTCTTTTATCTAGTATTTACATCATTCTTGAACATTGTAATGGAGCCAATCTGCTTGTATGCATATCTGATGCTTTCTACTGAGGTTCCCATTGATGTCATGCCTCTTTTTTCTTTTTTACTTTGCTTTTTTTCTTTTGGCTTGTCATACATGTGTGCTAGATAGCTGCATTTGGCACTATGAACTGACTCGATGGCAGTTACAAATTAACATAGGTCTTAATTCTGGAACTGCCATTCATAAACTCTATCTCTGTACTTAACCCAGTTTTTTTTGCAGGTCGGTCTCAACCAAGTGTTGATTGCAATATTCTAAAGAAGATAACCATACACTGTTATTTTATGTAGGCATACGTATGAGATGGCTTAGCTTTAATTGGTTTGGTTGTTCCAAGTTTTATGTACACAATCTCACAATCACTGCCGAGTTGTTTTTCATTTCATGTATTTCTCCGTGGTTTTTTTCCCCCAATATTCTGATTATGGAGATGAAGTAAATATTACTGTGGAGCTTATAGCATGTTTAGTTTATTTTATGGGCTTAATTGTGTGAGAGATGCCCTTATAATGTCAAACAAACAGTATTGACATCAATCTTTTGAAATAATTGAAATCACACCGTTTATTATTATTATTATTTTTGTTTCTTCCTCCGAGAACAAGCAAAGTGGTTACAAATATGAAAGATTCCGAATAAGTTTTCTTCTTTCAAATTCCGCATGGACCTAGAGTTCTACGGTACCATCCAATGATACTTCACACTGGTGTTGGAAGGACATATAAAAGGGTTATTGTGCGTTCCATTGTACAAGCTTGAATGGATTTTCTTTTCTGTTGTATTTGGCCCTTCTCTTTTCAAGCATGCCAAAAATCATCCTGGTTTTGTAATATGTGGTTTGTGCCCAATTAATTTACCGTGGATATTGCATTTTTGTACCTAATATTTGATAGCTGCCTTCTTTTGAACGATGATTCATTGAGGGAGAGAATTACTTTCCTTTTGAATATGAATCGATGTGCAACTCCAACTATCATTTGAAAGGTCAACATCAATTCATGGTAATATAAGGATGGATAACAATTGTCGTGTCCGTGATATTTGAATTCAGGATTACTTTGAACGAAGTGGAGACTGTTATTAGACCAAATGCCATGACATACGATATAATAGCAATATTAGGCCAATATACTTACACTATATAGGCAATATTAGAGCAATATAAGGATAATATGATAGCAATAGTATTACAATATACATCCAATAGGGTGGCAATATGCATACACTATCTATACAATACAAAGGCAATATTAAGCAATATACATACAATATAACATCAATATTAAGTGAATCTACATACAATAGACACACATCCATTACAGACTACATTTTACACATGCAAAACAAATCGCCACCGAACCTTAACAATACTATCCCGCGAAGGGAAAACGAAGGCAACAAAAGATCCATGTACTCGGGTGAGATGAACTGAAGCAGCACTCACCCTTACTACAGGTCCATCAAAAGATCCATGTCTTTGTCCTTTCACTTGGGAAACTATCTTTGGATTAGCCTTCCTCAATAACAAGCCGTGGACAATTGGCGAAGTCCACTTCAGCTCCTCAATCAGTAGGAGATGACCAAAACAACTCTCTTCAAACCTTCGTAGCTGTTGCTGACTGAATTTCTCCTTCATGGTACTGATTGCAGTCTTTGTATGGGATAGGGACAATGCTTTTCCTTGGAACTTTTCTTCCTCTGCAATCATCAACTTAATTGGAAAAACCATATTTCCTTACACGCCAATATTATAAAAATAATTTCAGTCCGTTGCAATCTAGACAATAACAAGCAATAAGCAATTAGCACTTATCAATAGCCTATTATAGGATATTAAGTGAAAAATAAACAAAAAATACAGAGCATAAACAAAACCCCAGCTATTTACAACTGACCTACTAATTCAACGGCTCAAAGCCATTTAGAAAATTGTCATATCCAAATAAATAGTGTTGGTTATAACTCTTTTATCGGTTACAACTGTTCAGTAAGCCAGTTGAGGTTAGCTGTAACTATAATAAGATGGTGCAATGTAATTGAACAAATCAGAATATCTAATTTCTTAGCACCTCTTATCTCTATAACCACTCTGTCAAAGTTGTGCTCACAATGGGGTCTTCTTGGACACAAATACTAATAACTAGCTACTAGCAATACCAATATCCCATGATCAAAGAGTCGTTGTTCATAATGTATGCATGTTGTTTTTCTATTATAAATCAATTGTTCAAAAATATTGCATTCAAATTCATAATTAAGGTCACATATTTTTTTTAAAAAACAAAACAAAACAAACTCAGCACTTATCAATAGCCTATTATTATATCATTGTATTCAAAGAGCCTATTACCCTACTATTGTATTCAAACGAGCATTTTTTACACCAAAAAGCACCTTTTGCTATGCAAAATTGTGTATTTAAGGAGCCTATTGCTCTGCATTTTAAGTTTTTTTGCCACTTTTCAGCATAGCTCATGCACTTATCAAGCCAGCCTGACCAAACAAATACATTATAGAACCATATCATCAGAAGATAAAATAAGCATGATACAATGGTGTACCTCCACAAAAACCACAGGAATGAAATACCCATTTATTTACTTGAACTACTCTACTATGTTGAATCCAAAGACTTGTAATTGAAATCCGCTTTTATTTCTTAGATATTTAATACATTAACCACACAAAAAAAAATCACGTAAACATTATCTTTTACATCACTCTATGCAGGTTTCTTTTATTTGAACAAAACAATTTCTTCACATGCACTTTCTGTCCTCAACGTCTATCACTAGATGCACTCACAACAATCAATGATATTAACCTTGCTATGATTATTCTAAGGAAATGAGAAATTGTTAGGAACAACAGAACCAAGAATATACCATTTTTATGATTGGCACATGAGATGCCAAAAACAAAACATAGCACGAGTCAGCCAATCCTTAGCTAAAATCACAATCACAATAAAGAACAATAAATTAGGGTAATCTCAAGCCCAGACCAGATATCTCATCAATTCCAAAATTTTAAATGAATAAATAAATAAACTTTAACGAATAATTCAAAACGAAAAATTAGAGCAAAAACTATGTATAAGACTTCAAATAAATTTTCATAAGAGAATTGAATCAACTTAGAAATAGAACAAATAACCACAATAACCATACAATACAATGGCAATATAACAGCAATATAACAGCAATACGACGGTAAAATAAGAGGAACACAACAGCAGTATACCAATAACACATCAGAATCACACTATACAGATCTACTACTTCAAATGGAAAATCCCAAGTTTCAAGATTCACATATCCAGACCAATCTAAGTGCAATTGGTACAAACCCAGATGACTGAGCATGAATATTCAACAAAACCTAACCCAAAGCAATTAAAGCCAAAACAAATTTAACACAAACCCAAACAATCAAAATATAACCCATTTCACATAATCCCACTGATTTTAAGAAAATAACCATCAACACTACCTTTTCGAGGTCGGCAATCCACTAAAGCTTCAAGGTTGCAAGCAGCTATTCAGAAGACATACCTAAAGGGAGGGGTTCGCGATTCCAAACAGAGAGCAAGAGACCGAATAGAGGGAGAAAAAGACATAACGAAGCTAGAGAGAGAAAGAGCTGCGCTATGAGAAAGAGAGCAAAGAGAGAGACAGAGAGTTGCGTTAGAGAGAGAGAGAGCCAAGAGAGACACAGAGAGCTGCGTTAGACAGAAACCAAAGAGAAAGAGAGTTGTGCCAGAGAGAGAGAGAGAGAGAGCTGAGTGACCTAAAATTTCTGAACTTGTGAAAATTCAGCAATAAGTGGACAATAGTTTTATATTTATAGGTGTTAGTTCTAAAAAAATTGGGAAGCAGTGGTATTTTTAATTGAGATTATAAAATTCGGGGTATATACCGCTATTTCCCTATTTTTTATAACAACAGATAAGATATTTACACAAAGTATATTCCACCATGTTGCTTTCCTTATAACCGACTAATATACTCGCAATAAAACTAAACTAATATAATGGGCTAGGCATCCTCATTCATGTGAGGAAGAGCACTACATCACAGAGAGAGAGAGCTATGCTAGAGAGAGAGAGAGAGAGAGAGAGAGAGAGAGAGAGAGAGAGAGAGAGAACGAATAGAGAGTGAGAGAAAACTAAATTTCAGAAAAAGTGTTCTGTGGGTAATAAGTGGACAATAAATATATATTTATAGGTGGTATTTGCAAAAATTTTGGGGAGACTTGGTATTTCCACTTAAAATCAAAAAATTAGTGGCATTTTGGGCTATTTCCCTATTTATTTTATAACAACAGATAAGATATTTAAAAAGTATAGTTTATAACCGATTAATATACTCGCAATAAAACTACACTAATATAATGGGCTAGTCATTGTCATTCATGTGAATCTAACCTACGACCTCACCAAATTAAGTAGAAACAATATAATCATACTAAAAATGAGTTGGTGGCTAATATGCGTAATTGAGTATCTCCGAATCTTAATTATATGTTAATTTCACTCGTTAATATGTCCACCATCACGTAATTGTAGGAAAAGTTGGATCACAAATATGACGACGTAAATTATTTCTTCAAAATTTAATTTAAAATAATTGATTTGTACTGCATTAGGTGAGCAATGTTTTTATTGCTTTGCTTGTAGATTATGCAATATGAGTAAATTATAGATAATAGGTAGATTATCATTCATAAATATTAATAGCTGCAGTCAGTTATGGGTATCTTATCATTCATAAAAAAGAGCCAAGAATCTTAATCTCGCGCATTCATATTCCAAGTCTGATTTAGACACCAGAAGTCATATGGTTTACAACTCACCGGTGTTGTCTTTCTTTTCTTTCAGGATACAAAGGTCTTTTATAATTGGTTGGGAAGAAAACGAAGGGAGAAGTGTCCAGTCGGGGAATGCATGAGATATTTACCTAAGATGTTGGTCTCTAACTAGAAAAGTAAATGTGGGTTTTAATTTATTAACGTTGTTTGCAAAAGAGAGACATAAATCGGGTTTACTTGGTTGGGTTCGGCTCTATTAACCGGGTTTACTTGAATTGTGCAAACCAGATAAGTCAAATCAAGGAATGAGTGATTTCGACGTGAATTGAATCTAAACTCAACCATGCACTTGGAACGTACAACATTATTCACAAACCAAAGACACTGCTTAAGACAATGTCCACCAGTGAAAAACCATGGAAGATTGGTTCTTCTTTACAAACTTTTTATTCTAAATATTTTCATGTACTTCTCCCCAGAAAAAAAAAACAGAGACTTTTCACCAATTTTATTTACTATTAAAGTATTACAAAATTTTAGTGGAATTCTCTTTCTTTTTTCTTTTCACTAAGAATAAATTATTCAAAAGAAATTGAGTATAATATATTAGATTTTATGGTATGTACGTATTGACTTGTAAATATTGTCATGTCAAAAAACTAAAAGATTAAAAAGAAGAAAAATGAAGAATAAATTTAACAAAGAAACAGGTTAGAGTCACTACTGCAAAAAGGGCAAAAGACGACCAGTAAACAACGACGGTAGATCAAAAAACCGTCGTTGTTTTTTAAAAGACGACGGTAATAGAAACCCGTCGTAGAAACATACTTTAAACACCTAAAAAGGGGCACACGTATAGATATTTTGAAACCACGACGCACCAAATTAAAAAAGCGTCGTCTTATTACAAAGGTATTTTCAGAGTTAAAATCTGAACCTAAAAACAACGACTGCATCTATGAAATCACCGCCGTAGAAAGTAAAGACGACGATATAAAAATAAGACGCCGTGTTAATTGATTAATAAACACGACCCAATTTTCTTAGTCAGCGACGCATAAATTCAAAGGAATCTACGACGGTTAATTACAAAAAAAATCGACGATTTAAATTAAGTTACCACGACTGTAAATATAAATTTATCGACTTTTTAATTATACTATACTACAACGGTATCCATAACTCTACTGTCGCATAATTGTACTAACCACGACGGTTTGTTAAATTAACGACGTACAAATTTTATGCCATTATTCGTCTATCATTACCAGAATGAACTCTGTTCCTCATCATAATCGAACCAGAATGAACAAAGGCAATGTTTTAGAAGTGGATGATGTGCCAATTACTCTCACAAGGAGTTTGAGGGCAAGAAGCTTGTCTCAGCCGCCAAGGAAGGTCTCAAGCTTGATGAGAGTGAAGACGAGGCAAAGAAGAAGGAAGAGTTGAAGGAGAAGTTTGAGGGACTCTGCAAGGTTGTGAAGGATGTTTTGGGTGACAGAGTGGAGAAGGTTGTGGTGTCTAACCGTCTGACCATGCTAGACTGCCAACATGGAAAGAATCATGAAGGCTCAGGCCTTGAGGGATAACAGAGCGGCTGGGTACATGTCGAGCAAGAAGACCATGGAGATCAACCCAGAGAACCCCATCATGGAGGAGCTGAGAAAGAGGGCTGATGCAGACCTTGTTCTCCTTCTGTGCAGAAAGACAATTTTTTAGATGATGTGTGCGTGTTTGTGTCTTTCAGATACACAAACACGCACACACATCAACATCCAAACTGAAAAATGAAAGCGAGATGAGACATTAACATCAACATCCATCTTAAAAGGCAAATCTCTTTGTGTTAAATATTGATCAAAATTTACACAATATATGTACACAAATTTGGCAAATACATCGTGGTTTCTTTTCTGCCTTCACCCTCAGCTTGTTCAACTATTTCTTCCTCTCATATGCAAGCTGGGCCCTCTCCTTCCTCTTGTTCTCAAGCTCCTGCACAGCCACATATGAATATCTAATAATTTCAGAAAATCAAAATCAACAAAGTATGAAAAGCTCACTCCTCGATTCCCATTTTCATCAAAATCAACTGTTTCTTCAAAACTCCTGTGTAGCAAGGGTGGAACCAGACTTAGAACTTGTTGTGGGTTGTGCCCTCGTATGCCTTCAAACGGGCAAGTGCGACTGCAAACCCATGCAGGTTCTAAGGCTGGTTCCACCCTTGCTACACAGGAGGATGTAGCAAACCCATGCTTGGCCCTGATGCAGACCTTGTTCTCCTTCTGTGCAGAAAGACAATTTTTTAGATGATGTGTGCGTGTTTGTGTCTTTTAGATACACACACATCAACATCCAAACTGAAAAATGAAAGCGAGGTGAGACAGAGAGGTGAGAAAAAGTTGAAACCCTAATTGAAAAATGAAGACGACAGAAAGACAGAAAACCCATTATTTATAAACAAATCTTTTATACCACGTCGGTTTTTTTACATTATCGACGTTTATATATAACATACACGTCGTTTAAATTTAAAATAAGGTCGTATAAATTATTTAACAACGACGCTATATAAAAACAACGTTGTAATTTTTTGGAAAATTAATTTATTGTGTAATTAAAAAACTTACACGTCGGTATGAGTAATTAAAACGACGTGGTATTAATGTTTCACGTCGGTATTATTGAATATAAGGTCGTTGGGTAAATTGGAAAATGACGATTCATCTTTTTTGAAGAAACATGCGTCGTGTAATTCGATTTAAAAACGTCGTTTCATTAAAACATACCGTCGTGTAAAGTAATTTTATAGGGCAGTGTTAACAATGGCGCCGTATAATGTATTATACTAGGGCGCGTACTATTAATAGCGTCGTTTTTATGAAACGGTTTTTTATTATTTTAAACTTTTCGCTTTCCTGACCCATACTTGCACTGTTTCCAAACCCGAGAAAAACTTTCAATCTTCTCTCATTTTTCATTCTCCAAGAACTGTTTCAAACTTTCAAGCTTATCTCCTCTTCGTCTTCATCTCATCTTCGTCTTCATCTCTGAACTGAAACACCAAACTCCATAAGAAAGCTTTCATCGCAAGCAAAGGGTAAGCATTTCTGGAAGGATTTTTGTTCCTGTTTTGCATGCGCATATCATTTTCGTTTTTTTAAATCTTTTTACATTTTTTCTTTCCAAGTTTGATAAAATTTGCAGACAAAGACGAAAAGTTTCCAAATTTGAACACTACTCTGGTTCTTTTACTTCAACTAAATAAGACGACAGTGGCTTGTTATTTACGTGGTTAGATTTATAGACCACGACGGTTTTTTCAGTCACCCTAGCGTCGTGTGAAAGTGTTCTTCGTTGTTTTTTAAAATGATATCCTTTTTTTGTTTTTGATTTTTAAGGATATATTCATCACATGTTTGATTTCTCTGAACAATGGTTTTTGTTTCGAAAATCTTTTTAATTATTTTTCTGCTGAAAATATTTTACGTTGTTCCTAATTTGTTTTTGTGGTATAGACGACGGTATATTAATATTTACGTCGTTTTATTTTCAATACCATGGCGATTTTTATTATTAACGTAGTTGTAATATATAATACTCTGTTTTTGATTATATCATAAGACGTCGGTTGTTTATTATTGACGTCGTCGTAATATTTTATCACGTCGGTGATTAATTACCGTCGTGTAAATTTATTATTACGTCGGTTGTTTTGTTCTTACGTCGTTTGAAATATTATAATACGTCGTAGTTTATAAATAATCGTCGTGGTTTTTCTTAATTTCACTGATATATTTTCACTTGCAGGTTTAATTTGTCTGTAACCATGGTTTCTCAATCCCAAAGTAAGGTGTCTGGCTTGAAAAAAAATGAATCCTCAAAGAAGGAGCTTAGAGTTTTAAATCCTCAAACCAAGTCCTCGAAGAAGATGAAGTTTGTTTCATCTTCTGAGACAGAACCAGGCAGCACGGCAACTATTTTTGAGGAGCCAAAGTCAGGTCGGGGTATGAGCACAATGCCCCGTGTTGTGCAGAGAAAAATTCAGAAAATCAAGCCTGTTGTTGAGTACAATGAAGAAGGGAAACCATATGGCCGTGCACATAATGAGATGCAGTCCTACATTGGTGTGTTGGCACACTCCAGAGTCCCACTTGTGGACAAGAAATGGGTTCAAATATCCAAGGATATAAAAGAGCAGATTTGGGAAGCCGTTGACATGGCT
Source organism: Prunus campanulata (assembly GCA_034190965.1). NCBI lineage: Eukaryota > Viridiplantae > Streptophyta > Magnoliopsida > Rosales > Rosaceae > Prunus > Prunus campanulata. Next base: position 22,214,787 of record CM067211.1, read on the forward strand.
TTTGTGGTTGGTAAAGGGGGCAAGCAAATGGTGCTATCTTCTGCCGCCAAGAAATGGAAGGATTTCAAGTCTACACTAACGAGGTTTCATATCCTTCCATTCATCAAGGAGCAGGATAGATTAAGGCAGCCCCCTGAAACATACAAATTCATAGAGAAAGCTCAATGGGATGCCTTTGTAGCTTCAAGGTTATCTGAAAAATTTGAGGCTGCGCATGAAGAACAATCACAGAGGAGGGAGAAACTCGAGTACAATCATCGATTGTCTTGAAAAGGATATGTTGGTTTTAAGGAGGACTTGAAGGAAATCATGCCTGGGGTAGATATTGATCGATCTACCTTATGGAAAAAAGCAAGAGAAGACAGACACGGTAACATCCCGGATCCAAAGACTGCAGAGAAAGCAAAATTAATTGTAAGCCTACTCACTCTGTTTTAAAAATTTTATTACGTCTGCTGTTATATTTTTACGTCGTGTAAAAAGTTTTACTACGTCGAAATATTTTAAAACGCGTCGTTAAAGGTCTGAATCTGGAATCCATGCTCTGTTTTTTGTAATTATATCATAAGACGTCGATGGTTTATTATTGACGTCGTGTTAATAAATTAATAACGTCGGTATTTAGTTAGCGTCGTCTGAAATATTATATTACGTTGATTTTTTATAAATAACCGTCGTTTGTTTCCTTATTCTGACTTTTTATTATGTCTTTTTGTTAGGATGATTTGCAAAAGCAAGTCTCTGAAGGCACTCTTTCTCTGTCAGGAACCAATGATGTTTTGACAATGGCTTTGGGTCCCGAGCATCCAGGAAGAGTTAGAGGGGTAGGGGCTGGGGTTTCCCCTAAGCAATACTTCAATTTACCTAGACAACAGAAGGTAAGGTTTGCTGATCAATTGAAGGAAAGTGTAAGACTTGTCCTTCAAGAAGAGACTTTGAAAATGGAGGCTAGGACCAAGCAATTGGTAGAAGCTGAGAGGGAAAATTTGCTGAGTCAGCTTTCAAAACTCATCCCCAATTTTGATCCAAGCGTGCTGAAACTGAATACATTGTCCCAAATCCAAGGGCAAAGTCCCAAAAATCCAATGTCGGACAAAGCAAGCTGCTCTGGGGCACTTGATGTTAGAGCCCTACAATTTGAGGAGGATACTGCCAAGAATGGGGAAAAGCAGGAGGAAATGGTAACGTCTTTGAACTTTGAATTCTCTGTTTCTCTGTTTATATTTACCGCCGTGTTAAAGTTATACCACGACGCTTTTTATTAAACCGTCGTTTGATGTTATTCAGACGTCTGTAATTATTTCATACCGTCTTCTGTTAATGTTTACCACGACGGTTTATTTATTTGTTTTAATTTTTCTACAAGGTCATTTATATATTTCTTTATTTCTTAAAACAAAAATCCGGGGAAGTAGAAAAGAGAGTAGAAGGAAAGATACCTGAGATAGTTGAACAGGTAAATTCTCATAACTTTGCATTTTTCATTTTTTTTTCAATAAAGGAATTACCACGACATTTATTATTTAACGTCGTTTAATGAATGTTACACGTCTGCAATTATTTAATTGAATGTTTAAATTGTTGTACAAGCTTACATACCGTCGTAGTATATGAAATACCACGACGTTTATTATTTACCGTCGTTTGATTAAATATACACATCAGTAATTCTTAAATACTGTCGTTTGTTATTATTACCACGACGGTTTAATTTAATTTTTTTACTTTTTTTTTTTGCCCTTTTTGTACTATGTCTTATATATATTTCTTTATTTCTTATAACATAAATCTGGGGATGGTGAAAAGATTGAAGAAAAGAAAGATGCAAAGGTAAATTCTCTAAACTTTGCCTTTTTCATTTGTTTTTCAATTTTCAGACGTCTATATTTTCTTTCAACTGTCGTTTGTTTTAAATTTCCACGCCATTTTTTATTTAGTTGAATGTTTAAATTGTTGTACAATCTTTCTTATATATATATCTCTTTATTTATTATAACAGCAATCCAGTGTTGGAGAAAAGCAAATTGAAAAGGTAAATTCATATTAATTATGAATTTTTCATTTGAATTAGACGTCGGTTTTATTTAAACGACGTAATAAAGTATTCATTACGATGGTATTTGTTTTCTCGTCGTTTAACTTAACTTCAGACGACGATTTGTTATTTAAACCGTCGTATTTAATTATTTACCACATCACTTTATGTTGCTTTATTTCTTCAAACAGGATGCTGAAGTACCAGATTATTCAAAGCTGGAGTTGCCATCTTCTTTACAATCCCTTTGTAGTTATGTTGAATCGACACTAAAGCCTCAAGAGAAGGCTATGAGCTTTACAATTGAGAAGGAGGTGTTTGGCATAGAACGTAACACCTTCGTCTTGCATGAAGATATTACCCAATTTGCTGGCATGGAAGAAATTGGGGCTACTGTCGTTGCAGTATATATGAGGTTTGTCCTTATCAAATATTCATTTGACACTCTCCTTTATGTTTAAAAAAAAAACACTCATGGTTTCAATTCATATATATTTAGGTGCCTATTTGATCATCTGAAAGCTGCAAATATGGTGAATATGGTTGGCTTTATCGACCCTGCTGCAGTTAGTGCCGATGCTGGTTCATTAACTGACAGATCACGTCTCGTAGCCAATCGACTTCAAAAAACAAATGGTGAACAGATTTTCCTGATGCCTTACAATCCAGGGTTAGTCTCCAAACAAAAAACAGGATTTTGTTTGTATGATGCTCTGCATATAAAACTATTTAACCTTTATATTTATTTTGTGCAGCCGTCATTGGGTCTTGATCATTGTGAGAGCAAAGAAGGAGACCGTCTATTTTCTGGATCCACTGCCTGGAAATCGTGTTGTGGATGAGGACGGGAAAAATATAGTGAACTCTGCTCTAAAAATGTATAATACACACATAGGCAGAGTAGGCCGTAAAACACCTCTTTGGAAAACTCTGCCCAGCACTCCAAAGCAACCAAGCAGTGTAGAATGCGGGTATTATGTCATGCACTTTATGAGAGACATCATAAAGAATACTTCCCTGAAATTTGAGAAGACGGTAAGAAGAGGAATTTTCAGATTTATTTTTATGTGGGTTTTTATATTATCAACGACGGTAAATGAATAATAGCATCGCCTGTGAGATTAATCTTTGTTTATGGACTGCAATTTGCCAAAGGAAAGGATCAAGCGCCATACCCCCAAGCTGCCATTGAAGAAGTTAGGAAAGAATGGGCAGAGTTTGTGTGTGTTCATATGGAGTAGAGGAATTTTAGCATACTTAAACATTTTTATAAAATGTACAAATTTTGTTAGAATTAGACAAGTTTTTGTACAAAATTGGTTAGAATTAGCAAGTTTTTGTTAACGTCAACGTCCCTGTAATTTTGTTGAGGTTTTCATGTTGTGAAAAACCCAAGATCATGCTGAACCAAATTTGTTGAGGTTTTCATGTTGTGAAAAACCGTAGTTTCTTCAAAAAGACGTTGTAGACACATAACAACGTCACAGTTTTAAAAAGCGACGTAATAGGTATTTCAAACGACGCTCTTGGTTCTATAGACGACGTTGTTTTCTTAATATTAGACGTCGAGAAGTTAAGAATTTTGGTCGTGGAAAATGGTTTGTACGTCGTTTTATGTGTAAAAATGGCCATGGTTTAAAATTTAAACGACGTTTTGTTTTAAAATTAAGTCGTTTATAAATATTTAAAACGTCGTTAATTTATTAACGACGACGTGGTTTGTGGGTTGTATTAATAATATTTTATTCCATTTAATTCAAATATTCATAATAAATTTAAAATAAATCCAAAAAATGCAACGTCAACTCCTATGAAGTCATTGCGATATTTTCTTCCCCCTTAAGCTTTAAAAAATTAAGTTTGAGTTATACAAATTTAAAATTACCACCAAAAAGAAATTTTTTTTCATGAGTCACAACATCACTTATACTTTAATGGTTTAGGGTTTAGGGTTTAGGGGGATAAAGGTTTATTTTTGGGGTTTATAGACGACGTTGTTTTCTTGGCATTAGACGGCGATAGATTAAGAGTTTAGGTCGTGGAAAATGGTTTGTACGTCGTTTTATTTGTAAAAATGGCCATGGTTTGATCTGTAAACGACGTTTGTTATTAAAATTAAGTCGTTTATATTAGTTAAAACGTCGTTAATTTATTAACAACGACGTGGTTTGTGGGTTTTATTAATAATAATTTATTCTATTTAATTCGAAATATTCATAATAAATTTAAAATAAATCCAAAAAATGCAACGTCAACTCCTATGAAGTCATTGCAATATTTTCTTCCCCCTTAAGCTTTAAAAAATTAATTTTGAGTTATACAAATTTAAAATTACCACCAAAAAGTAAAATGTTTTCATGAGTCACAACTCACTTATACTTTAATGGTTTAGGGTTTATATAAATTTAGAAAAGGGATTAGGGTTTAGGGTTTTATGGACAAGATATTTTAGGCCATAAAACCCTAATCCCTTTTGAAAAATTATTTTTAAAAACAATAAATATAATTTAGGTTTTATTTATTAGGGTTTAGGGCATATTTCTTTAGACATTTTAACGACGGTAGTTTGGTTTTGCGTCGTAAGTATATTTACAACGACGTTATTTTTAAAATAAGCGCCATTTTAGGTTGAACTTTTAACGACGATTGTGTTTTTGTTTCCGTCGATGTTTTTTAAAAAGCGCGCTTTCTAAAAATTTCAGCTCGACCATAAAATTTTCAGATTTCGCTCTAACTCTTATACAAGTTGACCATAGTCTGTGTCCTAAAACATTTCGCTCCGCTCTCTCACTTCAACTCTAATTCAAAGTTGGTTTCTCCGTCGAATCCAAGTTGGCCAAGTTTACAACTCCGTCGAATCCAAGTTGGCCATAAGCTATGAGCTCTGCCTACCTGTAAGTGCAAACCCTAATCTCATGCTTGTAAATTCATTGAATGATATTCAGTTCTGTGTTAAAGGGTTTTGTGATTTTTTAATGTTGTCGATGGTATGGGTTAATGGATTTAATGTTTAATGTTTTCATGAATCGGGTTTAGGGTTTAATGTTATCGGATCTTTTAATACTCTCTGTTATTATGAATCGGGAATGGATTTAATGTTTTCATTCTTAGTATATGTTGGTTTCGTGCTTAGTATTAATGTATATGTTGTGTTCTTAATACCCTACATAAAAGTTAATGTATATGTTGTGTTCTGAATATATTCTGGGTTCTTGAAAATAAACTTGGATTTCGAAATCTTTTTTATGCATACGACGACGGTTTTTTAAAAAACCGTCGTCTATAAAAATATACCACGACGCTTGTTTTAACTACCGTCGTGGTTCAAGTTCTCTGGCGTCTGTTTCTTGCTAGCATTAGACGACGTTTTTTTAAAACCCGTCGTCTATATATGTGTAATACATCTGTTGTTGTTTAAAAACCGTCATCTGTATACTATATTATTTGCTATTAAAACCTTATATAATCTGCTATAGTGATAGTCATTGCTTGTCTTTTCACCTTATTATAGATAATAGGATATAGTGTCCAAGATAGATAAGTCATGGATGCACTCGGATAGAAGATCGAAGGCATATGAGTTAGGGTTGGAAGCATTTTTGTAATTTTCTATAGAAAATCTTCTAACTACAACACATATCCGTTGTCCATGTGTTAAATGTGCGAATTTGAAATTGTTTGGGGTTGGAATTATAAGGGATCACTTATACTTTAATGGAGTTGACCAAAGCTATAAGAATTGGACATTTCATGGAGAACCTTGGGAACCAATTGCAACTAGTAATGCTAGTAGAAATGTTGAAGAAGATGATGACCATAGTAGGTACAGCTTTGTGTCTGAAGAAATAGAGATGGATGATAATGATTTTGGTGATTTTGGATCCGATCCTTATGAGTTTGCTAATGCGATTGGGGATGGAGATCAACCATTGTACCCTGGTTGTAGAAAGTACACCAAGTTATCGGCATTAGTGAAGTTGTATAATTTGAAGGCAAAACATGGGATGAGTGATGTATGTTTTACAGAATTATTGATACTTCAGGGTGAGTTGCTTCCAGAAGGAAATACAATACCGGCCTCTATGTATGAGGCAAAAAAGACTTTGTGTGCATTGGGGCTGAGTTATGAGAAAATCCACACATGCCCCAATGACTGCATCTTGTATAGGAAGGAGTATGAAGATTCAACTAATTGTCCTACTTGTGGTATCTCAAGGTGGAAGGAAACCAAAGATGGATTCTTGAAAGAGGGTGTGGCAGCGAAGGTGTTGTGGTATTTTCCTCCAATTCCAAGGTTTAAAAGGATGTTTCAATCACACGAGACAGCTAAGAATTTGACTTGGCATGCTGCTAGAAAATCAATTGACGGTCAGATGTCTCATCCGGCGGATTCCCCGTCTTGGAAACTTGTTGATGATAAATGGCCTGAGTTTGGTAATGAGCCGAGAAACTTGAGATTGGCTCTTTCATCTGATGGATTCAATCCCCACAATTCTCTAAGTAGCAGATATAGTTGCTGGCCAGTTATCTTAGTTACATATAATCTCCCACCATGGCTGTGCATGAAATGAAAGTTCATGATGTTGACTTTATTGATTTCCGGTCCTAAACAACCCGGAAATGATATAGACGTCTACTTAGAGCCTTTGATTGATGATTTAAAATCTTTGTGGGATGGGATTAGAGGAGTGTATGATGCACACATAGGAGAATATTTTACACTCAGAGCTGCATTACTGTGGACCATTAATGATTTTCCAGCCTATGGAAACTTATCTGGTTGTGTTGTTAAAAGATATAAAGCTTGTCCAATATGCGGCGATGATACACCTAGTTACAGGTTGAAAAATGGCCACAAAATTTGTTACATTGGGCATAGAAAATGGTTACCAATCAATCATCCATATAGGAGGCAACGTGCAGCTTTTAATGGGAAACCTGAATATGGCACGCCTCCCGAGCCGTCATAACCACGTCGGAAATCCAAAAGTCATTTGGCGCGTATTAAAAAGAGAACGACGTTGTTTTCAGAACCGCAAAGTAACCACGTCGGTTTATTAAAATACACAGTCGTTGAATTTACTTGTACAACGTCAGTTTAGAGAAAAAAAGCGCCGTCATAACCACATCGGAATTCCAAAAGTCTTTCGGCAGTTGTGATAACCACGTCATTTATGAATCATCTACCGTCGCTATAACTAAATAATACGGCGGTTTTTTAATAACAACGTCGTTGTATTGAACTTTGGGAAAATATATAAACTTTTCGTCACCTGACCTAATATTTTACGGTTTTCTTTTCCCGATAAAGTATCGTAGTTTCCCTCTCATTTCCCAAATCACCATTTTCGTCACCTGACCTAGCATCATCGTCTGAATCATCGTCTTCATCTCCAAATCACCATTTTGGTCTTCGTCTTCGTCGGAAGGAAACATTTCTTTGCACGCCGGTGTTATTCAAGGTTTTTTCTCACTCTCTTCCCTTTTTTTACTTTTCATTTGCATGCCGTAGTTGTCTGGAAACAAGATTCTGTCAAATTGAAGAAATCTTTCACTGGTTTTGATTAAATACATAAGTAGATACACTCACGACGCCAAAAGACGACAGTTCTGTCTTGTTTTCGACGATAGAATGGACACACCACGACGGCCTTAATGCAAACTGCACGACGGTGGCTAAAAACCGTCATGGTGTGACAATTAATACGTCGGAAATAAGATAAAATCGTCATCTAGTGAGAGAAGAACACTCGTTTTGTAATTTTAAACCACGTCGGTTATTGTTAATAACTGACGTAGTTTATGCACATTTACGTCATGAAATATATAGAATCGTCGTCTTATTTTCATTCATGATCAAAGAGACTGTTTAATAGGACGTCACTTTTTTAGTGTTTCCGTCGTTGTTTTGTATTATTACGTTGTTTCTTTTTAATAACCGACGTTGTTTTCCTGGCAGAATAATCAAAAATGGTTTCGAAATCTCCAAACAAGGAAGCTGAAGCGTCAAAGGCCAAAGCAGGTTCAATGGCACAAGGGGATGAACCCAAAACAGGTTCAGTGGAAGTTGAAAAATCAACTCAAAGCAAACCCTCGAAGAGGATGAGATTTTCCTCAACCTCAGAGAAAGACTCGAGCATAGCCACATTTGTTGAGGAGCCAAAACCTGGCCGCGGTATCAGCACAATGAGCCGTGTTGTGAAGAGGAAAATTGAGAAGGTTAAGCCTGTGGTTGAGTTCAATAAAGATGGTAAACCACATGGCAAGGCTGCTGTTGAGATGCAGTCTTTCATTGGTGTTTTGGCACGCACCAGAGTCCCTCTTGTGGACAAGAAATGGAAACAATTACCTAAGGATGTGAAGGAGCAGATTTGGGAAGCTGTTCAAATGTCCTATGTTATTGGGGATAGTTACAAGAACTTGGTCTTGCAGTCTGCCGCCAAAAAATGGAAGGATTTCAAGTATAACGTAACTAGGCAGTATATCCTTCCTTACGCACATGACAGGGAGAGGTTAAGAGAAACCCCTGCGCTTTATAAGTTCATAGAGAAATCGCAATGGGATGCCTTCGTAGCTTCAAGGTTAACCCCAGATTTTGAGGCTAAGCATGCTGAGCAGAAGGAAAGGAGGGAGAAATTGGAGTACAACCATAGGTTGTCTAGAAAAGGGTATGTTGGTTTGACGGACCAATTGGTAGAAACCATGCCCGAAGGTCAAGAAATCGATCGAGCTGTTCTGTGGAAGAAAGCAAGAGAAGATAAAACAGGAAACATCCCTGATCCAAAGGCTGCAGAGAAGGCAAAACTAATCGTAAGTCTCACTAACTCTGTTCTAAATTTGAAAAACAGAGTGTTTTATTTTGGTATAGACGTCGTTTATCTTTACATAAGCGACGTTATAAAATGAACACCACGACGGGCTTAATTTATGGACGTTTAAAAATGAATAGGACGTCGGTTTTTGAATAAAGTAGACGTCTAGATAGAATTAATACGACAGATTAAATTATTCTATGAACTGCATTTTTGTTTTAAGTTTACTCACGCACACACTCTCCCTCTCTCTGTCTATTTCACTGAAATTTGTGGTGTACAATTTCTGGAAAAGAATGCATATTTCAATCGAGTTTTTTCACTTCTTCATTAAAACTTACGACGGTTTTATCTTATCTAGACGTTAGAATGCTTATACAACGACGGTAATTTTCTGCAGCCGTATGGAATTGGAGATCTACGTCTGTTTGTTTAATAATCCGTCGTCTTACTTTGAATACTACGACGGTCTTTGATTTATGTCTTAATCTGTTTTATTTTGAATATACGACGTATTTTTATATACCGACGTTGTAAAGTATAAACAACGACGGTATTTATATACAGACGTTTTAAATTAATACCACGTCAGTAATTTAAGAAAAACCGTTGTTGTTTATAATTTACAACGTCGGTATATGTATCTGTCATACACCCTGCTCAGGTTCTAACAATCTCTCTTTCTCTCTTTTAGGATGATTTGCAAAAGCAAGTCTCCGAAGGCACTCTGACTGTCTTCGGGAGCAATGATATCTTGACTCTGGCTTTGGGAACCCCCGAGCATGGTGGGAGAGTCAGAGGAGCTGGTGCTGGCGTTACCCTAACTCAGTTCTTCAATTTGCCGAAACAGCAGAGAGTGAAATTTGGTGAAAAATTGAAGGAAAGTGTGAGGGAGGCAGTCAGAGAAGAGACCTTGAGGATTGAGGCGAAGTCAAGGGAAACTATAATGGAAGCAGTCAGAGCAGAGAGGGAGGCTATGTTGGCATTTATCCGTCAACTAGTTCCTAATTTTGATCCCAGCCAGATGCTCCAAACCCCAATTTCTCCAAGGACTCCAATTCCTCCAATTATTTTACCCCCTCAAGATCAAAGCCCAAAAAATCCAATGTCTGATAAGGCAAGCTGCTCTGGGGCAACTAATATCAGACCCTTAGCTTTGGAATTAGAAGATCCGAAGCCTGAAGCTGATACTGCTGCAAAAGAGAAAGAGGACACGGTAAAATCTCTGCTATTTTCTATTTCTGCTTTTTAAATTTTAAAAAGACGTCGCTCCTTTTAATAGCCGACGTTAAAATTTAAAATAACGACGGTATATACGTCTGTTTCTTACAAGACACGTCGTGTTTCGTTAAATACCACGACGCTTTTATAAACCGTCGTCTATTTCATGATTTCATTACAACGACGGTTATCTATTTACCGACCTTTCTATAGTATAGCGACGTTATAAATTCAATACAACGACGGTTATCTATTTACCGACGTGTATAACCTTTCCACCGTCAGTATTAACTAGAAACCGTCGTTTATATTATATACCACGTCTGTTTTTTGTGTTTAGTTAGAGTCGTTTATTTTAGTTCACGCACAAACTAACTTATATTTCTTTATTAATTTCTTTTAACAGGATCTCTAAAAGCTAGACATGCCAGCTCCTCTGTTAGCCTTATGCCAACATTTCCGGACCAAGTTGTTGCCTGGTAACGAGGCTCTAACAATTCACATGCCCAAGGAAGTGTTTGGCTTTGAGCATGATACCTTCCTCTTCATTGAAGATGTTTTGCAGTTTGGTTCCATGGTTGAGATAGGAACCACAGTGATATCAGTATACATGAGGTAATTCTCCCTAATCCCATTTTGTTTTACATTTTCCTTTCTTTTAAATTAAAATCTCATTTAATTGACTTTCATATATTTAGGTTCCTATTTGACTATTTAAAAATGGCAAATATTGTAAACCTTGTTGGCCTCGTGGACCCTGGGCTAGTGAGCTCTGGAGCTGGATCAATATCAGACCGAATAAAAAACCTGTCAAACCGCCTGAATACAGCAGATGGGAATCAATTTTTCTTGGTCCCTTATAATCCAGGGTTAGTACCATTTAAAGTATTTTCCTGAGCTTCTAATATTTTTCTTTCTAATATGAATCATTATGTGCAGGGGTCATTGGGTGATGGTAATTGTGAGACCATTAACGGAGACTGCCTATTACATGAATTCACTGCCAAAACACATGGTTGACGACGAGATGAAAAATATAGTGAATACGTAAGTTGATTTCTTCTGATTTAAGATTTTTCCTATAAAGTATTTAAATAAACGACGGTTTTTAATAATACCGACGTTATTATAAAATATAACGACGGTAAGATATTACCGACGTTTTAATTTAACTACTACGTCAGTATTTTCTTAAAAACGTCGTTTTAATTTAACTACCACGTCGTTTGCGTTTTATTTAAGAACTTTTTAATTTTTTCTGCTCAATTTTTTGTCATACGACGTTTTTTACTCTTACCGACGTTATAACGTTACACAACGACGGTTAGGTTTTACCGCCGTTTTAAACAAAATATAACGTCTTGGTTTTAAAAACTCCGTCGTTTTGACTGATTTACCACGACGGTTACTATTTGTATTTAAATTTTTTGTTTTGTCATTAACACCCTTTGTTTTCTTGTAACAGGTCAATTAAAATGTTTAACATTCATATAAATAAAAATTCACGTAAACAGCAGGCCATTTGGAAAAATCTACACGGCACTCCTGAACAACCAACAAGTGTAAAGTGTGGCTATTACGTGATGCGATTCATGAGAGATATAATTTATGATCCAGACCTAAATTTCGAGAAGAAGGTAAAACGCAACATTTTAGATATACTTTCTTTATTTTACTACGTCATATTTTTGTTTAAAACCGTCGTTTGTATCCTTATAACACGTCGGTGTTTTGGTTTATTTTGCAGTTTGACAAGAAAAAAGATAAACTTCAGTATAAACAAGAGGATATTGACGAAGTTAGGCATGAATGGGCAGAATTCGTGAACAAGCAATTACCGAAGGATAATTGATGTAGATAAATATTTATGAACAATGTTCAGGTTTAATTTAGTTTATTTAAAATGTACATAAATATTTTGTTGTAATCAAGCGAACAAAAATCAAAAAAATTAAATTTTGTTTTAAAACTTGTTCAGTTCCCAAACACCGACGTCTGATTCTAATTTACACGTCTCATACGTGTACACAATGGTCGTCTTGCAGTAAATGGAAATATAACATCGACGGTAATTCTTAAAAACGACGTGTAATAGGCATAACAACAACGGTTTATAATTAATTCATCCTGTATAAATGAATTTGTACTCATATACTACGTCCGTTAGTATAACCTTATCAACGTCTTAATATTATACAAAGGCGGATATTCTTAAATATCCGCCTTTGTATATTTAAACAACGTCAGTTATATACATCAAAATGATGTGTAATAGACATAACAACGACGGTTTACAATTAATTCATCATGTATAAATGAATTTGTATTCATATACTACGTCGGTTAGTATAACCTTATCGACGTCGTAATACTATACAAAGGCGGATATTCTTAAATATTCGCCTTTATATATTTAAACAACGTCAGTTATATACCCTAAAATGACGTGTAATAGTAATAACAACGACGGTTTATAATTAATTCATCCTGTATAAATGAATTTTTATTCATATACTACGTCAGTTAGTATAACCTTATCGACGTCGTAATACTATACAAAGGCGGATATTCTTAAATATCCGCCTTTATATATTTAAACAACGTCAGTTATATACACTGAAATGACGTGTAATAGTCATAACAACGACGGTTTATAATTAATTCATCCTGTGTATATTCTTAAATATAGTTTCAACGTCGGTTTATTATGTTTAAAGTTGTTGTAAAGGGATACAACGTCGGCTAGGTCATTTTTAATTTAATTTTTATTGACTTTTATATTTTATTTAAATCCATATTAAATTCATAACTAAATCCAAAAATTAAACTGAAAACTACCAAGCATTGGAATATTGTCTCTATCCTAAAGCTTTAAAATATATAATTTTGGAAATATTTTTTTATTGTATTTAATTACTAATATTAATAATATATTCAAAACAAAATCCGAAAAATATATCGGCAAATTCTATGCACTGATTGAGACAATATCTTGCCTGTTAAGGCCTGAAAAATGTAATTTTAGTTTTCAAAGTTCAAATGATAACAAAATTCAAACAAATTTAGAGACAAAGTATGGTACTCCTTATACTTTACATAACATAACCCTAAGGTTTATGTGATCCATTGGTGCCCATAAATTCAAAATTATGAAATCCATATTTTAGCCTACTATTGTAGAAGGCAATGTTGTAAGGAATCCATAGCAATTTTCGGTTCATTTTTCTTGTACTTGTGTATTTTTTAAAAATTATTTTAAAATTTAGGGTTTAGGGTTTTTTGAAATGACGCCGGTTTTCTCCCGCTGTTTTTGGTCAACTACATTAACAAAGACTAATTGAATTCGGTTTACGACGTCGATTATAAAATAGCGACGTTCTTAGTGTTTACAACGTCGGGATTTAATAAAAACCGCCGTTGTAAGTAATTATTAGACGTCAGTGTAAGTGTTGACCGTCGTGGTTGAAAAACGCAGTACTTAAAAATTTTTGACCGCGACCTAAAATTTTCAGAATTTCCCTTTAACCCTCAAATAGTTCATTCTCTCTCTTCAACATAAATTTGTCTGAAGGTTTTCGTTCTCCCAGCTCTCTCTCAATATCCATGTAAGTACAACTCTAGTCCCTTTAATCCTAATTCTCTCAGCTCTCTCTCAAGCTTTTGTTATATTCTCTCAGCTCTCTCTCAAAGCATTGGGTACGTAGATTCTCCAAGATCTCTCTCAAAGCATTGGTACGTAGATTCTCCAAGATCTCTCATTGGGTACGTAGATTCTCCAAGCTCTCTCTCAAAGCATTGGGTACGTAGATTCTCCAAGCTCTCTCTGAAGCAGTTGTTATATTCTCGCAGCTCTCTCTCAATATCCGTGTAAGTACAACCCTAATCTCTTCTTAAATCCATAAATGTTTTCGTTGGTAGCTATATTAGGGTTTTGGTGTTTGCAATCTCGTAATAATTGCTCTCTGTTTGGGTTCTTTTATGTTTGTTTGGCCATGGGTTCTTGGAAAAGGAATGGGGATGGGAGATTTAAGCTGTTTTTTTTTTAACTACGACGACGGTTGAAGGATCAAACCGTCGTCCAAATGTTTATTATACGTCGGTTGTTCATTTACTCCCGTCGTCTAAGTTTTAAGCCGCAACTATAGCCTAAAGACGACTGTTTCTCCAAAAAACGTCGGCTTTAGGCTACCAGAACACCGTTCAAATTTCTGGGTTTGGGTATCTTAATGACGACGGTGACTATAGATGCCGTCGTCGGAATGTATATTAAACGACGATTATGTTTTTAAACCGTCGTCTATTCCATGTTTTATATTTAATTTTCATTTTGTTCTCTGCTATTTGAATGAGGTAGTGTTTCATTGCTAGTCTTTCCACTTTAATATATATATATATATATATATATATATATATATATTTATATGAATTTGATAGAGTGTGAGATGGATAAGTCATGGATGCATGCGGATAGAAGATCGAAGGCATATGAGTTAGGGGTGGAAGGATTTTTGAATTTTGCATTAGAAAATCTTGGAAATACAACTGAGATTCGTTGTCCATGTGTTAAATGTGGGAATATTCGATTGTTTGGGTTTGGAATTATAAGGGAACACTTATACTTTAATGGAATTGACCAAAGCTATAAGATTTGGAGATGGCACGGAGAACTTTGGGAATGGACTACCAATGCTAGTAGAAATGTGGAAGAAGATGAGCAAAGTAGGTTCAGTTATGTTTCTGAAGAATTAGGGATGGATGATAATGATTTTGCCAATATTGGATCTGATCCTTATGAGTTTGCCAATGTGATTGGGGATGGCGATGAACCCTTGTACCCTGGCTGCAGTAAGTACACGAAGTTGTCGGCTTTGGTGAAGTTATATAATTTGAAAGCAAAACATGGGATGAGTGATGTTTGCTTTACAGAATTATTGATACTTCAAGGAGAATTTCTTCCAAAAGGAAATACACTACCTTCCTCTATGTACGAGGCAAAAAAGACTTTGTCTGCTTTAGGGATGAGTTATGAGAAAATCCACGCATGTTCCAATGACTGCATTTTGTATCGGAAGGAGTATGAGAATGCAACTAATTGTCCTACTTGTGGTATCTCAAGGTGAAAGGAAACCAAGGATGGGTTCTTGAAAGAGGGTGTGGCAGCGAAGGTGGTGTGGTATTTTCCTCCAATTCCAAGGTTTAAAAGGATGTTTCAATCACATAAGACAGCTAAGAGTTTGACTTGGCATGCTGCAAGAAAATCAGTTGACGGTTATATGTCTCATCCAGCGGATTCCCCGTCTTGGAAACTTGTTGATGAAAAATGGCCCGACTTTGGTAATGAGCCAAGAAACTTGAGATTGGCTCTCTCATCTGATGGATTCAATCCCCACAGTTCTTTAAGTAGCAGATACAGTTGTTGGCCAGTTATGTTAGTTACATATAATCTCCCACCATGGCTATGCATGAAGCGGAAGTTCATGATGTTGACTATACTGATTTCCGGTCCTAAACAGCCCGGAAATGATATAGACGTCTACTTAGATCCTTTGATTGATGATTTGAAATCTTTGTGGGATGGGATTAGAGGAGTGTATGATGCCCACATAGGAGAATACTTTACACTCAGAGCTGCATTACTGTGGACAATTAATGATTTTCCCGCTTATGGAAACTTATCTGGTTGTGTTGTTAAAGGATATAAAGCTTGTCCAATATGCGGCGATGATACACCTAGTCACAGGTTGAAAAATGGCCACAAAATTTGTTACATTGGGCATAGAAAGTGGTTACCAATCAATCATCCATATAGGAGGCAACGTGCAGCTTTTAATGGGAAACCTGAATATGGCATGCCCCCCGAGCCATTAACAGGAGAAGAAGTGCTGCATATGGTTGAAGATATAATTACATATGGGGCTCGAAAAATGGGGGAAGTGTTGGTGAGAATGATGGTGACAGAGTTTGTTGGAAGAAGAAATCAAAATTCTTTGATCTCGAGTATTGGAAATACCTCCCTGTGAGGCATGCCTTAGATGTTATGCAGATTGAGAAGAATGTTTGCGATAGTATCATTGGTACATTGCTAGAGATCCCTGGAAAAAATAAAGATGGGATTGCTGCTCGGTTAGACTTATTGAACATGGGGGTAAAAATTGATTTGCAACCCGAGTATGGAGAAAGACGTACTCGCTTGCCTCCAGGGCCTTGGAATTTGTCAAGAGCAGAGAAGAGAGCAGTTTGCAATTCTTTTTATGGTATGAAGGTTCCTGAAGGTTATTCTTCAAATATAAAAAATCTTGTATCTTTAAAAGATTCAAGACTTCTTGGCCTTAAATCTCATGATTGTCATACCTTGATGCAACAATTGCTCCCTGTGGCAATTCGTTCTGTTTTGGAGAAGCCTGCAAGGTATGCAATAACTCTATTGTGCTTCTTCTTCAATGCTATATGTGCAAAGACGGTAGATGTTTCCAAGCTAGATAAGTTGGAAGAAGATGTAGTAGTTACTTTGTGTTTGCTTGAGAAGTACTTTCCCCCTTCATTCTTTGATATCATGGTTCATCTAGTAGTACATCTTGTCAGAGAAGTTCGTCTATGTGGGCCAGTATATTTTAGATGGATGTATCCGTTTGAAAGATATATGAAAGTGCTAAAGGAGTATGTTCAGAATCGTACTCGTCCCGAAGGTTGCATTGCTGAGCGGTATATAGCTGAAGAAGCTGTAGAGTTTTGTACCGAGCATTTATCTGATGTTAGTACAGTTGGAGTGCCTTCAAGCCAGAATATGGGAGTTTCAAAGCCATTATCAGGTTGCACAGTGAGCTTAGTTGTTATGGACTTGTTGAACCAGGCACATCTATATGTCTTGGAGAATATGGAGGAAGTCCTACCCTATATCGAGTACGTATGAGTTTAATTTTTCATATATATGTAGCCATTTTAAATATTATTACTCCTTATATTTATCTTATATATAAGGGACCGTAATACGTGTTTTATTCGTGTCAATTGTAGGGAACGTATGATCCACATCAAGACCACTTATCCGAAATTTAGAAAGAGAACAAAGTGGCTACAAGATAAGCACAATAGCACTTTCATTCAATGGCTACGTGTTAAGGTATATATGTTATTGAATGACATATTCAACTTATTTTAATTTTCTTTCTTTTTATATATATGTTAGATTGAATTAATATATATGTTTAATTTGTAGGTTCAAAGTGAATTTAATGGGGAAGATTATAATGGCATATCAGAAAATTTGAGGTGGTTAGCAGCTAGTCCAAGCATGGTAGTGCCATCATATAGGAGCTATCTTATTAATGGTGTCAAATTTAGCACCAAGGCACAAGATTATGTGCGAACTGTCCAAAATAGTGGAGTTTATTTACTTGCACATACTATGCAAATTGCTAGTGCCAAGAATAAAAACCCTATTGTCTCCAATATGGGTTTTTATGGGGTTATTCAAGAAATTTGGGATCTTGACTACCAAAAGTTTAGAATCCCAGTCTTGAGGTGTGATTGGATATATAACACTTCGGGCCTCGTAGTCGACGAACTTGGATTTACCCTTGTAGATCTGAGTAAAATTGGACATAGGAATGACCAATTTGTTATGGCTTCTCAAGTCAAACAAGTATTTTATGTTGACGACCCAATGCATCGTGGTTGGTCGGTAGTGTTATCAATGCCTAATAGAGAATATAATGATGTTATTGGTGATGATGTGCTAGGTGATATTAGAATTGAGTGTGAGCCATTTTCTAGAGGGATACCAAATGTTGACACATTTGATGACCTAGTGGGTGAGTTTGGGAGTGAGAATATTAGAGATGGGTGTGAAGATATATGGATTGATTGATTGTTGTAATGTATGACATTAGTTATGCAGTTAATTGTATGACATTAATTCATAGCTCTGTATATCATTTTAATTTCGATCACATTTTCATTCTGCAAGCTTTGGGCACAACAAATAAAAAATTAAAAAATAATCGGTTAAAGCTGAAAATACGACGGTCAAGTTACAAAAATCGCAAAACGAGACGTCTTAAAAACAACCAACGTCGGGTTTTCACAACCGACGTGGAATGACAACGCAAAAATGAAATAAAAACCGCCATTTGAAAAAGAAAACACGTCGGTTAATTATAATTCATTTCAAAACGGTTAATATTGTTGTTTTTACGTCAGTTCAAGTAAATATATGCCATGTTATATGTTTTAGACGTCCGTTTTTTTATTTAGTGAACGTAGTATTTATTAACCACGGCGGTTTCTAAGTTTGACACGTCGGTTTTGTTTGATTTAGAGACGTTGATAAAACTATTTACGTCGGTTTTATAGTTGTTTTTGACATTTAAAATTATTTAAACGTCTGTTTTTTACTAAAACCGTCGCCTATTATAGTCGAAAGGTCTCTTTTTATGCTTTTATTTATCAAATCGACGTCGGTTTTAGTTTTTTTATGACGTGTAATATATTAACCACGTCGTTTTTTTGTGTTCAAGCCGTCAAAATCATTTTCAACGTCTGTGGTGATATAAAGGGCCGTGGTTATTATTGTTTTTACGTCAGTTGAAGTAAATATATGCCATGTTATATGTTTTAGACGTCTGTTTTTTTGTTTAGTGAACGTAGTATTTATTAACCACGGCGGTTTCTAAGTTTGACACGTCGGTTTTGTTTGATTTAGAGACGTTGATAAAACTATTTACGTCAGTTTTATAGTTGTTTTTGACATTTAAAATTATTTAAACGTCTGTGTTTTACTAAAACCGTCGTCTATTATAATCGAAAGGTCCCTTTTTATGCTTTATGTACCAAATCGACGTCGGTTTTAGTTTTTTTATGACGTGTAATATATTAACCACGTCGTTTGTTTTGTGTTCAAGCCGTCAAAATCATTTTCAACGTCTGTATTGATATAAAGGGTCGTGGTTATTGTTGTTTTTACGTCAGTTCAAGTAAATATATGCCATGTTATATGTTTTAGACGTCAGTTTTTTCATTTAGTGAACGTAGTATTTATTAACCACGACGGTTTCTAAGTTTAACACGTCGGTTTTTGTTTAATTAGAGACGTTGATAATCATATTTAAGTCAGTTTTGTAGTTGTTTTTGACATTTAACATTATTTAAACATCTGTGTTTTACTAAAACCATCGTCTATTATAGTCGAAAGGTCTCTTTTTAAGGTTTTATGTATGAAATCTACGTCGGTTTTAGTGTTTTACTGACGTGTACTATATTAACCACGTCGTTTGTTTTGTGTTTAAGCCGTCAAAATAATTTTCTATGTCTGTGGTGACCGAAAAGGTCGTGGTTATTTTTGTTTTTACGTCAGTTCAAGTAAATATATGCCATGTTATATGTTTTAGACATCAGTTTTTTCATTTAGTGAACGTAGTATTTATTCACCACGACGGTTTCTAAGTTTTACACGTCGGTTTTGTTTGATTTAGAGACGTTGATAAGCATATTTACGTCGGTTTTGTAGTTGTTTTTGACATTTAACATTATTTAAACGTCTGTGTTTTACTAAAACCGTCGTCTATTATAGTCGAAAGGTCTCTTTTTAAGGTTTTATGTATGAAATCTAGGTCGGTTTTAATGGTTTACTGACGTGTACTATATTAACCACGTCGGTTATTTGCCGTCGTTATTTCATGTATGAAAAGACGGCGGTCAATTTCTCGTCGGTTGTAAACCATGATACACGACGGTGGATTACCGTCGTCTATTTCGTTTTTTGTAGTAGTGTCTTTCTATGTTAGATTGAATTAAGATATGATTAATTTGCAGGTTCAAAGTGAACTTGATGAGGGAGGCAATCATGGGGTATCAGAAAATTTAAGGTGGCTAGCAGCTGGTCCAAACATGGTGGTGCTATTATATAGGAGCTATCTTATTAAAGGTGTTAAATTTAACATCAAGGCACAAGATGATGTGCGGACAGTTCAAAATAGTGGAGTTTATTTACTTGCACATACCATGCAAGTTGCTAGTGCCAAGGATAAAAACCCTATTCTCTCAAATATGGGTTTTTGTGGTGTCATTCAAGAAATTTGGGACCTTGACTACCAAAAGTTTACAATCCCAGTCTTTAGGTGTGATTGGATAGATAGTACTTCCGGCCTTGTAGTCGACGAACTTGGATTTACCCTTGTAGATTTGAGTAAAATTGGACATAGGAATGACCAATTTATTTTGGCTTCTCAAGTCAAACAAGTATTTTTTGTTGATGACCCGATGCATCATGGTTGGTCGGTAGTGTTATCAGCGCCTAATAGAGAATATAATGATGATGTTATTAGTGATGATGTCTTAGGTGATGTGAGAATTGAGTGTGAGCCATTTACTAGAGGGATGCCA
Organism: Prunus campanulata; assembly: GCA_034190965.1. NCBI lineage: Eukaryota > Viridiplantae > Streptophyta > Magnoliopsida > Rosales > Rosaceae > Prunus > Prunus campanulata. Next base: position 22,235,235 of record CM067211.1, read on the forward strand.
AATGTTGACACATTTGATGAACTAGTGGGTGAGTTTGGGAGTCAAAATATTCGAGATGGGTGTGAAGATATATGGATTGAATGATGCTCTTGTAATTTATGAAATTATTTATGCCCTAAACAGCACTACTGTATGACATTAATTTTGGACACAAAACAATTAGTACATAAAATACTGATTCAGTATTATAAAACGACGGTCCTTATAAAACTGTGAAAAACAGACGTCTGTTGTCATAAAATTGTCAATAAAAAATGACGTTTTGGAGCATTCAACGACGGCATTGAATTTACCAACGTCTATAAGCGAACAAAAAGTGAAAAAAGACGACGTTATTCTGAAACAGTTATTAACGATATCACGTCGGAGAAGGATAAAGAGCTGACATCTAATTACAAATAACACGACTTCAGTATAATAATACCAATGTCTAAAAGGACAGATATCGAACCTGAACATTACAAAAGACGACGTCTTGGATGGATTAGACGACTATTATTTTACTAAAGACGATGTATAAATAGAGAAACACGGCTGTCTTTTACATGATCACGACGTTGTATATCACATACTACGTCGTTTATAGAAATAAAAATGTTGTAAGTCATGAGCCTAACATATTTTCCACGTCGGTTATGTAAATATATGAGACGTAGTATATATTAATAACGTCGGAATTTATTTATTTAAAGACGTAGTATATGTATACACACGACTGTGTTTGTATAAAATAGGTCGTCTATTCTTTTCCATGACAATTTTTTGGTTCATTTTTCAGTATACAGACGTCGGTTTTTTTGTAAACGACGTTGTTTGTTACAACAACGACGGTGATTTACCCTAACCGCTCTTTCCACGTCAATATTAATGGAAAAACTGAAGTAACAATTCTATTTCACGACGGTTATATAAATATATTGGACGTCGTATGATTTAATAACGTCATATTTTATTTATTTAAAGACGTATTGTTTTCTTTTACATGACGGTTGATGTATAAAATAGGTCGTCTATTCTTCTCCAGGACAATTTTTTGGATCATTTTTCAGTGTACAGACGTCGGTTTTTTTTGTAAATGACGTTGTTTGTTACAACAACGACGGAGATTTACCCTAACCGCTATTTCCACGTCAATATTAATGGAAAAAACGAAGTGGCAATACTATTGAACGACGGTTATATAAATATATTGGACGTCATATACTTTAATAACGTCATATTTTATTTATTTAAAGACGTATTGTATTCTTTTACACGACGGATGTTGTATAAAATAGGTCTTTTATTCTTCTCCAGGACAATTTTTTGGTTCATTTTTCAGTGTACAGACGTCGGTTCTTTTTTGTAAATGACGGTGTTTGTTACAACAACGACTGTGATTTACCCTAACCGCTATTTCCACGTCAATATTAATGGAAAAAACGAAGTGGCAATACTATTGCACGACGGTTATATAAATATATTCGACGTCGTATGATTTAATAACGTCATATTTGATTTCTTTAAAGACGTATTGTATTCTTTTACACGACGGATGTTGTATAAAATAGGTCGTCTATTCTTCTCCAGGACAATTTTTTGGTTCATTTTTCAGTATACAGACGTCGGTTGTTTTTTGTTAATGACGTGGTTTGTCATAACAACGACGGTGATTTCGCGTCGTGGTTTTACTTTGCAAAAAGACGTCGCTCGATTTTACGACGGTTTGAAAACCAAATTCACGACAGTGAATTCCCGTCATCTTTTGCCTTTTTTGTAGTAGTGAGTGTTGGCGGGTCATACAGGTATTTTAGCGATTTGGCGGGGTTTCATAGGTTTAGCAGGTTGGTGGGTCAACCCGTCATGACCATTTTATTAAACAAGTTACATAGGTATTTTAGTGGATTGACGGTTTGACCCGAACCACACCTGTTTATTAAACGAGTCATGACGGGTTGACCCGAAAATGAGCTAAAAATTTAATTGTGCGAGTTGACCCACTAATTTTCTGTGTGGGTTTCGAGTCGTGTTGAAAATTTCTACCCACCCTTTTGATGTCATTCATGATCCTACTATTTGGGCCTAATAGGATTAGACATAATCTAATCCATGTAGTTTTTTTAGGGCTAGTTTTGCATTGTTGTGCTGTGAAAATAATCGCTGTCAGATTTTCTGTGAAAGAAAGCAGTTTGGTGTTTGGTAAACTTTTTTGTTAAAAGTGTTGTTGGTACAGTAATCAGTTTCTAAGTGTTTGGTAAACTTTTTTGTGAAACTACTTTGGGCTGTGTATAATGACTAAAAATGGCATTATGTTGAAATTACTTTTCTGTTAAAGTGTTTGATAAAAGGGAAAACACTTTCACTTTCAATTATATATATTTTTTTGTATTAAATATGTTTCCATCACACCCTAAAAATTATTTTAATTATAAAATAAATTAAGTACTGTGTTGAAAATTAAGTATTTGTATCCAAATGTTCTAAAAAATAGAAAATGTAGGGACCTCTATTGGATTTAAGTTTGAAATTGGATTTAACATAGATTTATAAAGTGATGGATATATGTCTAAGAAATAGAAAATGTAGGGACCTATATTGGGCAAGCCCTTAATTCAATTCCAATTCCTTAGTTGCCGTGCTGTTAGGGAACTTACTTATTATGATAGCCCTTACTCTTTTAAAGACGTAATACAAAGTCAAAATAATTAGGTCTGTCTCCCTTGTAGAAATTGTTGTGAGGAGCTCTATTCAATAATAAATGAGTGTCGACTCTCTTAACTAGAGTTTGGCACACATTAATTAGACGGAGCAAATATTCCTTACATTATTAATAGCTCGCAGAGAGGGCCAACATGATATACTCCCTGTTTTGGTGAAACTTAACTAGAGAACTCAAAGTTATTGGAGGCAGAGTGAAGCATAATGGGGTTTGGGGAGGAAGGAGAAGGAGAGCCAGTGAGCCCCACTGGCCAATACTTCAACAGTTCTACCTTATCTGTTACAATTCTTGCAGTTTTGGAATTTGAGGTTCCAATCAATGATTCCCAAACTCTCACTTTGATTCAAGATGTCTTCCTCCCCATAAACCCTCGCTTCTCTTCTATCATGGTTTGTCCTCTCTCTCTCTCTCTAGATCTCTTCCTTTCTCTCTCTTGTCATTTTATTAGAAACATACGTGATTTTCACTCCTATTTTGTTCATTAATTTTTCACTTCCCTTCTTGTTTTTATACTCTCATTACCATTTGATATACTCAAATACTCGCAGACGGATAAAATGAGAGTGTGAAAACAGCCGGCTTACTGCGAAAAAAAAACCTAAAAACAAAAGATTTGGTATTAATTATCCGAAATTATTGAACAGGTAAGTGACAATGCAGATCAAAAGAAACAATGGCAGAGGGTTGAAGTGAAGCTTGAAGACCATGTTCATGTCCCCATTTTCCCTTCTAAAATGTCACCAGAATCCTATGATGAGTATTTTGATGACTACATATCAAATATAGCAGCAGAAAAACTCCCACAAAACAGGCCATTATGGGAAATTCACATTTTCAAGTACCCAACAAGCCATGCAGCCGGTACCCTGATTTTCAAGCTTCACCATGCCCTAGGTGATGGCTACTCTCTAATGGGTGCTCTTCTTTCTTGTCTGCAAAGTGCTCAAAACCCTTCTGTTCCTCTAACATTTCCTTCCCTGAAGAGCTCAGGACCAAAAACTACTCACAAGACTAAAATTGTGTCTCAGTTTTTCTCTTCAGTTTTCCAAACTGTATCGGAATTCAGTTGGAGCATTTTGAAGAGCAATTTCGTTGAAGATGATCGAACTCCGATTAGGTCTGGGGAAGATGGAGTTGAGTTTCGGCCAATAACACTATCAACCTTGACGTTCTCCATTGATGAAATCAAACTGATCAAAAACAAACTTGGAGTGGTAAGATTAATTATGTACCAATTTTTATTTATTTATTATAATGATTTCTGTTTATATTATTGAACATACTACGACAAGAAAACTGCTATGAAATATGAAATTATTTACCAAAAACAAGGATTACACAAATACGCAATACAAATAACTAAAAAGTTCATAACTTACATGATATATATAAAAAGAGAAGTTTCAAAATTGGATTATTATGAAAAGGAAAGAAGCTCTCCCCTTAGGTTGTGGTCGTAAAGCTCATTAGGTTAGGCTAATGTGTTATATTAGGATTTCAGTTATTTTGGGTAATTTTGTAAATTTGACTTAAGATCAAGCTTAATTTTGGTGATGGGGACTATATCTATTTGTGCGGCTATTCGTCCATTTAATTTTGGATGTTTGGGGCGGTGGACTTTGTTGCCCTTTGGTAGACATGGGTTGCCCTGTCAGAATTTTTCTAATGAAATTTTATCTTTCTGAAAAAAATTGGATTATTATTTGCATTCAAAACATTTATTTCCACACCCAATTGAGCTTTCCAGTTGTGCCCTAGCATAAATTCAAAATTCCCTACACAATTATTATTAATTTTTAAATAAAATAAGTCTTTTTCGGGGCAAAAATTAAACATAATTAATCACATCCAACTTAATTATACGGGCTGGTAATAGGTCGTATCGTGTCAGGTTTGTGTCTAGTCAATATCATATACATGTCAAGAATGTTACCCAAACCCGACTCATTTAATAAACGTGTCATGTCGGGTTGACCCACTAACTTCCCGTGCGAATTTTGAGTCTTGTATCGGGTTGACATGCTAAGTGATAGAAACTAAAAGACATAAAAAAATTAGAAAAATGAAGAATAAACAAAGAAACGGTTTAGCGGGTTGGCAGGTCATACGGGTATTTTAGTGGGTTGGCAGGTTAACCCACCATGACCCGTTTTGTTAAACAGGTTACATAGGTATTTTAGCAAGTTGGTGGTTTGACTTGAAATCCACCACCTGCAAGCTCCAACCTCCAACCCCATCCCACAGCCACCCCCAGCCACCACAACCACAAACCCCACGAACCTAGAACCCCAGCGCCCCCCACCCTCCACCCCAGCCCGCAACTACATAAAATAGAATGAAAAAAAAAATCATCCATAAACTCTCCACAAACGAACCCAGAACCCCAACCCAGCAACCACCTAGACCCCTTCCCCACAATTTCCCTTTGTTGTTGAGAGACCACAACCCACCACCCTCCTCCCTACCCCTCATGGATGGTGGTGCGGCGGCACTCCAAGCCCACCATCGCAGCTCCATATATATGTTTTTTGTGTTGTGATGGGGGGTGCGGCTGAGAATGGTGGTTAGGGAAGAGAAAGGAGGCTTGGGTTTGATTGGGAAGAAGGGAGAAAGAGGTTCAGAGAGAGAAAAAAGAAAAGGTTTTTGTTTATTTTTTAATTGTTTATTAATATTTTATTCAATGTGTTTTAAAAAATTTATTTTATTCAATTTAAGAAAATAATGTGGGCCCTACATGTGTCATGTCATCACTTAACATATTTTTTAACAGCCAATGTAACGATAGAATCACATTGCAAATTTTTTACAAAATAAGGGTATTTAATTGTTAAAATTGAGAATGCGGGAACAAACATGTCTTAAGGATACAATTTTAGGGTACCAAACTAAAATTAACCCTTCTTATTAATAGTGATTATATTATTTGAATGAAATTGGCATGAACAATTGCAGTCGATAAATGATGTGATTGCTGGAATAATCTTCTTGGGCACCAGAATATACATGCAAGAGGTTACCCAAAAATCAAGCAATGAACATTGTACGGCATTGGTGCTGCTCAGAACCAGAAACGTCGAGCGTTACACGTCAATCAAAGAGATGATCGAACCCAATAATGCTAAGATGTCATGGGGAAACCAATTTTCCTTCTTACACTTGCCAGTGCCCAAGTCAACTGAAATCTCAAACCCACTCGACTTTGTTTTGGAAGCACAAAAAATGATCAAGAAAAAGAGAAATTCTGCGGCTAGCTACCTCACTAGCTGGCTCTTGGACATTTTGAAGAAATTTCAAGGCCCTGAGGTACGTAATTAACAAGGAAATTTGACATAAACATAATTTTTATTATTAACCACTTAAACTTTATAAAGTATAGGAATTTACCAACTTCTCCTTTTTTTATAAGTATTAGTGTCAAATATCTAATATGTTATATTACTAAAATCTCATTTTATACTAAAATGTAAGTACTCTCACATGACATAGAATGTTTTGTAGGAAATATAATTTGGGCATGATGACCTCATAAGTCAAGTTTGTGTAATCCAGTCAAAACACTTTAAATGTACTTATCAACAAACTAGCTTTTAGCAGGGCGGCTTTAAAATTTTGGGGGCTATGTGCTAAATGAGTAGTGGGGTCTCTAAAACAAAGTTTTGAACAAAAATATTGAAAATTGGATCATACATATTGATAGAAAGTTTACAACTAAAACTCACCAAAAGATAGTAATATACAAAACTATGGTCTAACATGAATCTTGCCAATGTTGGGTTGGTTTTTTGTCTTTTTGCCAAAGTTAAAAAGGGGAATGGGGGAAACTCACACACACGGGTACCACGGAAGTTTGAACCCAGAACCACTTAGGAGCACACAAAAGGTCTGGGCCATCCAACTAACACCCCATTGCTCAATATTGGGTTGGTTTAGTGTCGATGAATGTTGCCATAAGAAGAAGTGACTTAATTATAGATTGCCTCTCACAAAACCACAAAAAATCCAAAAATTTAATTCAATCAAGCTATCAAAATATAAACTACAAAATTCTTCATTATTTACCTCAATTTGTCTTCGCCTAATGAGAATGAATGGTCTAGGGATTTTCTTCAAGAGCAAATCGGTATCTATCTTTTTAACGTCGAAAGAAATCCTAATTTCTAAATTCGAATCTAACCCGTTAATATACTAAAAATCTGTTAGTCTTTCGCAGAACTTTAGAATATTCTTTTCGAAAAAGAAAAAGAAAAAGAAAAACTTTAGAGTGTTTTATAAGGTGTTGTGTTTGCAGGGAGCAGCCAGATACATTCATGGCACGCTCAAGAATTCGAGCATGTCAATCTCGAATATAATTGGGCCAGTGGAAAAAATGGCTTTGGACAATCAGCCCGTTGGTGGCTTATACTTTACGGCGGTTGGTGCACCTCAGGTACTTTTATTTATTTATTTATATATTGAGACCTCGGGTACTTAATTATGAAGTTACTTTATTTCTTATGATTATTTTGTGGAAAATAATTATATTTAATACCTTACATATGATATGAGCCTCCACCTCCAAACAAAATTAGAATTATATGGCAAGAGATTGTTGTTTACAATTCATAGGCATTTATTTTGTTTAGTTAAAACTTTTAATTTTGATGGGTTATATTTAATATTGAAAATTGTTATTTTGCAATTTTCTTCTTTATATTATTATTGAAAATTGTATAATAACTTTTTGGAGTGCTAATAAAAACCCTTTTATAATATTACGTTTAAACGATACTAGCCTCTCCACACGTGCTTCCGCGCCTTTGAGAGGCTTTTGTAAAAAAAATTAAAAAATTAAAAAAGATAACGGGTAGTTGAACTAGGATCCATTATCTAATTTTTCTTTTAATTTTATTTTTTTTAATATGAAAAAGTGTGAATTTACCAAATTATTCGCATTTAATTAATAATTTCAATTCTTAATGTTTGCAGTAACGAAGGTCATTTTCTGGTATTTTGAATATTTTACCATTCTCTGCATTTTCCTTTATATATATGGATTAATACTCTTTGCATTGCCTATAGTTATATTCTGTCTTGGAGACATTTTGGTGGTTCTTGTCATAAATATTAAAACTATGTGGCCTTTATTTTTCCTATTAATATATATATATATATATATATATATATATATATGGGGTGGATCCATGGCACTATATTTTTGACACAAGTTTTCAACTATTATATTGAAAAGGAATGAATGACTAAGATTAACTAAACTAATTATATATTTTTTAAGAAAAATATATATTGAAAATAATTATTATGACTTTTTCTTTCTTATTTCTCTATCCACAATCAATGTTTTATCAATCTTCCTATTTCGTCGTTCTCTATCCTCTAGAATTCTTCAGTTAATGACTTAAGCTTTACAGGTTTCTAATTCTTTTTCTTCTCCATCCCCAACTTTGTTTTTTGCTTTTTTTTACTGCTTATTTTTTTGGTTGTTACAGTTATCCATGGATTATGACTCTCGAAGAAAAGGCTTGGGGATAACACCCCACCCACACACACACAATGAACTGCAAGCAAACAGTCTTTTAAATTTGCCATGTATTTTTTAATGTTATTATTAATCATAATGAATAAAAGCTAAATCTTGTAAGCCATTAAGATGTTAGAAAAAAACAGAGAGAGAGAGAGAGAGACAGAGACACAGAGACACAGAGAAAGAAAGAGACACAGAGAAAGAGAGAGAGTGCAACACAGAGTTAGACCAACCAAATTGTAGAGAAGAAATATTGCAACAAATCTGGGCTTTTTCTTTTTTGTTAAATATTAATATCTTATTTTCTCTTCAATATTGGTAGCTTGAGACAGATTTTTTATGTCGTGGGAGAATGCTCGGTTGGTATAGATGACAATGGCAAGGGGAAGGTAATATTGGTGGGGGTTTCGTAGAATATTAATTGAGAAGAGAGAAAATGATAAGAAAACAAAAGGGGGAAAGATAATTGAGTGATTTTCAGAATTATCATAACTAATAAATAAAAATAAAATTTATATTAAAATTTGTATCGAAAACATAGTGCCACGAATCCCCCCATATATGTATATAATAAGATAATGAGATGGTGTTTTATACATGCAGTGTCTTACTGTGACTGCACTTAGTTATATGGGAAAGCTGAGGTTTGCCTTCGGAGCTGAAAAAGGCTTCATAGATTCCCACAAATTGAAGGCGTCCATGCAAAATGCCTTTGGAGTAATACTCGAAGCCTCCAAAGAAAACGCCACTTGTTTCAACAATTGAAAAATATGAGGGTGAGCGAATCTTGATCCCCAATGGCCGCGGCAGCTAGAGTTCTTGGTTAGGGTTTTGTTTACCCTCTTTATATTTGAGCTTGTTGTAAGTTGAGTAAAATTCCTCATTGACCTTTTTGTTGGAAAATTTGGTTGAATATGCTACTTTTCCTGCAAAACATTGTATGAATAAAAAATTGTAATTTACATTGATAGATTAGATTAAATAAAACTAATGAAATTACAACAAATACTTATCTTTGGGATGTGGAAGTTGGTCTCCATTGATACCTGAGTAGAATAATAGTTTTGGGTTGAAGCGTATAGTCACTGTTCTTAAGAGTAGATTTTGCCCCTCGAAGACAATGTCTCGATGTAGCAAGGTTGTATAGCGGCCTACCCTCCAGGATACAACAGTGTACACTCACTACAAAAAAAAATGGCAACAGTCACCATTATTTGGTGACATTTGCTGGGGTGACTAAAGTCTTTAGTCACCATGTCACCAAATAATGGTGACTGTTGCCATTTTTTTTTTTTGTAGTGACTCGCAATACTTAAATCGGATGAACAAGTCATATCTCTTTCCTTTGATAAAAGAAAACAAATTGGAACACAAACTCAAGAATGTGGAGGAGAAACTAATGAAGAAAGGTGCCAATGTTGCTCCAATGTTTTTCTCATACTCCAAAATAAGGCTTTTTATAGTTGGTAGCTTCTCAAAGGCATTAAACCAATTGTAATAAAACACATTAAAAGTTCTACCCATTTTTCAGAAATTAATAGCTATAAAATTCTTGTGGGAGCAAATATTTTCATCTCCAATTATAGCACGCCACGTGGAAAAGAAGAATATCCCTTAAATTAATTAATTGAACCAATTTATTTGGCCAATTAATTAATAGGGATAATATCTTAATTATAGGATATTATCTTTATTTAATAAGATAATACCATTAATTTAGATATTATCCTAATAAGGAGATATAATCATTATCAAATTAGGAGATTTGGATCCCAATCAAATCCTTAATGAACTCAATCTCTACAATTTGGGAAAAGAATAAACTCCTTCCTAATAAGAGTTTTATTTTCTACGAAACCTTAGCCTCTGAGACTCCTATAAATAGATGGCTTCATTCATCATTGAAGGTAACTCTAAACCTACTTCTAAACCTAGCTCCGAAACCCTGCAAAAATACCCAAGATCTCTCTCCCCTCTCTTTCCAAGCTGGCAGTAACCCCATTGCCGCCACCCACATTGTTCTCCTATCTCCATATTTTCTTCACACGGCTCCAACAACCCGGTTCTCACCCTAGAGAAATCTCCGTACCCTTTTTTAGCTATTTTTTCACGTAGATTCAATCGAACTAACTTAGGCATCGGAGAGCCTTTGACCAACACCCCCCAGGTGTGGTCTATTTACTCCGGTCTATTTTATAGGAATCGAGGAAGAGAGAGAAAGAAGATCAAAGGGCAAAGGATCTAGAAGCGAATATTCTTCCACGAGATTATTTGCACAAACATTTGGTGCTTTCATTGAGAGCACGAGTTATACTCAACGCGTGCTTACAGAATCCGTTTCTCCTATTTTCCAATCCATCGAAGCCTTCCAAACAACCATGGTTGGAAGCAAGCCCACTAGGAGCAAGACCGCCGCGATGGCTTAATCCATGACGGCCCAAAGCCACTCTTCCCACAATCCCGTGATTGACGTGGTGGCTCCATCACTTCACGCCTCCATGAACCCAAATCAAAACCTTGTTGCCACATCAAAGCCTCCACCCCATGTGGCTGGAACCACCGTGCCACCTACTGGACCCGCAACAATGGCCCTTGTCGTCGTCGTACTGCCTTATGGCCACACTGCCGGTTCTACCTCACAAGGCCCCACGGTCGGCACAACCGTGCACCCCCACTAATCCCCCGTCGTGTCCTTGTGGCCGAGTCTTGCCACCACCACAACACCACCGCACACAGCGGAACTTCCTATCACGCTGGACTCACTACCATCACCGACTTAGGCCTAATCTTGGAGCAACTTCTATCATTCCCTACATTGCCTCTGCACTCGACGCACGCTCCCACATACACCTCCAATGAAACCCTAACTTGTGTGCAATTGAGCTCCACACAAGTCTCTCCTCCTTCAAAACCTTGGCCTTGGACAACATGGCAGAGAGAGAAGGATGGACAAATGTGCCAGTGGGCAGTTCTATGGGTATCAAGCAGGTCGAGCAGGAGCAAGCAGATAAGAAGAGGGAAAACAACGCAGTCAGCTTGCCCACATGTCACAAGCATACTCAAGCCACACTTAGAGCAGACGAAGTCTTCCATCTAGATTGAGCTCAAGGACCAACGTGCGCCAAAGGCTAGGCCCACAACTTGACATCCGAGCCCGCGGGAAAATGTTCATGAAAGGCTAGACCCTGAGGGAGGTCAACCTGATGACCCTCGCAATGAGGATCACAAAGAAAGACGCTCCATTGCCCACTCCCGAATAACCAATTCCCATCGACAAGCTACAGGGAATCCCTTGCGAGCACAGTTCACCAACACGCCACCTAGGCAGGACAATAGAGAAGGTCGACCCTTGCGAGCCAATGAGGAAGTCAATTAGTGTCGCCTAAATTGCGAAGGTCACCAACGTGACCGACTAGCCATGTGCGCGGAAGACGTTGGGAAGCTTATAAATAATTGACTTCGAGAATTAAATATTGGTGGAAATTTCGAAGATGCTCTACGAATGGAGGTAGAACGAGCAAAATCCTCACCTTTCACCTCTAAAATTGAGCAGGCTGCTCCCCTAAAAATATTCTCAATGCCCTCTTTCACACACTTCAAAGGGGATTCAGATCCCGAAAGCAATCTGAAGCACTTCAAGAGCGTGATAATTCCCTACAAGGCCGAAGATGCCCTAATGTGAAAGGTGTTTGCAATGACCTTCCGAGGGGCGGCCCAAGACTAGTTCCACACCCTACCATCCTAGTCAATTAGCAACTTCAAAGAGCCAGCTTATGTCTTCAACAAAGAATACACTTCTTACCGAACGATCAAGAGGAACCTTGACCACCTGTACAAGCAGGAAGATCAGCCAACCAAGCAGGCAGGCCAAAGAAGCAACATGTTTAGTAGCAGAAACAAAGACAAACTCAGGTCGCTCCCACAAGGAGATGTCAAGGCAGAAGAGAACTACATAAAGTTCTCCATCCCCATACATCAAATCTTAGCCCAAGTGAAGGACAAACCTTGGGTAAGAAGACCGCCACCCATGAAAGGAGATCCGGACAAAAGGGATACCAGAAAATACTGTGCCTTCCATGGGACACACAGGCACAATACAAATAACTGCTTTTCTTGGAAAACACACCTTGAAGAACTCATGAGAGAAGGCCACTGCACGGAATTCATTACTAAGCAGGCGATCTAGTAGATTGAGCACCGCGATATCGCCAAGGAGCCACCCCAGAAGGTCATAAGGATTAACACAATCCTAGTCGACTCTAAGGAGTCCGGGCTGACCAAGAAAGAAAAGAAGAGGAAGATCAAACAGGCCACTATGTGTTGTGAAAATGGACAAACACTTTCACTTACTCCCCTAATGATCTTGTTGTTGATGGACTTTGTGACACACACAAGGATGGATGAATCACACACTCACACACTTGAGAAACCAACCAAGCACAAAGTGACACAAGAATTAATAGATGTTCAGCAATTGCCTACATCCTCTTGGTGATCCCTTTGAGAAATTCACTAATGAAAGAATAAGTTACAACTTTGGTTTACAAAGAAACCCCCTTAGAACTCTATTCTCTCCCAAGCTCTCTATTCTCTCTTACCCCTTGCTCAACACTTTGATGCACTTATGAACACTCTCTCACACTTGGTGTTTCCCTCCTTTGGTGTCTAGACACTCAAAACCCAACTCAGCTCACTCTTGAATTGATTGCCCTCTCTCTCTTCCTCCCTTGGTAAGTTCAACCTCTTGGACACAATAGCTCTCAACTACTTGACCACTCCTTGAGATTAACCACACACTTTGTCTTGCATCTTCACTTTCTTTTGTAGGCAAACCTTTGGACTCAGTAGAGGGCTACAATTACTCCTTCACGTTCTTGCTTTCAGCTACCCACCTAAACACAAGGTTAGGCAACCCAGAAAACAAGCCATAAAGCATGCACCCTTTGTCCCCTTGTCTCCCACCTAGAAAATCCTTTGGTACAAGACAACAAACAACATTTAAATGGTGTTCTAGCTTCTAAGGCACGTTCCGAAACTTCCTAGAAACCATAAAACTCTTTGGAGGCACTTGGAGTTAGGTAGGGAACAAGCACATGTGAAAGGCATCTTGAAAAACACATGGAAAAATGACATAGCACGTCTGGCGACCGGTCGTTTTGAAAACTGTCTGAAAAACGACCGGTCGCAACTACCTGACGACCGGTCGCTTGCCTCGAATTCCAGCTTCTTCTTCAGACCTCGAATCTGCTACAAAACGACCGGTCGCAAATACCCAGCGACCGGTTGCCTCCTCCTTCACTTGCATACTAAATGTGAGCCAATTTTACAACACTATGATCTCCTAAGTCTCAACTAGCCTCCCACTGGATAAGTTCGAAGCTAGGAAGGTCCAGCAGAAAGCCACGAGATACTACATGCAAGGCAACAAGCTCATTCGCATATCATACTCCGGCCCTCATCTCACCTGCATAAAATACCCTCAAACACTTGAGGTTCTCTACAAAATCCACAACCGCGAGTGTGGCAACCATTCTGGGGGGGCATGTCACTCGCTTAGAAGGCTCTAAACATAGGTTATTTATGGCCTACCAAGCGCCATGACTCCACTGAATATGTCAAAAGATGTGATTGCTGCCAACGGTACAAACCAGTTCCTAACCTACCTGCTGAAATCTACCATCCACAAAATAGTTAGTGGCCTTTCATGCAATAGGTCATCGACTTAGTGGGCTCCATGCCAAGAAAGAAATGATGATCGTCGCCACTGATTACTTTACTAAATGAATCGAGACTGAAGCTCTATCATCTACTAAAAAAAACTGATGTGGAATGATTTATCTGGAGAAACAGTATCTGCGATTTGGCTGCCCACAATCACTAGTTACTACAATGACTCGCAATTAATCGGCAAGCAGATCACTGCATTCTTCAAAAAAAATGGCATCAAGCAGCATCTGTCTACCTCGAGAAATCTTCAGGGCAACGGCCAGGCCGAGGCATCCAACAAAGTAATACTAGATTATCTAAAGAAGAGATTGGAAGGCGCCGAGGGAAAATGAGTAAATGAGCTCCCTGGAGTACTATGGGCTTATTGCACCACCAAGCAAAGATCAATTGGCGAAACTCCGTTTTCCCTCGCCTATGGAACTGAAGTAATCATTCCCTCCCACGTCACTATCCCCTCCATGAGGACACTGCTTTAACCCGTACAACGCCTTTTTTAATTTGCACATGTTCCCCGTGCCACCAATAACACTATACCTTGGTGGAAGACTCATGTACACTTCTTCTTCTAGTTCACCATGTAAGAATACATTTTTTACATCAAATTACCTCAAGGTCCAATCCAAGTTTACTGTTAAGGACAACAAAACTCTGACAGTATTCATCTTAGCCACAGGTGCAAAAGTATCATGATAATCAACTCCATATGTCTGAGTGAACCCTTTAGCTACTAATCTTGCCTTGTACCTCTCCACAGTACCATCTGCATTATATTTAACTGTAAACACCCATCTGCATCCTACATGCTTCATTCCCTTTAGTAGATCAACAATGTCCCATGTATTATTTTTTTGCAGCGCCTCCATTTCAATATTCATGGCTTCAGCCCACTTTGGATCATTAAATGCCTCCTCAACACGGGTTGGAATTTTAATACTATCTGATAAGCCTATATTTTATATATATTTTATGCCTCATTTACTTATCTATTTGTTAATTTCCTTGGATTAAATTGGTTGTTCTAATTGGTTTTGTGAGATTTGTGAAGGAATTGTAAAATATGAGAAAGTGTGCTAAAAAGGGGCAAGAAGATGAAGATTGGAGATTAATCAAGTCAAGAAGCCAAGTCATTCCTTTTGTCGCAAGGAATGTTGTCAAATTGCCTAATTCAAGATGTTTCAAGTTTTATCAAGTCAAACAAGGAGAAATAAAGAAGACCATATTTTAGAAGGAATCCTACTTTTATAACAATTGTAATTATACCTTAGATAGGTAGGATTTGTAGGAGTATTATAAATAGGGAGTTTAGGTCATTGTTCAACCATCCATCATCCAATTACCCATCATTAATCATCTGACATATTCATACTCATAGCCGAAATATCCAAAGGAGAATACGAAGAGAGCTTGCGCAACCTTGGCATTCTACTTGGAGAATTCGGTGCCTTCCATGTCTTCATCAACTATCAAGATTCTCAATAAGTCCTTCATAAACTAATTCCTTTTACTAGGGCTACGATGTAACCTAGCTATGAATACTCAAATTCTTTGATATTGTTAATTTTATTTATTTATACATGTTGAGTGCTTGTTACCGTTCTTAATGCTTTCAATTAATTGGCCACTAATTGCATGATTGGAAGAATTACGTTGTAACCGGAAGGAGATTCCTAGTAAATAGCTTTTTGTAACAAGTACCATAAATTACATAGCCGACTCGGAAGATTAGGTTATGGTTTGTGTAATCTTCATTGTTTTCCACAAATCTTAATGGGTTCTTAGCTATCTAAATCCATAACTAGGAATAGTGTGGGTTGATTGTAAGGAATACAACTAATATAACTCGGAAGAGAGTATTAGTGAGGTAAGGGAAAACGATTATCAACATGTTAGGTAATTAGGATTAACAAGCTAGAAGGATTTGGGTGGGATTAGCTAGGTGAAATCGATGCCCTAGTGCTTTATCATCTTTGTTTTCATCTTTTACTTTGTTTCCTTAATCTCAAGTTATTTTACTTGCTTAATTAGATTTTAATCATCATAATTCTCTTTTTGTTTAATTGAAATATAATTAGAAATAAATCACTCTAGTATTTAATAGATTAACTTGATCCCTGTTGGAATGATACTCTACTTACTACTATATTAATTTGAGCGATATTGTCCACTTGCAATTAATCACATCAAATTTTGGCGCCGCTGCCGGGGATTGACTTAATCTGTTAATATTAGTGCGCTTTATTTTCTAGTCTCACTTTGAATATCTAATTAGTTACATTTTTTTTAGGTACTTCTTTAGTTCCATTTGATTTCATCCAAAAAGAAAAAGAAAAAAAAAAGAGGAGAAAACGTTAAAAGCTTCAGACCATCAGCAACAAAAGGAAAAAAGAAAAACAACTAGCTAAAAAGAAAGGGAAACAAGGAGCTTTTTCACGCAACCATCAAGAATTCAATTCCCATTTCAATTCAACTTCCTCTTTCCTGTTAAAATTAAAACTTTCCACTTTCCTTTGGGTTTTGAGAATTAAAGTTTCTTTTCCTAATTGTATTTGGGTTTTTTCTCCTTCTTCAATTATATTATCTTCTCCTTATTTAAACAATCCTTTGTCATTGTTTGCTGGTACAACAACTTCGTTTCTGAGCATACAGTGAATGACTGGTACCCGTTCTTCAACTAGCCAACTAGTTGAATTGGAACCTGAGATTGAACAAAAACTTCGAGCTGTTTGTAGGAAACAAAAACAAGACAGAGAAAAGAAGAATCAACAAGAAGAAGAAGAGATGGCCCTTGTACTGAATGAAACAATGGGAGACCTTGAAATCCCAACAATTCCGACATCACCTTCAAGCATCGTTCTCCCTGCTGCTGGCAGGAATTATGAATTGAAAAATATTCACTTTAATATGATGCCTTCTTTTCATGGTTTAAGTTCTGAAGATCCTTTAGCTCATATTAGAGATATTTTTAACATGTTTCTAACATGGCTTTGACAGAGGGAGTCACTGAAGAACATCTCAGGATGAAAGTCTTTCCGTACACATTGAAAGATAAAGCAAAGATGTGGCTAAACTCCTTACGGCCTGGATTATTGACTAGCTGGACAGAGGTACAACACAAGTTCTTGGAGAAGTTCTTTTCGACTCAGAAAACTGATGCACTAAGGGATAAAATCATGCAATTCAGTCAACAGGCTGATGAGTCATTTTCAGAAGCGTGGGAACGTTTCAATAATTTTTTAATCAGTGTCCTCACCATGGTTTGCCTACTTTAGTTCTCATGCGTATTTTTTATAAGGCACTAGCCGTTTCTAGTAAGGCTGCAGTGAATAACTATGCAGGTGGATCTATTAAGAACAAGACGCCAACTGAATGTCAAACCTTGTTTGATACGCTAGCAATCGAAACACAGCATTCTGATAGAAGAGGTAAGCGTGCCAGAATTTATGACCACTACTACAATAATGTAAAACAACGACATTAAATACACGACGCAAAATGAAAAAACTGTCGTGGTTTAAAAAATATTACAAACAACGACTGGTGTTATAACAACCCGTCGTTGTGCAGTCCTAAAACCTTAGTTGATTTTAATAACACGACGGTTGAAATAAGGGTACCGTCGTCTTTCAAATTCGGAAAGAAGTCACCGTCGTCTTTCCAAGACGCGCTAATAAAAATTTCGCGTAAGTGAATTCGCGGCCATTCGCGAACCTCTCGAATTCGCGTCTTTTCAGTCTGTCATAAAGCTCCTGATAATTGTGAAGCTCCAACCCTAGCCTCCTTCCTTTTGAAATTTGCGGCCCTTCATGCTCTTCGTCTTGTGGATCTCGTTGAACCTCTCCTTCAATATTGGCTTCGCCACCTTCCCATTCACGATCCGCCTCTCTTGGCTCAAATACTACAACAGCCGTTCTGTCAGAGGTAAATTTGGCGACTACTTCGTATAGAGATTTGACGAGCAGCGGGTGACGAATCCAACAAGGTATCTGTGTTTTCAGAGGAATATGAGTATGATTATCTGTGTTGGCTCAGGTCCAATGGAGGGAAATTCGTTTTGAGAATTGAAGACACCCGGATTTGGAGAGATTTGTTAAGGAATCTGAAGAGGCTGTGCTAATCGATCTCTCTTGGCTTGGTCTGTGTTCTCTGTCATGACTCTCTCTCTCTCTATCTCGCAGATCTGCTGCTCCACTCTCCAGCCTTTGTAAGTTCCTCCTCCTCCTTCTTCTAATTTAATTTTTTATTTTAAGGCAAAGGAAATTGACAAATCTTAGAAGACAAGAACGAGTGTAAGTTTCAATTTTCTGTCTGATTTCCACCATCTATATTATTTTTTGGTTACTTTGATTTTGAATGTGTGATTTTTTGAGCAGTTGATGGAATCGAAGGCTAAACCTAGGCTACTCTTGAAGCCTCTTGGAGAACCCTGTATTCTGTTCTCACACTTTCGATTTTCTTATTTTAATTTGGGGATTTAGCTTTCTGTATGACATTTCATTTTTTTTTTCATAATTTTTTCAAGGTACCCATATGTAACTGGTACATCTGTGTTTCTCTGATTTGAACTGTTGATAGGCTTACATGGATTTTGAAATTGTCCATGTTGATATGATTTGAATTGTTGATACACAAACTGTGTTAACTAGTCATTACCTAATTAGTTGTTTTATGCTTAATATTCAATCGATATGCTACTAATCATCAGCATTTGAGATTTAGTTGCTCCTGAAATTCTGATACAATATTGGTATTCTTTATAGAGTATAAACACATTGTCACATTATAGTAGGTGTTGTCTCTCATTATTGACTCCATCATGGTTTGCAAATGTCTTGAATGTAGTAAACTTTTCTGATCCATGATTTTCCATCATAGTAGGTGTCTTGAGATGTTCTACTTCTGATGATTGTCATGTGAACTCATCATATGATAGAGCAGCTCTCAAACAGGTATTATTAATTGCCATACTACTCTACATTTTCTTTGGTGGAACCATTGTTTTAAGTTAGCTGTAGATATGCTTGGTATTCTCAGCCTTATGAATTACTATATACTGCTATACTGATGTTTATCTCATTTAAGGATTTTGCTTAAATTTCCCTCTGTCACACTCTCTAATTCTTTGAAAATTGATCAGGTATTGACTAGTAAGAATCAAATTTTTATTGCAGATGGGTACTGGTCATTTTTCACCTATTGGTGGCTATCATTCTGGAAATGACATGGCGCTTATTTTTGGATGTTGCACATTTTAAGTATCCTCCTCATTGGGTGCCCTTGAAAATTCTTTGGGATGCCATGAATAATGTTGACTTATCTACTGGGGAACGCAGAGAGTATGCATTCTTGTGTGCCAGTGAATATTACAGCTAATGGCAATTAAATTGGATATGCATGTTGGAAGCAATTTCTGTATATTTTGCATTATGAGATGCATTGAATATTTTGCCCAAGTTCATGTATATTTTGCTAAATTAGATCTTGCTGTTAGCTAATGTTTGGTTCAGACATACTACAGCAGGTTGCTGTTAGCTAATGTCTGTAGCTTGTTATCTCATAGAGACATTGACAGTTAAACTTTTTTTTGTGATAAGGTTAAAACAAAATGAATTGTCAAAGTTGATATGTGCATCTGAATTTAATATTACTCTGCACTGCTCACAGGTCAATTTTGGGAAACAATTTCGAAGGGAGTCTACCTGCAGAACTTTTTAATTACTCCCGTCTTGAGTATTGTAAGTACACTGTCCCCTTCTGTTTCATTAACCCACTTTTTCAGAAAAAAGGAAAAAGAAAAAAGAAAAATCAGCAGCTCTGTTTTTGTGATGAATTTTTAGTGTCTATTTTGCAGAATGATCCGTGACGTAGCAAACTCTGGTTTCCAATTCCCACGATTTGCAAACCTGAGCAATATATACACTCTGTAAATGGTTTTTATTGCATGTCGCACACATCTATTCATTTTTTAAGAGATTTAATACAAAAACATGTACAGGGCAAACAGTTGAATTAATTCATGTTCACTGGCCAGAGTTAAACTTTTAACAAGCTTTATTATGCTCTGCAAGAGTCTTTGTGCTGGGACAAACCCCAACATTTCTTTAAGTTGCATAATTTCTTATGCAGTCAGCATCACTAGATGTAAACATCTCATGTTCATGATTTATCCACTCACTCACCTCTTCTCATGGTTTCTATAGGATATTAAGGAACTGTTCCATCACCAGTGAACACCAAGATGACAGCTGAATGTGGAGACCAAGTACAAATTGTGGAAGATACAACAACTATAGATTAATGCTTTGGATATGGTATTTTGTAATTATAGGTTAATGCTATGGAGATGGTATTTTGTATGGATATAGTAGGAATCAAGATTGGTTAACAATGTAATTACTTTTGGATCTTCAAGTTTTATGAAATATTTTTTTTTTTTACTAAATAGAAGATTTGGACTTGAATTTATTGTTTAGAATGCATTATGGTTGTTTTTCTAGTTAAAATCGTTGTAGAGCTATTGAAAACTTAAATTATAAATAAATAAATAAATAAACCTAAAATGTAAAATCACTACGTCATTTTTACAATTAATAAATGACGGTTTTTGGAACAAAGCGTCATCTTTAGATTTAATAGACGTCGGTTTTTAAACAAACCGATGTCTTTGGATGAAATAGACGACGGTTCTTTAATAAAAACCGTCGTCTATTATATTAAATAGACGACGCTTTTACTAAAAACCGTCGTCTATTTACATATAATAGACGACGGTTTTTAGTAAAAGCGTCGTCTATTTAATACAATAGACGACGGTTTTGAGTAAAACCGTCGTCTTTACATATAATAAACGACGGTAATTTACCGTCGTGGTTTTATACATCAAAAGATGTCGGTCGATTTCACGACGGTTGAAAAACCAAATACACGACGGTGGATTACCGTCGTCTATTTCAATTTTTGTAGTAGTGGACATTGGTAGTTCTAATGCTTTTGCTTCTAAAGAGCAGGTTGACGCTATAACTAGTAAATTGGATGCCTTGCTTTCTATGAATGGGAGAGCACCAACACAAGAGATTTGCTCCATTTGTGCTGTTCCTGGTCATGCCACCATATCGTGTCCTCATGGAGTTGATTTTCCAGAATTTTTGCAAGAACAAGCCAACATGGTGAATACCTATAGACGTCCCAGCAATGATCCATTCTCCAACACATACAATCCGGGATGGCAAAGGCACCCCAATTTTTCATGGAGCAATAATCAGAATGTAAAAAAACCACCAGGTTTTCAACCACAAGAGAAGAAAAATAACTTGGAAGACATAATCGCTCAACTCGCCACAAATACAAATCAATTCATGAGCAAGACTGAGACAACCCTACAAAATCAAGCCGCTTCCATCAGAAATTTAGAAGTTCAAATGGCTCACGGTACGAGAAAGAGGAGTTTTGCCCAGCCAATCTGAGGTTAATCTGAAAAATCAAGAGCATGCAAAGGCAATTACACTTCGAAATGGGAGACCCATCAAAACTGCTGTAGATTTGGACATAGAAAAACACCACCAGCAGTTGAGAGATACGGAAAAAGCTGAAGAAAATGCCCAACCCGACGCCGTAAGCTCCACCGAAAATTCAGCAACCACGAAAATAAATTTGGAAGAGAAGACCAATGAGCAAGCATCCACAAATCTCACCCCAAAATCCTATGTTCCACCGATTCCTTTCCCACAACGCCTGAAGAAAAATAAGAAGGATGCACAATTCTCCAAATTTCTTGAAATTTTTAAGAAATTGCAAATTACCATTCCATGTGGTGAAGCACTGGACCAAATGCCGAACTATGGAAAGTTCCTCAAGGACATCTTAAGCAAAAAGAGGCGTTCGGAAGAGACAGAGATGGTGAAATTGACGGCGGAGTGCAGTGCAGCAATACAAAGGCAACTACTACCTAAGCGAAAGGATCCAGGGAGTTTTTCTATTCCTTACACCATTGGCACTATTTCTTTTCAAAGAGCTTTATGTGATCTAGGTTATAGTATAAATTTAATGCCTTTGTCTATTGCTAAAAAAATTGGTTTGGGAGAAATTAAGAAAACTACTATTTCTTTGCAGATGGCGGATAGATCCCTTACATATCCTCACGGAATTCTTGAAGATGTACTAGTGAAGGTGGATAAATTCATACTTCCAGCTGACTTCATTGTCATGGATATGGAAGAAGATGTCAACATTCCAATTATTCTAGGCCGTCCGTTCCTCATTATCGGAAGAACATTAATTGACGTAGAAAAAGGTTCTTTGATCCTACGAGTAGCTGATCAAGATGTGGAATTCAAGGTTTTTGATGCAACCAAATACCCCATTGATTCAGAGTATTGTTTCCAATTAGAGGCTATAGATTGTGTTGTTCGACAACAATTCGAAGCGGAGTACCCAAGATGTGAGAATCCTTATTCTTAAACTGTTAATATTTTATTACTTTGGTAAGTATTAAATTATAATTACAATTGTTGTACTTTTATAAAAAATAAAAAAAATAAAAAAAATTATAGTATTATAGTCATTTTATGGAAGTTTATGTTTTATTTAATTGCTTCACTTAGTGCAAATTCATTCTTTTTGAAGGATTTTGATGATTGGCTTTAATAGCATCATGCATAGCTATTAAAATTCATGCATGAGAGTTCTTTTTAAACTCCACGTAGTCAACATATGTCAAACAATTATGGTTTACTTGCTTATTCACTTGCAAACTAACTATGTGTCATTAAATTACATAGTTGAGTCATCACCACATGTCTATAGGTAAAACTTTCTTATCTACAAGACTATAATAATATATATACTTTACTTGGGTAAAAAGTACATAAACCGCCTATGATAGCCGACCTATACATATAAATTATATTGTATTTGAGTTAGGATTAAGTAGCATGTTAAGTTGAAGTAGCTTTTTACTACTAGCTGGCATCATTTTAGCAATGGGTGGCAAGATCGTTTTCATTTCTTTGACACTTGCACCCACATGCAAATATTAAAACTTTAAAAAGAGTAAATATTCTTCCTTGGAGATTAAGTAGGCAAGTTCTTCTTATCCATAGTTGTTGCCAATTCTCAGCATTTATTAATAGGAGCCGACATTCTCTAAGTATAAATAGGTCCCTCTATTGTTGTTGAAAACACGAGATAAAAACTTTGTGTAATATTAGAGGTTGCACACAGGGAGGGAGAGAAGGAGAAAGAGAGAGTGATAATAATATTCTTGGAGGAATTAGAGGTCGGAACTAGCTTTGGAAACAAGGTAGGGGTTTTCTTGGGGGCCTTTTGCAGAGATTGATTTAATTAAATTTTGTGAACAATATATTATGCATGATATGATTATTTGATTAATATTCTTATTACAATTGAATGTTCTTTTCTTGGAATGTTTATGTGTTCTTGATTGGTTGAACAATGTTGGTACATTGGTGATATTTTGAATAGCTACATTGTTGTGGGATATATGAATATGAGAAATGCATAATTATATCATGTCATGGAAATTAGTTGGAGATGTTGGTTGGAGATAATAATGATGGAAAAGAGGGTAATGGATATAGTCTTTTGTGTAGTTGAGTCTAACTCTTGGTAGGAACCAGGTCTCAGGGATCCCACAGTGCACATGGTTTTTATTGGGTGATTCGGGACTGGCGAAAGGGAGTTAGGCAAAATGACTAACAAAAGGGGAATTATGGGACGGTTGAAATGGGTGTTAGTTCATATAAATGGGCATCCGAGACCAAGTGGTATAAGCATGGTATGGGACGTGCAGGTCTGCTTGTCTAGTTATATGAATTAACGGGATTAGATGAAGAGCATTCATGCATTATTATTAATAATGTGATATTTGGGTGTGTGATTGTTTGTCACTTAATTTAATTATATCAATTTCCTGTAAAAAGATTTATGTCCCTACTGAGTTGTGGTTTCGCTCACCCCCTAATAGATTTTGCAGGTACCGAACCTGAAATCTAAAGCTTGTGATGATTTTGGCATATTTATAAGAGTGTACTGTGTACATAGCTTGTGGATAAATAATGAGTTACTTTTTTTTTAGTAAACTCTTTAGGAGTTCTGGCTTGTAAAATAATATAACTATTTCAAGCTTTCAGATGTTGTTGTTTCGAATATTCTATGTGAAATATTTACTTTATTTATTTAAATGTTTCTTCACATTTTAGTTATAGTTTTTTTATTAAATTCTATAATTAAGGTGTGAATCACGTCTTAATCCAAGATTACGTAAACCCGTGGGTTGGTGCGTGACACAAGAGATCCATTCGAAGCAAGTTTGGTCCATGAGATAGAGATTGTAGACAAGGAGCCACGCATGCTTGAAATGGTGAACTTGCTGGAAGCTACACCGTCGTACAAACCACCCTTCCACCGAGAATTTGAGCCACTTGGTGCCGCTGCCACCAAGCCCATCCCAAGCACCGTTGTCGCACCAACCCTCACCTTAAAGCCACTACCTTTGCATTTAAAGTATGCCTATCTTGGTACAGCTCAAACTCTCCCCGTCATTATTAATTCTGATTTACATGAAGAGGAGGAAGAAAAATTACTTCAAGTTCTAAAAAAGCATAAAACAGCTATTAGGTGGACCATTGTAGATATTAAAGGAATTAGTCCTTCTACATGCATGCATAGAATTTTATTGGAGGAAAATTTCAAGCCAAACACAGAAAATCAAAGAAGGCTGAATCCAAATATGAAGGTAGTTGTTCGTGCTGAAGTTCTCAAGCTTCTAGATGCTGGAATTATTTATCCAATTTCTGATAGGAATTGGGTAAGCCCTGTCCAAGTAGTGCCAAAAAAGGGAGGAATCACGGTAGTAAAGAACGACAACAATGAGCTCATTCCTACAAGGACCGTGACCGGTTGGCGTGTGTGCATTGATTATAGGAAACTCAACACCGCGACTCATAAGGATCACTTCCCTTTGCCGTTTATTGATCAAATGTTGGAGAGGTTGGCTGGCCATGCTTATTATTGTTTTCTAGATGGCTATTCGAGATACAATCAAATCCCAATAGCGCCTGAAGA
The DNA here is from genome assembly GCA_034190965.1 of Prunus campanulata. Lineage (NCBI taxonomy): Eukaryota > Viridiplantae > Streptophyta > Magnoliopsida > Rosales > Rosaceae > Prunus > Prunus campanulata. The sequence continues at coordinate 22,260,260 of CM067211.1, forward strand.
CCAAGAAAAGACTACCTTCACATGCCCCTTTGGTACCTTTTCCTATAGAAGAATGCCATTCGGTTTGTGCAACGGCCCTGCTACTTTTCAACGTTGCATGATGAGTATATTCTCTGATATGGTGGAGCACTTTATTGAAGTATTCATGGATGATTTCTCTGTTTTTGGGTCATCATTCGATTCTTGTCTCTCAAATTTAGCTTTGGTTCTACAACGCTGTGAAGAAACTAATTTGGTTTTGAATTGGGCAAAATGCCATTTTATGGTAAGAGAAGGAATAGTCCTTGGGCACAAGATTTTAGCTAAAGTGATTGAGATTGACAAAGCCAAGATAGATACTACTGCCAATTTGCCACCACCTACCTCCGTGAAGGGAGTCCGAAGCTTCCTTGGTCATGTCGGGTTCTATCATCGTTTCATTAAGGACTTTTCAAAGATTACGAAGCCATTATGCACTCTACTTCTCAAGGATGTCAAATTCAACTTTGATGATCAATGCTTGGAAGCTTTCAAGATTCTAAAGGAGAAACTCACGTCCGCTCCAGTCATTATCGCACCAACTTGGGAAGTACCATTCGAAATTATGTGCGATGCCAGTGACTATGCTGTAGGGGCTGTTTTAGGCCAAAGGAAAGACAAATTGCTTCATGTGATTTCCTACGCTAGCTGAACTCTCAATGATGCCCAATTGAATTATGCCACAACCGAGAAAGAGCTACTAGCTGTTGTCTTTGCCTTAGACAAGTTTCGTTCCTATCTCATTGGTTCTAAGGTAATTGTTTACACCGATCATTCCGCTTTGAAGTATTTATTATCAAAGAAAGATGCAAAGCCACGGTTGCTTCGATGGGTATTGTTATTACAAGAGTTTGATTTGGAAATACGAGACAAAAAAGGGTCTGAAAATGTCGTGGCTGATCATTTATCTCGGTTGATCCAAGATAGAGATGAGGAAAAACTAGCTGCTGCCATACCTATAGCCGAGACATTTCCCGACGAACAACTCTTCGCCATCCAATCTTCCATTGCCCCTTGGTATGCCGACTATGTCCACTATTTGGCTAGTAATGTCCTTCCACCCGACTTGACTTTTCAACAAAAGAAAAGGTTCTTTTCACTAGTAAAGCATTATTATTGGGATGATCCTTATTTATGGAAGCATTGCCCCGATCAAGTTATCTGAAGATGCGTGAATGAGTCCGAGATGGTTGGTATTCTTCATCATTGTCATTCACTAGCATGTGGTGGTCATTTCGGAGCCACCAAAGAACCGGGAATATTTCTGGCCGAGATCAAATGCCGTTGTCCAACATTTTGGAGGTTGAAATATTCGACGTTTGGGGAATTGACTTCATGGGACCTTTCCCACCATCTTACAACAATCTCTACATTTTGGTAGCCGTTGATTATGTCTCTAAGTGGGTTGAAGCCGTGGCCTTGCCTACCAATGATGCCAAGAGTGTGCTCAGATTCTTAAGAAAGAACATCTTCACTCGTTTTGGTACTCCGTGTGCCATAATTAGTGACGGAGGTACGCATTTTTGTAACCGTTCTTTTAATTCTCTTCTTGCTAAATATGGTATTACACATAAGGTTGCCACTCCTTATCATCCGCAAACTAGTGGGCAAGTAGAGGTTTCGAATAGGGAATTAAAACACATCTTAGAAAAGATGGTTAGTGCCTCTAGGAAAGATTGGTCCTTGAAATTGGATGATGCACTATGGGCCTATCGAACGGCATACAAAACACCCATAGGTATGTCCCCTTTTTGACTTATTTTTGGGAAAGCTTGTCACTTACCCGTGGAACTTGAGCATAAAGCTTATTGGGCTGTCAAGACACTTAATTTCGACATGCAAGTCGCCGGTGAAAAGAGAACCTTGCAATTGAATGAGATGGATGAGTTCCAGAATGATGCATATGAGAATGCAAAGATTTATAAAGAACGTACTAAGAAATGGCACGAAAAACATATTATTCGGAAAGATTTTTATGTGGGCCAAAAAGTTCTTCTCTACAACTCTCGTCTTTGACTCTTTCCCGGAAAACTCAAGTCTCGATGGTCTGGACCTTGCACTGTCTTGCAAATATTTCTGTATGGTTCTATTCAAATTCAACATGATGCTCTCAGCACTATCTTCAAGGTGAATGGACAACGTTTGAAGCCATACTTGTAAGCAAATTTCGATCACCAAAAGGAGACCCTTGCTCTCCATGAACCCAAGTGATCATCTTCAAAAAGTCGGGCTAGCGACTATAAACCAAGCGCTTGTTGGGAGGCAACCCAACTAGGTTTGGGGGTCTCAAGTTGTTTACATGACGTTTTAGGAAGATTTAAAGCTAAAAAAGTGGCCTAAGACCAAAAACAGGCTAGCTGCAATCTGCCCAGAAATATGAAGATTTTTCATCACAAAAGGGTTTTAGCGACGACTGTTCATCAGATTTTTCGTTGCTAAAGGTTCTCAGCGACGGTGTTCATCAGATTTTTCGTCGCTAAAGGTCAATTTTCCAGAATTTTCTGATTTCATTCCAAATCAATTCCAATCCATTCCATTCACGATCAGAGATTTCTAAGAGCGATTCCAGGTGTGTCCTCTTCCTTTTGATCAAATTTCTTTATTCTTAAGCAATTAGAACTCATAAATTCATGCATATTTGTTTGCAAAATCACAAAATTCCTTTAACTTTTGAAAAAATAAAAATTTGTTAAAGCTTTTACTTTCCCTTACTAATGTATATGTGATGTTAGATCATATTTCTTTAACTAAGGTGTTGCCATGAAAGTTTATGCATCATAATTAAAGCACTTCACATAGCCATGCTTCAAGTATTTTGATGGACAATGTAGCTATACTTGGATGATTGTGGAGAAATAGTGGAGACTACCATTGTGAGATACTTGAGCCGAACTGCCATTTATTGAGAGAGTATTTGGGATTATTCTTATTCACTATTTTCATTCTTTCTTATTTAGATTGATCTCAATTAGGTTTTTGATTTGAATACTAAAAACTAATCTCTATTTTGTATGAATCATCTTATGCTTTTCCTTTTGAGTTGGATGGACCCTGAGAGACGATGTTAGGCTATGCATGTTCTAACCACTAAATAAGCCTTATATCCCACCCTTTGTGTGTGCCATCAACCCTTTGAAGCCAAACACTAAGCCTTTTCTTTCATCACCCACAATTTTTTCTTACCCCTTCTCACCCTATTTTTAGTCATACCCTATAACTTGGGAGATGCCATGGCACATGAACACAATGATGAAGGTTGGGCTCTACATCAATAAAAGAGGTGGCGTGTACCGAGGAAATATGTGCTTAAAGTTCAAGAAAAAGAAAAAGAAAAAAAAAAGAAGAAGAAGATATATATTCAAAAAGAAGAAAAAAGAAAAAAGAAAGAAAAAAAGTGAAGCATATCAAAAATCCTGGTTGCCTTTGTGAAGTAAATTGGAAGAGCCAAGCCTTATAACGCGATAAATGCCTTGGTAGATCTCAAGTTCGAGTATTTCCTATCCTTTATTTCATAACCCATAGCCTAGCCCTTCATTACAACCATAGTAAAGACCTAACGGATCTTTGGGGACTTCTTACTCAAAAGTGGAGGTATGTACTTCATCTATGGTTCTTAGTATTTGATTTCCTTTCCATGAGATCTATTTTCAGAAATTTCCTTTTATTCATTTGGATGCATATGTGTCTTATATTTTGATTTCTTCACCTAACTTCATTCACATATGCGGGCTAAAAGTGCAACCCTAGGTTCTGTGAGAAAATTGAGTGTTATCCAGTGAGGCATAGAGTCGAGGTTAATTTGTACACACGCCGAGTGTGGTTATCTTTAAGTTCGAATGCTTGAAAGGCTTTACACTTTACACTATGATGCATTTTATTTGTAGTGGCATAAACTTTTGTTTTTGAATTGTGATTAGCATCCATTGGTTATTATTAGTTTGTTGGAAGTATTTCTTTAACGAATTTGTGTTGCAAGGAGCGTTTGTGGGTGTCGTGACTGGTAAACTCTCAGGAGACACAACTCCTCCTACTAGGGACACCTAGAGGTTTAAAGGCTTGTGGCACATGCTAAGTGCCATCGAGACTACCTACGAAAGTGGTTTAGTTTAGTTTGTTTGTTTTATTTTATTTTTGATTTTCAGTTTTCCTCGAGGACTAGCAAAAGATAGGTTTGGGGGTATTTGATGAGCCTATATTTTATATATATTTTATGCCTCATTTACTTATCTATTTGTTAATTTCCTTGGATTAAATTGGTTGTTTTAATTGGTTTTGTGAGATTTGTGAAGGAGTTGTAAAATATGAAAAAGTGTGCTAAAAAGGGGCAAGAAGATAAAGATTGGAGATTAATCAAGTCAAGAAGCCAAGTCATTCCTTTTGTCGCAAGGAATGTTGTCAAATTGCCTAATTCAAGATGTTTCAAGTCTTATCAAGTCAAACAAGGAGAAATAAAGAAGACCCTATTTTAGAAGGAATCCTACTTTTATAACAATTGTAATTATACCTTAGATAGGTAGGATTTGTAGGAGTATTATAAATTGGGAGTTTAGGTCATTGTTCGACCATCCATCATCCAATTACCCATCATCAATCATCCGACATATTCATACTCATAGCCGAAATATCCAAAGGAGAATACGAAGAGAGCTTGTGCAACCTTGGCATTCTACTTGGAGAATTCGGTGCCTTCCATGTCTTCATCAACTATCAAGATTCTCAATAAGTCTTTCATGAACTAATTCCTTTTACTAGGGCTACGGTGTAGCCTAGCTATGAATACTCAAATTCTTTGATATTGTTAATTTTATTTATTTATACATGTTGAGTGCTTGTTACCGTTCTTAATGCTTTCAATTAATTGGCCACTAATTGCATGATTGGAAGAATTAGGTTGAAACCGGAAGGAGATTCCTAGTAAATAGCTTCTTGTAACAAGTACCATAAATTACATAGCCGACTCGGAAGATTAGGTTATGGTTTGTGTAATCTTCATTGTTTTCCACAAATCTTAATGGGTTCTTAGCTATCTAAATCCATAACTAGGAATAGTGTGGGTTGATTGTAAGGAATACAACTAATATAACTCGGAAGAGAGTATTAGTGAGGTGAGGGAAAACGATTATCAACTTGTTAGGTAATTAGGATTAACAAGCTAGAAGGATTTGGGTGGGATCAAGGTCTTAAATATCGGTTGTATTGGAAATATCGGTAGGCCAAAAACACGGAAATTTCGATGGAAATATCGGGATATTATCGATATCGATAAAAATTGAATAAAAACCACGGAAATTGTAAGAAAAACTTGGAAATTTTTATTGAAACTTTGTAGGATGTTTATTTAGGTAATTATCTATTAGTTTATCATAAAAAGTTGGAAGGAAATGCATTACATGATGGATTTAACTGATTTAAGTTGATTATATAGCGAGCTGGCAAACACTGTGAGTGTAGAAAATATATAGTAATTAATGAAAAAAGATTAAACACACCATAATCATTTATACATATTTTCACAAAAACATAAGTGATATGGTGGTTAAGGTGTTGAATGAGTAAAATGGGAGGGGTTCGAATCCCCTTGGTGTCTTTTTTAATTTAGAAATTTATCCTATATAATAAATATTAGCTTACAGACATTTGAAAGACGTTATAAATATTACACGCCGAAAATATAATTACAAACATGCTATTTTATGTGTATGTGTATGTGTATACATACATGCACGCATATACGGTATATATATATGAAATGCATATCCACATACATACACACACAATACTATATGTGTGTGTTGTATTTTATATGTGGTACAGATTGGTGCATGCATGTATAATTAATACTTTAAGCGAGGGACAACTACATCTAAAGGTGCATTAAATTGTTTGGCTCAAATCCGTATTCTCCCCAAAAGGCAGAAATTAAAAATTAAAAAAAAGGAAAAAGAAGGAAAGAGAAAACAGAACAAGAAACAAAATGGTCATTTCCCCATTTTTATACCCACGAGTTGGGCCGTCGGTAGTTACAATGAAACATCCAAAATCTTCATCTTCTTCTTCTTTTCCAACGACGAATAAATCTCAGCAATAAACTTAGAGAGAGAGAGAGAGAGTTGCAGCGACAGATCTGATAGTTTTGCCCCAAATTCCAGACCCCAAAACGATGTCGTTCACTCCTTGCCCCTTCCTCATCCTCCTCCTCTCTCTCCGCACCACCTTCTTCTCTCTCTGCTCTGCTGAGATCCGGTCCTCCTCTGTTCGATCCGACTGGCGACCCATCATCCCCTTCGACGAGTTTGGCTTCACCCACAAAGGCCGCCTCAAGCTCAACGTCTCCAAAATCGCTCGATGCGCAACAAGATAATTTTCAGTATTTTTCCAGTTTTTTTGGGTCAACATATCGCGAGAATATCGATATTCTTGATAATATCGAGATATTACAGCGATTTTTGTGTTGAAGCTGTGCGATAATATCGAGCTCGACATTATCGACATTATCGATATCGACATTTCTCCCAGATTATCGAGATGTGAAAATAACGAAATTATCGCCGATATTTCGGCGATAATTTCGATATTTCAGACACTGGGTGGGATTAGCTAGGTGAAATCGATGCCCTAGTGCTTTATCATCTTTGTTTTCATCTTTTACTTTATTTCCTTAATCTCAATTTATTTTACTTGCTTAATTAGATTTTAATCGTCATAATTCTCTTTTTGTTTAATTCAAATATAATTAGAAATAAATCACTCTAGTATTTAATAGATTAACTTGATCCCTGTTGGAATGATACTCTACTTACTACTATATTAATTTGAGCGATATTGTCCACTTGCAATTAATCACATCACTATCCATTCTGGTCATAAAAGCTTTGCACTCAGGAGATAACCTGTGATTAGACACAATGGGCAATAGCATATCTTGCTTTGCCTTCTGGTGAGTAACGATCAGGTGGAACCCCACAGTTCCTTCTAGGCGGTAAAACATAATAATTATCAGTAGTATGAATAGAAGCACTTACCTCAGGAATATCCAAGAGAGCTTGATCAGGTACTATTATAGAAGCTTCATGGGGGGCATCAGTTAAAATAGTAGGTTTAGCTGGTGTAGCAGGTTCAGCCGATTCAGCCAGTTCAACAAGTTTGGTTGGTTCTTCCCTTTGTATCAAACTATCTAATACTACTCCCCCTTGTAAATCCAGCCAGTTATGTCCTTCACTACTAGTCTCCCCTTGAAGGACATGCTCGGGTGTATTAGAGAAAAACATTTCATCCTCAATAAAGGTAACATCCATAGAGACATATAGACGTCGGGTTGCAAGATGATAGCATTGGTAGTCTTTCTGATGAGGAGAAAAACCCAAAAAGACACAGTGGAGAGCACAGGGGTCTAGCTTACTCCTCTGATTTTGATGGAGGTGAACATAGGTGACACAACCAAACAACTTTGGAGACAGAGTCAGCATAGAAGAGGCAGAGATATGACGGGTCAGTACCTACATAGGAGTTTGGAAATCCAAAACTCGTGAAGGTAGGCGATTCAAGAGATAGACTGCATAGGTAATAGCATCCATCCATAACCACTTTGGAACTGACACACCAAGCGCAGCAGAGCACGGGCAACAACAAGGATTTGCCCATTTTTACGTTCAGCAACCCCATTTTGTTGTGGTGTTTGAGGGCAAGTAGTCTCATGGAGTACACCCTTAGTGTGGAAAAAATGGGATAACGCCGAATTAACAAATTCTCCACCATTATTAGATCAAAAAACTTTGATATGGAGCATAAATTGAGTCTAAATCATCTGATAGAAGCACTGAAAAATTTAGACCACATCACTTTTATTTTTCATCCCATATAACCATATCATACGAGTGCAATCATCCACAAATAACACAAACCAACGAACTCCCAAGGCTGTAGAGACAGGGGAAGGTCCCCAAACATCATAATGAACTAAATCAAATGGCATAAGCCGTTTATTACAACTTGGAGGGTAGGATACCTGATGACTCTTAGCTAAAATACAAGTCTGCATTGGAAAGCAGACTCGTTTACACCACTAAATAATGCTGGAAACAAATGCCGTAAACATCCAAAGTAAGCATGACCAAATCGGCAATGTAGCAACCAAATCCGGCGATGCTAAGAAGTTTCGACACTACCAGCACGAAGAACCCAACTAGTTGCCACACCATCCACATAAAAAAGCCCCCCTTTTTAGTACCATGACCAAAGGTCTCCGGAACCTAGATATCCTATAGTAAGACAAAAGACAAATACATCAGTACAACGCAGTTTAACTGCTCAGTAACTTGCGACACAGATAATAAATTACTAGACAAAGATGGAACCAATAACACTTTGTCCAATGGTAAAGCAGGTGTCGAGAGTATAGAACCAGCCCCCTTGACAGGAGCACCAGCATTATTAGCAGTCAGAACATGATCACGATGAGGCGGAAGAGTAGTAGAGAATAAAGAAGAATTATACGTCATATGGTCAGTAGCTCTTGAATCAATAATCCAACATGTAGGTGGAGGTGTTGGAGTGCTTAAGACCGCGGTCAAGGTTGGAGGAGGCGTAGCAGTAAGGTGGTTGTGCCCAGTGGTGGTGTCAACCGTAGAAGTGGGGCAACAGCCACATGAGCTTTGTCGTTCAGTTGTTCCTTCTTTAAACGCCTCCGCTCCTTCTCCGCAACAGGTGTTGATAGTATGTCTTTTTTCACTGCAGTGATCACACTTCAGTTTGTCTTTTTCTGCAGAAGTCAGGCGACTAGGCGGAACAGCAGAAGAGCCAAACCTTGTAGGCCAAGAAACCAAAGCAGTGTTTTTGGAAGCAAACACAACAGCAGGTTCCCCAATCTTGGTGCCAGATAAAAGCATAGTAATCTGGCGTTGAGCCTCTCGACGGACCATAAAAAATACATTTTCTATACTTGGAACTTTGTCATTCTGTAGAATATCACTACGTACCTTGTCGTAAGTATCGTTAAGGGAATCAGTGTCGCCAGTCAGGTAACCCAATTTGCCTTGTGTAGTAGCATGGAGTTCGATCATCGAAGCCCATATCTCATAGTTGGATCCATTCAATTTGAATCTCATAGGTAGATTGGTAGATGATTCGGTATGAACCGTCACAATAGGAGTAGAAGAAGAAGATTCAGTGACATCTGACATGGTGATAGATGTAAGACGGCATAGGCTTACGTGTATAGGCTAGGTGCAGCGGAAATAGGTATTTTTCAGGATTAGGGTTTTGATGTTGTAGAGATGGATCGGAACCTGCTCTGATACCAACTCAAAATAATTAGGGTTTAAACTGATATGTTTATTCTTCTCTTAAGGAGGAATATATATACTACAGATAGAGTGGGTACAAATATGAATTATGTACAAAATCTCCTAATTCTACTCAAATTAGATAATTACAATAAAATATAAATTCTATTCCTAACACTACTACAAAAAGTGAAAAAGACGACCAGAAAAAGACGACGAGAGAAGAAAAAACCGTCGTTGTGTTTAAAAAGACGACGGTAACAAAAAACTGTTGTGGATAAGTGACTTAAACAACTAAAAAACGGAGGTACTGTTGAATATTTTTTTATAACGACGCACACAAATAAAAAAGCGTCTTCTTATTAAAAAGGTTTTCTTCAGAGTTAAAATCTGACCAAAAAAAAAACAACGACAGTAGGTATGACAAGCGTCGTCTTTTAAAAATAAAGTGTCCTTTTATTGGTAAAGATGACGGTTTTTTTTAAAAAGGGTCGTCTATCATATGTAAAGATGACTGTTTTTTTTTAAAAAAGGGTCGTCTATTATGAAGTAAAGATGACAGTTTTTTGAAAAAAAAGGTCGTCTATTATATGTAAAGATGACGGTTTTTTTTAAAAAAGGGTCGTCTATTATATGTAAAGATGAGGGTTTTTTTTTAAAAAAGGGTCGTCTATTGTGAAGTAAAGATGACGGTTTTTTTGGTCCAAAGGGTCGTCTATTATATGTAAAGATGATGATTGTTTTTTAAAAAGGGTCGTCTATTATGAAGTAAAGATGACGGTTTTTTTTTAAAAAGGGTCGTCTATTATATGTAAAGATGATGGTTTTTTTGAAAAGGGTTGTCTATTATGAAATAAAGATGACAGTTTTTTTTTAAAAAAATGTCGTCTATTATATGTAAAGATGACCCTTTTTTTAGAAAAGGGTCGTCTATTGTGAAGTAAAGATGACAGTTTTTTTTTTAAAAAAGGGTCGTCTATTATATATAAAGATGACGGTTTTTATAAAAAAAACTGTTGTCTATTATATGTAAAGACCATGGTTTTTTTTAAAAAGGGTCATCGATTATATGTAAAGATTACGGTTTTTTTTAAAAAAGTGTCGTCTTTTAAAACACGCTAAAAAATGGCCGCTTAAGTGAATTCGCGCTCGACAAATTTTCAAATTTTCACCCGTCTTTGAAAACCTTATCTCCCATTAACAAGCGTCAGCTTTTAAAACTCGATAAAAAAAGGCTACTTAAGTGAATTCGCGCTCGACAAATTTTCAAATTTTCCCCCGTCTCTGAAAACCTTATCTCTCCCTCCTTGAAACCCTCTTGCACTCTCTAAAACACCCTCATGAAACTCTCTACAAAATCATCAAAAAATCGATATCAATGAAGGAGTTGAGAGATTGAGGTCTTCGCAGATCCATAAGATGTAGAGGGAGGTTCTGTATTTGAGAATCAAAGCTGGTTGAAAGGTTTGATTTGAAAGTCACCTAATCTCTCAATACCCTTCTATATCTTGCTAGTGAATTCTGGATTAGTCTCTTTGCGTTTCTAGTATGTTCTTTGTCTCCCTAATTTCAGATTTTGTCTCTCTTGATTTGTCTGGTTTGTTTACATATTTTTTTTATATTTCTAGTTTCTTTTTAGATTTTCTGATTTGGTTATCAGGAGATGAGGAGGAAGCTTGCAGATTTATAACTTTTTTTTATATTTTTGTTGTTGAAAATTTGTTACCTTCTCTTTTCAGCATCATTTTATTCATATATTTTTCCTTTTGCAGGTTCTCGATGGTCTTTTTTATGCTCATTTTACAAGTTTTCTATGGAAATATGGTTCAATGGTAAAATTTCTCTTCCACCTAATTTTTTATGTTTATAATCTTAGCTTTTTTTCTCTCTTTGTCATTTTGATTTATTTACAGGGATGATGGAGGAGACTTCAGTTGTGCATCATTTGTATGTTTGGATAAGGAAGGCTTGGATTAGGAGTACGTAGGTGTTGTAGAATAAAGATTGGTTAACTATGTAATAACTATTGAATCTTCAAGTATTATGAAAGAAACTATTTTTGAGTGTATATATTCATTAATAAAGCATTATGGTTGGTTTTCTAGTTAAAATCGTTGTATAGCATCATAGGAAATCAAAAAGAACTAAAATGTAGCAGTTTGGGAACTTATTAGACAACGGTTTTTATAATAAATCATGGTTTTTATAGATAATTAACGACAGTTTTTATAAAAAAAGGTTGTCTATTATAGGTAAAGATGACGGTTTTTTTTTTAAAGGGTCGTCTATTATATGTAAAGATGACGGTTTTTTAAAAAAATGGTCATCTATTATATGTAAAGATGACGGTTTTTTAAAAAAAGGGTCATCTATTGTGAAGTAAAGATGACGGTTTTTTTTTAAAAAAGGTTGTCTATTGTATGTAAAGATGACGGTTTTTTATAAAACAACCGTCGTCTTTACAAACAATCCACGACGGTTTTCATAAAAAACCGTCATCTTTACATACAATACACGACGGTTTTATTAAAAACCGTCGTCTTTCCTCCTATAATTAACGTTCTTTACCTCTAAACAACGACGATTTTCTTTAAAAACCGTCGTCTTTAAAGATAAACAACGACGGTGAAAAGCCGTCGTAGTTTGACACCCAAATAGATGGCGGTCGATTTAACGACGGTTTTCAAAGCATTACAATGACGGTGGATCCCTGTTGTCTATTTCATTTTTTGTAGTAGTGTAATAGGAACTAGTTCTATTCCTAACAGGAACGTTGACTCACGCCAACAAAAGACACCACTCAAGACAAGGTCCACATGCCACAGAAGACAACCACCACGTTATATATGCTCATGTCATATGTGTTACAACACAAACCATTATAATAAGATTAAATAATAATTGGAATATAGTTTCAGAAAATAAATAATACCCAATTGAAACCCAACATTCTCATTTCCGCAAGACACATTCTATATAAATTGGCCAACATTGTGGGATATTATTAGGCGTTAGCTAGAACAACAAATTAATTTGTATTTTGTAGTTAAAGAAATGGCTAAGAAATAAAAATGGCAACTTTGGCTTCTAGGTTTCAATCTGTTTTTTTTTTTTTTGGTGGTGAAATAAGGGAAACCCTTAGAAACCAACTAAACCCCGCACATGAGTCGAGGCCTAGCAAGACCAAGTAAATCATCCATCAATAGAGAGCTAACCCAGACAGGGGCCTCATCAAAGAAGCAAATTCCCAAGTCCAGATTATAACTCCAGTTTGCCAAACAATCCGCAACACAATTCTTTTCCGTGTAAATGTGGACAAGGTTACAATATCCAATTTGTCTCATGAGATCACAACAACTATGCACCAAAGCAGCAAGAGGATGGCATGGCAATGAAATGATTTGTTGAACAAGTGAGACAGCAACAGTAGCACCCATTTCAATAGCAAGGTTAGTGATACCTTTCTCAACAGCAAGCTTTAGACCAAAATATAGGCCCCAAACCTCAGCCTCTAGGTTTCAATCTTTGGCCTTGGCAATGTTGGTTATTTCTGGCTTAATGTTGATGTCCAGCAACAACGTGATGGCACAAAGTTGCAAAGACACCAGCGTTGGTAGATCTGGCATCCAAATGCGCAGAATATGTTAGGAAATTGGAGCCGGAGGTTGATCCATCACCGGCATGCTACGTCATGGTGAAGAAAGTGAATGTGACATGCGTGTGCAAGCTTGTGTCGAAGGAGATAGAAGATCTGATTGACATGGAGAAGGTGGGCTTTGTGGCTCGCTCCTGTGACAAGAAAGTAGCACTAGGAACCAAATGTGGAAGTGAGTTCACCCTTCTTTTTTAAAATATTTGTTGTGTCCATTAATTTATACTTCTACAAAGACTTAATAATGTTTATTTTAATGTATTTGGGCCAGGCTAACTTTATATCGTTCCCAAAGCCTGAAGACTGGAGAGCCTATGCATGAGAGAGGCCTGCTGTTGGTTAGATTTTACGGTATGTATGTACTACTGACTTGTAATATATATATATATAGGTGAAATAAAAATTATAAGTACACACATAAAAAATGTATGCATGTTGTAACACCTCGTCGCAAAAATCATTATTCAATTGATTATTTATTGTGAAATTACATTTTTGCCCTTGGGTGTAGGGGCACTTTTTGTTTGGAAAAGGAATTTGGGGAATTGAGTAGCACCATTGCGTATAGCTCGACAAATAAGAGTTTGTAGACAGGTGGCATGTTCAATTCAGAGTTAAAATGAAGAAATAATGACTACGAAAGTGTAGTGGCACAACCGTAATTTTTGTAAAGTTAGATTTTATAAAGTTGGAACATCTCTCTCTCTCTCCTGGCTCAGGCAACCCTCTCCTCCTTTGTGAAACAGACCGGCCTGTTTGGCCTGCGTTTTCTCCTCCGTCCGGCTACGGCCGGTGATGCCATGACCCACAAAACGTTCATCTCTTCCTCCTCTACACGTCCATGCCCATTTCCACCTTCGAAACTCCAAGTTTGGTCACGATTTTGGACTGGAACCGAGCGAAACCCTCGTTTCGTTGCTAGTGGTGTTCGTGCGATTTTCGGCGATTCGAACAGTTGTTTCCGTCGAGTGAGGTATGAAAATTCATCCCCTCATCTTGCTCTACCTTTTTATGTAGTTAGCTTGGGTTAAGTTGGGAGTTTTGGAGATTGATTTATATACCCATTTTTAGCCGACGGTTTCAGCTTCATTCCAGCTAGTTGTAGTTAGTTTTTGCATGTGATCCAAGAACAAAAGTTGATCCTCTAGTTAGTCTGAATCTGTTGGAATAGGTATTGGCCGGTGGTTTGGAGATCGCTCGTGGACCACTGTGGAGCTCCACTGAGTTCTAAATTGTTCCCCATGTCATCTTGAGCATGACGGTACGTATGCTCAGATTTGGATTTAGTTATCGTTTGAAAATCGAATGGATATTGCACCTATTACGTGATATCCGAGTTTGATAGGTTTAGACAGTTTGATCGGTCCCCATTTCAAATATGTCGTTCTATGTACCTCTAGGATCGTGTAGGAACTTATTGATCAAGAATCAGAGTCCCGAACACTCCGAGTTAATGATTCTAAGTTTAGGCGAAGCGATCGCTGTCCGATTGTGTGATTGGCTTAGATCCGACCGCTCGATCGAGATCAAACTTTTGAGAATTGTTTAGTAAACCTTGTTGGACCTACAGAAACTTTCGGAGTGGAAATCAAAAGTTCTGGGCCCCACAGGCCTAATTGACCTAGATGGTGGGCCTCGTCGGCCTGATTAATATTCTTTTGGTTGGGAGGTGTTTGTGGTTTGGTTGTTTGTTTTTAAAATTGTATTTTTCTTTTGAGAGTTTTATTAACTAGTTATGAATTGTTCTTTTATCTCTTTTACTTTCTGAGCATCATATATCTATGTTTATTTTTATATATGTGTTAAATTGGATTGTGTTGCCTTTGGAAATACTGGTTGCCTTGGGAGATATTGATGTCTTCGGACATCTTCGTTGCCTTCGAAAATACTGGTTGCCTTTGGAAATATTGATGTCTTCGAACATCCTAGATGCCTTTGGAAATATTGATGTCTACGGACATACAGTTGCCTTCGGAATGTCTTCGGACATACGGTTGCCTTTGGATTGTCTTTGGACATATGGTTGTTTTCGGATTTGTCTACGTTCATATGACAATGTGCCCACGAGTTACGGGGACGCCTGAATCGTGTAGTACGAGGAATGCAGTCTTAGGCTGACCATGTGTCCCCTAAGTTCTGCAAGGAATGTGGTCTCAAGCTGACTATGTGTCCCCTGAGTTATGCGAGAAATGTGATCTTAGGTTGATCATGTGTCCCTTGAGTTTTGCGAGGAACGCGGTCTCAAGTTGACTATGTGTCCCCTGCGTTCTGCGAGGAATGCGATCTTAGGCTGACTATGTGTCCCCTGAGTTCTGCGAGGAATGCGGTCTCAAGCTGACCATGTGTTCCTTGAGTTTTGCTAGGAATGTGGTCTCAGGCTGACCATGTGTCCTCTGAGTTCTACGAGGATTGCGTCTCGAGTCAACCTCATGTCCCCTAAGTTATGCGAGGATGTATCACACATGTGGCCACATGTGTGGTGCGAGGGGAATTGACGGTATATTATCGGAATTGATGGATTATGTTTAAGGTACATCTATATGGAGAATAGTGCAGTGCCAACGTGTGGTACAGTTTACAGGATATTCTTCACCGCCTTGCTCATATTATCTGCACAGGGTTTGGCTTGGATCCCTAGCCACATGCCCGACTTGTGTACACAGATGGTTAGCTAGTTTCCCATTTCCCCTGTTGCCTTCGGATTTGATAGTGTTCCCATATACCCCTGGGTGGATGATTACAGGATATGTGCTACGTGAATGATTGCAGGTATGACTTTCTGGTAAAATGTTTGGTTATGTAAGTATTTGGATGTATAATGATATACTAATTGAACTGTTAAGTACATAATTTCATGACATGATATTCAATTATATAACTTGTTGAAATCAAGGTAAAGAGTGATTCTAGGATTTCATCGTTTGTTTGATTTTTATTATTATCTGTACTATCTTAATTGTGATTCATGATAAAAAGAACTACACGTGGCTTGATCCCTCAGTAAGGCCACGTAGGCAACCTAGGCTAACCTAGGTGCAGGTGCAAGTTTAAGATTGGTTTGTTATGTTTAGTTTTGTTAAGTTGAATTTGTTGAACGCTTGGGAAATTATTTGAGTTTGTTGTGCAGATAAATTTCTGGGTTTCGAGCCTTTTTCAAGGAAGACTTTGTTGGTTTTTCGGTAGAAGTCAAACCCTAAAGCAGTTTTTGGATTAGGGCAAGAAGGGTATTTTGATCTTTCATGCCCGATACCTGCCAAGGGTTGGACACGTACGGGGTTCGACACGGATTCTAAAGTGGAATTTGAGTCGGGTCCTTTCATATGTACGATACTTACGGCTTGTTACATTGACTTTAGTGCAGAGAGCCTGGTATCCTTGCCAGCTGAAAGTTGTGATAAGGTTGATGTTGATGAATCATTCAATTTGCAGCAACATAGTGTTGGCCTGAGGGAGATGCATGCGTTTTCTTATCCTCAGTGTCAGTGATTGTAACATGAATTGAGTTTATATTAATGAAATATCGTTTTCTCTTCTAATAAAAACCAATTGCCAATAGATGTAGTCTCAACACCTACACATGTAAATTAGCCTGTTGTTGAACCAATTACAAGATTAATGCGAGAATTAAGCAGAAAATATTTATAAAAAAAATTTAGAAAAAATATTGAATGTGTTTATTGACCAACTCAACATTTTTGAAGGATGTAGTAATAATTGATTATGTGTTAAACACTTGTTGTTAGTACAAATAACTATATTTATTGGTATCGTGAATAAACAAGTCGAAGTCCTTTTTTGTGCGGAATTTACACCCAATTGAATATATAGTAGATTATGTGATTTTGATTTAGGAGAAAGATTTCCATAAAACGGGAATATCACTATTTTGCTATCTCTGACCAATTATGTTATGACACACATAATAACACTTGTATGTGACAGAGCATTATTGACCAAAATAGCATTGCAACTAAGTTTTTCTCCTAATTTAAAGATAATTATTTCATATGACTTGTTCTTTTCTGGCTGCCCTAGTGTAATCTCTCCGTCCAATTGATGACCATCAACCTACCTACACTGCACTGCCGTACAATGTGGGATCAACGGAAAATGTCATCTTTTTTATAGTCAACCCTGCTCCAGGGACCTACCTAATTCACCTACATCATTTAATAAAGGGAGGTTAGACGGCCAATAGCAATAGGCTTGTGGAAATTCGGTTCTTCTATTGAGTACAAAAAGCCTTCACATTGAAGTTGGATCACTAAAACTGCGCTAAACGGAGGTTTAGGTGGCCAATAGCAATAGGCTTTTATATAAATGTTAAAATATACAATTTTAGTCAATGACTATTTCATCTTGTACAATTTAATCTTCATAAGGTTCTGAATTCAAAAACGAAAGAAAAAGAAAAACTTTGGCATTGCACTTGCCTCTCGCATTTATGCATCACACATGTTGTGCAATTATCCTTTATCAGGATTCATGTTGTTTTCTCTCACATTTACCCATCACATATTGTGTGATGATAGGTTTTGACCGTCATTGTTTATCTGTAAAGACAATGGTTTTTAGTAAAACCGTCGTTCTATGTAAAGACGACGGTTTGTTTAAAAAACTGTCATTATTTATGGGTAAAGATGACGGTTTTTAACAAAAACCGTCGTTATTTATGAGTAAAAAAGACGGTATTTTGTTAAAATTGTCATCATTTATAAGTAAAAACGTCGGTATTTTGTCAAAACAGTCTTCATTTATGGTAAAGACAATGTTTGTTTGAAAAGAACCGTCGTCTATTATGTCTAAAGATGATGGTGTGATAAGAATTGTTGTCTATTAACTCTAAAGATGATGGTGTATTATCTATAAAACTGACGTGATTTTACATTTTAGTTTTTTTTTTCCCAATGGTTCTATAGAATAGGGGTGAACACGGGTTGATCGGGTCGAGTATAGGCCCAAACCGGTTACCGAACCGGGTCATGTCGGCAGGCCCAATGGGCAAACCATACACCTCATTTTTAGGCCCAATTTCGAATGAATTCGAAACCAAAATAAGTCGGGTCGGGTTGGGTCGGTGAACGTTTCTACCGAGGCCCAAAAAGAGCAACAACTGAAGGTGGTTTTTTTTAAAAACATTTCCAAGCCCATTTTTTTTTGGGTCAAATTTCCAGGCCCATTCAAGTTTAGGACTCTTGTATATTTTTCCAATTTCTGTACTTCTGCATAATTTTAGCACATATGATTCAAATGCAAATAAAAACCTGAAAATCATCATCCTTCACCTGTCCAAATTCACAGAAATATATATTACAGACCAAGCAAATTGTGAGAGTAATCTCAATCACAATTTGCATACTTGCAAAGTTAAAAACCTAAGAAAATCATCATCCATCACACATGTCCAAATTCACAGAAATTATTACAAACCATAACAGAAAATCAAATCAAAACAAGTAAATTTCCATTACATATAGAAATAAAATTCCATTAGTTTCATACTCCTCAAATCAAATTAGCACCTCTGCATTAAAAAAAAAAACAGTTAATAAATATATGAATTAATAAGACATAAAGAAACTATAAATTTTGATTAATGTAGAGAAGAAAGAAACCTTTTTCCACTTTTTCTAAAGCTTGAAAGAAATCTAACTCATCCAATGTGGGTTCTTTGTAGTAGCTAAACTCCTCTGCCCTTAACCAATCACTACAACAAATCAATGCCTCCACAGTTTTTGGAGTTAACAAACTCCTAAAGGGATCTACAACTCTCTTTCCCGTGCTAAAAGAACATTCCGAAGCCACAGTTGATGATTGGACAGCAAATACATCTTTTGCAATATTGGAAAGTATTAGAAATTTTGTAGCATTCTCCTTCCACCAATCAAGCAATTTGAACTCATCATTGGTAAGATTCACGGGAGGTTCCAATAAGTATTTATCAATCTCATTTATTATCTCAAAAACATCCTTATCTTTCCTTGACTTCAAAAACTTTTGTAACCTTGATGACTTAGTAACATCATTGTTCAAAACCGATGATCCTTCACCTTCTACATTACCATGAAATACTTGGGCAGCAGCTGGATTTTGCTTTCTATAATAATCATACAAATTATGTAAAAGTGTCTTGATCTCCACACTATGCCAAAAAAGGGCTTTAGCAACGGATAAAATCCGTTGCCTATTACACATAAATACCGTGGTATTGGTGACTGTTGCCTATTCCTATGTAATAGGCAACGGATATTCTCCGTCGCTGTTTGTCACTTACTACATCGGATATTTGGTAAACTCCGATGCGTAAATGATTTCCGAGTGCCAAAAAAAGGTTGACTTCTGATGCCTAAACCCGAAACAGCATCAGTAGTTTCAAAAGGGATGAGGTTAAAGAGGTCTAACAGCATCAGTGACATCTACTATACTGATGCATATTATCAATTACAACATCGTAGAAACAAATAATGGTGTTGTGATTTGTGTTATACATCATCGCTTTTTTTATTTTGTAGACGTGAAAAGCCTCCAATAGTGCTGGTGGTTACATAAATGCTGATGCTACTTCTCGTTTTAGGCATCAGTGATAATAGATGTCTGGTTATTGTTTTTATCTTTCAACTTCAGTTATTTCTGGAAAAATGAAGTTGTTATAAACAATAGGCATCACTTATGTAAGCAAAGGGTAGGTATTTAGCTTGTTTCACATCACACTTTACTTAGTTCTGTGTTAGTATTTAAGAAAGGCCTCATTTCCAAATCATGTTGTGTTGTCATTGCTCATTAAAAAAAAACATTATATAAACAGTAATTTAAATATATCCATAATTGTCTATATATATATATATAAGCAAAATACTTGAATGATCCATACTTATCACATCCAAATCACAATTCTACCAGCCTTACACCACAAATTATCCATACTTGTCTATGCACAAGCAAAATACTAGCTAGAAAGACATGTAAAATGAAGGAATGTTTAGCTCAATCAAAAAGCCATTCTAGGACATGAGTTGCCAATTCTTCTCGCACCTCATCCAATTCCATTTGGGTGTATGTGTCCTTCCTTCTAGCTTTATACTAGGAAAAAAGAAAAAGAAAAAAAGCATGTAAATTGTAAACACAAACAGCAGAAATATAAACATAAACTTAAAAAATGCAAGGTACTAAATTTGCATAAGATATGTTGTCATTTCAAATTGACCAATATGCAAATTTACCAAATCATATTGGTGAACAAGAAAATCTAATTTGTCAACCAAACTAATTAGATGACAGCAAGTCATTAAATGGATCCCACTTAATGTTTCAACTAGGAATTAAATGATCATGTGATGGGGTAGAGAGTAAGCAAGAATCAATTTTTCTGTTAAGAGTAAGATAAAAGTCAATGGTGAACCATATGCAACCAGACCTCAGCATAAGAGTCAATTCTATTAGTTTTTTTTTTATCTAGAGAAGAAACTTCATAAATCATGAACTCAGCAACAAAAAATCAGAACACATTACTTCATTAGACATGAGACCATCACAGTCATGAAACTTTCACGCAATCAGGGAAAAACATTAATGTTTTGAGATCATAATGCACATGCCAAGAGAGGTAGAGAAACTACACCAATGCCATCAAAATCAGAGATGTTACCAGTTTGACAGTGTGTGTATCATACTCCCAAGTTGTCCAGGTCTGGGGTCTCTCCCTGCAGCAAACTGGACCTGCTTTTCACAAGATTGAATACCTAAAGGGAATGAGCAGAAACCAAAGAGAAGAAAGAGGAAAGCGAAAACAAAGAGAAAAAAAAATCCAATAATTTAAAGCCAAGGCAGCAATAAAGCTCAAACCTCCAATAATTTTAGCAAGCACCATAACCTATTACAATAAGAATTCAATTTTAAGCAGTGGCGGTATTGGTAACTGCACTCAATTTGCTCCAAGTGCAAGTAAGACAAATTTATATCCAAAGGACTTGTCCAAAAGTGATGCATTTTTCACTATATCCTTTCATTTTTTATTTAGAATGACATTTGTTAAGCATGGAGAACATAAAGTACCAGCAGTGACACACTCCACATAATCACATTGAAACCATATAGCCTTAACCATTACTACACATTCAGAGATGTAAATCACCAACAACTTTGGAAAAATAAGAGGATTACGCATTTGAATCATGCCTTGTTTGTCTCAGCTAGTGTAAGAACAGTGAGCTGTTTCAGCTTTAGGACTTGATCAGGGACCAATTGGGGAAGACGACTGGCATCACCTACAATTGAACTATGTTTCAGTTTCTTAAATTCCATCACAATAAGAAATAGAGAAGCTTACATAATTTTTTTTTACAAAAACTCAGAGAAATTTAAGGGAAATAGTTCTATAAAATAAAAATAAAAAATTAACCATAGGGAAAATAAATAAATAAATACGAAAAGAGAACCATGGACTTAATAATGTTACGGAGTTGATGAAAGAGGCAATGGTGCATAAAATTATAGCTGTGTTCCCTTTTAAAATGGTCAACAATTAACAGATGATTTCTTAAGACATTATATCAGACATAGAAGCAGAAAAGAAACATTAATCGAGTTGGTGCAAGAAGGCCAAAGCAATCAATAGAGATTCACTAATGAGAAAATGGACCAAAAGATGAAGCAAGTTTTGCACGCTCACTCTTGTAGTCACTCCATGTTCCTTGTGAAAACAAGCAAAGCACATCCAAGTTCATAGAAGTTTCTGTTCCTTCAAGCTGCAAATATTACAGAGTCAAAAGAACTATTCCTACAATGACATTCGTAGCATGAATAACAATAATAAAAAATTTAAATTTTCTCTTTGGCTACACCAAAATTCTGATTTAGACATTTCTTGTTCATAAACAATGACCTAACTCCTAAAACAACAGAACCCTTCTCTCAACCAAAACAAGAACAACATTTCTGTTTAGCTAAGAACAACATCCCAAATAATTAAAATTTAAAATTTACCACATCATATTCCACCACATCCATTGGCCATCGTTAATTGGGAAAAAAAAAATACCAGTTGTAGCAGTGAGGATATCATCTCCTATTTCCTAACTTAACATTCAAATTCTCCATTCATTCTTAGTTTCTACCACCACAGAGCAGAAAAGGAAAATTTACAACAAAACAGAGAAGGAAAGAAAAAGAAAAGAAACCTGAACCAAACATCTCCAACTACATCTTTTTGACTTTCTTTTCATATGCCATGGCATCTCCAGTGCTGCAAGCAAACCTGATGTATAGATTCATGCCTGCTATTTGGTATTGAATCTTTAGAAGCTTTGCAAATCTACTAGACCTAAGCAGTGAGCCTCCCATTTATCACATATACAACTTATCAATATTTTACATGAAACTACGCAGATTGAGTAAACAACAGAAGAATAAGAAGAAAAAACAGAATAATTCAAAACAAATAAACAAATGCCCATCAACAGCATACAGTTGTGACAAAATCTTCATTAAATTGGTTGATAGGTCCTCTTTTTGTTCCTCAATTATATAAAATTACAATCCATGCTACAATAAAAAGGTTTTGGCTTGAAAATCTAGGGTTTCTTCTAAGAAATTAAAATCAAACAGAGAAACCTGTTGAAAATGGCAGCAAGAGTATTGAAGTTGAGAGGGTCCTCGACGAATAACATGAGCTGTGCAGCCCTAACGGCAGAGCCAAACCTAACAATTGGAGCTCTGGTCATGGCGCCTATTGATGCTGGCCACCAAGGTACCCTCCGTCGTCCGCTCCAAGGCCTCGCGTCGGATCGCCGCCTCTCCGGCAGTCCCCAAGTTTCAACGCTTGCTCGTACGACACCGTCGTTCCGGACAACACCGATTGGAGGATGTCGCTGTGAATCGTAAGAGTTGAGCATCTGATGGTTTTAGCAAGAATGGGGCAGTGACGGAGGAGAGAGAAGAAAGAGAGAGTTTCAGAGGGACTGAAAAAAATGAGAGGGCGAGGAGAGAAATTTTCAGGAGATGAAGTTTTAGGGTGACAGTTTGAGAGGGAGTGAAAAAATTGAGAGGGAGCTGGAAGTAATTGGGGCTAGAGTTTGAGAGGGAGATGAAGTTTCGGGCAGCGAGTTTGGAGGGAGAACGTGAAAATTTTGGATTAGGATTGACTCGACTTTAGGCATCGGAGGGATGTTATCAAAAAATGTCCCTCTTAAAAATAAAATAAAAACCAATCACTTTAGGCATATGTGGTTATGTAGATGACGCTAAAGGGGAATAAAGGCATCGTCATAGAAAAACAAAAATTTGTGCTGATGTCTTTATATCTGTTTAGTATCGTTATTTATGAAATCGATGCCTAATCTACTAATAGCATTGATTTCGTATTTACCGATGCCTATGTAGTGTTGCTAAAAGTGAAATTTGGCATAGTGCCAATGACATGTCATTAACCCCATTTTCATCGGAAACCAAGTCACCCAAGCAAAATGTCACATATTCCATCTTGTATCGAGGATCTAGAATAACCGCCACAAAGAATAACTTGTTGATGTTATTAACATTCCCCCAATATCTATCAAACTTTATCTTCATCATTGTTGCTATTTTTCACATAACAACATTATCAACATTCATCATAGCATCTATCTCCTCCAAAAAAGAACATATCTCATGGATTGGGCCATTAGAAGACACGGTTTTAGAGGCACTAAATCTCAAAGTAGCATCATAAAACTTCTTCAAAAATTTGACAAATACCTTTGTATTTTCCCAATCCAACAATGTTGGAGGCCCCACTCTTTTCTTCTTTTCCTTACCATGAACTTCATACTCCTCAAAGTACCCCAAAAAGTTTGTGTCATCCTCCTCCTCCATCCTCTCAAAACCCTTTTGGAGCTTCAAAGTGTTAGATTTCTTTATTACGTAATCTAGATCTTTCACACAAATATGTAATACGTACAAAGACATGAAGACATACCTGGAGCCATCTTCCTTGAGTATACAGCCTCTGAACTCATCCAATCTGTAGCAACAGCAACCCTAGCAAGAACATGAATGGCTCAAGACTTCTACTCTTTCTCAGAATATGTTTCAGCTCTCTCTTTATGATGAGAATAGGTTTGGAGAATGTGTCTGATGAGAGCAGGGCCTTAAGCTTATATAGGGCTAGGTCAAGTCGTCTCTACTCATCACCGAGGGCCAACTTGACTAATCTTTCAAGCCCACTTAATCGGTTCACGCAAAAATGGAAATAAATAGGACCCCTTAATAGGCCTCAAAATCCTTCCTTATTTCACAAGGTTTTGGGCCTCAAGGTACAACTTAATTTAAACCCTTATCAAACATGATATAACTTAGTATCTAGTGCACCGATCTAAATAGGAAAACATAACATTCTCCAACTAGATCAAGCACTAGAACACTAAGCTTCTGTATTCCGAAAGGTTTGATAATCATTATTGGCCATGAGTTTAAAATAGTTAAGTCCTTCCCGTCAAGCTACTGCGAAAAGTGATTAGACAAAATGAACTATAGACAAGCACTGCTTTCTTTATTAAAAGCAGGCTATCTATAATCACATAATGCAATCTCAAAACACATGAAGCACCTACAACGTGAACTGTAATATGTACTGATCTTTAATGTGAATCTTTATGCAATTTCAGTACAAGTATCTCAAAAGAGACCATAAACTCACATGCATAAACAAAATTGCATAATAAGTTTAAAACAGCTAAATAGTCAAAAGGGTAGAATTTAATAAATAAAACTGTCAACCAAAATGACAACCATAAATGCAAATCCCTCAATCCAGAAAAAACAGGAAAAAATAAACAAACTAGTAAAATATCATAATGAGAACAAGACTCCCACTAGATTGCAGCATCAAAACTAGGAAATAATCCCATGCTCTCAACATGTCTCAGAAAAGCTTTTGAAGGCAAAAACTTTGTGAATGGATCTGCAATCATATCTTGAGTTCTGATATGATCAAACCTGACTAGTTTGTCCGCCACCTTCTCCCTCACTATTAAATATTTTCTGTCAATATGTTGAAGTCCAAACGACATCTTGTTGTTCATGCAGTGAAAAACAGCCACAATGTTGTCATTATATATTTGTATTGGTCTAGAGATCGAGTCCACCACCTTAATGTCTTTAATAAAATTCCTTAGCCATACTGCATGAGAAGTGGCTTCATAGCAAGCTATGTATTCTGAAAACATGGTCGAACTCGAAACACCAGTTTGTTTAGCACTCTTCCAAGCAACAGCTGCTCCTGCCATCTTGAAAAGAAAACCTGAAGTAGAGATGTAATCATCCTCTGCTTTTCCAAGATTTGCATCAGCATAACCAACAAGCTCTAAATTCTCTGTGTGTCTGTAAATCAACATATAAGCCATTGTTCTCTGTAGGTACCTCAAAATCTTCTTCCCAACTATCCAATGTTGCATTCCTGGATTTGACTGAAATCTTCCCGTCTTGCTAATGCACAAGGCTAGGTTTGGCCTTGTACACACTTGTGCATACATAATGCTTCCAACTAGAGAAGAGTATGGCTTGTTCCTCATCTCATCTTCTTCTTCTTTATTCTTGGGGCAACGTTCCTTCTTTAAATCTCCTTTAGCTAACGGAACTTTCTGTCCAGAACACATACTCATGTCAAAACGCTTGAGTATCCTCTCAATGTATGTCTTCTATGATAAGCCTAGAAGGCCTCGGGCTCGGTCTCTCTGAATTTCAACGCCCAACACAAAATCAGCTTCTCCCAAATCCTTCATCTCAAAATCGTTTGAAAGTAGTTCCTTAATGTCCTTCAGTAAATTGTGGTCATTGTAGCCAAAAGTATGTCGTCGACATACAATACCAAGAAAATAAATCGGCTCCCACACTTCTTCAGATAAATGCACTGGTCAACTATGTTCTCTTCAAAACCATAAGATGAAACAATTTGGTGAAATTTGAAATACCACCTCCTGCTTGCTTGCTTTAGTCCATAAATTGCCTTACCAAGTTTGCAAACCATATGCTCTTTTCCCTCCTTTGCAAACTCATCAGGTTGCCTCATAAAATTTTTCTCTTCGAGTTCACCATTGAGGAAAGTAGTTTTGACATCCATTTGATGTAAAAATAGGTCATAATGCGCCACCAAAACCATAATTGGAGAAAATGTCTCAGTGTAGTCAATTTCCATTCTTCCATTCTTAAGAGAAGAAGCTTGATCCTAAGAGAAGAAGCTTGATCCTAAAACGATTAGCTGCAATTTTATAGGCTATCTCGCAAGGTCAACGGGTTTTAGATTTTATTGTCCAAATTATGGTACCCGAATTGTTGAGACTGGTTGTGCAAAGTTTATAGAGCATGAGGAGAATGCCACTAGGAATGAAGATTATTTTTGAAGAAGAAGGTGATGTAGCTGTGATTGAGAATGCAGAACCATATATTACACCTTTGATTCCTTTAAGTGAAACTATTTTGGAAAATCCTCAGTTTGAAGAACCAATTGAACCACAAGAACAAGTTGTCGAGAATCCTGAGTTAGGTAATCCACAAGAATCAGTACAACCGAGAAGATCTGACAGACCAAGAAGATCCATAGCAAATTTAGATTATGTGTACTTACAAGAAGCAGATTTTGACATTGGAGGTGAGGTTGATCCAACAAAGAGCCCGAATTTGGTAGGCTCGAAATGGGTATTTAAAACAAAGAAGGATAAAGATGGAAGAATCGAAAGATTTAAGGCTAGATTGGTAGCAAAAGGATTTATCCAGAGGGAGGGAATTACCTACACTGAGACATTTTCTCCAGTTTCCACCAAAGATTCTTTCCGCATTATTATGGCTTTGGTGGTGCATTGTGACCTACTTTTGCATCAAATGGATGTCAAAACTGCCTTCCTGAATGGTGAACTCGAAGAAGAAAATTATATGAGGCACCCTGAAGGGTTTGCAAAGGAGATCTTCTTGGTCTGTCAGATCTTCTCAGTTGCACTGATTCTTGTGGATTATCTAACTTAGGATTCTCGACAGCTTGTTCTTGTGGTTCAATTGGTTCTTCAAACTGAGGATTTTCCAACGAAGTTTTAGTTAAAGGAATCAAAGGTGTAATATCTGGCTCAGCATTCTCAATCACAGCTACATCACCTTCTTCTTCAAAAATAAAATCTTCATTCCCAGTGGCAATCTCCTCATTCTCTATAAACTTTGCACAACCAGTCTCAACAATTCGAGTACCATAATTTGGACAATAAAATCTAAAACCCTTTGACCTTGCGGGATAACCTATAAAATGACAATAAATCATTTTAGGATCAAGCTTCTTCTCTTAAGGGTTACGGATTCCAACTTCAGCTTTGCAACCCCATACATGAAGGTGCCACAGGCTAGGCTTTCTGGAAGTCCAAATTTTGAAAAAAATGTCTTAGTTACAGAGTTACTAGGCACTCTACAGTTTGTTGTTTTGATAGCCTCTCTCAAAAAGCTTAGGCAAATTAGTTTTGGAATTCTTGCTAAGAACCATGTCCTTCAAAATTTGATTTCTTCTCTCAACCACACCATTCTGTTGCAGAATTCCTGGCCTTATGCACTAAGCAGCTATTCCATTATCTTGTAGATACCTAGCAAGAGGTCCAGCACGGCGTCCTCCTTCATTAAAACGTCCATAGTATTCACCCCCTCTGTCTGACCTCACAATTTTGATCTTTTTCTCAAGTTGCCTTTCTACTTCAGTTTGGAAAATCTTAAACATTTCAAAAGCTTGAGATTTTTTATACTATGAGATACAGATAACCAAAACGAGAGTGATCATCTATAAAAGTGATGAAATAATGATTTCCATCAATTGTTTGATGAGGAAATGGTCCACAAATATCTGTGTCGAGGATTTCTAAAAAATTACTACTGCGAGTTGCACCTTTCTTTTTGGTCTTAGTGAGTTTTCCTTTAACACATTCAATACAAATTTCGTCATCGCCGAAATTTAGTAATGGCAAGATTTGTTCCTTAACAAGAATTTTCATTCTTTCTTTGAAATGTGCCCTAAAAATCCATGCCATAACCTAGTGGATGTTCCTTCACTTCAAATCTTTTTCTCACTCGATTCAACTATTAAAACTTCACCGTCTTTATTGTAATTGAGACAATATAATCCATCTTTATTGTCTTTGAATTCTGAGATACAAAAACATCTTTATTGAATCCAAAATACAACCAAGTCTTGATAATCTTGAAACATAAATTAATTTTCTCTTTATTTAAGGCACTGAAACTAAATCATCCAACTCTAAAATAAATCATGAATCCAACTTAAAACCAACCACTCCAATAATATTTAATGAAAACAACAGGAAACTATCTAATCCTCCTTGTCAGAGCGTGCTGCCATGAAAGTGTTGTTCTCCCTAGTAGGGAACGGGTCAAGTAACCACTATCTCCCCATTAGTGGTGGTATTGAAAATCTCAACAGGTGATTCAAGTTGGGGCGTAGGTTTCACTAACACTAGGAGATTCTTGTATCGAAATAGCTTATTGATGTTTCGTCATCTCCCATAAGAGCATACACCAAGCGTTACAGTGATCCTGAGACTTCTGAGATTGTCCTTTGCAGCCATGTATATAACTACGGGTCCTCCATAAGGTCGACGACGTCGCTGCGCCTTAATCCTTTTCGCTCCAACTCATCTTCGTGCTGCTTCTTAATTAACTCTACTATATTCTTTACTAGAATACCATTCGTGACAAGTTGACACGAGTGACACCTATCAAAAGCCAAATGCTTCTCCTTTTCCCCAAACTTTTGGAGTCGTTCTATAGGACACATAACCAAAACAAAAACATGAGTGAAATCATAATTGATCTCATTCATTCTGAGAATATCCTTAAATCAAACTTCCATCCTTTTGAAGTTTGACTAGTGAGTGTTTCAATTACGAGAAATTGATTGAGGGAGTGTTCATAATTGTAAGGATTTGAAAACGAAAGCATATTACATATTACTTTCTTAGAAACCGATTCTCAATATGTTAAGAGAAAACAATTTAACTTCATTCACAAAACTAACAAATAATACATGCAAGCGTCCTTAATTAAGTATCACACCTTTGTGGAAAGAGATTACTTATATCTTACACATAATTACATGCTATCTTGTCCCATCACAAATAAATTACTGGATAGATTCTATTTGTTGAAGAAACTTACTAAGCAATTTATGTATAATGCAATTTCCGATTATTTCTTTAGGGTTTGAGTTTTTAGGTTTGGTTTTGTTATGAAAAGTTTGTTGATTCTTAGAACAAAAGCAAACAACTATCTAGCTCAAAAAAATAACCGGACAAAACACAGTTCAAGAAGGAAAAACCCTAAAATTGCAGTGAATACTATTTCTGCCGTGAACAGTGTTTTAGGGGTTTAGGGTGTCCGTTTTTGACGCAAAATACCTTTCTGAATAGGGAATGACCTAACTTACACAACTCACACCTTAGTTGTGACATATAGGAAGTTTTAGGCTTTTAAGGTGATCTACTAGTTCAAAAATGTGTTTAAAGTTTTGAAAATATGAAAAACAAATCAAAACATGCTTTTTCCGGATTCTTTAATATTCTCAATATTTCAAAAAACATGTTTAATCAATCTTCAAAAAATTAAACATAACCAAAAAACCTCATACAGCATAAACAGATATGTAAACATAGTAGGCATGCTTGAACAACAATTACAGATATGTGTGAACAACCAAAAGCTCTGATACCAACCGTTAGATTTCTTTATTACATAATCTAGATCTTTCACACAAATATGTAATACATACAAAGACATGAAGACATACCTGGAGCCATCTTCCTTGAGTATACAGCCTCTGAACTCATCCAATCCGTAGCAGCAGCAGCAACCCTAGCAAGAACAGGAATGGCTCAAGACTTCTGCTCTCTCTCAGAATCTGTTTCGTCTATCTCTTTATGATGAGAATAGGTTTAGAGAACGTGTCTAATGAGAGTAGGTCCTTAAGCTTATATAGGGCTAGGTCAAGTCATCTCTACTCATCACCGAGGGCAGACTTGACTAATCTTTCAAGCACATTGAATCGGTTCAAGCATAAATGGAAATAAATAGGACCCCTTAATAGGCCTCCAAACCCTTCCTTATTTCACAAGGCTTTTGGCCTCAAGGAACAACTTAATTTAAACCCTTATCAAACCTGATATAACATAGTATCTAGTGCACCGATCTAAATAGGAAAACATAACACAAAGCACTCTCCAACATCATGTAAGTTGAATTCCATCTTGTGCACACATCTAAAGGAACCATGGTTTTTGTGTCAACCTTCTCCATCTCCAAACAAGCCCTAAACTTCTCTAACCGTTGAGATGACCCCCTAATGTACTTAGCACAATTACGAATACTCTCAATAGATTGATGAATTTCTTTCATTCCATCGGTTACAATCAAGTTAGTAATATGTGCACAACACCTCACATGCAACAAACTACCATCACATATGAGTGGATTCCACTTTTCTAATCTCTTCTTCATGTAGGTAATACATCCATCATTGGAGGAAGCATTATCAACCAATATGGTGAAGACTTTGTCTATCCCCCATCCATTCAAACATGACTCTACTAGCCTACCAATTCTATCCCCCTTTTGATTAGGAATGACACAAAAGTTAAGGATTCTCTTGTGCAACACCCAATCGTCATCAATGAAGTGGTCTTTGAGAACCATGTAATTGATGTTCTGAATGGAAATCCAAGTGTCGGTGGTAAGGGACACCCTTTGTGAATTATGTGTTAAGACACTCTTGATTTTAGCTTTCTCCTCTTGATAGAGGTTCCACACATCTCTAGCAATTGTCGTACGAGATGGCAAATCAAATCAAGGTTGTGCCTCCTTCAAAAATTCACGAAACCCAATCCCCTCCACATGACTAAACGGAAGCTCATCCCGAATAATCATCTTGACACATGAAATTCTACATCTCTCTTTACTAAATGCATGTGCTACTAAGTTACCCCCTTTCGCTTGACCCTCAAATGAAAGGACTTTTTGTTTTTTCTCATGTCTCAATGGAGAACTCTTACATTGACTTCTCAAATGGTGTCACAAAGTGGATGTGTCATTCTTTTTACCATCATATGCATAGTCCTTTTTACAGTACTTGCATGTGCATCTAGGGTCACTACTACCATCCTCACACTTCATCTTTGTGAAATGATCCCAAACCCCCGAAGCATTCTTACAAGGCCTTCTTTTTCCTAAAGTGCTAGGGGCTAATTGTGGAGGGGCAGATTGTGGAAGCGCTGGTGGTGGTGGGTTAGTTGAAACAGGGGTTTCAGATTGTCCTTCCATGAAAATAATACCCTACGCAAATACACATTTTTGTCAACTATTGAAATTGCTCGTTCATGATATTAGTAAACTATAATTTTTGTTATCTACAAATAAAGCAGCAACAAAAAATAACAGCTAAACCAACCAAGAACCAAAAAAATACAGAAATTTACCAAAAATAAAAGCACAACCAGAAGCAAGCCAATCCTTTCCTTTTCCTTCAAAATCAATCTGTCCATAAAAAAAAATCACAACATAATCAGACAAAATCAATATAAATTGTCAAAGCCCTAAATTTTTGAATAAGGTTTTCGAGATTTTAGTACCTCAAAGCCCTAACTCGTTCATGAGAATTTGCGGCTCAATTTGACAAAAAAATTCGACTGAGGAAAACTCAAAACTAAGAGAGAGCGAGAGTGACCATGAGAGAGAGAGAAAGAGAGTGATAGAGAGAGAGAGCCACGCTGCGAGAGTGACTGAGAGAGAGAGGTTGCGAGAGTGACTAAGAGAGATTGGAAGAAGAAGTCGACGAATTTGGTTTGGGGACAGGAGGTTGAGTGAGAGAGGCAGATCTGATCGAGAGACTCGAAGAGAGGCAAAGCAGAGTGAAGTGAAAAAAAATTTCGAGCGCTAAATGTTAGGGTTTCGAGAGCGATCGAGTGTGGCAAGGTGTAGACTTGGGATAAAATGGACGAATCAGCCGCTGCCACGTGTATTAATTTATTTTTAAATAATATAATAAAAAATGTTCGGTCCTGTCCGATTTTTGCCGGTTTGGAGACAATTAAATCGGTTCAACCCAGTTCATGGCCGATTCGGCCAGTTTTTTTTACCGGTTCTTGGATTTTTTATTATAAAAACTGAACCAAACCTCCTAAAGCGGTCCGGTTCGGTTAGGTTTTCAGTAATAATGCCCACTCCTACTATAGAACGATTTTAACTAGGAAAACAACCACAATGCTTTCTGAGCAATAAATTCATGTCCAAATCTGCTATTATCCACACCATACATGTATATACTCAAATATTGTTTCTTTCATAAAACTTGAATATTCAATAGTAATTACATAGTTTACTAATCTTGATATCTACTATATTCATACAAAATACCGTATCCATAGCATTAACCTATACTTATAAAGAGAGGAAGGACATGTGATTACTCATAAATTTTGCCCATTCCATGCGAACTTCTGCTGGACCTTCAATGTCCACACCATGGCTGCCATTATGGTACAGCTCTACCAATCCTACAATTCACCATTTACATGACAATAAACAATTAATTTAGGAAAAAATAAAAACACAATAACCAGAGCAAAAGTCCTGGAGTTTTTTTTATCTAACTAAAGCATTTAAAGCATAATAATTAAGTAGGAGAAGAAAGTTGAAGGGAAAAAAACACTGGAGCATTTCTTAAACTCTCTATTTTGTTCCTTCTCTCAATATAGGAGGAGACTATTATTCTCCTACACAGTAGTGCACTTAAAACCTCTATAGTCTTGTTCTCTTACAAACTGAAAGGGCTAATCCAATTAGGATAAGAACATCAAACATAAACCTAGAAAAGGAGACTTCAACTTATTAAACAAACATAGAAATCAGATAGTAACATAATACATAAAGCCAAACGAAATAATACCTTCTCACTGACAACACTTCCATTTACACCAGTATTCTTGGCAATTAACTTTAGAGGCTAACTAAGAGCTCTTTTAACTATATCTGCTCCAACCTGTAAATTACCATATGGTTTGAGCCTTGAGCAGACCAAATAAATTTAAAGAAATTTTTTTTTCTTTTATGCATATCCAATAATCAATTCAATTTATGCCATTGTCACTGTTGACAAAACTCAAAAGATTGGGGGAGAGTTCAATAATAACTTTCAATCCATTAACCAAAAATTGGTTTCTACAAGAACACCAATATGAAGAGTTCTTTGGCATAATAGGGCCACATACCTTGATTTAGCAATTCATTGACAATATCCAGTTTTGACACCAAAGACCATTTACTGGCCTTCATGTTGGTCAAAGGCATGGATAGAAACACAGAAAATGTGACAGTATATAATTCCCTTTCTTTTTCACATTAAATTATATGCACTCATTTGGCAAATTGTTAAGTTCAATACTGGATATTGTGAAAAGATTACAAAGGAAAAATAACTAGACCATAGCAAAGGATATCAATATAATTTAATCCACACATATCTTTTTAAGGTGAAGACTAATACCCGTGGAAAAACTTGTTAATGACGACCTTGTATGCTCAATTGTTTCATAAAGTTGTTATATGTCCACCAATCTCAATAACTAGTTAATCCCAAGCTTCCTCCTCATCTCCCGAGAGACAAAATCTGAAATCAGGGAGACAAAGAACATACCAGAAACGCAAAAAGACTAATCTTGAATTCACTAGCAAGATATAGAAGGGTATTGAGAGATTAGGTGACTTTCAAATCAAACCTTTCAAAAGGTAGGAGGCTAGGGTTTCAATCTTCACAATTATCAAGAGATTAGGACAATTATAGGTCTTGGACCTTCAGAGGAGTGCGAGGGCCAAGGGCCTGAAGTGGCCTGCGTGACAGATTTCGACAAGTATTTCTAGATCGCGACTACGAAATTGGAAAGCTAACCTGACCAAGCCGCTGAGGTTGATGAGAGAGTTGAACGCCTGAGATGGAGATCATCGTTAAAGAGCGTGGAGATAATCGTTAAAGAGTGTGGAGATCGAGATCTTCACCAACCAACCAACTTCGATTCTCAAATACAGAACCTCCCTCTCCATCTTATGGATCTGCGAAGACCTCAATCTCTTAACTCCTTCATTGATATCGATTTTCTAATGATTTTGTAGAGAGTTTCAGGAGGGTGTTTTAGAGAGCTGAGGAGGGTTTCAAGGAGGGAGAGATAAAGTTTTCAGAGACAGGGGAAAATCTAAAAATTTGTCGAGCGCGAATTTACTTAAGTGGCCCTTTTTAGCGTGTTTTAAAAGACGATGCTTGTTAGTGACAAGCATCGTCTTTTAAAATTCAAGTGGCCTTTGTTTGTAAATAAAAACCGTCGTATTTTGCCTACAATTAACGACAGTTTTAACAAAAACGTCGTCCTTACCTCTAAACAACAACGATTTTTTATCACAAACCGTCGTCTATATAACAAAACAACTACAGTTCTTTCAAACAAACCGTCGTCTTTACATCTAATAGATGACAGTTCTTTCAAAAAAACCTTCGTCTTAAATTATAATAGACGACAGTTATTTAAAAAAAACCGTCGTCTTTAAATACAATAGACGACAGTTCTTTAAAAAAAACCGTTGTCTTTACATATAATAGATGACAGTTCTTTAAAAAAAAACCGTCGTCTTTACATATAACAGACAACAGTTCTTAAAAGAAAACCATCGTCTTTTAAAAATCAAGTGACGTTTTTTTTTGTTCAGCGTGTTTTAAAAGACGACGCTTGTTAGCGCTAAATCTGAACAGATAAAGATAGATGCAACTTACAAGTGATGTGGACGATCTAGGGATCGATTGAGTGCCTGACGCCGATTCCTCTCTTCCTGGGATTCCGATCCTGAATCAAGAATAATAGCAACTCGTGAGGTCTATTGGACCGGTGTGGTGCCAGCCAAAGACCCTCCGATGCTGAAGTAAGTTTCTTTTTAAGAGCTTTTCTGCTGACAATGTATTTAGCATAAAAGTCAGGCTAAAAGTCTTACCCATTGTCTGTAATGAAGGGGCTTATTTATAGAGGGTATCTGGTGTGCTCTTAGTGTTTAGTTTCGATGTGGGACTCGAGGGAGTGCCTTCTTAGGTCAACACGAGTATGCAAATATCTGAGCGGGGTATTCGAGGTTATCTCGCAGAATCGTCCAGGTGTGCTGAGAGCACGCTCGAGAGTCGTTCGGTAGCTGTTACAGATGGTCTGCTTCGGCGGGGCTCGTGGGAGAGCTCACCGCTTAAAGGACCTATTGATTGAATCGGCAGCAGATGCCGATTCACACTTGACTGATCTATCAGTGTGAGTTGTAGGGTTGACTTTAGACTTGTCCCAGGTCCACATGTCATGATGTGAGTGAAGGGTCAGATATGGTACAAACAGGAGTCCCCCAAGTTTCCAATTTAGAAGTGACTTCTTGGTTGGGGACTTGCATGTGTCCTCGGCATTTTGACCCGGACACTTGTTCCTGCTTTCGTGGCTTGTCAATGGTAGTCATATAGTCCCCCAAGTCTCCGAGCAAGGGGAAGCGTGGAAGATTTTGAAGAAGCATAAGTGGATGCCGGAGGCATGAGAGTGCGCACCTGTTGTTCGACACAAGAAGTGAGTGAGAACTCATCATTGTGCGATTGCGGTTCGGTACGAGAGGTGAGTGAAAACTCATCAATGTGCGCCTGCAGTTCGGCACGAGAGGTGAGTGAAGACTCATTAACGTGCTCCTGCCGTTCGGCACGAGAGGTGAGTGAAAACTCATCAATGTGCGCCTACCGTATTCCAGTGGAGTTGGCCATCGAAGAGCCCGAGAGTTGAAGCGTTTGAGATTTGAAACGTTCAGGTGGGATGTTTGTGACGATTGGGCTTCCCTATGCATGCGTGCCACGTGTCGGGAAGGCTATGAAGGGTCGCAATGTTTCGTTTCCCAATGCGTCGCTTCGTTTCCTGATGCTAGGTTCGTCCTATAAATCTGAGTGAGGGACGATAGGAGGGATACTTTGATTTTTTAGAGCAATCAGAGCTTGTGAAAGGCGATTTCCGGCAACGGTGTGAGGGTGGAGAAGGCAATTTCCGGCGAAGGTTCTTAAGGCAGAGGCGATTTCCGGCAACTAGGAAACACCGTGTGAACAAGGTATGATGTCGTGTTTTCTTTTATGATGAATCAAACTCTTCAATTGTTGCATGAACATGTATGAATGTAGATGAACATTAGCTTTTAGGGTTTAGGATGGGAGTTTGATTCTAGCATGGCATTTAGTTTCCCTTCGTTTTTGTTTGTAGATGTCAGATACCGAATCCGAGTATAGTTGTAGTCCGAGGGAGTACGAGGACGAGTCGTCCTAGGGGAGCTTCACCGAGGAGCGTGAGAGTGCCGATTCTGGGAGCACTTCGAGTGTTGAGGTGATTGAAGTAGTGGTCAACCATCGACTTCCGATCGTGGGGTGGGTGTGACTGAGGCTGATGTCTCGGCGGTTGCCCCTGGGGAGGGAGTGCTGAGTGTTGTCACGGGCAAACAGTGAGTGCCGATGGCCAAGCCGAAGGGTCCGGTCTTCGGAGTAGACCATCTAGAGTCGAATGCACTGACCGAGGCTGAGCTTGCCAAGATTCGAGCTCAGTACAACATACCGGATTCCATGGTGATGCGGATTCAAGGGCCGTTGGAGTCCTTGAGTAACCCAGAGGGTGAGGTTTGCTTCTTCACCAATGTCTTCAGGCACGAGCTTCAGCTTCCGTTGAGACACTTGGTGCAAAAGATTTTGGCCCAGATTGGTTGCGCCCCAGGGCAGTTTAATCCCAACTTCTGGTTTACGCTGCTTGGAACAATCACGGCATTTGGCATGGCTGGTGTGGGGGAACCAAGCTATGAGCAGTTCACCCATTAGTACAATATGACGAGGGCAAATAGTGCTGACCAAGGCGGGTGGGTTTAGTCGAATTGTCTATCTGCAGGTCAACGTGGACATTTTGTGTTGGGGGTGCCGAGCTCTCAAAAGACCAGGTGCAAGCGTCGGGTATTGGTGTCCGGGGCTTGGGAAGCGGCACCAGGGGTGATTTTTAAGAGGCATATCCCAACCACCTTTCAAATAGTCAGTAGGCAATAGAGTGTCGTTGGGTAATTTGTTGTTGCATGACGGTTTGGTAAGTTAACTGCCGAAGCTAACCTGTGTTGTCTTTTGTTTCAGTGTCCTTGAAATGGCCTACCGCGTCGAAGAGAAGATTGTCGAACAAGATCACTTCTGAAAGGTATTAGAAGATTGCCGAGCAAGCTTGATCACCGCTGCCGAAAGGTATTAGAAGAAGTTCGAGGAAAGCCAAGCCAGGATTACCGAGGCTGGCAAGCTGATCCAAGATGTCGATCGCCATTCGCAGGAGAACGCGGCGAAGATTGCAAAGCTTTCCCCTAAGTTGGCTGCAACTAAAAAGACGAAGGATGCGGCCGATCGATCTCGCGCTGCAGAGGTAGAGGAGGCCAAAAGGAAGGCTATGGCCAAGTACCGATTGTCGGAGGAGTGCACGGTATTGCTGGATAAGGAGGTCATGGACTAGTGTGACGATCTTGTCCACTGATTCAAGCGGTACAACGCAGATAAGGAGCTGAACCTCAACTTCCTCCGGGATAAGCCTCCGTTGCCTGAGGGTTTCACTGAGGAGATGGTTAAGGCATATAGGGGAGAGGATGCCAAAGCTGATTCAGGCAGTGATACCGACTCTGGCAGTGAGGAGGAAGGAGGTCATCCTGTACCGACTTTTGCCAGTGTGCCTGCCACCGATGCGCTGACTGGCGCCAAGCCTATGTCCGCTGATGCCGAACCAATGATGACTGATGCCGCACCCCCTTTGGCTTAGGATTTTTTTTATTTTGTGTAAAAAATTTGGACCACTCCAATTGGTGATTTGGCTAAGAAATATAGCCCTCTTGTGGCGTTTTTCATCCAAGTTTATTTTGATTCGGTTTTTGTTTAACTTTCGTATTCTAACATATGTATGCATGCCGTGGGTAGTATACGTTGATACGTTGGCGCCGTTTTCTGCGTTGCCAAATGCATAGAATAGGAAAAACACTAACAAGATTGCCGATTGATATATAACAGAATGGACTGGCCGAAAGTCCAGTCACTTGTAGTAATATTTCAAATGATCAAAATTCCAAGGGTGGCCAAGGGTTTGAACATCGGAACCACGCAGACGGTATGTGCTGGGTCGGCAGATGCTGACAATTTTGTTGGGACCTTCCCATGAGGGGCCGAGTGCGCCTTCGGTAGCATTTCTCGTTGCGAGGGTTGAATGATCTGCGTTTGACACTCGAGTTGTAGTACCGAGCCGTTCGCTGCTTGTAAGCGGCGTTCCAAAGTTGTGCCTGCGATTGGTGTTCTTCGATGAGGTCCAGGTTCAAAGCGAGTTGAGCTTGGTTTTGCTCAAGATCGTAAGATGCCGTTCGGCATGTAGGTGCATGGACTTCTACCGGTACAACGACTTCGATTCCGAAGGCAAGGGAGAACGGTGTTTCTCCCACTGACCTTTGGTAGGATGTGTTGATGGCCTATAGTGCCTTCGGTAGCATCTCTGGCCATACTCCCTTAGCCGCTCTGAGCCTTTTCTTTAAAGTTTTCTTGATGATCTTATTAATGGCTTCTACCTGGCCGTTGGACTGTGGATGTGTCGGAGACGCAAAGAAGATGTTGATGTTGAATCGGGAACACTGATGTCGGAAGCGAGAGCAGTTGAACTGCTTATCGTTATCGGTGATGATCGCATTCAGAAGACCGAATCGGGAAATAATGTTCTTCCATACAAAATGCTCGATTTTGGTAGCGGTGATTGTTGCCAATGCTTCGGCTTCGGTCCACTTTGTAAAGTAGTCAACAGCGACGACGACGAATTTAAGTTAGCATGGGGCCGATGAGATCCAATCCCCATTGAGCAAAAGGCCACGGGCTAACAATTGGGGGGAGCAGTTCGGTAGGCAGTTTTGGAATGGAGCCAAAACGCTGGCAATGGTCACACTTATGCACTAGTTTCAGGGCATCGGTGTGGAGAGTCGGCCAATAATACCCCTTCCGAATGGTCTTGAAGGCAGGGGATTAGGCGCCAAAACGGTTCCCGCAGGCTCCTTCATGAATTTCTCGTAGGACGTAATCACCTTGTTGTGGCATGATGCATCGAAGCAATGGCAAGGAGTGACCACGTCTGATTCAAAAGGAGATACCGTGCCGATCAGCGGCGGATAGCTTTGGCCTCGAATTTTTCAGTTGGTAATGTGCCGTCAGTGAGGTAGGCATCGATTGGATCCATCCAACTTGGGTTCTACAGAACGGCATGTACTTCGGTTTCCCTGGTGCTACGCCGAGCGAGAACTTCGATCGGTACATGACGTCCTACTTGGTCGTCAATTGCCGATGCAAGGTGTGACAGAGAATCGGTGTGGCTATTCTCAGATTTGGGGATATGCTGAACCTGGTACGCGCTGAAGTGGTGGAGCAATCGGCGGGCATGCGCCAAGTAGGCAACCATCGATATGTCTTTAGCTTCAAATTCGGTGAGCACTTAATTAACGACGAGTTGGGAGTCGCTGTAGATCTTGAGTTTTTTGGCTCCCATGTCTTTGGCAAGCCGAAGGCCTGCCAAGAGGGCTTCGTATTCGGCTTCGTTGTTGGAAGCGCAAAATTGAAACCGGATGGCATATTCGACTGTGGTTTGGTCAGGTGTCTTTAGAACTAGGCCTGCTATTTGGGCTCGTAAATCTCACGGCCTAGTACTCCGGGCCGAGGGCATATGCGTCGACACGTGACATCCTTCTTTTGGATGCGGTGCGGTTGTGCGCGGATGTGCTAGCACGGTCTACCGTGCATCGAGAGAGTGATGTGTTTGGGTAATTGGTTAAGTGGTGCGCCTGTTTGAGTTCGACTTCTAATCAAACGATTGTGGCCGAGAGAGGAACTGATCTCGGCCGTCAGGTTCACGGCTTGAGCTACAAGGCCGTTTAGTGGTGGTGTTGATGGTGGGTTTTGGGTGGTGCTCCGACGCGTTGCTCAGAGCGCGACGGTCGTATGATATATAGGGTGGATGAGAGAATAATAGAGATGGTGCTCCGGTGCCTTGAAGATCAAGGGTCGTATGATATATTGATGAATGGATTTTCCTTACAATCTATCACTACTCCTAGGAAAGCAAGTAAAGGTATTGAAAGTGCATTACAAGAAATAAATGACAGGAAAATATAATTTGCTCCGTGGGAGGCTTTTGGTTTGGTGTTTGAACCATTTGAATGTAGCTTGAGCTTAGTATTTATAGGAGGAGTCCTGGAGGGACAATCGAGGCTGAAAGATCTGCGTGGTGGAGCCCGATCAGAGCAAGTGGGTAGTTAAATCGACATTTGGGATCGTGAAGTATGGTGGTGTGACCCCATAAATCCCGATAAATCTCGGCCGCCGCCTTGATCGTGGGTTCTGCACCTTTGGCCATGGGAACGCCTTTAATGGCCTGGTCTGGTGATTGGTGACCTGACCTCTTAAGTTGTAAGAATATTTATGAGAATGTTTGCGCCTAACCACTCTGATTTCCATCACCAAACCCTGACTTCAGTCACTTCCCTTCTTCCCTCGTGCATTAAATGCTTTTTTGCGGCTAGTGGGTTTGCTGCAATAGTCAGAGGCGTTACTTCATTAAATGAAGTGTGGGACTTTGTTGCCACGTGGCGATTTAACCTTAATATCTTCGACCGTGTCTCTTACGCCCTTCGGCCTCGGCCTATAATACCGCGGTCGCGAGGACGAGAGGATCCCACCTTCGCAGCTCTTCTTTTGCTCTTAGGAAGGCAAAATGCCTAACGAACCGCCACGTTTCAGTTTATGGGCAGGTGCTAGGGCCCAAAGGAAGTCCTTTCGGTCAGTTCACGACCGAGATTTATTAAGCATAAACACCTGCTCCGCTGCCTTGCTTATTGGATGAGCCGTCCACGTATAGTGTCCAATGAGGGTTTGTGGGATCGAATGTTCCTTCGACTGGCGTATCTCCCTAGGGTGACGATGGTTGTTCCGGGATGGGATCGGCTGGTCGTTCGAATTCTGGTGGAGGTGTGAGTTCCGAGATGAAATCAGCCACAGCTTGTCCCTTTTCAGCAGAACGAGGATGATAGGGGATGTCGAACTCTCCAAGCTCGATTTCCCATTTGATTAGTCGTCCTGATGTCTCTGGTTTCTGTATGACTTGGTGCAGAGGTAGATTGGTGAGTACGTTGATGGTGTGGGCTTGGAAGTAGGGCTAGAGCTTGCGGACTGAGAGGACGAGAGCGTATGCTAGCTTCTCCAGTTAGGGATACCGTTGCTCAGCGTCTTGTAATGCGTGGCTTGTATAGAAGATTGGAAGCTCAATGTCATTCGGCTTTCTGATGAGCACAGAGCTCAGTGCTGATGCCAAAACTGACAAATAGACGATGAGTTATTCCCCCGGAAGAGGCTTCAACAACAGAGGGGCTTTTCCCA
Organism: Prunus campanulata; assembly: GCA_034190965.1. Lineage (NCBI taxonomy): Eukaryota > Viridiplantae > Streptophyta > Magnoliopsida > Rosales > Rosaceae > Prunus > Prunus campanulata. Next base: position 22,301,724 of record CM067211.1, read on the forward strand.
TGTAGGCTTTGACGTCTTCAAAGGCTTGGTCACATTCAGTAGTCCAAAGGATTTGCCGTTTGTTTTCTTTTAGAGCTTTGAAAAAAGGGGCACATCGGTCGGTGGCCTTGGATATGAATCGGGCCAAGGCGGTGACTAGTCCAGTGAGACTCTGTATGTCTTTTTTCGTCTTTGGTACCTGCATGTCTAGTAAAGCCTTGATTTTTTCGGGGTTGGCCTCGATGCCTCGCTGGCTTATCATGAAGTCGAGGAATTTCCCGGAAGAAACGCCGAAGGCACATTTGCTCGGATTGAGGCGCATGTTGTACTTTTTCAAAATGCCGAACATGAGAGAGAGGTTGTGAAGATGATCTTCGGCTGTCTTACTCTTGACGAGCATGTCGTCAACATAGACTTCCATCGAAGTACCGATGAGTTCGGCGAATATCTTATTGACCAATCGTTGATATGTCGCCCCCGCGTTCTTCAGGCCGAACGTGGGGGCGACATATCAACGATTGGTCAATAAGATATTCGCCGATCGGTAATGAACGATGTATAGTAGTAGAGGCCTCGATCAGTAATGAACGATGTATGCTCGCGAAAATCTGGTTGTAGCCTGAATAGGCATCCACTAGTTGGTCGATTCTTGGTAGTGGAAAGCTATCCTTCAGGCAAGCCTTGATTAGATCGGTATAATCTTGACACATCCGCCAGGCGCCGTTTGGTTTCTTGACCAAGACCGAATTTGACAACTAGATCGAGTAGGCTACTTCCCGGATGAAGCCGATCATTTTTAACTTCTCTACTTTGAGCCTCATTGCCTCGTATCATTCGGCGTCGTAGGCACGTCGTTTCTACCGTATTGGCTTGAAGGTGGAACAGATGCTTAGCTTGTGATCAATGACACTAGGGGATATGCCGGGCATATCATCATAAGACCAGGCGAAGAGCTCAGTATTGGCGCGCAGAAAGGCGATGAATTCGGCTCGCAGCGGTGAACTGAGGGTTGTGCCAATCTGGATTTGTCGGTCTGGTTGTGCTTCGGAGAAGGCTACCGATTCTAGGTCCTCGATAGGCTGGGCCTGTGGTGTGACAACTTCATCTCGGGGGTCGTCAACTTGATCGGTTCTTTTCTTGCCAATCGGAGTGGTTCCGGTGGTGGAAACTGTGTATGACTCCTGCGCCGTCATTCTTGCCGATTCACTAGTGGCCTTCACGCACTTGGCCGATGCCAGAATGCGCTGGGAATTTGAGGAGGAGCATGTGGGGCAATAATATGGCCTTCATTTGGGTCAGTGCTGTCCTGGCGAGGATGGCGTTGTAAGCTGTCAGACAATCGACCACAAGGAAGTGGGTGTAGATGACCGTTTGTTTGGGGGCAATGCCGATGGCGAACGGGAGCTGGATGCTTCCGATTGGTTTGATGACGTCCCCTGAGAACCATATTAGGGGGTGATGTCTTTGTTGAGGTGCTGATGTTCTATGTCGAGGGCGTTGAAGGCGTCGGCAAAGAGTATCTTGACCGAACTTCCAGTATCGATGAGGATTCGGCCTATATCAAAATTTGTGATGTTAGCCCAGATGATCATAGGGTCGGAATGGGGAAAGACAATGCCTTTCTCCTCTTCCTCGGAAAAGGTGATGGGCTCCCAACCGATCCGCTGGACTTGGTGTTGCGTCCTCCAGCTACGCTAAGTACCTGGGGGTGCCGAACGGCACGGACGTATCTTTTAATGAAATGGTTGCTGGTGTTGAGGTACTAATCCAGCTTGCCTTCGTTGATGAGGCGTTCGACGATTTTGTGGAGTGCGATGCAGGACTCCGTATCGTGCCCATTGTATTGGTGGTATCAGCAGAACACCCCGGTGTCCTTCTCGTTCTGCCGAGGGAGTTTGCTGTTATTCGGCTTCGGAATCATCTGATTTTCTGTCATGAGGACGTGCTTGTAGGTGGTGTTGAGCAAAGTGAAGGTTTCTTCCAACCGATTTTTCTTCGAATCTCTGAAGTTGTTCCGTCTGACGGAGTCTTTGCTTCGTTTGTTACTATCCTGCCAGTTCTGAAAGTCATCCTTCCGCTTGTCTCTTGCTTCGTAAGGAGCGGATACAAGGGGGTGCCGTTCGGTAGGGGGCTTGTTTTGTCACCCGATTAGGAGGGAATCGGTCGTAGGCTGGCGCCGAAGGCAGATCCATGGGTTTCGTTGTGCATGGTGATGCCGAAGATGACCCTTTAGAATTGAAATGTTTGGTTTTGGAATGGATAGCTGCCTGTTTCATCAGTTCAGCATAGGTGGTCCAGTTGCTACTGTGGACCAAATAGCGAAATTAAGATGACCGAAGACCATTCTTGAAAGCGCCGAAAGCCGCCCTGTCATCAGTTTCGGGACATTGAGCATATTCGTGGCTGAACCTAGCCGCATGTTCCCTTAGGGGCTCATCGTCTTGTTGCCGAATGGTATAAAGATCATCGGCAGAGTATAGGCGATCGGTCTGAATCATAAAGTGGTGGAGGAAAGTTTGTTTTAACTGATCCAGTCGGTAGAACCAATTCAAGGCAGCTCCGGCCAAGGTAGAGGGAAATAGTAAGCATTGGCCTTCATCGGTCAGCCCTTTGCAACCTAAGGCCAATTGGAAGGTATGGATGTGAGTTGCGGGATCTTCCACCCCCGTGTGAAACGATATCCAGAGAGCTTGAACTTCCTTTTCATGCCTGAAAGTTAGGATTCGACTGGTGAACGATCCTGGTTGCACTTTTCCCCAGGTTGGCGTTCGAGATTGGTTCTGCTCTTCCTCGATTCGGTTCACTTTCTGGAGGAGTAGACGTATGGTGGGATAGGTGGGGGGAAGGTCGTTACCAAAAGGTTCTGTTATTCGGCATCCGATTGTTTGACGGGCTTTGGGACCCTATGTTTCTTGGTTTGCCGTTCGGCCAAGGGCTCCACTATGCCTATCATTCTCCTCGTTTGATCGGTAGCTATGGTGCTCCTTTCTTGAGGGGCCCGGTCCTGGCGATCGGTAGGAGTTGGTTGTTCCTGGTGAAGTCGGAACGTAATCCGATTCGTCCATTTCTTCCAAGCTGGTTGCGTCGTATCTTTGGTGAAGGGGGGATTTTGGTCCCAGCACGTCCAGGCACCGATCGTTGCGTTTGGCTTGGATCGGGATTGGTGATGTTTGGCGCTCCTTGCGACGGTCGTTGATCCTCTTCCGACAGTCGGAGTAAACCTGGTATTCCTGGCGACATTCCTTTGGGGTGGGCACGAACAGTTTTCGGGAAGCAGACGGCTTTCCTGCTGCCAATTGTTTCCCTTTATCACGACCGCTAGGCTTCGGCACGCTTCTGAATGACTGCTCTTGCAGAAGATATCTGGTTCGCTCTCGGCCGTCCTGCAGTTGGGCCGAATGTGACTGTTGATCATAGAGTTTCCTCTGCGTGTCGTCGAGGATATTGTTGTGCTCCTGCATTTTCGTCATTTCTTGTTGCAGAGCTTCCATGCGAGCTTCCAGGGTGTTTCTGTCTGGGGAGTGCTAGGCGGGGAAGTGGGGCTCGCTTCGCTACCAAGACCGATGATGGGACCATCGATATAGGTTGATCGTTCGTCGATTCCCACAGACAGCGCCAATCTGTTGGTGCTAAATCTGAACAGATAGAGATAGATGCAACTTACAAGTGATGTGGACGATCTAAGGATCGATTGAGTGCCTGGCGCCGATTCCTCTCTTCTTGGGAAGCCTATCCTGAATCAAGAAGAATCGCAACTCGTGAGGTCTGTTGGACCGGTGTGGTGCCAGCCAAAGACCCTCCGATGCCGAAGTAAGTTTCTTTTTAAGGGCTTTTTTGCTGACAATGTATTTAGCATAAAAATCAGGCTGAAAGTCTTACCCCTTGTCTGTAGTGAAGGAGCTTATTTATAGAAGGTATCTGGTGTGCTATTAGTGCTTAATTTTGATGTGGGACTCGGGGGAGTGCCTTCTTAGGTCGACACGAGTCCGCAAATATCTGAGCAGGGTATTCGAGGTTATCTCGCAGAATCGTCCAGGCGTGCCGAGTGCATGCTTAAGAGTTGTTCGGTAGCTGTTACAGATGGTCTGCTTTGGCGGGGCTCGTGGGTGAGCTCGTCGCTTAAAGGACCTGTTGATTGAATCAGCAACAGATGCCGATTCACACTTGACTGATCTATCGGTGCGAGTTGCAGGGTTGACTTTAGCCTTGTCCCAGGTTCACGTGTCACAATGTGAGTGGAGGGTCAGATATGGTACAAACAACGCTTGTTAGTGACAAGCGTCGTCTTTTAAAAATCAATCTAACGCTAGTAGTGCATAAGATGATATATCATGACAGTTTTAAAAACATTGTCGTCTTTTAAAACATAACGATGGTTTTAAGATGCACCGTCGTCTATTTTGTGTCGTGGTTTAACTATTTTGTAGTAGTGACATGATTTACAGAATGTTTCTTTGAGGAGAGCAGAGAAAACTTAACTTAAAAAAAATAGCCTGCTTCAATGAGGCTAAGAAGCCTCTATTTAAAGAACTAGTTTACTATGATGTTGGCAGCCTTGGATGCTTGATTTTATTCTGAGGGCATAGTGACTTGTCTCCGAATAATCTGAGTGGGGTTACTATGGAGGCACGGGAGAACTGTGGAGGACTGTAGCTGAATAGTAATTGGTCGGCCTTGCTGTGTGACTTTGACTGAGAAAAATCGGGAATACTGTTTTCACTTCCTCTCAGATATTCTATATTGAAATGAAAAATACTTAAAATTGCTTGCCATCTTGCAAAAATTTGTTTTGATGCAATGTTTTGAACAACCTTTTCTAAAACATGCTTTGCGCTTTTGCAATCGACTCTTACTAAAAAATTTTGATTGAGCAAATCATGACAATGGATAAAATTTCCTTTTTATAGTACTATAACTACTCTGTGACTGAGTCCAGATTCCAAAATGAAAGCGTACAATTTGTTCTGTTTGATCTGAAGAGATTTTTTGTTTAAGAATGCCTCCATAACCATTTTCAGTGGCATCAGTTTCAAAAATTTTGAAAGAATTGATTGAAGGAATGTCAAGGCAAGGTAATGTCTTGACATAGATTTTGATGCTTTTGACAATTTCAGTATGACGGCGAGTCCAAGGAGGATGGTTACTCTGAAGTCTATCAAACAGGGGTTTACATTGCTTTCTTCCGTAGCCTCTTAATTTTTGTTGCCAAATACAAAGTCCCTTGGATTCTTAAATGGTCTTACCAGGTCAATTGGGAATCTAGAATCTTATCCAGGAAAATTTCAGTAAAATGTTGGGATAAATTCAAGTCAAAAAGAATTATTGACCAAGTGAATAATGAGTTTCCCCCAATTAAAGTTCCTCAGAAACCTACAACTTCGGGAACCTCTCATTCTTCACTCCTAATCGAAGGAAGATCTAAGTCAGAAATCAAAGAATTAGCAAGACAACTCATGATTCAAGCCTCTCAAATGGACGATGATGATGATGCTTCCCCAAAATCACATTCACCTCAAGCTTCATCTTCCAGTCAAAAGTTTCATTGGGTGTGGACCGTAATTTTGAATGGTAGAGACATTGGAGGGAATCTAAACTTAGAGAATACGTGGTTTTCAATGATGGATATGAAGCAAGGCTGAAATGGAGGTAAACTGTTTTGAAGAGAATATAATAGTCGGACTGAGTGATCTTTTGCAACGATGTAAAAACATATGAATATTATGACCTCTTATATTTTACGGGGAATTGAAGTGTGAAATTGGGTTTAACACCTAGATTTATAGAGTGATGAGTATATGTTTAGGAAATAGAAAATGTAGGAATCTGTATTGGACAAGCCCTTGATTCAATTTCAATTCCTTAGTTCCCATGCTGTTAGGGAAATTATTGGTAGCCTACTCTTTACGTACTACAAAGTCACAATAATTAGGTCTGCCTACCATCCACTCTTGTAGAAATTGTTGTGAGGAGCTCTGTCCAATAATAAATGAGTGTCGACTTTCCTAACTAATTTTTTTTTTTTGCACACATTAAATAGACGGAGAAAATATTCCTTAAATTATAAATAGCTAGCTACTAGCTCGCAGAGATAGGAATAAAAAATTTAAGGACCTAAAAACAAAGAGAGGATTCACAAGAGGGCCAACATAATATACTCCCTGTTTTGGTGAAAGCTAGCTGGAGAAATCAAATTTATTGGAGGCAGAGTGAAGCATAATGGAGTTTAGGGAGGAAGGAGAAGAAGAGCCAGTGAGCCCCACTGGCCAATACTTCAACAGTTCTATCTTATCTGTTGCAATTCTTGCAGTTTTGGAATTTGAGGTTCCAATCAATGATTCCCAAGCTCTCTCTTTGCTTCAAGATGTCTTCCTCCCCATCAACCCTCGCTTCTCTTCTATCATGGTTTGTCCTCTCTCTCTCTCTCTCTCTCTCTCTCTCTCTCTCTCGATCTCTTTCTTTCTCTCTCTTGTCATTTTATTAGAAACCGAGGCAATTTTCACACTCCTATTTTGTTCATTAATTTTTCACTTCTCTTCTTGTTTTTATACTCTCGTTGCCATTTGATATACTCAAATACTCAGACAGATAAAATGAGAGTGTGAAAACAGCCGACTTACTGCAAAACTAAAAACTAAAGATTTGGTATTAATTATCTGAAATTATTGAACAGGTAAGTGACAATGCAGATCAAAAGAAACAATGGAAGAGGGTTGAAGTGAAGATTGAAGACCATGTTCATATCCCCATTTTCCCTTCTAAAATTTCACCAGAATCCTATGATGAGTATTTTGATGACTACATATCAAATATAGCAGCAGAAAAACTCCCACAAAACAGGCCATTATGGGAAATTCACATTTTCAAGTACCCAACAAGCCATGCAGCCGGTACCCTGATTTTCAAGCTTCACCATGCCCTAGGTGATGGCTACTCTCTAATGGGTGCTCTTCTTTCTTGTCTGCAAAGTGCTGAAAACCCTTCTGTTCCTCTAACATTTCCTTCCCTGAAGAGCTCAGGACCAAAAACTACTCACACTAAAACTGTGTGTCAGTTTTTCTCTTCAGTTTTCCAAACTGTATCGGATTTCAGTTGGAGCATTTTGAAGAGCAATTTTGTTGAAGATGATCGAACTCCGATTAGGTCTGGGGAAGATGGAGTTGAGTTTCGGCCAATAACACTATCAACCTTGACGCTCTCCATTGATGAAATCAAACTGATCAAGAACAAACTTGGAGTGGTAAGATTATGTACCAATTTTTATTTATTTATTATAAGAGTGTTGGTATTTCCACCCACCTGTCCTATTTTCCCACCCACCTTGTTTTCAAAATTTCAAAGACAAATTTATCCTTTTGTAAAATGACTTCTAAGGACTTAAGGAAAAAAAATGATATTTTAGAAATAATTAAAGGGTAGGGTATTTTAATTTTTTATTATCTCTTAAACACTAAACAATTACCCATATATTTTTTTCTATGTCTGACTTCTAACCCTAAACTAAACCCTCAACCCTCCGTCTTCCTCCTCCTCCCCTCACCCTCCTCTTCTCCTTCGAAATTCCATTGTACCTGCTATTCTCACTGGTGCCGCAAATCACATCAATACATTCATCATTCTCTCTACATCAATTCAAGTACTGCTGGATAATTCAAAAGGCTAATCCTATAGAACCTTATATCCTCTTGAGACCATCTAAAAAATTCAACTAAACTCTTCCTGCAAATCTGAAAAAATCTTTTCTTTTATCACCACAACAAATATCTCAATAACTTTCCTAGTTGAAGTCTTAAAACAAATCGTTTCATGATAGGTTTTATAATTATTAGTTATTGTATATATCCCAAACACCCAGAACAATGTAATCATCTAAACCAATTATCTTCATATATAGATCTGGAAAATATAGAAGTCGAGAGAGGCATGAATAATGATGCACTAGCAGTGAGAAATCCGATACAATTGACATGGTGAAGAGAGGGAACTATCATGGGAAAATGAGTGAGCGAGATAGGTTTAGCGGCGCCGGTGAGAAATCTGGTGATAATGGAAATTTTGTGGAAAGAATGTGGGGGAGAAGAAGAAAGAGGCAGATGGAAAGGCTTATTGGTAATTATTGCTTTAATTCAGATATAATAATAAAAAAAATCAAAAAAGACTTAGCTGTATTAGATGAGTTGGCATGCCACATAAGATGATTTATAAAGGGTATTTTAGGAATAATGGTGGGTGTAAAGATAGGATTGTGTTTTTTCAAATTTACATGGTGAGTGGGAAGATAAGGTGAGTGGAGAAATAGGATAGGTGGATGGAAATAGCAGCACTCTTATTATAATGATTTCTGTTTATATTGAACATACTACGTTGTGGTCGTAACGCTCATTAGGCTAATGTGTTATATTAGGATTTCAGTTATTTTGGGTAATTTTGTAAATTTGACTTAAGATCAAGCTTAATTTTGGTGATGTGGACTATTTTGTTTGTGCGGCTTTTCGTCCATTTAGTTATGGATGTTTGGGGCGGTGGACTTTGTTGCCCTCTGGTAGACATGGGTTGCCCTGTCAGAATTTTTCTAATGAAATTTGATCTTCTGATCAAAATTGGATTATTATTTGCATTCAAAACATTTATTTCCACACCCAATTGAGCTTTCCAGTTGTGCCCTAGCATAAATTCAAAATTCCCTACACAATATTATTATTAACTTTTAAATAAAATAAGTCTTTTCCGAGGCAAAAATTAAACATAATTAATCACATCCAACTTAATTTCATAGGCTGGCAATAGGTCGTGTCGTGTCAAGTTCGTGTCTTGTCAGTATCATATACGTGTCAAGAATGTTCAACCCAAACCCGACTCGTTTAATAAACGTGTCATGTCGGATTGGCCCGCTAATTTCCCGTGTGGATTTGGAGTCGTGTATCGGGTTGACACGCTAAGTGGTAGCAACTAAAAGATATAAAAAAAAATTAGAAAAATGAAGAATAATCAAAGAAACGGGTTAGCGAGTTGGCATGTCACATGGGTATGTTAGCAGGTTGGTGGGGTTACATAAGCATAGCAAGTTGGCGGGTTGACCCGCCATGACCCGTTTGTTAAACGGGTTACATGGGTATTTTAGAGGGTTAGCAATATGACATGAAACCCACTTGTTTATCAAACTGGTCATGACGGGTTGATTCGAAAATGAGCTAATAAAAATTTAATCATGCGGGTTGACCCGCTAATTTTCCTTGCGGGTTTCAATTCGTGTATTAGGTTGTGTCGAAAATTTCCACCCACCCTTTCAATGTTATTCAAGATTGTACTATTTGGGCTTAATACGATTAGACATAATCCAATCCATGTGGTTTTTTTCAGAACATCAAATATTTGCCTAGGTTTATAACAAGTCCTATACAAGCCCTTTCTTTTCTTATATTTTTTATATGTGGTTACACCCTTAAGACATGTTAGTCCCTATTTTCTCAATTTTTACAATCACATACCCCCGATCTTTTAAATTTGTTACAACGTGGTTCCGCCGTTAGGGTTTTTGTTAGATTTCTCTGTTAGTTGCCTACTTAGCACTATGGGTCCAATATTTTCTCTTTTTTAAATTTTAAATTGATTAAAATATGAATAAAATATTAAAAAATAAAAATAAAAATATATATATAACTCTCTCTATCTTTCTCTCCCTTCTGTGCTCTCCCTCTCCCCCACCAATTTCTTCTCCCCTCATTCCCCCATGACCACCACCCCCAAACCCATCCCACAGCCACCCTCCACCCCAGCCCACAACCACAACCACCATGAACCCAGAATCACAGTGCCCCCTACCCTCCACCCCAACCTATAACTAAAAAAAAAAAAATTTAAAATAAATCATCCATATGTAATTGTTAAAATTGAGAATGCAAGGACAAACATGCCTTAAGGGTACAATTTTAGGGTACCAAACTGAAATTAACCATTCTTTTTAATAGTGATTAAATTATTTGAATGAAATTGGCATGAACAATTGCAGACGATAAATGATGTGATTGCTGGAATAATCTTCCTGGGCACCAGAGTATACATGCAAGAGGTTACCCAAAAATCAAGCAGTGAACGTTGTACAGCATTGGTGCTGCTCAGAACCAGAAACATCGAGGGTTACACGCCAATCAAAGAGATGATCGAACCCAATAATGCTAAGATGTCATGGGGAAACCAATTTGCCTTCTTACACTTGCCAGTGCCCAAGTTAACTGAAATCTCAAACCCACTCGACTTTGTTTGGGAATGACAGGACCCGCCCCGGATTTCCCTCGGGAACCGGGACGGACCCCGCCTTTTAACCGGCATTCCGCAGATGCCGGGCCCACTTACTAAAAACCGAGACCTCTACCAGAAATTTTGGCAGAGTCTCCCCTGTAAACAGGATATAACCCAAATAATTTAACCTGTCAAAACACAGATATAAACAACCCAACAGCCAGCATGCATAAAACAAAGCATAGTGTTACAAACTATGGCCTCTGGCCTCAAAATACCAACTCCTAACCGGCGATAACAGAGCATCTAACAAAATTCAACACACTAGCAAAAATGTAGTTTTACGTATTTACATATCACTGAGGCTCTGAGCAACTCAGGTACTGCGGCTCGTGATAGCAGGGTACAAAACACGGCACTGCAGCTCGATCCAGTCAACTACTGGCTGTGGGGCGGAAAAACAGAAAATTGTGAGTGGACAAAACAAAGTTTAGTTCAATTTAAATCAAAGTAGTATAACCCCACTGTTATAAAACCATGCATGAAAACAATGCATTAAATCCATCATGTTCATATATATATATAGTTTGCTCAAACCCGAGCTAAATCCGAAATCCAGTGAAATTATAAATCAACCCACCCAAACCTTTCCTTACAAATCTCAAATTAGACTCTCGAAACCCGTGCCCACCGGCACGACGAGCGGGGAAGTTTCCTCGCTCAAAAATAAGAACAATTTCATAGCTATATATATAACATAGGAGATATAGCATAAGTATATGACACACCTAATTGTACCGGGGAAACAATCCAACAGGGGATTGTTTGACTAGCTCACACTTATCCGGCCTCAAATATCCATGTGGCTAGGGATGAGTCGTCCAACTGGGGGACTGACACTCTAACCTAGCACGTACGGACGAATCCTCAAGAACCGTACGCCTAGAACCGTCCTACGCGCGCAGACTACCCCGTTAAGGGTCTACAGCAGCACCCCGTTAAGGTATGCCCCGGGTTCCGACATTTACAAGTATCCCAATTTCCATAATCACATTTCAATTCCAATTCCAGGGGAGGTACACAGGGTAGTGCTTATAGCACTCCATACTGACATTCTAAACTCATACTTTTCCTCATCTCATAACACCCCAAAGTACCTCACACAAATACAACAAGCCAACACTTTCCCAATAAAATACTTATATGCTTCAAGATACTTTATATGTCAAAACCCATATAAATTCCAAATAACTTTATAACATAACATATTCAACATATGAATAAATGGATACGAAAGGATGGGTTTGCATAAAACCATTTAAATCTTCATGCATAGAAATTTCATTATAAAACCATGCTATTTGCTTGAAAACAAAATCCACTCACAAGTAATCCCAAGCTGCGTGACCCCGAGAGGGTCCTGCCTGATCTGAAGGCGGAATCGGATTACCTATTTCAAAATACGAACATGACATTAAAATCCAACTCTTCAAAAATGAGACTTTAAAGTAAAATCCTAATTTCCCGGGTTTCTCTTAAATACTAGGAACGAGGCGTCCCTAAGGTCCAACTAACAGTTCCAAGCGTTGGAAAAGTCTCGGAAGACACTCGGTCAACCGGACGGTCAAAGCTTTAAGTTGAAGAATCGGAACATCCGGGGCTCCGATTCACGATCCGTGAATTCCTATACGATCCTAGTAATGTCAGGAATAACATACGTGAAATTGGGTTTGATCCAACGGTCCAAACACATCAAACCCAAAAATCACAGATTAGGTATAATTGGTTCGAGGTCCATACAATATCCAAATTGAGATCCGTAAACTCCTACGCGCTCGTGACAACGTAAGGATCATTCTAGGATAAAATGTAACCTCTGCCGGATAGCCCACGCGCCGCCCCACGCGCCGGCAGCGCGTGGTGGCTTGGTCACTGTTCAGGTGACCGGAACATCTTAGAATTTTGGCTCCAAACTCCTAACCTAGGTAAACCACCTAATTTGGAGTCACTTTTGTTCTTGGGCCTTCCCCAAATTCTCGACGGAAGTGGCCGGAATCGGGTTCTCAAAATCTGTCAAAACCTAATTCGAAAATCGGGTTGCTTAAGCTACGAATCGTTCAAAACCTAACCATCAGCCAGCTAGAGCACGAAGAATAGATGAGAAACCATACCTCGTGCGTCGGAAACGGTGGCCGGACGACGGAGAACGAGCGGCTGAAAAATCGCGACTGTACCGGCCTGTTTCTGGGCAAAATCCGGTGGCTGGACGACGGCTTCCGGCGGGAGATGGGCTGGGGTTCGAAGGCGAGGTCAGCCTGATCCTTTTGCTTCTGGTCTTGTGCGCTGCCGTGGCCTGTGGCCGGAGTTGCAGAGAGAGGAAGGGAGAGCGATGGAGTCGGGGAGAGAGAAAGGAGAGAGAACGCGTGAGGGAGGAGAGAGAGAGGAAAATAGAAACTGAAAATGAAATCTGATTTTTAATCAAAATAATTTCTGAAAATTTCAATTAAGTCCTCAACGATTTTTCAATCGTATCTTTCTCGTTCCAAGTCCGAATCGAGCCTACTCCGTGTCTACGGACTCGGCTCAGTACAACCTATCTAAAAATACCACTTGTCATCCCAAACTCTCTCCGGATAACAATTGACCTTTTTGCCCCCACTTCAAGGGCAAAATTGGAAATTTCATAATTAATTTAATTCAATAGTGAAAAGTCGTATTTTAGGGTCGGGATGTTACAGGGAAGCACAACAAATGATCAAGAAAAAGAGAAGTTCTGCGGCTAGCTACCTCACTAGCTGGCTGTTGGACGTTTTGAAGAAATTTAGAGGCCCTGAGGTACGTAATTAACAAGGAAAATTGACATAAACATAATTTTTATTATTAACCACTTAATAAAGTGTAGGAATTTACCAACTCCTTTTTTAAAAATATTAGTGTCAAATATCGTTATGTTGCTAAAATTTCATTTTATACTAAAATGTAAGTACTCTCACAAGATATAGAATGTTTTGGAGGAAGTATAATTTGGGCATGATGACCTCATAAGTCAAGTTAATTTGTATAATCCATTCAAAACACTTTAAATGTACTTATCAACAAACTAGCTCTTAGCAGGGCGGCTTTGAAATTTTAGGGGCTACGTGCTAAATGAGCAGTGAGGTCTCTAAAACAATGTTTTGTACAAAAATATTGAAAATTGGATCATACATATTGATAGAAAGTTTACAACTAAAACTCACCAAAAGATGGTAATATACAAAACTATGGTCTAACAAAACTATGGCCAATGTTGGGTTGGTTTTTTTGTTTTTTTGCTAAAGTTAGGAAGGGGGAGGGGGAAAATTCACACACATGGTAACCACGGGGGTTTGAACCCAGAACCACTTCGAAGCACACAAAAAATCTGGGCCAATCCAACTAATACCCCATTGGTCAATGTTGGGTTGATTTAGTGTCAATAAATCTTCCCATGAGAAGAAGTCACTTAATTATAGATTGTCTCTCACAAAACCACAAAAAGTCCACAAATTTAATTCAATCAAGCTATCAAAATATAAACTACAAAATTCATCATTATTTACCTCAATTTGTCTTCGCCTAACGAGAATGAATGGTCTAGGGATTTTCTTCAAGAGCCGCCAATGGCTCTTAGTAAATTGATATCTATCTTTTTAACGTCGAAAGAAATTCTAATTTCTAAATTCGAATCTAACCCGTTAATATACTAAAAATCTGTTAGTCTTTCTTAGAACTTTAGAATATTCTTTTCAAAAAAGAAAAATAAAAAGAAAAACTTTAGAGTGTTTTATAAGGTGTTGTGTTTGCAGGGAGCAGCTAGATACATTCATGGCACGCTCAAGAACTCGAGCATGACAATCTCGAATATGATTGGGCCAGTGGAAAAAATGGCTTTGGACAATCAGCCCGTTGGTGGCTTCTACTTTATGGTGGTTGGTCCACCTCAGGTACGTTTTTTCTTTTTGATTGAGACCTCAGCTACTTAATTTTGCAGTACTTTATTTCTTATAATTACTTTGTGGAAAATAATTATATTTAATACCTTACATATATATATACATATATTTATAAGATAATGAGATGGTGTTTTATCCGTGAAGTGTCTTACTGTGACGGCACTTAGTTATATGGGAAAGCTGAGGGTTGCCTTCGGAGCTGAAAAAGGCTTCATAGATTTCCAGAAATTGAAGGCGTCCATGCAAAATGCCTTTGGGGCAATACTCGAAGCCTCCAACCCAATTCCTCCTGCAAAGGCAGCGTAGAAAACCAAAGAAAAAACCACTTGTTTCAACAATTGAAAAATATGAGGGTAAACGAATCTTGATCCCCAATGGCCGCGGCAGCTAGCGTTCTTGGTTACGGTTTTGTTGACCCTTTTTATATTTGAGTCTGTTGTAAGCTAAGTAAAATTCCCTATTAACCTTTTTGTTGGAAAATTTGTTTGAAGATGCTACTTTTCCTGCAAAACACATATGAAATAATTATTAGAAAATTATAATTTACATTGATAGAGTAGATTAAATAAAACTAATGAAATTACAACAAAATACTTATCCTTGAAAATTTCCGGAAAAAGTGGAATGATTGAACCTATAGTTCAAACCCTAAAAGGATATGAAAATGTATATGTTACAAATTGGTGTTTATGATGAAGTGAAATAAAATCATTTGATATAGCACAATGTTTCCCTATAAACACATGGGATTATGACGGTAAACATATGCAATTATGTTATGCATATTTATGGAAAATTCATCTATATGAAAATTCTTGAAGGATTTAAAATTCCCTTGTAATGATCCTTGAGTGGATTAAAACATTCTGGAAAATATGGTATAATTGTCTTAATGAATATCTCTTATAAAATGGATATATAAATAATCCAAAATCTGAAAATGGGTTTACCATCATTACAGTATATATATAAATAATTTCGTTGGAACTCTTGAAGAGTTTAGAAAGACGTCCCCTGATTTAATAAAGGAATTTGAGATGAAAAATCTATAAAGATTATGAAGTGTTTAAAACATATCCTGAGAAGTGATTTCCTCAAAAATACAAAGGAACAAATCCTAAGAGATGTAATGTGCCATGCAATATAAATTGCACAAAGAAATCTTGAATAAGTGAAAGAGCCTGAAGCTTAGTAAGTACTCAATCATCTTGAAATAACAATAATTTAAATTCTCACAATGAGTACTTCGATTAAATTTGAATTCAAGTTCAAACACGTTGTAACGTATCCAATAATATTACAAGATTGATTTACGGAAGCACTGACATTAATAAGATCTTCACTCACTGTACTCTTTTTCCTTCGTCCAGGTTTTTGTCCGACTGGGTTTTTCCTGACAAGGTTTTAACGAGGCAGTGTCGCACATGTGTCAGTGTTCTATACACATAATTTTATATTATACATGGTTACGTACTCTTTTCCCTTGGACCAGTTTTTGTCCCACTGGGCTTTTACTAGTAAAGTTTTAACGAGGCATACTCCATGCATGGTGGACATCCAAGGGGGAGTGTTATAAATATATAGAATGTGGATGGCCACCATTACATCCATTACCTCCACCTTTTGATATATTGTAACCTATGTAATTAGTAGCCTTTAACTCATAATTTGTGGGTTAGCTTCCTATTATTGTAAGCCTATAAATAGGTGATTATCAAAGAAGAAGATGACAAGTTTTAGAGACTAATTTCTATTGTCGTCTTCTACTCCTCATTTCTCTCTACAAATTTCCTTAGTCATATAACAGTGAATTTATTTTAATTTAATCCCCCTTTGTTTGAATAGTATGTGTCATTTGCCATTTTTTGTAAATAAAGCCCAATACCTTTTTGAAAAGTGAACCCAATGCTTATTTTGGGCTAGTGCGCATATTTCAGGCCCAAACAATGCCCCCCCAGTTTGAATCGTTTCTAAAAAAATAATTTTAGACTTAACAACTAGCCTGCCTTTTCAAGATGAGCACGCTTTTGATCCGTTTTCTCTTGGCCACGTCTGTTCATTAATTGAACTTTTTCGGAAAGTGAGTATTAACGGTTATTAGTTAATTTGGGGCAACTCTTCTTCTCCCACGATTTGTCTTCCTTAGAGTATAAAGCTGCAACCTTCTTTATTGTTTAAAAATCAACATTAACCATGAGTTCTTCATTTTCCTAAGTAATTCCAAGCTTTCAAATTTCTTTGAAAAATTCGAACATTTCCCCAATTTTGCCAAAATATTCTCAATGGCTTCTCCCAAAACCCGTGTTGGTACTTCTTCCTCCTTCCCCCCACCTTATATTTTAGGTGAAGGTGTTGACGCACATGCCATTGTGATTCAAAGCAAACTGCATCCATATTCCAAGAAGAATTTGGATGAAAATATCCTTCATTTGCTCGAGAATGCTCTCGTTCCGGGTCCTGTCTAGTATGGGAAAGTTCCTGAGGATATGGCCAAACATTTTAGGGAAGATGCTAAAGCTCCACTCTGCTAACGTAGTCCCTCCCTAACATTTCATTCCTAGGTCAGCAAGAATCTGAGCAGGTCATATCCTTCTAGTGAAGTGAGGAATAGCTCTGTGAAGTGGTAAGAATGGTTTGACAAACTCTCTCCAAGGTATGAGAGTCAATGGAAGAAGGCTGGTATTTATGATGCTTTACTTCTGTCTAAATATTCAATTAATAGAGATGAGAACATGCTTGCTGCTGCTATGTGTTTTTGGAATTCTTCCACAAACATCTTTGATTTTCATGTTGGTCCTATGTCCATAACCCTGCTAGATATGGCTCAAATATTTGGATTCAAGCCACATGGAAGACCCGCTAATGCAATTGGAGACTATCATAGGAGAAAAAATGGTGAAGGAGTGAAAACTAAGTTTTCAATTTCCAAATAAGATATCAATCAAAACTACTCTTTTTCCAATTTTCTGAAGAAGTTCAAGAATGAGAAGGGAAAAGATCAAAAGCATATGATGTTCATGTTGTACTTGTTGAATATGTTTGTCTCTCCAAACATAGCTTCAGCAGTTTTGCTTGAATATCAGCATTTGGCAGAAGCCCTGCATAATCATACGGATATTGGTCTTAGACCAACAGTTTTGGCCCATCTATACAAGAATCTACACAATGCTACCGTGGAAAATTAATCCTTTGAATATTGTAGTTCTAGGAGTATTTTGGATGATAGAGATTTGGCGGCAAGTGTACTTTCCATTACTGAGGTTTCCAGGCATAATTCTACTTGAAGATCAAGTTATGGCTCTTCCTCTCATGTGAACAAAAGTTCCAAAGAGATCAATCGAGGAGTATCTAACTTTCTTCGGACACTGTACCAAAAGGTCAATTGCTCAATGGCAAGTAGTGTTGAGAAGGACTTATCCTTGGTTCCAACCAGGATATAGGCTTTTTGAGAAGGAACTAGGGGAGAAAGAGGAAAATTTTGAATTTAGGAAAAAGTTCATTAGCATAGCCTTGACGAGGGATCTACCATTTGGAGGAGGTAGGCCTCTTAGTTCTCATTTAGGCGGAGAACTGTACGAGCCCAACTTTTGTGCCAGGCAACTTGGTTGCCCCCAGAATATTCCAGTGAAGTTCTATAAAGGTTGCGATTGGTGGTGCGAAAGATTTGCTAATATGTCAGTTGCAAACAAGGTTGCCAATGAAATTTTTGATAGATGGAAGGTAGGAGCAATCTATGTAGATGATGCAAATAAATACATCAAAGACTTGCTCAAAGAGATTAATGCTCAAATAATTGAAGGTAAATTCCAATTATGGGCACATTTCTGAATTATGTCTTTTAAATACACAATTCAAGGCAAGAGGAGCAAGCTTACTCCGTTGATTCTTGTGCATGTGAACAAACACTACACAACCGAAGACATGATGGGGTAAATTGGGTATGGTGGGAGCAACAAATGCTTGAGTTAAAGCCTGAAATGGTGTTTGAAATTTGACAACATCGGAGGGAACTTGGTTGATTAAATATGATGCAGAAGAAAGGGCTTCCCCCCTAATTTGACAATGGCATGGTGCATCATTTAACGAAGCACGAACCATTTCCAATAAGTGCTGATTCTTTCTTTCAGCTACTCCATTCTGTTGGGATGTATATGAGCACTTCCTTTAGTGAACAATGCCATGAGTTTTCAAATACTACTATAATTCACTGCACATATACTCTCTCCCCCATTATCACAACGAAGAACCTGAATATATGATTTATATTGAGTATTAATCTACTTGTGAAATTGTTGAAACAAAGAGTTCACTTCACTTTTAGATTTCATGAGGCATACCCAAGTCATTCTGGTGCAATTATCAATAAACGCGACAAACCATCTTTATTCACCTAAAGTATCAATTCTAGACGAACCCCAGACATCCGAATGAATAATCATGCAAGGAACTGGACTTTTATTGAATGTTGGATAAAAAGAAGCACGATGGCTTTTTGCAAGTTCACACACATCACACCAAACACTAGAAACATCAAATTGTTCGAATAGCTTGGGAAATAACCTCTTCAAATAACCGAAAGATGCATGGCCTAGATGTCGATGCCATAACCAAATTTCAGATGTCTTCTTCTCGCCCTCAAAGCCTACGGCCTTCAGAGCTTGATTCAATTGATCTAAACTCTCGGACACCAAGTCTAGGTAATACAGCTTCCCTCACCTAACACCATAACCAATCACTCGCCTCGTTTGGATGTCCTTAAAGACTAAAAAGTAAGGCCAAAAAATCACGATACAATGTAAGGCAATGGTTAGTTGAGCAACAGACAAAAGGTTATAATATAATGATGCAACAACTAAAATAGAATCAAGATTCAAGTTATTAGTAAGAGACAAAGATCCCTTTCCAATAACTGGGGCTGGGGTACCATTGGCAGTGGAGACAAATTTTTGTGAGGATGGTTCCAAGGATGAGACCTTTCTAGAATCAAAAGTCGTATGATCTGTAGCACCAGAATCAATTATCCATGTTCTATTAGAAATAGTTGCAGAAACTTTTAAAACCTTACCACTATTATTTGCTGCTGCAATTAATGCCGAGGCCATATCTGCAACATCATCACCTTCATCTTTCTTTGTCTCATAAACAGCCGCATATGATTTTCTACCTTGATTCTTCTTCCTTGGATCGCGAGTGTGATCCCACCATTCAGGATATCCAACAATTTCATAGCAATGGTCCTTGGTATGACAATTTCATATCCCTCTTCCTTTTCAGTCAGTGGTTTTGATTCACCATGAATGAAGGAGTATTTCTCCTTTTCAGTAATGTGCATTTCCATAATTTGAGACCACATATTATAATTTGTTTCATTTAGGATAATCTCTGCATTGAAAGAAGATCCTTCACAGTGAACGATGATATGAACAGATTTAGTTCCATAAGGTTCAGGTTCACCCAATTTTTTTTTAATAACTGCAGAGAGCTTCAAACAATGCAACGAGTGCAGGTCGGCTGGTGGCGAGCTTCGGTTGGATCAGTAGAAGGCGCAACTCGTGGCGACGTCGTGATCTGCATTTTGGGTGCGGCTGAGGAGCGATCGAGATGGGATGGCGACGGTTTCATCGAGACAATCCGACTGCTCGTGGTGACTAGATTAGTACTTGGATTTAGTACTGTGCAAAGAGGATGGTTTTGATAGAGGTAATGTAGTAAGGTTGTGGATGAATAAAGGTGGTATTTGGCTTGATGGTGGTTTGAAGATACGGGATGCCTACGTTGATTAGCTAAGGGTACGCGTCCATCAATGCTAAAATTTCGAAGAGACGGGTATTTTTCCACCCATACTAATACCAACTTCAAAATAATGTTTTGATGGTGAATTAGTTGATTTTATTCATCGCTCTTGGTGGTAATATATAAAGGCTTTACAAGGGACAACAAAATATGCTTTACAAGGAACCCCGGGATACTCTCCAGATTATAAGGCTTTTAACCGAAAGGATAAAGAATAAATATTATAGAGTGATGCTAAATGAACCCCAAAATTAACTGAGTACACCTTACTACCAAACTATCTATTGAGTTACTAATTTACCCTAGTATAAAATGACCAAAAAGAACATATTGACCATATATTAATAATAATACAAATGTATTTTCTATCCGTACATACATAAACAATGAGTTTCATCGGCCTATTGTAGAACCTGATAATTTCATTCCAACGTCTAACAATCAGTTTTCTAATCTTGTTGGGTTGAGCATCTTCTCCAAATGCCTTTATTGGTGTTATTCAGATGCAGACTTTCAACACCTCTGTTAGTTAGGAGAAAACTTTTCTATTCTCATTTCATTGCTCCTCATCTCCGTCTCTCTCTCCCTCCTCTGTTAGAGCGATCATAATTGATTTATTAGAAAATTGAATCGTTGTTCCAAGCCAATTATCAACAAGGTTGCCTTTCAATTCTCCACTCAAGGCCCTCAACGCATGGCTTGTCGCTGGCTGTACCTAGCTAAATATGTCAGGTTATATGTAGTAGAAGTGGAAGGGGTGGAAATTGAGGGAGGGATTAAATAATTACCTTTACATGTTAGTTTATGGGAGAAGAGGTTTAGAAAATGGTTGGTTTAGTGTTTGGGACAATAGCTTAACTTGGAATGGAAAACTTTTGAAAGAGTAACAAAGTAATTTTATTTGAATGAAGTAGGAAAGGTACAAGCCTTTGGATATAGGACAGCTGTAGTTTTCAGCTTGATTACTTGAGTTGTCAGTATGCATATTTATACATATGCTAAATCAGTAATTTTGCTTGGACAAGTCGGTTGAATAGTAACCGACTTATCTAAAGCATTTTTAGCCACAAGTTAGTCCTATAATTCTAGAATTCTCGAGTTACAATTACAATAGATAATTATTAGGATGGTTCTAGTAAGAGTCAACCAACTTTTACTTTGTAACTCTCTCAATTATTCTAGAATTTTCTAGTTTTATCACACAAATGTGCATTAATGTTTAACAATCATCCTTAATGCACATTTGTGTTATTCCGAGCATGTTTCATAGCAGTTTAAATTTTGGTCTTGGAAGTGCCTTAGTGAAGATGTGTACGATTTGCTCCTCTGTCTTTGCAGACTTCTCATAAGAAGTGATGCTTGATGGCGATATGTTTTGTCCTACTATGAAGCATTGGATTCTTCGCCATTGCTATAGCAGACTTGTTGTCGCAAAGTATTTCAGTAGCTTTTGTTTGGCACTCCCCCATATCTTCAAATATTCTTATGAGTCATATAGCTTAGCATGTTGTACTTGCTGCTGCTATGTACTCGGCTTCTATTGATGATTGTGCCATGGTATCTTGTTTTTCTTGATGACCATGAAAATATACCAACCCCAATTGTAAATGCACAGCCTGAGGTGCTTTCATGTCATCCACTGATCCAGCCCAATCACTGTATGTGTATCCAAATAGTCTTAAATCTGTAGTGGGTTTATATCATATGCCATAGTCAATTGTGCCTTGCAAGTATCTTAATATTCTCTTTGCTACTCCATGGTGTATCTGGCTTGGATTTTGCATAAATCTTAATAGTAAGCTTGTCGTGTACATGATGTCCAGTCTTTCTATTGTCAAGTATAGTAAGCGCCCAATGAAACTTCTGTAAACTGATTCATCTGCTTTACTTGATCCATCTTCCTTTCTTAATTTCACATTGGTGATAAGTGGAGTAGCCACAGTCTTGCACCCTTACATCTTGAACTCTTTCAATAGATTTTCATTGTACTTTTTCTAGCATATGAAGATTCCATCTTCTTCTTGATTTATCTCAATGCCCAAAAAGTAGTGCATCAACCAAGGTCACTCATCTCGAATGTTTTTATCATATCTTTTTTGAACTCTTGAATTGTTTCTTCATTGCTTCCAGTGTAGATAAGGTCATCCATAGATAGAGAGACGATCAAGATATAGGAGTTACCTTCAGTTTTGGTGTAGAGAGTAGGCTCGCTTTTGCTCCTCATGAAGCCTGCATTGATGAAGTACTTGTCTATGCGGCAATTCTGTACTCGTGGTGCTTGCTTGAGTCCATACAAGGCTTTCTTTAGCTTGAGTACTTTATCTTCTCCTCTTTGCTCAATAAATCCTTGCGGTTGCTCCACATATATTTCTACTTCGAGCTCTTCGTTTAGAAATGCAGACTTTACGTCTAGCTAATAAATTCTCCATTTCTTTTGAGATGCTAGTGCTACCAGTGCTCTTATAGTGTCAAGTCTTGAAACTGGTGCGAAGGTCTCATTGTAGTCTATGCCCGGTTGTTGTGAGTAGCCTTTAGCTACAAGCCTTGCCTTATGTTTTTGTATTGACCCATCAAGATTAAATTTGGTCTTATAGACCCATTAATTTAACACCAATGATCTCTTTGTCTTGTGGGTGATCAATGAGCTCCCATGTTTTGTTTTTCTCAATTGTTTTGATTTCTTCTTGCATAGCTTTTCTCCAGATTTCTTCTTTTTCTGCAACTTCAAAACTTTCTAGTTCTATAGTTATGAAGTTGCAAGTTTCATATATACCTTGGAGTGATCTAGTTCTTTGTTCTGGTTCTGGAGAGCCTTCATGTTGTATAGATGAAGGAGTTGTTTGTAGGTGGTGGAGTCGTACTTGGAGTTTCTTCAGTTTCCTCTCTGCATGGTTGTTTTATAGTAACACTTTTCCTTTCAACTTTTTCTACCTCTCAGTTCCATGACATTGATTCATTGAACTCAACATCTCAGCTTATCATGAAATTCTTAGTTCTGGGATTGTAAACTCAATAGCCTTTAGATTGGGAGTAGTATCCCAGGAATATACCAACTTCATATTTTTCTTCTAGCTTGTGTCTTTTCTCCTTTGGAATGTACACATAGAAAATGCATCCAAATACTTTGAGATGCTTTGTTGATGGCTTTATACTCCTCCAAGTCTCAATAGGAGTCTTATTTTCTAAAGCTTTTGTTGGGCATCTATTTAGCAAGTATACTATTGTATATACAGCTTCTGTCCAGAATGTGTTTGGCAAGCCTTTTTCAAATATCATGGATCTTGCCATCTCCATTTTGTTCAGGAGCATAGCCAGCTGTTAGTTGATGCTCTACTCCTTCATCTTCACAAAATTTGTTGAATTCTTTAGAGGTATATTCTTTTCCTCTATCACTTCTTAGAGCTTTAATATAGTGGCTACTTTGTTTTTCGACATGGGTTTTGAATTTTTTTGAATATATTAAATACTTCTGATCTTTCTCGTAGAAAATAAACCCACGTCTCTGTTAGATTTTCTACACATGTGTTCATGATCTTTCACACAACCTAAAATACACAGAAGACATACCTGGAACCATCTTCCTTGTTTGCACGATCTCTAAACTCATTCAATCCCAGCAACAGCAACTCTAGCAAAATACACGAACAGCTCAAGACTTCTGCTCTCTCACAGAAACTGTTTTTGCTCTCTCTTTATGATGAGATTAGGTTTACAGAACATATCTGACGAGAGTAGGGTCTTAAGCTTATATATGGCTAGGTCAAGTTGTCTATACTCATCATCGAGGGCCGACTTGACAAACACTCTAAGCCCATCAACCAACGGTTCACGCAAAAGACAATAACTAGTACCCCTTTAATTGGCTTCAAAACTTTCCTTAGTTCACAAATTTTTGGGCCTCAAGCTATAATCTAATTTAAACTCTTATCAAACCTGATATAATTTAGTATCTAGTGTATCGATCTAAATAGGAATATAACATAAAGTACCTGTTGTTATCAAGAGATGGAGTCCTCATGGGTCCACAAACGTCTGTGTGAACAAGCTCCAACAAGGCCTTAGCTCTCCAAGCCTTTCCAGATGGAAATGCTTCTTGATGTTGTTTGCCAAGTTGGCAACCTTCACAGACATCATGGATCTCTTTTATGTTTGGAAGGTCTCTCATCATATTCTTTTTATAAAGAGTTTTTAGTGCATAAAAATTAAAGTGGCCAAATCTTCTATGCCATAACCATGAATCTTCTACTTCTGCTTTCATGGCTGTGGCTTTTACAAATTGCCATTGGATGAGAAAATTTCTATTTTCCATCCTTACTATTGTTATTATGTGATTTTTATTTCTTTTATCGAATATTGTGGAGGAGTCTCTAGAAAAGTGCAGAGAGTAACTGTTTTCAATCATTTGTCCAACACTTAATAGATTATGCTCCAGACTAGGTACTAGTGGAACATCTTTAATATATTTAGTTCCTTTATTAGTTTGGATAGAGATTTTACCTTTTCCTTTTGTCTCCACCAGTGCTCCATTTCCCAATTTTACTTGGGATTTTACGGATTTGTCTATGTTGGAGAAGATGCTTTCATCTCCAGTCATGTGGTTACTACAGCCGCTGTCAATATATCATTTTCTATTGTTTCCTTCTTATGTGGCTTGATGAGAATAAAACACATGCTCATTCTTTGTACTTTCTTTTGAGTAATTGGCATGATAGTTCTTGATCTGACAGTCTTTTTCTATGTGCCCAAATTTTTTACAATTTCGACATTTTTGCTTGCCACAAAACCAACAATATTTTTCTAGGTGGTTTGTATTTTTACACACCCCGCATGGAGGATAATTTTTCCTCTCTTTCATTTCTTTTTTATTTCTCCAATTCTTATTGGATTTATAATCCTCTCCTCTAGAACATTCTCCAAATTTCTTTTCCCCTTCTTTAGTTTTCTGAGACCTTAAATTTAGTTTTGACTGGAAGGCGCTTTCAACTGAATTTTCATTTTGCCTACTCAATCTTTTCTCATATGCTTCAAGAGAGCCCATTAGTTCTGTCACTGATAGACTAGTTAAATCTTTTGTCTGTTCAATGGAAGTAACTAAAGGATCATACTTATTAGGAGGACTTATAAGTTTTTTTTTCTATATTTCTAGAATCATTAATATTTTCTCCATAGGCTCTCAATTGATTAATTATTTCTTTTATTTTAGCATAATAGTTGATAAGCCTATATTTTATATATATTTTATGCCTCCTTTACTTATTTATTTGTTATATTCCTTCGATTAAATTGGTTATTTTAATTGATTTTGTGAGATTTGTGAAGGAATTGTGAAATATGATAAAGTGTGCTAAAAAGGGGCAAGAAGATGAAAATTGGAGATTAATCAAGTCAAGAAGCGAAGCCATTCCTTTTGTCGCAAGGAATGTTGTCAAATTTCCTAATTCTAGATGTTTCAAGTCTTATCAAGTCAAACAAGGAGAAATAAAGAAGACCTTATTTTAGAAGGAATCCTACTTTTATAATAATTGTAATTATACCTTAGATAGGTTGGATTTGTAGGAGTATTATAAATAGGGGGTTTAGGTCATTGTTCAAAGGATCGATCCATCATCCTCCATCCTCCATCCTCCATAATCTACCATCAAATTCCTACATATTCATACTCATAGCCGAAACGCTCAAAGGAGAATACGAAGAGAGCTTGCACAACCTTGGCGTTCTACTTGGAGAATTCGGTGCCTTCCATGTCTTCATCAACCATCAAGATTCTCAATAAGTCCTTCATGAACTAATTTCTTTTACTAGGGCTACGATGTAGCCTAGCTATGAATACTCAAATTCTTTGATATTGTTAATTTTATTTATCTATGCATGTTGAGTGCTTCTTACCATTCTTAATGCTTTCAATTAATTGGCCACTAATTGCGTGATTGGAAGAATTGGGTTGAGACTGGAAGGAGATTCCTAATAAAAAGCTTCTAGTAACAAGTACCATAAATTACATAACCGACTCGGAAGATTAGATTATGGTTTGTGTAATCTTCATTGTTTTCCACAAATCTTAATGGATTCTTAGCTATCTAAATCCATAACTAGGAATAGAGTGGGTTGATGGTAAGGAATACAACTAATATAACTCGAAAGAGAGTATTGGTGAGGTAAGGGAAAACGATTATCAACATGTTAGGTAATTAGGATTAACAAGCTAGAAGGATTTGGGTGGGATTAGCTAGGTGAAATCGGTGCCCTAGTGCTTTATCATCTTTGTTTTCATCTTTTACATTATTTACTTGATCTCAATTTATTTTACTTGCTTAATTAGATTTTAATTGTCATAATTCTCTAATCGTTTAATTCAAATATAATTAGAAATAAATCACCCTAATATTTAATAGATTAACTTGATCCCTGTTGGAACGATACTCTATTCACTACTATACTAATTTGAGCGATATTGTCCACTTGCAATTAATCACATCAATAGTCTTGTGTGGTCTCAGAATCCTTCATTTTAATGTTTTCAAAATTTCTTCTTAAAGTTTGTGGTTTAACCGCACATACCTTGGCATTGCCTTAAAATTCCTTCTTTAAGGTATTCCATGCTTCCTTTGCAGTTGTGGCTCCCATGATCCTTGAAAAAATCGTATCATACAAGGTTTGTTGCAGGGCATATAAGGCCTTTGCATCTTTTTGTTGATCCTTCTTTAGTTGCCTCAACTGTTCCACGGTTGGATTTTCTGGATTATTGAAGCCACTATCAACTATGTCCTATAAATCTTGAGACGTAAAATAGGTCTTCTTAATACTTCAGAAGTCGTACTTTTCTCCGGTGAAAATAGGAAGTGGGACAAAGTTCTGGCTAGTGGTAGACATGATGGAAAATTAGAGTGAACCAATGCCCAAGGTTATCGATCGAAACAAACTCTGATACCACTGTCAGTTTATTGAAGAAGAGGTTTAGGAAATGGTTGGTTTAGTGTCTTGGACAATAGCTTAACTTGGAATGGAAAACTTTTGAAAGAGATAACAAAGTAATTTTATTTGAATGAAGTAGGAAAGGTACAAGCCTTTGGATATAGGATAGCTGTAGTTTTCAGCTTGATTACTTGAGTTGGTTGTAGGCATATTTATACAAATGCTAAGTCAGCAATTTTGCTTGGACAAGTTGGTTGCATAGTAACTGACTTATCTAAAGCATTTTTAGCCGCAAGTTAGTCCTATAATTCTAGAATTCTCTAGTTACAATTACAATAGATAATTATTAGGATGGTTCAAGTAAGAGTCAACCAACTTTTACTTAGTAATTCTCTCAATTATTCTAGAATTTTCTAGTTTTATCACACAAGTGTGCATTAATGTTTAACATTACAATATATACATCGATTCCGAGTTTCGAAATCGCTGCAGCTTCAGATATTTGGTTAGCATTCCCCCTGTTGTATCATGTGGTGTTACACTTGTTTCAACTGTCGACATGACAACCATCATCAATATGTACACCATTTAGACAAACACTGCTACAAAGACCTCTTCAGTTATTGTGATGTTAAAAATGAAGCAATCTTGCTCACCTTGCTTGTTCATGTTCTGAAGTGTTGGCTTCCCGATGCACCAGCTCCCATCTTTAGCCACAGCTACAGTTGAAACTTTGGATGAGCCAACGCAATTTGACAAATCAACACAAAATTTCATTCATGCACAAATCCATTCCTTACCAATTTCTCTCAAGAGTACTGCAAACCTAAAATCTGAAAATAAAGCATGAATTCATGTAAAAAGAGAAATCTGGTTTGGGTTGGTATTAGTGTGTTGTGTGATAGAGTATATTAGGGTGTACCAATTGTATTTTTGGTAGTTAACTAGGGTGTACTTAGTTAATTTTATATTTTGATTTAAATATTAAGGTGTATTTAGTTAATTTTAAATTTTGATTTAAATATTAAGGTGTACTTAAATCATAAAGTGTACTCAATTAATTTTAGGGTTCGTTTAATAGTACTTATATTATATTATTATAATATCTCAACATAATATAGGATTGCGAGGAGAGTGAGAAAGGTGGAGAGAGGTCGGTGGTCTGCTATAAGCAGAGTATGTGTCTGATGTGTTCTACTGCCATGAAATGCATGCAACAAGGGCTTACAATGTTTCTTCGGTGGGAGCTGGTGGAACAAAAGCAGAAGCGGTTGCTGTTTGCCACAGCGATACAGAAAATGGAACATTAAGCTTTTGGCTTTCCAGCTTCTCAAAATTAAGCCAGGAACTGTCCCTATCTGCCATTTCTTGCCTAGTGGGAACCTTCTCTGGGTTCCAAACTAGAAAAGAACTTCTTGTGAAAACAATCATGTTTCTCAAACATATATAGTTGGCGGGAGAACCAAATGTGAGCCAATTATATATGTGTATATGTGTATTCGTGTGTAATTAACCTAAGTTAACGGTTTATGTAGCTAAGGGTAGGGGAGGCTACCCCATCTCCGGGTCAGGGCATACCAAGGCCTCTTTGAGGACCTACAGAGAGGGTCTTAGCCTCTATTTTGGTTTTTATAGATTACCCACTAAGAGGGATTGTAGGTAACGGGACTCGAACCTAGGCCTTAATAGCAAAGAGAACAATCCTTACCTACTCAACCAACCCTCATTGGCAAATATATTAGGTGACATGGAAACGTGTGGCCGTTGGGCTTTCACACGTGGACAATCCACTCTGATAGGAAGTTGAGGTTCCACCCCAAATCCAATTGGCTAAAGTTTCAGAAATTTCGTTGGCTCACAAACATGTGAATAAATGGCCATCTCTGCCTGCCTAAGTCCATGTGTGTATAAGCAGAACAAAACATGGAGTCAATCACATTTCATCTTTCTCTCTCTCTATGTTAGTTTTTTTTTTTTTTTTGTTAGCAAAGTCCACTGAGTGGACGAAAATTGTTTCTAAAATCACAACACTTCAGATAAAAATTTCCATGTCAAGATAGACTCTTTCACCCAGATATTCTAGACATAAACTCACATATTTTTCAACTTTATCTAAACAAAACTCAAAATTTGAATAGCATGCCTTTTAGGATAAAAGTTGTCCTAATATTATCAAATATTTACATTCTTTGCCATCACACCTCAATTAAGTCAAACAACATGGGTAGAATATTTTTCATGTTGTATTTCATTCTCCAAAAGAAGGTATTTATAATATAAGGATGTAACCCTAGTAGGGTCAAACTAGCAAACAAGATAAAATCATAATTACATAATATTTGTACAAAAGGAAAGAAATAGAGTCCTAATAGACTAAGAAATAAATCTCCTAATTAAGCTAGGATCTCGCTAACACTCCCCTCTTAAGTTGGAGCAAAGATGTCACGCATGCCCAACTTGTCAAGCGAGTCGAGAAAGATCGTAGTAGACACAGCTTTCGTAAGAACATCTGCTAGTTGATACTCAGATGATATAAACGGAAAAGAAATAATTTCAGCATTCAACTTCTCTTTAACAAAATGTCGATCAACCTCCACGTGCTTTGTATGATCATGTTGCACAGAGTTATGCGCAATTGCAATTGCAGCTTTATTATTACAATACAAATCCATGGGTTTCTGGGGTCCAAACATAAGATCTCTCAACAATCTTCTCAACCATAGTAACTCACAGACACCTTAAGCCATCCCACAGTACTCGGCCTCGGCACTAGACCTAGACACCACTTTTTGTTTTTCACTCCTCCAAGTGACAAGATTACCACCAACAAATGTGAAATACCCAAACGTAGAACATCTATCAGTAACTAAACCAGCCCAATCAGCATCCGTATACCCTTCCACATTTGTATGACCATACTTACAAAACATTAACCCCTTGCGAGGAGTTACTTTCAGATACCTCAAAATGCGCATCACAGCACCCATATGATCTTCACTAGGAGAATGCATAAACTAACTCACTACACTCATTGCATATGCAATATCAACAAGTGTATGAGATAAATAAATCAATTTCCCCACAAGTCGTTGATAACGCTATTTATTTGTAGGCACTTAATCAGGATACAACCCCAATTTATGATTCTATTCACTAGGGGTATCAATTGGTTTACAATTCAACATTTTAGTCTCTGCAAGTAAATCCAAAATATACTTTCTTTGGGACAGAAAGATACCTTGTTTAGATCTAGCAACTTCAATTCAAAGAAAGTACTTCAAATCACCCATGACATCATTTCAAACTCGGAACAAAGTATGGTCTGAGTTACTCTGCATATACCCAAACTTCTTCATAGATGCTGTAAATCTCCCAAACCACACTCTTGGAGACTGCTTCAATCCATATAAGGATTTTCGCAGCTTACACACAACACCCTCTACAAGAATACCAAGAAGGAGATCCATATAAATCTCTTCCTTGAGGTCACCATGTAGAAACGCATTTTTGACATCAAACTGCAATAAGGGCCAATCATGGTTAGCAGCCAGGGATAAGAGTACACGCACAGTATTAAGCATTGCCACTAGAGCAAAGGTCTCCAAATAATCCACTCCATAGGTCTAAGTATAACGCTTTGCTAACAATCTAGGCTTGTAACGGTCGATTGAACCATCAGCCTTATGCTTCAAAGTAAACACCCATCTACATCCAACAGCTTTCTTCCCTCTTGGAAAAAGAATTAAATCTCACGTCTTATTCTTGTTCAAGGCACCCATTTCAACATTCATGGTATCCATCCATTTCAACATTCATGGAATCCATCCATTTGGGGTTAGACAAAGCATCATGCAGCTTAGTTGGCACACATACACTAGATAATTGACATAAATATGATGCATGTGATGGTTAATTTGATATTTAGATTTGGCATGCATATCATGGGAATATTGTATTTTGGGTTTCCCACGAGTAGTTCGTGGGGGTAACTGATAAGTAGACACAGACAGATCATCAGAAATTACCTCACTTGACTCATTACCACGATTTGACTGGAGCAATGGCAGGGCAGAAGGGGGGTCTTGTATCAAACTCGTCTTCACAAGAATCACAACAAACTGCATCAGGCAACCGGTCGTTTTGTCACAGAGAGTAGAATTGTCACTTTTAGACCCTGACGATCGGTCGTGACCATCTTGGCGACCAGTCATTTTGAAGCCGTGAGCATCATCTTCAGGTTCAAAGCCAGACGACCAGTTGTGACCATCTTGGCGACCAATCATTTTGAAGCCGAGAGCATCATCTTTCACTTCAGACCTGGGCGACCGGTCGTTTTCTCTCCGAGAGCAATATTTGTAATATCTTCACATACATCATTAAGTTCAAGATCCTCCAATCCAAGACTCTCCAATTCAGGGGGGTAATTCACTCCCATTTTCCCCCTGAATTGGAGAGGAGGGAGAGACATAATAGGGCACTTCTTCATGGAAAGTTACATCCAAAGTAACATGCACCTTCTGGGTAGATGGATGATGGCACTTATAACCTTTCTGGGTAGAAAAGTAACCCATAAAGACACAGCGCAACGCATAAGGATCAAGTTTACTTCGTTGATGAGAATAGACATGAATATATATATAAGCAACACATCCAAAAACTTTAGAGGGCAACTTGGAGACAGAGACAAGGGAAACATGGTCACCAAACACATCATGCTGAGTCTTGAAATCAAGAACCCGGTTAAGAGTACGATTAATCAAATAGGCAGCAGACAGAACAACATGCCTCCAAAGATGATGGGGCACAGACATATCCAACATGAGTGAGCGGACAACTTCAAGCAATTGTTGGTTCTTTCTTTCAGACAGACCATTTTGTTGAAGGGTAAAATGGGTTGTCGTTTGCTGAATAATACCTTGAGCATGAAAGAAATACGCCAAAGTATTATTCACATATTCTCCTCTGTTATCAGTCCGGAATACTTTGACCCAAGCATGAAACTGAGTAGACACCATAGTACGAAACTGAGTAGACACCATAGTACAAAACTCTAGAAGGATGGAAGCAACATCATGTTTATTTTTCAGCAAGAAAACCCAAGTGAGTTGGATACAATCATCAATAAATGTGACGAATCAACGAAATCTGTTCGAAGTAACGCGAGCTGGACCCTACACATCAAAATGCACTAAATCAAAAGGCTTTGCAGCTTTACTGTCACTCAAAGGAAACACAGTGCGATGGCTTTTGGTCAAAATGCATGTCTCACACTTAAAACTAGACTCCTCACAAGAGCGGAATAAAGATGGAAACATACGCTTAAGGTAGCCAAACGACGGGTGTCTCAAGTGACGATGCCATAACCAAATTTGTTGTTTGTCTTTGACACTACAAATTTGAACAGTATTAACGACACGATCACGAACCGGTGCAAAATGCAATGTCAAATAATCTAACCCCTTTATCCGTTTAACATGCCTAATCGTCTCGTGAGTCATGTGATCCTGAAAAGAGCAATGTGTAGGAGAGAAAGTAGCAGAAGCATTAAGTGTATTAAGTAATCAACCAATAGATAACAAGTTACAATGTATATTGGGAACTAGTAACGCACAAGACAAAGACAGAGTAGGAGTGAGAGAGATTGTGCCCTCACCAGTAATTGGAGAGGGCAAGCCATTAGCACTAGTTATGTATGGGTCACGAGTGTTACTACACAAATCATCAAAAAAAATTAGCATCGTAAGTTATATGATCAGAAGCACCAGTGTCAATTATCCAAGTATTACAGCCAGTAACTGGAATATAGTAAGAAATGCGCAAATTTGCAGAAGCAACAGCAACAGCACCAACAATGTAGTTATTACTCATGATTGCAGAAGAAACTCAACAGATCATGACAGAGTACACAGCGGAACACAGCAGAGGCACAAATATAGTAGATGTACGAAGACAGGCACGAACACAGTAGAGGCACGAACACGGTAGAGTACACAACGGAACACAATAGAGGCACAAATACGACAGATGCAAGAAGAAAAGAATGGCACGAACACAGTAGATGCACAAACACAGTAGAGTACACAAAGGAACACAATAGAGGCACAGATACAACAGATGCATGAAGAATGGCGCGAACACAGTAGAGGCACAAACACCACAACACAACACACAAACCAAGGAGGGCACACACGGTACAGATAGAAAAAAAAATATATGGGGCTAGAACACAGGTGGGCACAACACACAGGTCACCATAAAGTCAGCTCTGATGCCAAGTCAAACAATATGGGTAGAATATTTTTCAAGTTGTATTTCATTCTCCAAAAGGAGTATTTATAATATAAGGATGTAACCCTAGTAGGGTCAAACTAGGAAACAAGATAAAATCCTAATTACACAATATCTGTACAATAAGAAAGAAATAGAGTCCTAATAGACTAGGATATAAATCTCCTAATTAAGCTAGGATCTCGCTAACAAATTATGTCAATGTTTTTTCCCTTTCAAATTGTATGGGTTTTAGTCTTTCATCGTGCCAACATTATATTGCATTCTCATACAATATATATGTACCTAAATTATGCAATTTGAGGTAAATTATAGATAATAGGTAGATTATCATTTCATAAAATATTAATAGGTACAATCAGTTATAGGTATATTATCATGCATAAAAAATAAAAAATAAACCAAGAATCTTAATCTCCCGCATTCATATATTCTAAGTCTGATTTAGACACCAGAAGTCATATGGTTTAAACCTCACCGGTGTGCTTAAAGACTCAGTTGTCTTTCTTTTCTTAGTTTTCAGGATATAAAGGTCTTTTCTATTTGGTTGGGAAGGAAATGAAGGGTGGAGTATGCATTTTCTTGTTAGATTGGATGGTCGGGAACGCATGAGATATTTACCTAAGATGT
Organism: Prunus campanulata; assembly: GCA_034190965.1. Lineage (NCBI taxonomy): Eukaryota > Viridiplantae > Streptophyta > Magnoliopsida > Rosales > Rosaceae > Prunus > Prunus campanulata. The sequence goes on from CM067211.1 coordinate 22,335,536, forward strand.
TGGTCTCTAACTAGAAAAGTAAATGCTTGAGCTTGAGTGGGTTTTATTAACGTTGTTTGGAAAAGAGAGGGACAAATCGGGTTTACTTGGTTGGGTTTGACTCTATTAACAGGTTTACTTGGTTGGGTTGAACTGGATCAATTTGGATATCATAAACAAGTTACATAAGCCAAAATAATTATAGCTAGGGTTTTTAGGTCTAATGGTTCCTGAACTTTGACCCGATTCGCATTTTGGTCCCTCAATTTCCAAAATCGTTCCCGTGGTCCTTCAACTTCAGTTTCGTTATGATAAATGGTCCTGCCGTCAATTTTGTTAACTTTTTCTGTTAAATGCAGAGGCAAAATGGTATTTTTTGTATTATTTTTAATTTTCACCTTCTGAATATTCCTTTCACCCAAAAAATGTAAATATAAATAAAAAACTAAGACGAGAAGTTGAAGTCCTCGAAGACGAGCTCGTCGGTAGCGCGTTGGACGGAGAGGAGGTTAAAGAGGGGCTATGTCAGGAGAAGGAACGATTGGGCCAGGTTGACCTGAAGAAGGCAGGAGAAGAGGTTGGCCCAAATATCGCGTTGGAGATCCGGGTTGATTAGGTAGCCGCGATCGATGGGCCGCCGAACCGCAGCGGAGCTGAGGTCCATGGGCTTGGTGGGTGACGGGTGCACCCATTTCTTGGAGGAGAGTGGGCAGTACACACAGTTGTGGATTATCGCTGAGGGGTCGTGCTCACCGCCGAGTCCGGCTTCGATTAGCCCTCCACCGTTGTCCAACGCGACGATGTTTTGATGCATGTCCAGGTGGAGGGGGGTTGGGTGGTGGGGGTCTGGGACTGCTTTGGGACGAGGTTGAGGTTTAGGTGAGTGTGTGTGTGTGATTGACTCGCTGGGATTTATGCATTTGCCATTTGGGGTTTATAGGATGTATTGCAACATGAAATGAAAATGCACCAATAGGCCAATGTCAAACAAAAATTTAGAGCTTGTATTCGCTTTTGAACTTCTTGGGTTTTACTTATGTTGTTCATAGACTGAAAATTTTGGTTTGGTTTGGTTGGTACAAGTTATATAACTCGAAGTGTTCAGCCAATCGACCACCATCTACGGCGATCCTCCCATTGCCCCACCTAGACCCAACCCCATCCTCCCCTCCCCCACCACTCCACCACACCCAACCCAAGAACAATCTCCCCCTCCAACTCAATCAATTTCAACCCAAAATCCCAAGTTTCCCAATTAAAAACCCGTTCTTATAATTTCTTTTAATACAAATCGTTGGAATTGATTAATCCATGGGATGAGCTGGAGTTGCAGATATGGGAATTGAGGGAGAGCTGGAGTTGCAGAGATGTTGGGCAGGACTGGAAGGAGAGATGGATTGAAATTTTGTTTGTTTTGATTTTTATTTGATAGTTTTTAATTGAATTGAAATATTTTATTGATATTTTATTCCACCAAAGGAAAAAAAATAACACAAAAATATCATTTTGCCCCTGTATTTAACAAAAAATATAACAAACTTAACGGCAGGACCATTTGTCCTAACAAAAGTGAAGTTAAAAGACCACGGGAACGATTTTGGAAATTGAGGGATCAAAATGCGAATGAGGTAAAAGTTCAAGGACCATTAGACCTAAAGACCCTAATAGTTATTATCCCAAAAATTAAGTCAACTTGCGTTTACCTCAAAAGAATTATAAATTTATGCTTTTTATGTAGGAGCAACCTAATACTTTAAATAGTTTAATAAAAAAAAAAGGGAAATTTGCATAAATACCACCTGAACTTTTAGACATGTGCACCATTACCACCTAAACTTTTAATTTTTATTATTAACCACCTGAATTTTATAGAGTGTTGCAATGTACAACATATGTCCAACTTTGTTCAACTTTCTGTTAAGTTTAAGGACAATTCCGTCAATTCACTATAACTAAAAGACTTAACATTTTAAAACTAACAAATTTAAATAATAAAATAATAAACCTAACCTAATTATTGTTCCCCACCCCTTCCAACACAAATTCTTCCCCATTGCCTAGTTGGCTCCCCACCCTCTGCATACACCCTACTTCATATCCCTAGTGAGAATGGGTATCAAACAAGTCGAATTGTGCAAACTAAATGATTCAAATTGAGAAATGAGCGATTTGTACATGAATTAAATCCAAACTCAGCCGTGCCCACTCATAGAATCTATTATTATGTGCAAACCAAACAGATTAAGGCCAAGTTCCAATTAATGGGCCAAACCCGAATTAGTGATGAGTTGAGTCACCATCCACTTGGAATTTACAACATTATTCACAAACCAAAGACACTACTTAAGACAATGTCCAACAGTGAAAAAACCATGGAGATTGGATCTTCTTTACAAACTTATTATTCTAAATATTTTCATGTTCTTTCTCCCGCCAAAGACACTACTCAAGACAAGGTCCACATGTTGGATAATTTGATTTCTGGATACTACTTTTCCTGCAAAACATCACAAAAAGTATATATTAGAAAATTATAATTTACATTGATATAGTAGATTAAATAAAATTAATGAAATTACAGTAAGATACTTATCTTTTGGGATGTAGAATATCATTCTCCCTGATACTTGAGTAGAATAATAGTTTTAGGTTGAGGCGTGTCATTAATTGTTCTTAAGAGTAGATTTCACCCCTCAGAGACAATGTCTCGGTGTAGCAAGGTTGTATGGCGCCCTACCCTCCAGGATACAACAACCTATGACCCTTGACCCTTATAAGCGTACACTCACAATACTTGGGTCGGATGAACAACTCGAATCTTTCCCTTGATAAAAGAAAACAAATTGGAACACAAACTCAAGAATGTGGAGGAGAAAATAATGAAGAAATGTGTCAATCTAATTTCTCTCCTTTCCATCTATTCTCAAAGGGTGTTTATAGGAGCTAAGGCATTAAAAGAAATACTAATAAAGCAACATAATTGTCTGCCCATTTTCACAAACTTAATAGCTATAATATCACCAAATTAATGGCAAAACAAAGTAGTAATTGCAAAATAGAAATTGGTCTACCAAAACTGGCGCAAATGAATTTTGAATTCAAATCTTTTAAATGCCAAAGGCATTTAAAAACAATTAAGTTTGTATGAAATTGCCACACCAAAGCTTTTAGAGCATGTCCACCGCAGCCCATTTTGCCAGGGCAATAGGCCCCCCCAACTCAAAATGGACCTTCGGCGTAGGAAAATCAGCCTGGGCAAGCCCAAGGGCAGATCTTGCCTGGGCTTCAGCCCGAAGGCACTGACGTCAGCGAGCAAAAAAAAATTCAAAAAAATCGAAAAAAAATTCAAATTTTAAAAAAAAAAATTCTAAAAAATTATGGATGTTTTCCCTATAAATACACAACAATTTTATTCACTTTCCACACCAAATCCTCATACAAACTCTTCTCCTTCCAATATTTGTAAAATGTAATCATTTTTTTTTCTTACATTTGTAAGTTGTTTATATTTTCTTCCATATTTATTTTTTTCTTGCATAATCATTTTATTTCATGCATTTCTAAATTGTTTATATTTTGTTGCATATTCTTTTTTTTTTCTTGCCCTTGCCCTAGCCTTTTGCAAATGAAAACAAAGTTTAATTAAAAATAAACCTTATTTTATTCCAAACAACACACAAAACAAAGCATAATTCCAAACACACCACACACAAAACAAGGCATTAATCTTGACTTCATCCATTGTGATTGCCTTTCATCTCCCACAAGTGCTCGACCAAGTCAACTTGATGCCTCTCGTGAACATACGAAGATTGGATTTCTTGGTAACGATCAATCGTGGGGTTGTTGAATTGACCATACCGAAGTAACGGTTCGTGCTCCAATGGATGTCCATTTGGTCCCACCGGCCTTTCATAAATTTTTGTCAAGGCCGTGTTCATGGGATCCGGTTCGAACACATCTGCAGCAGTATAATCAAACTCATCCTCCACAATCATGTTGTGGAGGATGATGCAAGTCATCATAATGCTCCGCAGCACCTCCTCATCAAACATCCGAGCAGCACCCCTAATAATACCCCAACGAGCTTGCAAGATACCGAAACACCTTTCCACGTCTTTCCTGTAACCTTCTTGAAAGGCAACAAAGCTTTTTTCCTTCTCGAATTGGGGATTCGGAATTGTTTTCACGAATGTCCTCCACCTAGGATAAATTCCGTCGGCAAGGTAGTATGCACCAGAGTATATGGTATTGTTGATTTGGTACGTGATCTGGGGGGAATGACCTCGCAATACATCGTTGAATACCGGGGATTGACCAAGCACATTGAGGTCATTCTGAGATCCGGCAATTCCGAAGAATGCATGCCAAACCCAAGTGTCGAATGAAGCTACGGCCTCCAGAATTATACTTTTTTGGCCCTTTCGATTCCCATAGTCTCCTTGCCAGGCAGTTGGGCAATTCTTCCACTGCCAGTGCATGCAATCGATGCTTCCAATCATTCCTGGGAAACCTCGAGTCTCGGCTTTTTGTAGAAGCCTTTGGAGGTCCCTAGGCGTAGGTTTGCGAAGGTACTCCCTCGTGTAGAGATTTTCTACTGCATCACAAAATCTCACCAAGCACTTTAGGATAGTTGATTTTCCCATCCTTGCAATCTTATCCACCTGCTCTGCAGATGCCCCATAAGCAAGCATCCGCAAAGCAGCTGTAAGTTTTTGCTCTGAGAGAAGACCCAAAACTCCAAGAGCATCATACTTTTGAATGAAGTATGTGTCGTAATTACAAATATCATGCATGATTTTTTGGAACAAATGTGGCTGCATTCTATATCTCTCTCGAAACTTAGAAACAGGATATAACGAATTTGGGATAAAGTAATCTTCCAAGAGATTCTTACCCCGAGACTGCCTACGTCTGTCCACATTCGGGGCACGACGACGGTGGTGTTGCCTTGATTCATTAAGCATACACGCCGCTACAACCATTTCTTCCTCCTCTTGATCGGCCTCACGATCTTCTTCAGCACGTCTGTGCCTGATTTCTTCCTCTTCTCGCTCTTGCCTCTCCAACACCCTCCTCAGATTAGACATTGAGAGTAGAAAGTGTTTTGTAAAATCTAAGAAATGAAATAATAGAGAAGATATGGTGTGAGAGGTATGAGTTGAGGGTGTAGTTTTATAGAGGGATTTAGAAGATAAAGATGACACGTGGCGCAATTTTATAGGGTGAAAATCTTATATGAAATCTGATATTATAATTTTTTTTTTTTTAATCTGAAAATCTTATCTGACAGGGGACACGTGGCTCAATTTTAGAGGGTGAAAATCTTATCTGAAATCTGAGATTATATCTGTAAAAAAAAAATATCTCAAAATCTTATCTGACATGGGACACGTGGCGCAATTTTAGAGGGTGAAAATTTTATCTAAAATCTGAGATTATAATTTTTTTAAAATAAATATCCGAAAATTTTATTTGAAATAAAACACATGGCAACCGAAAATCTCACCCGAAAATCTTTTCCAAAAAATTATGGACACGTGGCAACCAAAATTAATGGTTTAAAGTATAAAAAAATAGGAAATAAAGTACAATGAATAGTATTTGCCCTTGCCCTAGCCTTTTGGGGTGGAACCAAAAAAGGCAAGGCTGCCATTATTCACGTGAATAGTAGCAGCCCTTGCCTTAGCCCTTTGGGGTGGTCATGCTCTTAGAATAAAGCTGCATAAAGACCATTAAAACAAATCAATAATTATCCCAATTGAAGACTAGAATTGTTCCAACTATAACTAATGCAAATAAGCTTTTGAAATCAAAATTAATATATACAATCAAATCATAACACTCAATTCATATAATAAATTTACAAAATAAATTCAGTTTAAACTTGTAATTAAACCACACAAAATCTGAAAACATAAAATAAATAATAAAATAAATTTTGTATTCTGAAATACTCACAAAAATTCCAACACCACATGCCACAGAAGACAACCACCACGTTATATATGCTTATGTCATATGTGTTACAGCACAAACCATTATAATAAGATTAAATTTTAATTGGAATATAGTTCCAGAAAATAAATAATACCCAATTGGAACCCAACATTCTCATTTCCGCAAGACACATTCTATATAAATTGGCCAACATTGTGGGATATTATTAGGCGTTAGCTAGAACAACAAATTAATTTGTATTTTGTAGTTAAAGAAGTAGCTAAGAAATAAAAATGGCAACTTTGGCTTCTAGGTTTCAATCTTTGGCCTTGGCAATGTTGGTTATTTCTGGCTTAATGTTGATACAGTCCAGCAACAACGTGATGGCACAAAGTTGCAAAGACACCAGCGTAGGTAGATCTGGCATCCAAATGCGCAGAATATGTTAGGAAATTGGAGGTTGATCGATCACCGGCATGCTACGCCGTGGTGAAGAAAGCGAATGTGACATGCGTGTGCAAGCTTGTGTCGAAGGAGATAGAAGATCTGATTGACATGGAGAAGGTGGGCTTTGTGGCTCCCTCCTGTGACAAGAAAGTAGCACCAGGAACCAAATGTGGAAGTGAGTTCACCCTTCTTTTTTAAAATATTTGTTGTGTCCACTAATTTATACTTCTACAAAGATTTAATAATGTTTTTTTTTCAAATGTATTTGGGCCAGGTTATGTCGTTCCCAAAGCATGAAGACTGGAGAGCATGCTGTTGGTTAGTGCAACTTGTCTATGACTAACGGCTAGATTTTCCATAGTAAAAACTACCTCAATGCTTCAGCCGGACTTACCTTTTGACTAACCTGGGCTAGCCCAGGTGATTTTGTCTTTTTAAGCCTAAACTAAAGTACCCAACCCCAATGGACAGTCATACACTGCATTCTCATAATCCCCCCTCCACCCTGTTTTCTTTTTTTTTGGTACAAAAAGAAAAGGGGCCAAAGGCAAAACACAATCCCTGCCTCTTTTATTTTGAAGTCGAAAACAACCCCTCTTTTTTTTTTTTTGGATTAGAAAATAACCCCCTTTCACTTTACACACCTGAAGAAAACAGAAAAGAGATGTGTAGATGTGTTTTGAGGGGTAAAACTCATTAAGTCATCTTGATCATGTGTTTTCTTTTATCAATTAAATTCACTCGTAGTGTCGAGTTTTTAACCCACCCTAGTTTAAAATCCTAGGTCCGTCCCTGTTTACTTCTTGTTACATTGAATTTAATTTTACTAGTACTAACTGCTTTAGTGGAGAGAGCCTGGTATCCTTGCCTACTGAAAGTTGTCATTAGGTTGATGTTGATGAATCATTGAATTTGCAGCAAGGTAGTGTTGGCCTGAGGGTGAAGCATGCATTTTCTCATCCTCAGTGGTTGTAACATTAATTGAGTTTATGTTAATGAACTATCGTTTTCTCTTCCAAAAGACCAATTGCCAATAGATGTAGTCTTAATGCATTAATTTTAGTTCAAAGTTATCGGAGCTGTTCGAAGTTTTTTCATTCTGGGAGGATGACAAAGAAATGGAATCATACACACCTGGTTCTTATTCCAAGGTATCCAGCCCTAAAACCATGATGCAGTTCCGATCAATTTCTCTTTGTAATGGGATCTATAAAATCATATCCAAGGTGATCACAAACCACCTAAAGCTGGTCCTACCAAAGATTATAAGCCAACACCAATCGGCCTTTGTGGCAAAAAGGCAGATCACAGATAATATTTTAGTGGTGCATGAGATATTACATTCTTTGAAACAGAAGAAGGGGGGTGAGTTTAGTGAGATGGGGCTGAAGCTTGATATGGCAAAAGCCTACAATAGAGTGGAGTGGTGTTTTGTAGGTGCTATGTTACGCACCCTTGGCTGCCTAGAATTTCTGTCACTGGATAATAGAATGTATCTCCACAGTCACGTACAGTATAATGATCAATGGGGAGGCTACGGGTAACATTGTGCCATCGAGAGGGCTCCGTCAAGGAGACCCTCTTTCTCCTTTCCTTTTACTTATTTGTGCGGAGGGATTGACAACTTTGCTTCGTAAATATGAAGTGGACATGTTCATCCATGGTTTTCAGCTTCGACCCAAGGGGGTACAAATTTCTCATTTATATTTTGCCGATGACTCAGTCATTTTTTGTAGAGCATAGGAACATGAGGCATTAAGTGTGCGGCAGGTGTTGAAGTCTTATGAGGACGGGTCGGGGCAATGCATTAATTAAGACAAAAGCTCTTTATTCTTTAGTAACAATTGTCCAAGACGACAGCGCTGAAAACTAGAAACAATCCTACAAATAAAACAAAAGAAGGAATTCGGAAGATACCTGGGTAAAAATGCTGACTTTGGGAAGTCGAAGAAATTTTTTTTTGAGAATGTACAGGTAAAGATTTCCCATCAGTTGCAAGGATGGGCAGAACAATATTTATCTGTAGCCGGGAAGGAAGTGCTTATTAAAGCTGTTGCCATGGCTATGCTTACCTACACTATGTCATGTTTCAAACTCCTTATTGGCCTTTGCAAGGAGATTGAGCGGGAGATTACAAACTTTTGGTGAAAAGGACAGAAGGATACCAAAGGAATACATTGGGTGGCATGACAAAAGATGACGCAACGTAAAACAAATGAAGGACTGGATTTTCGTGATTTAATCTGTTTTAGTCTGGCTATGTTAGCTAAGATTGGGTGGCGAATAGTTCTCCACACTGATTCACTCTTGGCGCGGTTTCTTCATGATAAGTACTACCCAGGAGGAAGTTTTCTATCAGCTAGAACAGTTCGTGGGTCGTCTTGGGGTTAGAAGGGTATTCTGCAGGGCCGCAGTGTTCTAGTTGTGGGTTTAAGATGGAGGGCGGGAAATGGTGACAACATTCAAGTGAAAGAGGATCTATGGTTACCAGTCCTGTATACTTTCAAAACCATCTCACAACATGCTGACATGCCGATATAGGTGAAGGACCTGATTGACCCGAATATGAAACAATGGAGAGGTGCTAAGGTGGAACGTTTGTTTGTGGAGTCGGAAGCCAAGCTGATAAATGGACTGGCGATTAGCCGATGGGGGTGCCCAGACAAGCTCATATGGCATTTCATGAAGCATGGCCTTTTTACTGTTAAGTCAGCTTATGAGATAGCCCAATATTTACAAATAAATGGGGAGTTAAGGAGACAAGGGCATGGAGAACCCAATGTTAGGAATAACCACAAACCGCTTTGGACGAGTATTTGGAGGTTATAGGTACCGTTTAAAATTAGAAGCTACATCTGGCGAGCTTGTTTGAACGCTCTAGCGGTTTGCCAAAATCTTAAAAGAAGACATGTTGATCTTGAGGATGTTTGTGCTCTCTGTGGTTGTGACGGGGAATCTCAGGTACATCTATTTTTCCATTGCGAGTTCGCAAGGGTATTCTGGTTCACTAGCCCTTTGCAGTTAGATACGAGGTTGCTCGAAGGAGGGGATTTTCTATCATGTTGGCATATCCCTCTTCAAAAATATAAAAAGGAGGACAATGATCAGGATATTTTGCAATGGTTGGCGTTTGGGTTATGGAGGTTATGGAAGAATCGAAATGCTACAATTTTCGAAGGGCATCATATGCACCCACAGGATATTGCTGTCACATGTCAAAAGCAAATTGTGGAGTTTGTGGCGGCAAGACAGGCAAGTATACCGCTGATACATGATCAACCGAGACCTCCAAAGTGGGACCATAGTGAATTCCAAATCTGGCAAAAACCAGCTGACAGCTGGATGAAATTTAATTGCGATGGCGCTTGGACGCAAGCGCACATGAGGGGTGGAGCAGGATGGGTGGCTCGGGCCAGTAATGGCTGGATGGAAATGGAGGGGGTGTGGGGGGTTTTTCGTGCCAGTCGGCTCTGACTGCTGAAGCAGAAGCAGTATGGGAGGCGGTTGCTGCAGGTTTGGAGGCGCAGGTTACCAAGATGATGGTGGAGATAGATTGTAAACAGCTTGTTGCAATGTTGCATGGTAACATGAAGACAGATACTACTATTGGAGGCATTATTCATGACATTAAGTTACTGGCTTCTCATGTGGGCCAGGTATCTTTTGCTTTTTTGAATCGTAGGTGCAATGCAACTGCTCATTTGGTAGCAACGCATGTATCTCATATGGGTGGAGTTTAAATGGGATCAACTTTGGGCTGAGTGGTTGTTTGACACTTTTGCTGCTAATGAAAACATTATAATTCAGCTTTAATAAATTTTTTCCACCGTTTGACCCAAAAAAAATAGATGTAGTCTCAACACCTGCACATGTAAATTAGCCCTTTGTCAAACCAATTAGAAGATTAATGTGAGAATTAAGCAGAAAATATTTAGAAAAAATATTGAATGTGTTTATTGAACAACTCTACATTTGTGAAGGATGTAGTAATAATTGATTATGTGTTAAACACTTGTTGTTAGTACAAATAACTATATTTATTGGTATCGTGAATAAACAAGTGGAAGTACTTTTTTGTGCGGAATTTACACCCAATTGAATATATAGTAGATTATGTGATTTTGATTTAAGAGAAAGACTTTCATAAAACGGAGATATCACTATTTTGCTATCTCCGACCAATTATATTATGACACATATAATAACACTTGTATGTGACAGAGCATTATTAACCAAAAATAGCGGTGCAACTAAGTTTTTCTCCGAATTTAAAAATAATTATTTCATATGACTTGTGGCTGCCCTGTGTAATCTCTCCGTCCAATTGATGACCATCAACCTACCTACACTGCACAGCCGTATAATGTGGGATCAACTGTCATCTTTTTTATAGTCAACCCTGGTCCAGGGACCTACCTAATTCACCTACGTCATTTAATAGAGGGAGGTTAGGCGGTCAATCGCAATAGGCTTGTGTATAAATGTTAAAATATACAATTTTAGTCAATGACTATTTGATCTTGTGTAATTTAATCTTCATAAGGTTCTGAATTCAAAAATAAAAGAAAAAGAAAAACTTTGGCATTGCACTTGCCTCTCTCGCATTTATGCATCACATGTTATGTTGTGCAATTAACCTTTATCAAGATTCATGTCGTTTTTCTCTCACATTTACCCATCGCATATTGTGTGATGTGGTGATTGCGAACCGACGGACACCGATAGTTTTCATCACATCTGTATTGAAATTATTCTAATTTATTCTTTTTTTTATATATGTATTGGAATTAATTTAATTTCTTATTTCCCATGCTTTCACTAAAATATAAAATATCGACATTTATGTGAGTTTCATATTAAAACACATAATTAAATAACGTGATCTATCTACCATCGCTCTTGTATAAAATGTTGTGATGAGAAGCTCTATTCAATAATAAATGTCGACTTTCCCACCTAGTTTTTGCACGCATTAATTAGAAGCAGCAAATACTCAGATTATTAATATCTACTCTCTGTTTTGGTGAAGAGTAACTGGAGAAATCAAAGTTCATTGGAGGTAGAGTGAAGCATAATAATGGAGTTTAGGGAGGAAGGAGAAGTAGAGCCAGTGAGCCCCACTGGCCAATACTTCAACAGTTCTATCTTATCTGTTGCAATTCTTGCTGTTTTGGAATTTGAGCTTCCAATCAATGATTCCCAAGCTCTCTCTTTGCTTCAAGATGTCTTCCTCCCCATCAACCCTCGCTTCTCTTCTATCATGGTTTGTCATTCTCTCTCTATCTCGATCTCTTCCTCTCTCTTGTCATTTTATTGGAAACGGAAGCGATTTTCACACTCCTAATTTGTTCAATTTTCACTAGTCTCCTTTTCTTTTTACTCATTAGCATTTGATTTACTCAAATCGGATAAAATGAGAGTGTGAAAACCGCCGGCTTACTTCGAAAAACAAGAAAGATTTGATATGAATTATCTGAAATTATTAAACAGGTAAGTGACAGTGTAGATCAAAAGAAACAATGGAAGAGGGTTGAAGTGAAGCTTGAAGACCATGTTCATGTCCCCATTTTTCCTTCTAAAATGTCACCAGAATCCTATGATGAGTATTTTGATGACTACATATCAAATATAGCAGCAGAAAAATTCCCACAAAACAGGCCATTATGGGAAATTCACATTCTCAAGTACCCAACAAGCCACGCAGCTGGTACCCTGATTTTCAAGCTTCACCATGCCCTAGGTGATGGCTACTCTCTAATGGGTGCTCTTCTTTCTTGTCTGCAAAGTGCTCAAAACCCTTCTGTTCCTCTAACATTTCCTTCCCTGAAGAGCTCAGGACCACAAACCACTCACAAGACTAAAACTGTGTCACAGTTTTTCTCTTCAGTTTTCCAAACTGTATCGGATTTCAGTTGGAGCATTTTGAAGAGCAATTTCGTAGAAGATGATCGAACTCCGATTAGGTCTGGGGAAGATGGAGTTGAGTTTCGGCCAATAACACTATCAACCTTGACGTTCTCCATTGATGAAATCAAACTGATCAAGAACAAACTTGGAGTGGTAAGATTATGTACCAGTTTCCTTTTCTTTTAATGACTTCTGTTTTTATTGAACATTAACATAATATAGTAGTACCTAATTAGCGGCAAAGCATTAGATGGTCAAGGATGGGCACTCTAATGTTGTTCCAGTGATAGTAATGTTAAAAGTACCCAAAAAAATATAGTAGTACACATAAAATGTTAAAGACAGACAATTAAATTGCTGCATATAAACTAAGAAAAGTTGGTGCATTCATTAAATTTTGGAGAGTTGGCACTGCCAAAAATGTTGGTGCATTCATTACATTTTCGAGAGTACCTTCAGATCATAAACTTTGAGAAGTGCTCCAGTCTTTGGTGAGCTCAAGTCCCCATCGCACTGTGTGTGTGAGTTTCCTCCTTTCCACTTTCTAACTTTGGCAAAAACTACGTACTGTACTAATAGTTAATGTTGACATTGATTTGTCAATATGTACCAGGCAGCTACCGGGAAATACACAAATACGCAGTACAGTAGTATATTAGGATTTTCATACGTACATGATCTATAGCTCATTAGGGTTTTCGTTATTTTGGGTAATTTTGTGAGCTTGACTTAAGATCATGCTTAATTTTAGTGATGTGGACTCTGCCTGTTTGTCCAGTTTTCATCTACTTAATTTTGCATGTTTTGGCGGATGGACTTTGTTCCCCTTTTGTGCTTTGGTTGTTTTGTAAGAACTTTTCTAATGAAATTTGCTATTCTGATCAAAATTGGATTATCATATTTGCGTTCAAAACATTTATTTCCACACACAATTGAGCTTTCCAGTTGTGTCCTAGCATAAATTCAAAATTCGCTACACAATTATTATTAATTTTAAAATAAAATAAGTTCTTTTTCCAGGAAAAAATTAAACATAATCACATCCAACTTAATCCCACCCTTTCGATGAGATTCATGATCCTGCTATTTGGGCCTAATAGGATTAGACATAATCCAATCCATGTAGTGTTTTTAGAACATCAAACATTTGATTAGGATTATAACTCATATATAAACCCTTTCTTTTCTTAGTTTCTTTTTAATAGGTGATTATATTATTTGAATGAAATTGGCATGAACAATTGCAGACGACAAATGATGTGATTGCCGGAATCATCTTCTTGGGCACCAGAATATACATGCAAGAGGTTACCCAAAAATCAAGCAATGAACGTTGTACGGCGTTGGTGCTGCTCAACACCAGGAACATCGAGGGTTACATGCCAATCAAGGAGATGATCGAACCCAATAGTGATGAGATGTCATGGGGAAACCAATTTGGCTTCTTACACGTGTCAGTGCCCAAGTCGACTGAAATCTCAAATCCACTCGACTTTGTTTGGGAAGCACAAAAAATAATCAAGAAAAAGAGAAGTTCTGCCGCTGGCTACCTCACTAGCTGGCTGTTGGACGTTTTGAAGAAATTTAGAGGCCCTGAGGTACGTAATTAACAATTTATTATATATATGCTCTTTTCCATGTCCTAATTACCATCTTCTCAATTTCCTTTTTTTATGAGTATTAGCGTTAGATATCTAATATGTTACGTTGCTAAAATCTCATTTCATACTAAAATGTAAGTATGATATAGAATGTTTTGTAGGAAATATAATTTGGGCATGAAGACCTCATAAGTCAAGTTTGCGTAATCCATTCAAAACACTTTAATATACCAAAAATCTATTAGTCTCTCTTAGAACTTTAGAATATTCCTTTCAAAAAATAAAAGGAAAAGAAAAGAAAATTTAGAGTGTTTTATAAGGTGTTGTGTTTGCAGGAAGCAGCTAGATACATCCATGGCACACTCAAGAACTCGAGCATGACAATCTCAAGTATGATTGGACCAGTTGAAAAAATGGCTTTGGCCAATCAGCCCGTTTGTGGCTTCTATTATATGGTGGTCGGTCCACCTCAGGTACTTAATTATGCAGTTACTTTTTATTTTTTGAAATATTATACCTTAGATATGAGCATCCACCACCAAATAAAATTAGAATGATATGACGAGACATTAGGGGTAGGCATAGTCTGATTTTCCGCTCGAATTGAAACTAAAATCAGAACTTACACATGGTCTGATTTGGTTCGGGTTTTTTTTATAGAAAGTGTCTAGAAGAACCTAATTAAACCAGACCTATGTGGTTTCAATTCAGTTCAGCCCAATCTTCGGTTTGAAAAGATAAAGATATGAAGAAGAGAGAAATAGGATGTATAGAAAAATAGAAAGAAGAGAAAAATATGTACAATGGATAAATTAAGAGAGAAAAAGGTGAAGAGATAAATAGAAAGAGAAATAAAAAGAAATAGGTGGAAAAGAGAGAGACGGAAGTGCAACAAAAACGGATATGGTTCACTGAAAAGAAAAAGAAATTCGGCTAGAGTAGTTAATTATATTGGTATAAATTGGACCTAAGACATTTGGGTATTAATTGAACTAAAATATCTATACTAATCAATTTTAGATATAAATGAATAGGTAAACTTGACATAATCGGTCTAGTTCGATTTATACCGATATTTTGAAGACAAGAACTGGGACTAGAACTTATCCAATTGGTTTGGTTTTTAAACCTAGGCCGGTTCAAATGCTCACCCCTTTACAATTCACAAGCCTTTTTTTTTTTCCTTCTTCTTTTGATAAATTATGTTTAATATTGCAATTTTGAGCTAGGCCGGTTCAAACACCCCCTAGATATTTGGAGTCATTCTTAATATGGTCCCTCGAATTTCAATTTTATTAATTTACACTCATTGCTTTTTTTTAGGAGGTTCTGGTTATAAATATTAAAATTATGTAGCTTTTTTCTTCCCATTAATATATATATAGATGATGTTTTATTTGATGGTGTTTTATCCATGCAGTGTCTTACTATAACGGCACTTAGTTATATGGGAAAGCTGAGGGTTGCATTCGGAGCTGAAAAAGGCTTCATAGATTCTCACAAATTGAAGGCGTCCATGCAAAATGCCTTTAGGGTAATACTCGAAGCCTCTTACCAAATTCCTCCTGCAAAGGCAGCGTAGAAAACCAAAGAAAAAGTCACTTGTTCCGACAGTTACAAAATATGGATGAATATAACCAGATTAAATTATAAGAACTAGCGTCTTCACACGCACTTCTCATGCGTGACATTTTTTCTTTTTTCTTTTTTTATCACATGCGCTTCGTGCGACTTAAAAAGTTTTTTATTTCGTTTTTACAAGTGCACTTGTTTCAAAATCAATATGGTGTTTATTCTTAAAAGGTTTTTACAATATTTATTTCCTATCTTGGTACATTGATGCCGTTATTACTGCATATGGAAGAGGTTGTTTCTATTATGCATATATGTTGATGTAAAATTTGGTTATGTAAATATTCTCAATCACAACAGGCTCTTTTCGATTGGTCCCACGCTTGCAAGAGGCCAAATATTTTGAAGTAGAAAATTTTTCTTCAAATTTCCATATGAGGCAATAAATTTTAACCTAGCAAAAGACAAGGCACTAAATCCAACAATCCTTTGTAATCACCTCCTGTGCTCTCTCTCTCTCTCTCCCCAACAAAAATCATTTGGTCTAGTGACATTTAGTCTTCACTTAATTGAATGAAACTTTGAATTCAAATCTCATCGTCGAGAGTTGGTTGTGTTGTTTGAAAAGGAGAAAGAAAAAAAAATTCACTCTCATCGTGCGTATGACTTAAAAATCCACACCAGAAAGTTGCTTTGATGAAGTTGCTACATGATATAGCCGAAACCAGAATAACTGTATCGATAAAATGTTAAAAGGCATTCAGTCTAAGACCATGCTACTTGAAATTGCAGGCACCACTTGGACACACACAGAGATAAGCTAAACATGAGCTTATACAAATACTTCTCAAATAACTGAAGTACTTCTATTAGACAGAAGACAGAAAAAAGTAAATCATAACACAACAAACTCCATTAGCAACTTAGGCATATAGACACAAAGACCGAAGGTCAGTATTAGTTCAATTAGAATTAAAATGAAAAAAAGAAGATTAAACAAATGAAATGTAAACGCATAAACAAGAGGGCCAGCATTCTTTTCCTTTCTTTTGGGTAAGACGAGGGCCTTTGTATCACTCCTAGCAGTATTCACTTGCAGATGAACAAAATTCTTCGTAATTAGACGAGAATCTCAAACACCATGAGATCCTTAATAATGTTCCATATTCTACTTCCTGCACCTCCAAGCTGAGACTGAAAATAGGGGTCGATCTTGCCAGGAAATCAACACACAACCATTCTCTTCCCTCATTCTATACCCATCGCAACCATAGCCCTGCAACAACCTCTTTGCCTGCAGCATTCCATAATAGCTCAAAGGTACATTTCCAAACCCAGCTAAATCAAGCCTTTGAATCCACTTCTCAAGCTTTTCATGTCTTTCCTTCCTTTCACATCCCTCACAAGCTATAATGTTTTTTATTTCCTCCCCAAAGAGCATCTTCTCCACCTTCAGTCTCTCTATTGAATTTCTCGCCATTGTAGACTCCAAGCAATCAAACAATGCAGCATATGAGTACAGAGCTTCCAATAGCCTCTCCATTAGAGTGGAGCCATTATGGTTAGAATCTTGTTCGGTTATTACCATCACCTTTGGTGTCAAGCTCCAAAATGCATTAAGAAAGCTATCCAACTTCACCGAAGCAGTCAAAGATAGTGGCGATGATGAGGTTGAGTCAGGACTCGCACTATACCCGTTGCCCATCTCTTTCTCTAGCAACTCACCCAGGGTGCCTTGGTTCATTTGCAATTCTCTTGGCAAGGGAATTCCACTTGAACTCTTTGATGCTAACGGGGATTTCTTTTTCAAGAGTTCATCATCAGATGCCAAAAGGGAGTGCAACTGAAGAACTGAGCTGATAGCTAGAGCCTCACCAGTTTTGATGCGAAGTTTTTCCATATCAAGATTTTCCAATTTGCTGACTATGGGACAGAACTGAAATGGGATATCCAGTTTTTCTGCTTCCTCAGTCAACCTATGAGCCATTTGATCTAGCACCTCCTTCTGTTGATGAACACCAGTAATTCTCAAATGAGGTGGACCTTCGGGCCTTGCACTTAAAACTTGAAGAAGAGCAATCCATTGTGCAGGTTCAGCTGCATTGAGATCAATTACATGGACCATCTTTTCCCCTTCCATGGCTTCAGTAATAGCTTGGTTTGCAAGCACAAAAGCCACCTTTAGGAATGGCAACATCTCAAAAAACACTTTCCGAACTAGAAATTCTTCAGAAACCAAAGATATTTTAGTGGAATTAAGGGCCCTGTGAAGACCAGGCCAAGCTTTGAGGATTCGATCAGCAAGAGCCTCGGTGAAGTATGCAGCAATCCGCTGCATGGTATCACCATCAGCAGAGGCGAGTTGGGAAATTTGCTCAAGGGCAACATTTGCATTTTCAAGGCTTCCCGTGGCAACATGATTTGCACAAGTGAGCAACAAGTGGATCAAATACAAACCCCGCTCTTCGGATTTTAGCTCTTTAAGCCATGGGTATGGTGATCCTAAACTAGGTGAAAGCGACATCATGGAAAAGAATTGGAGAGGAGATGAAGTTGCAGATGATGACCCTTCGTCTTGAAACATTGGTGTCATACAACAAACAAGAAGGATTTGGTAATTGGGGAACAAAATTAGATGAGCGTCAACAGAAAGGGAAAGATCAATATCACTTCACAATGGAACTGGTAAGTGATAAGATAAGTCCAAGGCTTCTAAGGAAATATTCTACTGCTCATGCAGGAACCAAATTTGCATGAATACATAATTTCAGAAAAATGCTTACTCTCAACGAGGCATTCACAATAGGTAATAAAAGTAATTTAGAACCAGAGCACTTTTCTATCAAAGCACCTAAAAGGCTAAGAATTTAAAGAATGTATCACAAATTCACAATAAATATGCAAAGAACAGACCAAACTATCGGAAAGGGGGTTTCGAATTTATCAGTAAGAGGGAATCCGTCATCAAAGAAAATTATCAGCAATTTATTCTAAACCAAAAGCTAGACAAGCTAACCTGGCTAAGAAATCTTTGATCAAGTGAGATAAAATTCACAAAAGATGTCACCTAAGGGCTAAGCAGTTACAAAGAGAACAGAGAAAACCAACAAAAGCAGCTGAACAAACTAGTACCAGAACTAACCAAGCGAAGGAAGATGAGCCAAATCCTTACTGGGTTTTGTAATTGATCAAAAACCCATGAAGAATCCCATGAGAATTCAAAGGAGATCCTCTTCAATCCCTAGTTATGCACAGAGCTGATGCGGGCTTCTTCTGGGTTTCCTCTGTTTTTATTAGCTCAATTGATCTTAATTAAAAGTTGTGAGCTTTGGAGGACAGGACTTCATGGCAACGTTGTCGACAATGCGTGGGAGAGTCCTTTTGTCGTTATTGTTTTGTTGTCCTGCAGTCCAAAGTAGAACATGGAATTTGTGAGAAGATGAGCCTTCTGTTGCAGTTTTTTTAATTTCTTTTATCATTTCATTTTCATTTCTCTCTCTAAAACCTGTCTTATTTTCTCTCTCACCCTCACTTTCTCTCTCCAAAACCTCCCCCACTTTATTTGTTTTTTGTCTTTACCTAAGGTGGATAAGGAATCAAAGCTGGCCCAAAGACTTGTTAATATTCCCAAAGGTTGCATGGATCCAAACATGCCCTAACAAAGACAAACAAGGCCCCAAGTTTTGTTTCCTAGTGGGGAAAGTGTGGGAATTGCAAGAAAGCTCCCAATGTGCTTCCAAAACCCCATTTTGTTTTTTTCCCAAATGGCCATGACCATACACTTGGAATTACCTTCCTTTATATTAAGACAAAGAGACAAGGAGGTTAGGCAACAGGCCAAAAGTTCATGATAAGTTTATCCCTACTTGTGGACTCCCGGAGTGGCATTTCTGGATGACTCCTAAACACTTCCAATTTATTTTGATTTTAACATTGTTGAAAATATTTCGTTAGGGGATTGTAATTCAAGTGGTTGAGCGTTTATCTTTATACTTGAAGTTCTAGGTTGTTCAATTCTAACTCCCCCAATCTTAAGATCACTACATTCCGAATATTAAAATTGACTTTTTTAGAAACAGAGAAGGGAAGATTAGAGAACTAAATCGTTGTATTGGAGATTGATAGCTAGATGTTGCGTCGATTCAGCTGCATCCTCAACTTGTGATACTCGCAAGTGCACGAGCCGTTCGGTAGTATAGCATATGTAAGTGCAAGGTCGATTCCACAGGGATTGGTGATTGAATAATCCAATTCAATTTTCCTACACAAAACAGAAAAACAAGAAAGAAAATAAATAAAAAAAGAAAGAAAAAATGGAAAATAACTCAAGCAAATAAGTTCTCAAGTTCAATTAGATTAACAGATTGATTCTAGCTAAAATATGATTAAGTCATAGTGTCTAGTTCTAACCTTGTATTCCTAATTCCCTAATTTGATCATCTGTTGTCTAACCTAAACTAAGCATTAGGAATCCATTAAGCATAGAAGAACATTTTAAACAACCAAGTATGTATTTAATCCCTTGTCGAATGTCCATACATACTCTTCCTATTCATAGTTCAATTCGAATTAAAGCATGGTGTCTACTCTTAATTCAAACCAAGATAGCTAACATGCAAGCCTAGAGAAGTGTTTGAGAGCTCCCCCCTTTTGGGGGTGTTTTTTTGAAGCTTGAAGACTTCTCTATTTATAGGGCTAAGAGGGAGAAACATCATGATGAATTCCAAAACCACCATTCCTCTTTTAATACAATCCATAACTCCCACTTTATCTTGTCTATATTAGTGTGGTTGGAATCAATTTCATCCCATACTTCTTTTGCTGCACCTCAAGCTTTCTTCACATGGGTTTTCAAAGGTGTTCAATTGTGGCTGCCTTTTGCTGCCAACCCATGTGAGTTTTTTTTTGGTTGCTGGAAAAAACAAATTCTTCTGAACCAAACTTGGTGTAGGAAGGCCTGAGGTTTCAATATGTATCCAATGGGGCTCAAATTTGGATATGTCATAATAGACACCCATTGGAACAACTTTTATGAAGAATGTATTCGCATCTGAGTAGTACAAGTGTAAGTTTTGAGCCTTGCAAGTTGACTGCCGAAAATAGACTGGAATTGACTCATGGTGTGCATTTTGATGGGCCCACGAATTGGGCTTGGCTTCATCAAATGATAGGTTTCAGCAGTCCATCTTGCAGTTCAGAATCTCTTCTTTCCAATCACATATTAATTGGGCCAATATAAGTTGGGAGGAGGAAGTTAAGGCTGAAACAAATTGCTAACTCAGTCAGCTCGTTTTTATACCATTTTGCATCTTTTCCTATCTAAAGTCATCATTGCTATCTAAGGCCCAATGAACTGAATGATAAACATAAAAGGGATTAAAAGCACAAATATAACTCAATAACATAACCAAATCATAAACTAGAGAGGTGCAAAATGATATACAATTATGAACTGATCACTAGAGCATCTGCAACCATATTTGCTTGCCGAGAAAACATGCTGAAATTTTTAGACCTGCACTTGTGTACATAAGAACTTAATATCATTATTTCCGTACATTTCTCGATTACGTACGTATATATTTATCACTTTTAATACAAGAACTTTGCACATATTATTAAAGATACCGTATTGTGAAAAAATATTACAAATAAAAGTAAACAACATCAAATAGTGTAGGTGAGTTTTTCGTTGTTTCCTTTTTATTTTTTGTTTTTTACAAAATTTTCGGGTATTTTAGACCAGTCCTTTATTTTACTAGTTATGTTTAAAAGTAAAAGTAGTGATGATTTAATATTTGAATTGAAACATGCCATGTCACGTCCTTGAGTTGTGCCAAGTACTTAAATACACGTACATGACTCCAATCATGAAGTGCCATGTTGACAATGCACGTTAAAGAGCGTGTCATCAGTTTTTATGACTCTGTGTATAAGGACAAAGATGATGGGATATCATAAGTTTGGTGTATCAAAGATATTTAAAAAATACCAAGAAGAAAATAGCAAGCATATATGTGAAAGGTAAAAGGCAGAAGGTAATTAGAGGTTGGTGATCCCTTTAATTGTTGTAATATTTTGAAGAACAAGGACAACGTAACATGCCTTCGCTTCTTTTGCTTTTATTTTCTTCAAGGACCATTGGCTGATTTATGTCAAACTTCTCATTCCCTTACAGAAACCATTGACTTCTCATATTGCCCAAATCTAGAGAAGTTGGTTCTAGTAGACTGCACAAGCCTGATTTATTTCCATGGATCCATTGGAAACCTAGAGAGACTTTATTTACTTGAATATGAAAGATTGCAAAAAGATTAGGATGCTTCCCAAGAACATTTGTATGCTAAAATCACTTGAAACATTTATTATATCTGGTTGCTCAAATCTTAATGAGTTTTCAATTGAGATGTTGAGGAACATGGGCTCGTTAAAAGTACTTGAGACAAATGGAATTCCGATAAGTGAATTATGGTTAGAAAGAAGTTCGAGTATCTTGGGTTCTTTACCATGCTCTTTAGTGGAATTAAGTCTTTTAGGGTGCAATCTTTAGGATGATGCATTTCATATGGATTTTAGTAATTTTTCCTCATTGCGGAGACTAAATCTAGAGAATAATCCAATTGGTAGCCTACCAAACTGTATCAAAGGATTAACAAGGCTCCGTGCACTCTTTAAATGAGTGTACGATTCTCAAATCGCTTCTGGGGTTACCAAAACTATCCCACTTGGATATCAGAGATTGCATATAATTGGAGAAAATAACATATAAATCGTTTTCGTCAGTGTCATCATACGCACTTGATCGCAACTACAACCTAGTTGAGTGGCAGTACATGTACAAGTTACAAACCCATTGGTAGTGTTGATGAAGAAATGATCAACCTCTTGGGATTGTGCAACTTGTTGGAATCCATGGCACCCATTCGGATGCACAAAGCAGTTTTTATTTCAGTAAAGGGTGATTGGAGTCTCGTCCAGGTGCGCCTCTCTCTCTCTCTCTCTCTCTCTCTCTCTCTGTGATGATCACAGGAAATGGGTGACTAATATTGTCTATGCGAGTTCTGGCTCTGGTTTTCTTTTCGATAATATGATTATTACTAGAGTCAGAACTAAGAGCAAGGGTGTGAAGTGGTACCATAACCCCTTATTCTACGGCATTCCAGGTTAAGGAGAAGACACATGATATGATGAGTACCACCGTTTATCCTGTTGATCCATGGGTGTATGACCCAGGACCATACTTGTTTATTGACGCATTTGATGATTTTACTCCAACTATTTCCAAAATAAACTAAATTATAAAAATAAAAATAAAAAGACCCCTAATAAATTAAATTAGCATCACAATCTGTGTTGTTAGGATAGGATATTCATCATCTACAGTGTTCCCAGGTCAGTCCATATTTCTTTTGAAAAATAAGTTTCCTCTAATTTAAATTGGGATTTTATGTTATTTTTGTATGTTTTTCAGACAATGAAGAACAGGATGATCGCTCAATTGCAGCCCCCACAGGCAGTAATAACTGCAGCAGCTGCCTCCATGGCTGCAAGGTGCTCATCACTGCAACTTGCAAGCTCACACTCTCTCTCACGCAGACAGAAGCAACAGTAAAAAAGCCGTGGCTGAATTATTTGTACATCTCAACTTAACAGCTGGTTAACTGTCAATGCATATTAAGAACAAAGCTATGCGTTCAGAAGAAACGGCTCACATTGCAAAAATTGGTATGGAATGGATTACAGATATATCAGGACAACATATATTAGATTAAATATTATATCAAATCATTTGAATAACAAACAAAATTTCAGAGCCTATACTACATAAGCTCGTTTCTGGTTCTTCAACCCAAACAAATTATTGAGGTCTGGAACCATAGTTGGGAGGGTCGTATGCTCCGGAGCCATGAAATTTACTATCTTCTCGTGAACATTATACCTGCAAAAGCATATTTATTAATTTCCAAAACAAATCATAGCAGGTCCACATAGGGAAGCAAAGAATTAACCTATACTGATACCTTATCTTGCGACTCTTAGAGGCTCGTCTGTCCACAATCTTCCTCTTCTTAGTATGCAACTTTTTCAGAGAATAAAAGGCCATCTCTGTGGATAACCAAATAGTGGAAAATCAGAATCATTAAATGTGCTGGCAATAACAGGAAACAACTATGCCAGACCGCTCTATTTTGAACGTTCTAGCGACTTGAATAATAGAGTTGAGGATCGACTAAGTTCCAAACCCACCATAATGGAGAAAATGCAGTGAAATTATTGACTTTGACCACTTGGGGAGATACAATAATAAACAATTGAAAATGGAAGAATTTTTCAATGCAATTTGATTGCATTTGTTGTTTTGAACTACAGGAACTCTTAAAGATTGGGTATAACCATATAAGCGCACATTTAAAAGATTCATGTATGAAGTATGGGATGCCCCAATAGTTTTACCAGAAGATGTTGGGTCAATTGTCTCAAAAAATTCTTTCAGTAATTGCTGGTAAAACTCGGAGTCGTCTAAAAGTTCTGGGTCGCCATCAGCTTGTGCACCAGCATCACATTGTGTCTCCTAACAGAGTAAAGGAATATAATTAATTAATTTGTGCAAATAGAAACATAACTTTCATGACATATCAAGGAGGAAATTGATGCAAACCTCACAAGCACATCAAAGTGGCAAACAAAGCAAAATATTAATTAAAAGATACAATTAAGGCTAATGACGCATGATGAGTATTAAAAAAACTAACAGCCCTCACACACACAGATGGCATGGTTCATTCGAATATAGCAGTCAAAGGAACAAACTCATGAAGTAGCCCTGGGGCCATGTGAAGAAAATTGAAGAAAACACCCCAAACAACCCAAAAATTGTTCAAGCATTTTATAAACTGGCACCCATCCAACACAATAGATGTGTACCTCATGGGAAAACTTTAAAATCCATGGGGCATTAAATTGCGATGTAATCTACAGATGGGTCCTCAAATTAGCATAGCATTAGTGAAGCCAATTATATTCAGAAGAGTAGGATTACCTCTCCCTTTGAGGGGTATTCTCCCCCTCAGGAACCTGCCCATCCATACGTCAGGTATTAATTTCTAGATGTACAAAATTAAGAAAAACCTATCTTGTTATGATGTTATAAATGAAGCACAATTCTGTCTGAGCATGCCCATGCAACCTTGGGAACTCAATTTAGAGGGAAGATTTAGCATCTTACAATGCCAAATACACGAACTGCCGATCGCCTCATCTGCATCTGCTTAACCATTCTGCTTGGATCTCTCATATAAGAAGCAACTTGTTCACTGATATTCTGCAATTGGAAAGGAAAATTCATTCCTGTTGAATATCTGGCGAAGCATGGCTATAAGTACTCATAGATCAATTACAAAGTTCGATCATAGGGCCAAACCTGATTAAAAACATGCAGCTGGCTTTTAATAGCAGCAGCACCTGTGGTCACCTGTGTCTTCCTCTGCCATTTGTCGATTGATTTGTTTCTAAAAGTAGCTATGCTACAGGATACAACATGAAAGGTCTTAGTTAGACAAAGTTACCCTTGTAGAATGAATTGCATTAAAATCTTTTAATGAACAAAATAATGAAATGTTGAACAACATATTGGAACAAAATGCCATAAATCATGCAAAGGAAGTTGTCGCAGCATGACTGCTAGTATAAGATTTTTGATAGTAGAATTTCCCACGAGTATAATTACATCTCATTGTATACATGTCACTGTAGAATTTCAAGGAAGATAAATGCATTTCATGGTCTTTTGCCGGCCCCTTTAGCAAACATACTAATATACTCCACTTCCATAAGTTGAATTCAAAATATCAACCGACTTTAAATACTATTGTTTGGTACATCTCATCTGTAACAGTTAAGAAAAGCTTCATAACGTATATAATGAGGTTTTAATTGTCAACTACCTAATAAAAAAATATAAAAATTATATACACTATAGTATTGAGTTAGAGAGAAAAATACTAAGATACTTGAATCTACCATTTAATAGAAATTCCAAAAGAAAACAAAGATAAGAATTTCAAGTTTCTTTTTGCTGCTCTAAATGGATCAGCAAGGTATTGCATGAATTCAAAATTTAATATATTCAGTTTTACACAAGTTCAGATCGAGTTGAATAAAACAAGAGCATATGCAGAGTATGATCCTTCTTCTCAAGTTATCTAGAATATTATCCGAGTACCTTGAAAGCAACTGAGAAATCCATGACCAATCCTCATCACCATCAGCATCAATGTTATTAGATGATTCTGAATGCTTTGACCGAGCAGATTCACCTTAAGAACAGGAAACATATTAGGACAAGCAATAAATGTACACAGCAGTATGAAGTTGATGAAAGTGAAAATAGCACAAACTAGGATAGTCAATTAGACTAAGGTAGCCCAAAAGTCAGATTTGTTTGGCTTAATCGGACTAAGTGCCCGTTTGGCATTGCTTATTTGGGGTAATAAGTGATTTTTAAAAAAATTTGGGAAGCCTAGCCTGTTTGGTAAACTGTGAGAAAATCACTTATTGTTAAAAATTGCTGTGAGAGAAAGCTATAAGGGAAAGCAGCTAATGAGGTGCTTTCATTTTCTAATTATGCATAAATCAGTTTCGAAGAGGTGATGGGTTTAATGATTATGCGGCAAATATTTTCTGATTATGCGGAAATCAATACCAACAACACTTTTAACAAAAAGTTTACCAAACGCCAAACTGCTTTATCTCATAGCTGATTTCCCTCACAGCAAATATGACAGCGATTATTTTCACAGCACAGCAATGCCAAACTGGCCCTAAGCTTTATATGATAAAGCTGGAAGGATTTTGGGCTGACTTTTTAGGCCAGATTTGAAATTCAGGCTGATCTTGGTCTACCCTCATATCAACCAAAACATGGCCCAAACTGATTTGGTTTCTATGCCTATAATTTTGACCATTGTAACAAATACCGGCCCCTGGAGTGGTGATTAAAGTGAAGTTACCTTGAAGGCTGTAATCAAATCACAAAGTGTCTAAATTTTGTTAAAGACAACTATTTTTTCATACCAACAGGACCACACTGAATTTCACACCTAATAGGCTCTAAAACCATCAGCTACTGGGCTGACTCGAACTCAATCAGAACTCAGCGCAAACATCACTCCAGTTCAGGCTGACCCAAAGCTGAAGGGCAAAGATTTAGATTTGAAAATTGAGCTGGTTCAAGCTCAAGCTCAATGCTTTGCATTTTGGACTGAGCTTGGGAAATGGCTGAGCCCACTCCAACCACTTGGCTATGGTTCCCTATCATTTCTCTGTCTTTCCCACACCCCCCATCCCCCCCCCCCCCCCCCCCCCCCCCGCAATCAATTAAGGTTGAATAAGCACTCCCAGCAGAACAATTGTATTAGATTTCTCCACAATGAGCTATTCCACCTGTACTTAGACAACTAGTAGTATACTTTGATCGTGGCCTATAGCTATCCGTTAAAGTACCAATTGTATTGTGGGCTATAGCATTCCTCTCAATTGACACCCTGACATCCTTAGTAGTAACTAACTTAGTACCAACATAATATGACTAATTATACTCTGAATTGTAGTGAATAACTATTGCAGGGGAAGTTCTCAAATTTGTGGAACACCACAATCATATAAAAGGGAGGAAACTTGAAGCATTTCCTTAAAGTTCGATTCGATCAGATCTAACTCTATCTTAGCTAATTGTTTTGTTTATAAGTTAAACACTCTTTACGAGGAACAAAATGGCTATTAAAAACTTCAAACGCAGAAAACAGAATACACTAAGCATAGCAAAACCTTTCACATATTGGCAATTGTTAACAGAAAATGGTAGTTTATCCACACTGATGTAGAGGGCCAATTTGCATTACAAAATAAATACAAAAGTAAGATGAATGTAGTTTATACATACTATCTGTTGCTTGAACAATGGATGGGTTCTTTTCAAGTAAAGCCTGTAACAAGAAAAGTAACATGATGTGATAAATGTTAGTATACACAGATGCCAATATTAGCAAACCATACTAATGTATAAATTACTTAACATATTACTACAAGCTATGAAGGTAACCACCAAGTAATACCAGGTAGACATTATAATTTTGTATAACAGTCATACCTCTTCTAGTTCCACTAAAGAATCCAAAGTTCTCTTTGATGAGTTAACTAGATCCGAATATGCTGCATTGACACCCTCATGTGAATCACAAAATAAAGACCTAACTGGCTCCTGCAGATAACCTCTCAAGTATGAACATAATATTTTAACATGACAAAAAGCTAGGAAAACGGGAAAAGGAAAACTGCTGAAACAGACCTGTGGTAATCTATTTGAACTTGAGAATAATTTCTGAAGCAAGAATCGGAACTCAAGAGTCTTGTCCCAAAGAGCCTTACGACAAAGTTAAAAAAAAAAAACATAGAAACAAGGGTGAGAATGAAGAACAATCAGATTATAATTCGCTATATAAATCCTTTTGTCAACTTTAAGGTGACACATAAAAAGAAGTATTAAATGAGGAACAATAATTTCACATTGACAAATAAAACATATTTTGTGGATATTAAAAGAGCCATTGTTTGCAAAGAACACACCTTTTGGTTCTTCACTGATTGACCTTTAAGAAGATCTTCATCCTTATGATGCTTTAGATTCTTTAAAATATCTCTGCATGGAAAGAAAGAAAGAAAGAAGGAAAGAAAAAATGAGGAACAAAATTAACTTCATATGTCAGCTGAGATATAATATATATATATATACACAAGAATTTAGTTCAAAAATTAACTTCATATGTCTTGGTATGTATTCTTTTGTTGTTTATCAAGAATCGACAACTTGCATACACATACAACCAAATATAACCCGGATACGGGCCTACATACATTTTTTACTAGGATTTGCTTATGTATGCATGTTCCTGTTGGGTTGTCCTTTTACAATAACTAAATTGAAAAGTTACTGAAACTTAGCCTAGTATTCAATTTCCATAGATATGGTCACGAACTATGTAATTTATTTAATGACTACTTCAACCTAATACTAAATTTCCTCATCGTGTTCTCCCAACTTTCATATTATTTAGGTGCTGAATGAAAATGCAATTTTATGCAATATTATAGCGTTAATATAGTTTGAAACTTTGATACAGAACATCAATGTAATCAACAGTAGCATATACTCACACATACCAATAGAGTATATGTCTTAATTCTAATTAAGCATAACAAACTTAAAACGTAAAAACAAAAACAAAAAGCATAACAAACTTACTGCTCCTGATGACGAAGACTCACGTATTCTTTCTCAAGTTCTTCCATCTCAGCATCTTTATTATCATCTTGACCGTCACCATTTTCCTCTTCCTCTTCCCCCTCTTCTTCTTCCTCTTCTCCATCTTCTTCTTCTTCTTCTTCTTCTTCCTCTTCATCTTCTGATTCTTCTTCCTCTTCCTGCTCATCATCAAAGTCATTGTCTTCCTGCTCCATCTACATAACAATGAAGCCAAACAAACCATTCTTAAGTGAAAAAAAAAAAGCCATTGCAAATGTAAATATTTATGTACATTCTTAAGATTTCGGTGACAGTCAATCACCAAATTAAAATTCTATGCAAAATTATAATGAGAAAGTAAGTCACAATTAATTTCAAGAGTGCACTTAAAGAAGCAGAAACACAAAATGCAGTAGATATCATATAAGTTAGTAACTCCAAGTCGGTCAAATAAATAATAACGTAGAAATGACAATTATGTCAGATAGTATTTCCATGTAAAACTTATATCAAAGTCAGGAACTAAACTGTACCAGTACCAGATGCCACCAAATTCTCAGCTCTGTTGTCATACATCTTAATTTATCGCCCTTATCTAAACCGTGCCACTATTTAAAAACTTCTTCAGATAATTAGACTACATACTAAACAGATCTAACAATGGTAATAAGCACTAGGATTAAATTTCTTCAAGTATGCATCATGTAAATGGATTACAAAATAGTTTTAGAAACACTCAATAGTTTGAACAGGAGCATTACACTATAAATCATCCAAGAGCTATTGCAAGAAGAAATTTCTTTTAATTACATGCATTTGAAAATACTGCTTTACACATAAGAGAATTAAGTTCTTAGATTGCAAAGTACCTCAGTTTTACTTGCAGGAAATATATTCAGCCTTCGTATCCTTTGAGGATATATTAACTCTGAATCATGCTTTTGTTTACCACACGTTATACTAGAAATTGTTGAAGGCGGATCAGGTTGGTCAGGACAGCTGATGGGTCCAAACTCATGAGACTTTCCAGCAACTAGCTGCGCTTCAAATGAAAGGTGAGGTCTCGGAACTACCAAGTGATAACATAGAATTTGATCAAACAGTGAAATAAAAATCATGAGAAAACATAAGATAAAAACAAATGTCAATCAAACAATGAAGTTTTACTTTAAATGAAATTTGTGGGAAATTTGATCATTACCACTATCAAGTTTCCATCCATTGCTAGATAAAACTTGTATTCGGCCCCACAAATCTTCCAAGAAATCCTACCAGAAAAGATTAAGAAAAGAGCGATTAGGATAAAATTACATTACATGGTAAAACAATGAAAAAGAGACAGGTTGACTAGCAATATGGAACATGTTAAATGATTGAAAGACAAGGAAAATTAAAGTTAAAGGACCACATAAAATAGCTATAGTGGCGTGGAGAACTCTTAGAAATGTAAGAGTTGAGTGGCAAACAAAAATTTTAATTCACGGTACAATGCCGAATGAGTGAAGGAAAGGGAACATAGTACCAATTTATTTGTGTGTGTGTGTGTGTGTGTGTGTGTGAGAGAGAGAGAGAGAGAGAGAGAGAGAGAGAGAGCCCAAATGTGGAAATTATAGAGGAATTAATTTGATGAGTTGCGTTATGAAAGTATGGGAAAAGGTCATATAACATAGAAAATTAATGAAGGATATGATATTCAATAACTTAGAAAACAAAGCCTATGATAGAGGATCAAGAATATACTTTAAGTGGGCCCTACAAAGAAAATGAGTTCCAATTAATTATAATAAAGTTATTTGAAATAAATAATAAAAAAACTAGAGTTTGATGCATGTGGAGGGAAGGTTCAATTAACATATAGAAAATTAAAAAGAAATACGTTAATAACTACTCTTTAGCAAAAAATTACTCAAATAAATGATCTTCAATATTGAAGATCAATAATGCAAAACAACGATTAATAAAGTTCAAACAGGATGGGCAAAACGGAAACATGTTACTAATATCCTTTTGATGAAAGGAATACAAAATAGATTAAAAGGGAAGTTCCACACAAGCATCACTAGGCCATCTCTAAACACAATTTCAACTTCAGAGTGCATAATCACAGTCCATTCCTGCAGACTAGAAGCTAAGAACTACAAGGCCAACATTTTCCAGGATACTGGGATCCATTCAAAAATGAATCACCAAATGATATTTTAAGTTTACAGAGAAAAGGGAATATGATGTCAAATTTAATAAGCTATACCTTATCATTAGGTTCTCTAACGTTCTCATCATCATCCTCAAAAGCAGACAACCCGGTGTCAGAAACACGCTTTCT